>CM075851.1:16204740-16909382 GCA_037975125.1 Latrodectus hesperus
AACTTTTTATGTAGGTAGGTTTTGTTTTATGTTTACTAGTAGCGCAAATCTTAACTATTCCACATTTTCTGTTTTATATTGCCAGAAATATAAATGCTGTTTTTTTTTCTAGCTTGATAACTATAAAGTTTTATATTATTGACAGACTTATTTGGAGATTTCTGGTTTTGTAAATTACAAACATGTCTGATGAAGCATTTTTTAGCATTGTTAACAATGTGTTTTACCCCGAGTATTATGGCCTGAGAAAATGTTTCGTTTTAAAAAGGAAGCAGAAAAATGAAACAACTTTTATTTAAAATCAGTGTCTGTTGGAAAAAGATGCTGTTACTTAAACATTTATTAAATTTCTATAATATTTAAATGCTAAGATTGGTTATTTTATTAACTTAGTTATAATATTACATAATGATTTTTTAAATTTAATACGTATTTAAATCATACGTAAATTTAATGATTTAATGTCTGATGGAAAATGGACTTACAATTTGTTAAAATGAAGAACACAGATTTAAGTGTTTAGCTAACCAAGCAATTTGTTTTGAGAAACAAATTTAAATTGAAATTTAGAGTTTAAAAAGTAATTAATTTATTTATAGGATATATTTATTTACATTAATTAGAGTTTTTTTCCACCTTCAAGAAAATAGTTCTTAACAAATAGAACTAAGAAAAAGAGTGAAATCAATGCTCCAAAAGAGTTCTTTGGTTTGTATTGGTACCAAGATTCTAATCCCAATAGCTCAATTCTTACATAAAATCATGAAATGGTCAAATAAGAGAATATGTTATCTGTCCATTTCTCTTCCAGAATCGTGAAGTGAACATACGAGATCATTTAAAATGCATAAGTAATGCAAATTAGTGGTAAGACAGTCTTGTATTTTAATTATTAAATTTTGTACTGTACTTTTTAACATTACAAATATGAAATGGGTTAACAGAGTAAAATAGCTAAATAGGTGTTCAATGTATAGAAATAGACTGAATTGCTCTCTAGAAATGAAAAAAAACTTCCTTTTAAAAACTTGTGATGGACAGCCAATAATTATTTTAGCACCATAGAAACAGTTGCTACTTTACCATCAAAATAGTTGCTCTTCCTTTTTATAAATATAAAGCAAGAAAGAAACGTATTGATTTTTAGTTTTCATTAATGAAAAATTTTAAATATTTCACTTATGTTTTTCATTGCAGTCAAAGAAGAACAAATATTATGCATGAAGCAATTCAAATTAATTAGTAAACTGTGCCAATATCAATAACATTTTAGGATTTCGGAAATTGTTTTGGAATATTCTCATTATTTTATACTTTTTCCTTCAATATGCAATAAAAGTGTTTAACATGCATCTAATTTAATATGTGTGATAAAATTTGTAGTTTAAAACATTAGATGCAAAGATGAGTAACGGTATAGAAAAGACCTACAAGAACTGTTGTCAGTCCTCGAAATAATCACCATCGGCACCCAACACCTTCCAACAACAGTTGTGCAATCCACTTGCTCTGTAAAACTGTTGCAAACTTGCAGTTTTGGACACAAAGAAGTCCTTAAGAGCTTGGCAAAAATCTGCTTCTTTGGAGGAGGATTTTCCACGAAGATGATTTTCCGAGGAATGGAAGAGGTGCTAATATGATGTTGTAAAGTCAGGTGAGTAAGAGGATGACACAAAATTTTCCAGCCAAGTCACTGTATGTTATTCCTTCCCAACCACGAGACATGTGACCTCTTGTTAACAGCCAAGAACAGCACACTCTTGTGACCAACAAATGTTGGTTCCTTCTGTTGCAATGCCTGTTGCGCACGCTCCAATTCCTGTGAGTAAAGGTCCATAGAGACCATTTGTTCTGTTAGTTGCAGCTCATAGAAAGTTTTGATGACTATTCTACCAGAAACCAATTTCATGACAGAGAGACAAATCTCCATACCTGGATTTGTGAACCTAATGCTTTACCGTATGTTCATTCACAGCACAATTCCAAACGTTTGATAGATTTGAAAACTTGATGCAGTAGCTTAAAAATCTACTTTGAAATTCTAAAACAAAAACTGAGCGGTTTTTCCTTCAATATCACCATGTGTCAAGATGTGTCAAAATGGCTTTTGACACATCCATTTCTCCTCGCTGTTGTAGGAGTTACGATTGATGAGTGTCACTGTGAACCTGCTCATATAACGACTTCTTTTATTCCTTCCCACCCACGAGACATGTGACTTCTTGTTAACAACCAAAAACAGCACATACAATACTGGTGCCTTCTGTGCAATGGCAGTTGCGCACGTTCCAATTGCTGCGAGTACAGCTTCACAGGAACTGTTTGGACCACACAGTATCTACTGATTGGTGTTCCAAAAATTTTATGCACTAATTTGCATACATTTTATCACTTCGTTTAATGGTCACGTGTGAAAACAGCAAGAATTTTCTCGTTTACTTAAAATCAAAAACTAATATTAATTTTTATTGCATTTTAAAAAAATATTTTTAAAACAGTGAAAAGCCTTATACGACACTCATATCTTACCATGTCTAAGCAAGTAAAATGCTTGAAAATTTCATGATTCCTACTTATACTTCTGGATACTTATATACATTTTTATTTGATTACTTTGCTGTCTATAAGTTCAATTATTTATTTTAAATTTCAAAAATAATGTTTGTTTCTGTAAATTTAAAAATGATTGTTTTGTAGTTTCAAAAAATATTTCATAGGAATGTTCAAAACGTAATAAAAACATATTAAGTTATTTTCTTATATATTTTTGCTATATTTGAATTATGTATGATATTATATATACATATGTGCATAAATTAAGGATAATTCAGAATCACACAGAAATTGAACTCCAGTATAAAAATTTCACATGTAGAATTATCACACTTGAAGAATAATATGCAAATTACAAGAAACCACCAAATGGCGATATTACGTCACAATGACGACAGTTTAAGAGCGGGGTACATAAGGAATGGTTGCAAAGAAGTAAAATTGTTCACAAGCGCTTTAAAAGACTTTCAGTGCAATTACCGCATAGTTATGGCACAAATGAAGCATTTGAATGCTGTTTTACGTCGTAGATTATTGGCCGTTTGGAATGTGGACGTACTGGAGTAGAGAACATGCATTGTGGAAACCGCAACATTGGTCTTGTTGATGTTTTCCGACGAGTCCAGGTTTAGCTTTCAGTCTGATTCTCACAGGAATTCCATATAGAGAGGGCCAGGTACCCGTTACCACCAAGAGAACACCATTGAACGACACCGTTACGGTGATGCAAGATTGCTCGTTTGGGGAGGAATTTTTCTGGGATCCAGACCAAACCTGCATGTTCAGAATGTAACCATGACAGGCCACATCTATCTGGATGTCATTCTGGAACAACATGTACGTTGGTTTCGGGGTGCCATGGGTTCTGTTTATGGGTAACAAAGCTCACCTTCACCATACAAATATTGTAGACGAATGCTTTTAAACGGAGGATATCCCCCGTATGAACTGGCCAGCATACTCACCGGACGAACGATGAGACATCTAGACAACATCGTGTTGGATACTTACTCAAATTAACAGGAGAAGATGCCGAAG
Organism: Latrodectus hesperus; assembly: GCA_037975125.1. Taxonomy (NCBI): domain Eukaryota; kingdom Metazoa; phylum Arthropoda; class Arachnida; order Araneae; family Theridiidae; genus Latrodectus; species Latrodectus hesperus. The sequence continues at coordinate 16,208,332 of CM075851.1, forward strand.
CTTCTCTTTTTCATTAAAAAAAGATCCTCATCAAATAACGATTGCGTTTACAACGAATACAATATGGTTTACAGTAGAGGAGTTTATAAGAACATGAGTTTTTGATGCTTACCATTCTTTCTAATTGTCCATCATCGAATCTTATTTTAAGAAGAAAGGCATTTTAGGACCCCCTGTGATGCATAGATATTTAACACAATTACATTTGGTTCTTTTTAAGCAATATTTGCTTATTGTTAATTAACTACTTGGCATAAGTGCTTAGATTTAAAGACAGCAAGCAAGCAGTTAGTTCATGAACTATACAGTTTCAGATATATTGATATCCACTCTTCGAATCATCATAATCTGTCCTTAATCAAAATTAATTTACTTTTATATGTATCTATCACAGAAATCATGCTCTTTAATACATTTATATAAATAAATAAATAAATAAATATGTATATACATATATATATATATATATATATATATATATATATATATATATATATATATATATATATATATATATATATATATATACTATAGTTTTCCTGACCATGAGTTTTTGGGTGCGAAGCATATATCCCCGTGCATATAAGGTGGACAGCCTAACACGAAATCCTAAGGGTCTGATTTCCAAGCACATGCTTAATACTCAATTTATCTACCCACTGAAGGTAAGAAAGCCTGCGTCATAGACCTTGTCCTGAACCTCAGACCTGAGAATAGAACCTCAGATCTGTACTTCGGCAAGGAAGACCGAAGCGATACTACTAAGCAACCATACTGCACACACTCAAGCACACAGATATATATATATATATATATATATATATATATATATATATATATATATATATATATATATATATATATATATAAAAGACTAAAATATAGAGATACAATGAATAAATTAGTAAGTTTTAGACTTTCCTTTCATGATAAAATACATAGATAATAACATTTGACATTTAGTAAGTTTATGTTCTAGAATATTTTATTTGAAAACAGAAATTTTAATGTCGATAGCCCTATATCCAATTATATATTTGAAAATTTTTATTATTTTCATAAATTTTCTAATTCTTATACATGAGATATCCACTCTACATATCTTCTTATTTATAATTACAATGAAGATATTCAGAATATAATGTCTAAAAATATATTTCATAAGACTTTCATAATATCATTCGATATAAGCTCACGATAGCAAAATAATTTAGGTGATAATTTGTAGTAAACCAGGAATCTTATGCCCTCAAGTAATATGTTCCAAATATTGGGGCATGCTAATCATGTTTCCGAGCCTTACAGCTGTCCCTATATACGCAGAGAAAGCATCTTCGTTACACCTTAATTGTGCTACGAACAATAGACGAGGCTTCTATAATGAACTGACCTCGAAGCGTTTGAAGGTCATCTGCAGCAATGGAATTCCTAATGAGTAGCATCTCGTGTCCGGAGTGGACGCTTCGTGTTATGACCAGGGTCACATAATGTCCGGTCAGAAGTTTTCCGAGAGAAGTTTTAGGCTTCATATACTCCAAATGATATTCATAAATTTGGCGAGATAGATATGGCGGATCGGAAATGGCTCGGTGTTCGGAAGGTTGAAAATGTTCGAAGGACTTTGGTCACTGTTTTCAGAGAAAATGGTGAGATTACATTTAGGATTTATGCATGAGCATTATGTCAAAAGCGTGTCTTTGCGCTAGATAAGTGTATTTAGCTGGAAACATAATTTATGCTCGTTAAAAGGAATTTTATATTATTAAATTTAACAATAAATTAATTAGTAAAAATTTAAACGAAAAATATAAGATTTACGTAAAAGTGAAATCTTTATTTATTTTTAAAAAGGAAAAATCTTTACTTTTAAAACATATTTTAAAATTTTAATTTCAGAATTATTTTAAAAGTTAATTCCTTCCTCTCTAGCTTTGGCAAGAAATAATGGATAGTAATTATACAATTATACAACTTATTAGGAATATTGAAAAGTATCTAAAATTTATAATTAAAATTTATCAAATTATCTGATAAAATTTCCAAAGTAACTAAATTAACTATTAAAATCTTTATTTTTTTCATTAAAATTATGTATGTTTAGTTGTTTAGTCCGGTAAATTCTTATATAAGTAATATAATTTAGCAATATTCTAAAAAGTTCTTAAGTTTTAAATACAACTAAATAAACATTTTCTATCGATCTTTCCCTTTTAAAATTTCTTGCAAAATTAATTTGTCAGAGCTCAATAATTCAATATATAAGGATTAAAATTTTAATGGAAAAATAATGAAACTGATTTCTTATATGGAAAATAATTAAGTTAGTTTGATAATTTTGTTACATAATTATTTAAATTTTAAGTATAAATTTTAAATATTTTTGCCATTATTTATAATGAATTACATAGTAATTTATTAGAAATAGTGAATACTTATGATAAATTACATTATATGTAATCTTTATCTTCATCCTTGATAATAATGATTATATATCAATTAATCTAAATATTATTCACAAGGATCATCATTAGAATTGCTTACAATGAAATATTTAATAATATGAACAATTTTTTCACATTATAATAAATAAATATTATTTAATTAATATAATCTGTGAAAAACACCTCTGATATATTTAAGTTTCACAAGAACACAATTATATGTTTATGTATATGCTTAATTTTTTAACAAGCAATACAAATCAATATTTTAGTTTCAAAAATATATGTTATTCATAAAACTGTGTTATTTGTCAAAATGTGAGTAATAAGACAATTTTATAAATGAAATACTTTTTTTTATTATTTTAAAAATACATTCACTTATATTTATCACAAGTGTAACTTAATTTTTAATAAATTTTAATAAAATACATTTTGTTATAGAATTAAACAGTCAGTATTTGAGTATTTTATGTAAATAGTTTGAAGAAATACGAATAAGAATAGTATTTTTAATGTATTTACGTTATTGACTCTTTTCCTATGCATTATTCCTTGTGGTAGAAATTTTGTAAACTTAAGGGAATGCGAGAATATCAAAGAAGAATTGCTAAAATAAATAATGTTTATCTCCTATTTTATGTAATGTATATTTAAAATAAGATAATACATGAATATAACATGATTCTTGAATGTCTAGATTCTGTATTTGAAAAACACAGATATCAAAGGAGTCTAAAGAAACTTTGGTTTATTTAAAATATAAATGCTTTATAAACATAAAAGTGGAATATTTATTTCTTAAATGTATCCTTAGAGTTTGAAATAAAAATTAAAAATATGAACAGAATCGCAATACGCGTGTATATATTTACTATAATACTTATCTTAATGAAATTTTACAGAATTTTCGTAATTTAAATCTTACAATTTTTCACATTAAATGTAAATATTTAATCGAAGGGTTTTTACTAAAATGCTGCAATCAATTACAAACCATTGAGAAATAGTTGTTCACATAAAGCTTAACAAATAGTAATTATCATTTATACGATTTTTAATTTATATAACTAATGAAAGAGAGTTTACTAGGAGTAAAAATTAAAATTATATACATCATGTAGCCATTTGTTCACCAAATTTAAGTTGTCAATAATTTATTAAATATTTTTTTTTATTGAAATAAGTATCCTGTAGATAAAGTTTAACTTTAGATGGTGGATTTGAAAATATTCTGATCCTGTTTGGAAATATTTAGTAAAATAATTCCGAAAATTAATTTTTCTGATCTCTAAAATGCAAGGGCTGAAAAGAAAAACAATGAAACAAACTAAACATATTATTTTTAGCTATCCTATATTTTATTTCTCCACACAAATAATGGAGGTAAAACAGGTGATTTAAATAAAAATATTAAGGTTCTTTTTAATATTTAAAAACTTAATTATATGATCAAATAATTGTGGCTAAATAAATAAAATAATATTGTTGTATTTTAGTTCATTTCTCTTTAAATTTAAGAAAGGGGCATAATTTTTTTGCAAATTAACTTTTTACAAAATAATGCTTATTATTATGTTTTATCTAAAGGCAAATGTATATTTGTGTGTACTTAAATACAAATAATGTATATGTGTAACAAATATGTACCTGTACATGTGTTTTCTACTAATATTGCCTTAAGGCTTGCTATCCACAAATGAATTCCATGCAATAAAAGAGTTTAAATGTTGAAAAGACTTCTGTATAAAAACATTATGGCTAAATTATGAGTGTTACTGTAAAAAATAAAAATCAACTTAAAGGAAAGAAATGAGAAAATTTTTCGAAAATTATATTACTTAACTTATTAATTAACTTATTTCGAACTTATATTACTTCGAAAATTATATTACTAATTATAATGTAAAGAATTTAAACTATTATTAAAATTAAATAATAGTTTAAATTCTTTACATTATGACGAGTTTAATAAATTTTAGTTAAGTTCGAGTATTTTTAAAAAAATTTTCAGACGATTATTAACCGAATAAATTTAAAACGTAGTTATAGAATTAATACAGTTAATTAATTTTATATTTAAAAAAGAAATATTTTTTGTGAAAAAAATTGATATTAATACTACTTCCTTCTACGTTGATAATTTTTTTCTAAGTTTTCTATAATTCAATGACTTTTTAATTTTATTTTCTAAGGATTATTATAGTTTTTATTGCAGATTTTAACTTTGAAGTAATTTATATTTTATAGCCCTTAAAATATTTAAGTTTCAGCAAATGTTTTTTTAGCAAAGTATATACACGCTTTTGTAAACAAATGGTTTGCAATTTTTCTCTATTGTTTATTTATTTCTTTAATTTTACCCCGATTTATATTTTCTCATCTAAAAAATTTTAAAAATATTTTCATATACTTTATAACATCTGAAATATATTTATTTTAAAAAAAATTTTGAATTTAATTAATTAAATTAAAGTATGAATACTCGTGATTTAAATTTTATTTTAAGATCAAAAAATGAATGTGATTTAATGAAAATCATGTGACTCTAAATTGATATATATCACACACACACACACACACACACACACACACACACACACACACACACACACACACACACACACACACACACACACACACACACACACACACACACACACACACACACACACACACACACACACACACACACACACACACACACATATACACAGTCCAGTCACATTAATGTGACCATCTGTCAAAAGCCAGAATAACCACCTTTCGCAGAGCAGACTGCTGCGAGACGTGCAGGAAGAGAGTCACTTAGGTCCCTGAAGGTGTTCTCTGGGATATTGAGCCATGCCGACTCTAATGCCGTGGCCAGCTGCGCTAGATTACGCGGTTGAGGATCCATGGTGCGAACAACTCGATCGAGATGGTCCCACAGATGCTCGAATGGGTTTAAGTCAGGTGAGTTTGCTGTCCAGGGGAGGACGGTAAACTCCTCCTGGTGCTCTTCAAATCACGCACGTACACTGGCAGCTGTATGGCACCTCGCATTGTCCTCCTGGAAGATGCCATCATCCTGAGGAAAAACAATGCGCATGTAGGGGTGGACATGGTCCGCAAGGACAGATGCGTACTTGTATTGATCCATCGTGCCTTCCACAATGATCAGTGAACCCAGAGAATTCCAGGAAAACATTACCCAGACCATAATGCTCCTGCCTCCAGCTTAGACCGTTCCGGCAATGGTTGCAGGGTGGTTACTTTCAGAGGTTTCACGCCTTATACGCCAACATCCATCTGTCCGATGGAGCATAAAACGCGATTCATCTGAAAACGCAACCTGTCGCCACTCAGTGGACGTCCAGCTGCTGTACTGGCGTGCAAATTCTAGCCTTCACCGTCGATGAACAGCAGTCATCATAGGTGCACGAACCAGGCGTCTGCTTCGGAGGCCCAGATGCACCAATGTTCGCTGAATAGTAGTTTGGGAGACACTTTTGGTAGCCCCTTGGTTCATTTTGGTGGTCAGTTGCTCAAGGGTAGCCCGTCTATCTCCCCGAACGCATCTCCGCAACCGTCGTTCGCCTCTGTCATCTATGTCCCGTGGTGCACCACATTTGCCACGTCGCTGATTTTGGACAGTCCCATTTTGCCATGCACGGTACACTTTTACCACAGCGGCACGCAAACAGTTCACAAACTCAGCCGTTTCGGAAATGCTTCCACCCTTGGCCCGAAAGCCAATGATCATGCCCTTTTGGACGTCGGATAAATCGCTTCGTTTCTGCATTACGCCAACGATTGAAATGTTTTCCGAAGCCCTCACACACCCTTTATATACGCTCAACTGCACTGTGCTGCCACCTGCCTTCTGTGATTGTTTATTTAACTCTGACGTGAAAAGTACGTGGTGGTCACATTAATGTGACTGGACTGTGTATATATAATTATAGTAAATAGTCACATTTCTCTGATTCAAAAAAGCACACTTAAATATGTCACAGAGTCTTAAGAATGCATTTCTAATATATGTATTTTTCGTGATATGCTTTATATTTAATCTTTTTAGAAATAAATGATTTAAGACAATAACATAGCATTTTAAATTATTCCAGTTATATTCAGCAAAAGTTAAACAGTACAAATAAAGCTAACATTTATTATAAAGAATTTTTGTATGCATATGCCAATAAACTTCATTTTAGTGGAATCTCCTTTAACCATGAAACCATAAAACTGAGAAATAAAAAATGCATGTTCCTTCATATAATAGAGAGTTCTCTCTCTTACTGTAAAACATGGGTAAACTGTTCGTTGCTATCTGAAATTTTCCTAAAATATAAGGACTTATTTTCCGCCATGTTTGTCCATGAAGGAAAACGGAATCGCTTCCACAAACATCAATTTATATGTTTTTTGAATATTAGACATTAAAAAAATTAAAGCAAAATGGATGGATATTAATTTTAATGACTTGAGTCGTTGTGATGGATTTTTAAGAAGTTAATTAAATGATTTAGCCTTTTGAACATATTTGTAAAAAAATCAAATTCTTAATTTGAAATTTTAAAAAAATTGAAATAGAATGATTAATAAAATAATTGAATAAAATGATTGAAAATGTGATTAATAAAATTTAATTAAGTCCTACTGACTGATTAAACTCCTATTAGCTACAAATATCTACATTCGAGAAGAAAATTAAAACGTTGCTCTGTAAAATTGAAGCTTAAGCGTTATTTAATTTGCTGCATGTCGATTTAAAACATCAAATATTAAAAAAATGTAAGTTTACATAATTTGAAAAAAAATCAACAGCATAATAAATATTAAAAATTATTATGTATTTGAATTGAAGGAAAAATAATTTATAAGTGAAAAATAAAATTATAAGCTCTTTCTTGTAATAGTTAGTATGACTATTAAAAGAAAATATATTTTTAAAATTAAAATACCCTGATACTCAAAAATTAAAATAAATGCTTACATATGATACTGAAGATAAAAAAAAACTTTAAATTTTAAATCATAATAGGGGTTTTCGAATTTTTCTTTTTTTAATTTTTACTCAGATAAACATGATTGATCAGATTAGTATTAATAAATAATAAATTTTGTTTTTTAAAGTACGATGATATTTCAATGTATTTCCATTTATTGACAGAAATTTATTGTTTTTATGCTTGAATTAGTGAAATACATTGCTTAATACATTTTGACATATTGAAAACAAATTCTTATATAAATTTTGAAACACTATTTGAAATGCAATTTGAGTTATTGGAATTTTTATTTACATTGTTATAAAATTTGCATTTATAATAATATGCAACAAAAAGCTGGGATATTAAAATGTAAATCTATGTAGGATCATAATTTTACACTTGATAATCAAAATTTCTTTAGTAATTAAAAAAAAATCTCTTTTTATATAAATGTTTTTTAAATACTCAAAGAAAAAGCAACAATATTATTATATAGATTTATGATCTATTATTTCATCTTTATAAATATTTTTAAAATGAAAATAATAGTTTTATTTTCATTCGAAAACAAAGAAAACTCTTCATCCATTTAATTACGCTTCATCCATTTGTCTGTTAGAAAAATAGTGCTTTGGGTGTATTTTTAGAATAGAAGCATAAATATTTCTTATTTTTCGAGAGCTTTCCTTGTTGGCAAATGATTTTTATTTGATATTGGGCTGAATTATTGCTTGATCTTTGATAATGAAGAAAGTCTCAAAACAATAATATGGTATCAAGCAAATTAAATGTAGTAAATCATATTTTATATTGATTTATTTATAGTGATTTCAATAAATATTTATACCTTATCTTTTTAGTACTTAAATAAACAAAATTAAGAAAAACTCGCAAAATATAAGTATTTCAGTATTGATATTTTGGTGTTTAAAACTCTGATATTGCACTAATGTTCTTTATTAATCATTATTATTATATTATTTACAATAGTTACTTATTATCATATTTATTATGAAAAAATCATTTATTATGGTAATTGTTTATTAAAAAACAGTGATAATATATTACAAAAATTCTTTTTATAATAAATCCACAGTAATATTGTCTAAATATATCATATCTATACGAAAACTTTAAGTAATTTCATAACAACAATCACTTAGCAAAAAAAGTAAGATGAAAAGAGATGCAATAAATCTAAAATAACAATAATTTTTAATATTCGTACTGAATATTAAAAAATAATTTTTAATATTATTTTTTACATATAAATATATACTAACAAAACATTGGTTAATGTCCATTCGATATATCTTTTTCGTATTTTTTCTCCAGAAATAACATCAGTTCCATATCTTTATTTTCCAGAAAATTAATTTAATAATACAAAAAACTATCACAAAAAATAATACAAAAAATATTTTTTAATAATAAAAAAAACTATTCTATCATTTATCTGTTGTATCATTACAAATTTGCCGAATTTGATAAACGTAAATTTTTCTTGTTGTAGAAGGAAAAATAATTACAATTAACTAAAACTTTCTGGAAAAAAATTATAATTTAAGCAACTGTAACTTTAATTTATAACAAATAGTTTGAATCATGTATTTTTATCTAGAATTTATTTATTTCAATTACTTTTCTTAGTTAAGGGACGGAACTGTAGTCAAAGGTATGCAACCATAATTTGTTTGCAGCTCGGACGTGATCAAACATGTCTGACTTATCACCGCGCGTGCCTATTTCGCCTTATCTGTCAAGCAAGCGTATCGTCTAACGGCCTATACATAATTCATGGATGTAAGGATGTTAGGACATAAAAGCATTCGTCTCAACCAACTCGACCGGAAAGGAGGGGGATTGCTGCTTAACTGGGAGTGGGGGAGGCAGGAAGGGAACATGCGCATCCTTTTTCTTTGATCCTTCCTTTTCCGTTTTCTTTTCTCTACATGGTTTCAGGGTTAAATACGTGGTGTCGCAATCGGGAATATATATATATATATATATATATATATATATATATATATATATATATATATATATATATATATATATATATATATATATATATATATATATATATATATATATATATATAAATGTGTCTTACTATTGATATATGCTTATCTGAATGCACGTAAAAAGGTCTCATTTGATGCTGTTTTGAGCTAAAAGCTGCCTATCCGGAACTTTCTCCCTGGTTTGATACAGTTCATCATTGCCGAAAAAGCATCGTTTGAGTAATGTATTTCTAGCAGCTGAATTGTTGGTCATTTCGATGGTTACTTTGCAAACGTATAAGGAAAAAGAAAAAAATCATTGTTTTAATCGTAAACAAAAAATATTTTTAACAAAAAGAAAATCGTCTATAAATGTAGAGCGAATTTCTGTAATGGACTGTAATCACACAAAGCATGTCTAAACTTCAGTTTGAGAAAAGTATTTTAAAATGTTCTCTTACCTCGTAATTTCATTACAAGTCCAATTTAAAAAATTTAATGGTATTCTTTAATGAATTATATTTGTGAGTATAAGAAATAATTAAAAATCTTCTTATATTTTAAAAGTATTTTGTTATATATTTATCCCTAATATTTTAATGTATATTTGAGTTAGAAATTTCTCTCTCTCTCTCAGACACACATACACACACGCAAATATATATATATATATATATATATATATATATATATATATATATATATATATATATATATATATATATATATATATATATATATATATATATATATATATATATGTGTGTGTGTGTGTGTGTGTGTGTGTGTTGTATGCATGTATGTATATTGCTTTTTCCAGTATTTTAGTTTCACATTAATAGGATTCAAGATTTTGTTTTTAAGAGATGTGTGTAAAATTGAATGCAAATTGTCATTTATTAATTAGATCATTTAAAATATTATTAAATATTTTAAAACATTGTTTGGTATATAATATAATTTCATTCATTATATCAAATTGCAGTATATAAATTATAAATTTATATAAAATATTATAATTTAAACTGTTTTGATGAATAAAATTGAATATGAGCATAGTATTGAACTTAAATCTCCAATTCACTATATTTTATTTTATTCTTTCCCTTCAGTAAACGGAAAAACCATTTTGTTTTGGGAGAGACATTAGAATAGTCCTTGTTTGAGTTTCCTGAAAGATATTTTACTTAACAAGATCTCATTAATCATATAACCATAAGATCTCTCTTTTAACAAGCTGAAATTAATTACTTTCCTTGTTCATGGAGGCAGTTACAGATTAGTCGAATTGTTGCCAAATGGAACACCAAGCTTACCGAAATACAGCTTTCGTATAAATGTACTCTCCCCCCTAGTTATTTTTTTTAGATTTTATTGTTCTTTTTAGTGATGTACACTTTTATCCGTTAACAAGCTCTGATTAATTGAATCATCAGACGTAGTCACCAAGACAGTTAATCTAATTTCGAGGTCTCTTTGAGCAATATATTGTAATTTATGCAATAAAGAGAATTGAAATGAAATGTTAGGTTATCTCGTTAAGATTTTCAAACGCTTTCCTGTTCATTTAGCTGGATAATTTATTTATTGCTTTGTCAAAGCAGAAAATATGCAAAATTTCCGAAAAGTAGTTTTCGATCCTTTTATTCTTGTTTTTAAATTTCATTAAGAAATTTATACTTAATCATTTGTTGTTTGATTGTTAACAGAAACTCGTAGCCCATGGAGATTTGAAAATTGCCCTTAGACTTTTTATTTTATATTGGTTATGTATCTTCTATTGAGTTGAAAGTGTCAGTTTGTTGAAAGTTGCAGATATTTTAATCAGTTAAAGTAATCTTCGTAAAGTTAAGTACTTCTAAACTGCTTAGTAAAAATTTAAACCATTCTATTTGATAAAAATTAAGTTGTTAAAAATGATCTTTTTAAATTAAACTCTTTGGATCAGCTATTTGCATTAAAATGGTTAAATATTATAATTTTAGTTTTCATTTAGCATAAATTTTTAACTTCTGTTTTATTGCTAATGAAAGGAAATAAATAATGCATTGAAAAATAAAATAATTTTTTTCTTAAAATAACATTGCTAAATATTTTAAAGAAACTATTTGATTTACACATTAGTTTTGGTATCATAATTCAAATTCTAGTGAGACAAAAGCAAATTTTGATTATTATCTTTAAAATTTTATTGAGGTAAAAAAAATATTTGTATTTCAGCAATCACCTTTTATAATTAGAGAAATCTTAAGCAATCTGTCAAATTGTAAAAAATCAATCAAAGAATTCGATGCTTAAAAATGTTAAAACAAATTTATATATGATAATTAGTTTTTGACTTGTTTTTCATTATTATCTTTCATTAAATTATGTTAACTACAAAATCAGAAGCAAAATCTGAGTATTAATCATAAATCTGAATGAAAATGTAACTCAAGAAATTTTCTAGTTTTTTTAGTGTTAGTTAATTATAGAGGTAAATAAGAACTATTTTGTTTTTATATTTAATCACACATACTTTCAATCAAAAATATGTGATTATTTTATTTCTTAATCCAATATTATTAAGTTTTCATGTTTTTTAAAAAAATAATCAGTTTTAAATAATTTTCAAATGGAATCTATGTTCGCTAAAAAATTAATCATAACTCACATTTCAAATAAACCTAAGATAAGAGTCATGTTTATTTAACTTCTTAGTATACATAACCCAGTAACATTAGTATACATAACGTTGCAGATACAAAGTTTTATATTTATAACAAGAATTTTGCATTATTTATAAGAAAATGAAGAAGTAATTAATTTTTTTACTAAAATTATTAGTGCAGTTAAATTTAAAAGCATTTTTAACATCTCGAACAAATAAATTAAACCTTATTATGGAGTGAAAGCAACAGTTTCATTTAATATTTTCCAGTTATTTTGCATGAATTTTTCACAAAAACGAAGAAAATACTCCTGAATGGAAAATTGCATACATTTTTATAGCATATATTTCATGAAAGTTTAATTTAATTATAAAATATAAAATGTTAATAATATGAGTAATTAAAATAAAAATACATGAAAAACGAAAATAAATTTTAAAATTTAACTGGAAAATACATTTTTTTGTTAGAAACATACATTAAAAATATATCCTTTTGGAAATATTTGTCACAAAATGTAGAGAAGTATTTTTAGTTTCCACACTTGATAAATAAACTATAGTTCTTCAGTTGAAAAAAAAATGTTTTTTTAAAAATAATTTTAAATATACGGAAATTATGCTGTTAAAATTTTTTGTGATAAATTTTTTGTTATTTTTTTCTTTCGTTAGATTTTTAATGTATTAGAAAATGAATGTTCCAGTTCGTATTATTTGATAATCTGATCAAAGTAATCTTTGATCACACTTCTTGAAAAAATAGTGTAAAGAAACCGATGAACGTTGTGTTAAATAAAAACATCTCCCATAAAATTTTGATTAAATTTAATGAAGATAATCTAACATGGCTTAACATTACACTTAACACAGTTTAAATGTTTGAATAATTTATCATGCGTTTGCTTGGATTCATTTCTTTTCAAATCCTTTGAAAAGGAATTTCCGATAAAGAAAAAGTTTTCTTCTTCTGCACTTTATGAGTTGCTTATTTAAAAACCTAGAACCAAATAGAAGTAATTGGTAATTTTTCCCATCAAAACTTCAGAATTAATGAAGCATTAAATTTCTTGTAATGGCTCATTACTTAAGAAAGACAAAGTGCAGTGAATCATGAAAATCAAAAATTTAGAGTGTTACGTTTTTAAGTATCTTTTTGTTGGATGATAGCAAATGTTTACTTTGACTGGGTAAAAATTCACATCGAAATTTTTAAAAGAGAAAACTTTAATAAAAAATTTATTATTGAATACGGTCGAAGAGATTTATATTTTCTTTTATTTAAAAATGTTCATTTAGTATGGTTTTGTCAAGGCTACATAAGTTTCTATTTCCCATACAGTTTTTATTTTTATCACAATTTAATGTTTTAATTTATTAGCATTTTTTAAAGAAAAACTATTAAATTCTTAATTAAATTTTTTTTCCATAAATCTTTAGAAATATTTTTAATATTATATTAAAAATAACATCTGACAGAAATAATAGAATTTTTGTAAATATTTTTTAAAAAGAAGTTTTATAAGTAGTTGAAAATAGAACAACTAAATTAATTTAAAAAATGCACCAATGCCTTACTAATAAGCCTTAAAACTGAATTAGGAATTATTTTATTCCAAAAGTGTGTAGTAGTTATGAAAATAATCTGTTTAGGTAAAATTATAATGCGAAATTATATAACATGATAAATATTTAAGATTCAGAAAAAAATTATAGCATGAAGAATAAGATATTTTTTAAAAGGGCAAAGTTTCTTTGTGTAACATTATAAAGAATTTAGATTTTTGATATAATTTAGCTAAAAATGTATTAAACATAAAAATTACAATTTTATGTAAACAAAATCTCCGTATAATATTTTATAAATATTGTTAATAATTAAATTTTAGAAAAATAACTCATGGAAGATGTCCGCTTTATATACATAATTATATTTTTAGCAACTACAAGTATGAATTTATATAAAGTTATTCAAAATTTATATCAAAATTCAATATTTATGTGAAACACCAACATATAAAAATTTTTAATTATCTCACTTTCATATCTTATTATTATATCTATCTCCAAAAAACTAAATACATGTAATTTTCCTTATAATTGTTTAATATTTCCGCATATAGATGTAAGCATTATAAAATATAATAAGAGGAACATTCTAAGAATTTCATTTTAAAATTATACTTCTGAAGGGTTCTTAGAATTGTCTAATTTTAAAAGGATTTATCACAAGAATTCATTTAGATATTCCAAAAATAGATTATTTTTTTACTGTTTCTTCTTAGATAACTTCACGCGATTATCTATTATAAAAAGAAGTTATTGTCATCTTACTACTTATTGCTGCTTCAATATTTGAAAAATAAATGAATTTAATTTGCTTGATAACTGAATTTAATATAGATAGCGAACATTCAATTATAATTTTAAGCCGATTCAATTGATATTAATTTTTGTTTTCCGTAACATTATAGAGCATAATAATGAATCGCAGATGAAGAAATTCATAATACACTCAAGCAGCTTGGCTGATAGATTTGCTTGCAGAAAACAGAAATGCGCGACGCATTCCAATGTCTTACTAGTATCAGAGATCGAATTTTGGACCTTAAACTCTCCGAAGAGCGTTCTTTTACACCATGCTATTGATATTCTCATTTAAAAATGTGCTAATAAATTATATTTTATAAGAATAATTTCCAAAGAAAGAAATTATACAATTGAAATGCTTATTCAATGACTGTTAAACACCTTCTGTTATGTAAAAAGTTCTATGATTGTTAATAAAAATAAATCATAAGGTATTGGTTCAACAATTTGCAGCTTAATAAATTAAAAGATCGTAAACATTTTGTAATTCTTCAAATACATTTTTGTTTTAAAACGATGTATGATACATACAACTTATTCTATAAATTTTCTAAAATTATATCTTACTCAAAATTGCAGTCCACATTAAAACATCCTCAGAAAAATGCGGAATATACTTATTCTTCACCTTAAGTTATGTTTTAATAAGCATCGAAATGCTACTTCAAAGAATAATGCCTATATATATATAAGTCATACCGCCTTGAAGAAGAAGTTAAATTAGTTTTCCAGGAAAAAAATAATCTGACATTGAAAACATTTTTTTCCAACAATGGATGGCTAGTAAAGTTTGCATACCTGGCAGATATTTCTACCTTGTTAAATAAACTAAATGTAGTCCTGAAAGGACAACTTAAGGACGTGTTAATACAATGAAGTAAACTGGATGCGTTTGAAAAGAAAATATTACTGTGGCAAACACGTTTGATTGAAAACAATGTGCAAATATTTAAGAATTTATATGAATATATGATGGAAAATTATGTTAACCAGCAAACTGTAAATTTAATTAAAAAGCATTTAGAATGATAAACAGAAAATTTTGCTCATCATTATCCAAAGAATGAAGATCTCAGACATGGTAATATGTGGAGAACTGATCAGTTTGCACCGAAAATTTAGGACATTAATTTAAGCATACATCCAAAAGAAAGCCACAATGACTTATTGTCCAAGGAATCTTATAAGTTTAAATTTCAATCATTATTATTATGATCAAGATCTCAGTTTTGGCTTATCATAAAAAGTGAACTTCCTTTTCTAAGTAATAGGAAGTTAAAATTCTGATTCAATTCTCCATAACTTATTTACGGGAAAAACATTTTCATATGACACAGAGCCATTTTAAATTTAATTCAGTTCTCCGTCTTGATGCTATAACATAGTATCCATGTATCTACAATCTTATTTCAGGTAAGCAAGAATATTCATTATATTAGGAATATATAACGCCACTAAAAGTTTCATAAACTTAAATTATTTTTAATTGTTTTCTTTTTACAGTTTTTGTTTATTTTACAATGGTTTAATGAAAAAGCTATCATAATTTGGTTATCATTAGTATTTTCATTTTATATACTAGTTATACTTTACGCATTTTTGAATCAGATTTTTTCATAAGAATATATAATCCTATTAGTGGTCCGCGAGATTTAAATTACAAATTTATTGGTCTGTGAAGCCGAAAAATTTGGCCATCGCTGCACTAATGCATTTAAAATCGTATATTTCTTAATATTTGTTTCTGTTGTGCAACAATATTTTCACGACTTAATTTGGCATTATTTATTTCACGTCGAATTTTTCTTCATTTATAAAAAAGAATATTAGATTTGTTATGTATTTTTTAAAACTTATTTTGTACAGATTAAAAATTTTATAAGATGTAAAGCTTATGAGTCAAATGCTAAATGTTCGATGGTTCAGAATCACGATAAAATTATCAAAAGGTCCTTTTTTATTTATTTATTTTTATTTGAAAGAAAAATTTGTATATTACTCTTTTTTAAAATATAAGAAATGTTATGATAAAAATTTTGATAAGAAATTGTTAATGATAAGAAATTTTTTTGGGAGCAGATAATTCTTTTAAAAAAAATAATGGATGTTTTTGCTACTGTATTCTAATTTTAATACAAATACATTTGAAAAATTTCTAAGATTATAATTATTAAGTTATTAACGCTAAATTTTTCTGTTCTGAACTGTTTTGAAAAAATACTAATTTTAATAAAAATATTTATTGAAAAATTCACAGTCTATAAATTGTTTGATTTTTTACACAAAATTCGCATTTCGAAAAAATAATATAGTTTAAAATAAACTTGAATACGAATTTTTTATTCAAAATTGAACGCTTTTTATAATGTTATTTTAAGTTCTAAGTTATTAAAATCTAAATTTAATAAAAAGTTTATGTAATTAATTAAGATATGGACAAGTATCCCTTGTATTGTTTACATAATATAGACTGTCAATAATGTTTTTTAAGGGTAAAAAATTTTACAAAAATATAAAAATCAATCCAACTATAAACACACACACAAAGATGGGTTTTATGTTGTGGAAAACATTGATAAAAACGTAATTAGTTTTACTTTTCAAGTAAAATATTTTTTCTGCAAGTGAACACCAAATTTAATTTTAAATTTTTAATACATACATACATACATATATATATATATATATATATATATATATATATATATATATATATATATATATATATATATATATATATATATATATATATATATATATATATATATATATATATATATATATATATATATATATATATATATATATATATAATCAACAGTGATTAAATCAAAAACTTCATAGATTCAAATTTCGAGTGATATATTTCCCAATAATCATCATAAATTAATCAAAAAATTTCTAACTAATCAAGATATACATCAGCCTGAATCACATTTTGGCTCTAAGGGACAATTTCCTGTTTTATTAGAAACCTGAGATGAAGAAAAGGTCTTTTCCTCAATAGGTTCCTCAGAAATGAGTCTTCCTCTTAAACCACTATTACCCCGACTTAAGCCGCCAAATTGGAAGATTGCACCGTACTCAATCAAGTTTGTTTAATCAAGATTCCGTCCTACTTGCAACTGAGGCCGCAATTTATCAGCAAAGAGAGAGAGGGAGAATAAGATAAGGAATGCGTTTAATCATAATTTATTATGAAGTCCAAGAGAATATTCTCTTCCTAAGTCTTATCGGTAGAAGAACTTCAAAGTTTAGGATATTTGTTTGGCATCGGTCAGTTTAACAAAAGATCAATGCGCCAGTCAAACTGCTTATCTGATTTAACATAAGCATAAATTGTTGCCAGTTCTCTAATTTTAAATTCGTTTTTTCCTTCTTTCAGTTTGCAGAACAATGCACCTTTAAAGAAAACGTTCATCAGAATATTTCGTTTTCTTTATTTTAATGAAATAGTGTCAAGTTTTCCTTGTGTTAAATTAAGTTTAGAAATTATTGTTCCATATGATTTTATCTATTCAAATGAAGTTAGGTTTAGAAAATTAATTTGATTGAATGTTCGATAAATTATTGCAAAAACGTATATATAAAATTATTTCATTAAGCTGTGAGTGGCAGTTATAATGGGAGATTTTTGGTCATTAATAATTACAACAAAACTATTGCATTTAGCAAGTATTATACTTTAATAATGCAAACATTCTGAGATTGAAGTATTAATATAGTAAATTAACACAATAATTAATTGAATTAATTTATCAGAGTTAGTTTATATAAACTTCATAAATAAATTTTATTTTGTGATATAATGATATATATATATATATATATATATATATATATATATATATATATATATATATATATATATATATATATATCTATATCTATATCTATATATATATATATATATATATATATATATATATATATATATATATATATATATATATATATATATATATATATTATATATTTATATATATATATATATATATATATATATATATATATATATATATATATATATATATATATTATTAAATTATCACAAATTAAAATTTACGTTATTTTCCACCTAGCCGCATAGTAAATTTTAAATGATTTATACCAGATAGAATGAAATATTTCTGAGGAAAACATGCTTGTTATATCTTTTTACAATACATATATATATATATATATATATCACAAATTAAAATTTATTTATGAAGTTTATATAAACTAACTCTGATAAATTAATTCAATTCATTATTGTGATAATTTACTATATTAATACTTTAATCTCAGAATGTTTGCATTATTAAAGTATAATACTTGCAGCTAGTAATGCAGCTAAGTGGAAAATAACGTATTCCTTTAATATTTATATTACCAATACTCGACTGTCACCAAAAGCATCGTAATTGTGATACACCATTAGATGACAAGTAAAATTTAAGTAGTACCCTCCTTCTCAAATCCATGCCACACCAGCGAAAGAACTTTGGACATCAAAAACTAATAAACCCTTCTCCAACCCACAAAGCTCAAATAACCCGGTGAAGAAAAATGTGGTATATTTCCTCATCACATCTCATGGTAATTGATGCTTCACTTTGTTGATTTTAAGTCAAGCTTTGTAAAGCTACGTAGTCCTGTGTCTCTTTCTAATTTGTAGGAGATGAAATTATAAATATTTTTATTTCTATATGCTGTAAGTGAATGAGAAGTATTTTAGAATCCATAAGGTTGAATACCTAAGTCAACTAATGACAGTTGTTCTGAAGATGATTATATACGCCTATATTTAATACCTAATATTTATCCACTGGTGTGCTGCTCTGTAAAAATAGATAACAACTGAGGAGTCTTTCTCATCACTTGAACATGACATAAAATTAAGAGATAGTTGCATGAATTTAGCGACTTCAACCATCAATAAACTAATAAGAAATAACCATTTAGACTTTATTATGTGGGTTAAGGGGAAAATAAAGCATTCCATTATTACCAGTTCAAGTGTCAAAATTTTTCATTTATTTTGTTCTAGGTTGGAGATATTACTTTGTCAATAATAATACTAAAATCAGTATTTCCAACTAAAAAATTAAAGTTATTGAAAATTCTCACTGTTTATTAAATGAAAGTAAATTAATTTTTTTATTGAATTTTAACATGATATATTAATTTATGTGGAACACAAATATAGTGAAATCACTTTTGGCAATATGATGTAAAGTTTATAATTGCTATTTATAAAATAATGTGTATTTTATGATTAAAATAAAGAATAAATATATAAATATTTAATCTAATTTTTTATTTTAGCTAATATTTTATAACATACCAAATCGTTTTCTATGCATATATTAATAACATTTTTTCACTTTTGTAGCATAAATCCATTTTACATGTTGCAGTGAAAATATGTACAAATGAAGGAGACAGTTTGAAATACTTATATTTTGAAAATTTTTATGTGGCTAAGTCAGAAATAATTTTTCTACTTTATTACTTTTGATATTCTTGAAAACACTAAAATACAGAAATGTATTTCCAAGCAATTTAACAATGCTTTTAACATTGTGAGTTTTTTAAACATTTATATAAACAAATGAATATTATTATAAATGGTAAAATATACCAAATAATTTATGGAATTTTCCCAGTTTAAAAAAAAACTTGAAACCAAAAATAATGATATTTTAAATGAATTGCCACTTTTTTTCTGTTGAAGATTCTTTTCTAATGAAAAAATTAATTAGCCATAATTCTATTGCTATAAACAAATATCAAAAAATTTACATCATCTTCCCTAAATATCTAATAAAATATGTAGTTAAATAATTTGAAATGAGACATAAATAATGTTAGCAAGAATTTATTGCTAGAAATTATAGTTAGAAATAAAATTTTATGTAATTGAGACATATTATAATGTTCATATTACATATAAATTTCAACACATTTTGTGATATTCACAAAATGTGTTGGTGATTATTGAAAGCGATAACTGAAAACAACTGAATAGTTTCAAGCGATAGAAGTTTTTAAGCTATAAAGAGTTTTAAATTTTACGAAAACTTTTTAATTTAAGAAGATTTATTTATTTATTTAATTTATTTATTTATTTATTTTTGGTGTTAAACTTAAATTCACCAATTATTAAAAGTGGTCACAGTGTGATCGGAGAATAAAAAGAATACAACTCCAGAAATATCGATATTTCGTAAGTTAAATAAAATTTTCTAAACTTTCAAATGTTTAAGCTGTTGAAAAGGAAATTTAGTTTAAAAAGCTAATTTTTTTTAATTAAAATATTCTTTTGAACAAACTACACACTTCGAGCTATAGTATTTAATGTAATATTCGAATTCTTACTGTTCACATTCAGAAACAGCTATGATAGGTGATTACTCTGCAAATTAAGACTTTCAGCAGAAAAACAACTTTTACAGAACTGGATTAAGATGGAAAATTAGAATTCGATAATACTCACCATGTACAATCAACAATTGAAAATGTTTAACTCTTTTAATGGATTAACACATCCGTATTTATTTTCAAATCGTTTGACCAAAAAAGAAAGGAAAAAATTTCATATATATATATATATATATATATATATATATATATATATATATATATATATATATATATATATATATATATATATATATATATATATATATATATATATATATATATATATATATATATATATATATATATATATATATATATATATATTTGCACAGGAAGAGTTTAGACCAAAATTAAGAATAAAATTAATAAATTATACAAGGTGAAAATGATAAAATATTAAATGGATTTTAAAGTATAAGAGGAAGAAACATATAATTATTGTAGTATTGAAGAGTTTAATGATTCCTATAAAAATATACGAATTATATTCCAAATCTATAAATCTAAATTTATTTTAATTTGATTCAGTCTATTTAATTCATTTTAGTCAAATAGTAAATATTAATTTTTAATTAATATAATTACAAGTTTTACTTATAAATATATATTTATAAATTTATAATCATTATATTGATTCGTAAAATTACATATTGATGCTTATATTGATTCTTAAGTATTCATTGGGATGTTAGCATGGATTCTTTAAATAATTAGTAATTTGAACAGACGATACGTGACACTTAATTTTATCATATCCATAAATTTGTCATATATAATTAGTTTCTTATGAAATTTATGTATTTTTAAATATGAGAGAATTAAATTATCTTAAGAGAAATATTTTTATACAATTCTAAATTCTAGAAATACATTCATTGTTATTTTCAATAAAAATGTTTCAACAATTTATTTAATATGTAATAAAAAATTAAAATATTTTGTCAGAAATATATTTTATATTTAATACTCAATAAGGAAATTTAATAAACTTGAAATTATAATAAAATTGCAAAATTTGAAGTTTGTAATTACCAAGCACTGTTTTATCTGGTTAGAAGATAAAATCGAAACTTTTATAAAAAAAAATACTGACTTATGCAGGTTTGAGAATATTAAAAAATATTGTACTGTATATTCTGTAAAATTACTGATATTTTCGTGATTTAAGTTGCAGTATCTCCTATAGAATGCTTAACTCAAAGCAGCAGGAATATTATTTTATGCAACTTTTATTGATAATTATATTAAGTCTTGAATTTATCATTATAAAGTAAAAATGTTGTCTCGAAATGCATTGTCCAAGTATAAAAATGTGCAAAATTATGTTTTGGATCAATACAGTGTAAATATTAAATTATAATTTGTGAATTTCATTATATTTTATGATGGTCAGTTAGAAAAGTTTTTTGACCTTAAATATTTCAATACCTGATATACTTGAGTAAAACCAGAAAATTTTTCCAAAATTAAATTTTAAATTAATAAAATGAAATAAAATAATTTAAATTTAAAACTGGGAATCGAATATTGAGTATTGACTTCTCTTATTCCTTATCTTTCCCTAAATTTCAAATCGCAAAGTAATCTTTATTGGATCAGTATGCCGAAGCAAAATTGAAAGTAAAATCGGTGAAAATGAAATACTTTCTACATTATCTTTACTTGTAAAAAAACGTCGAAAAAAACGATAATAATGTTGAAAAAATTTCAAAATTAAAAGATAAGTGTGCCAAAATATAAAAAATGCAACGCTTCAAAAGCAAGCATTTTTGCATTTTTCTATTTACTTCTTATCGAGAAAAAAGTTACTTTTTATTTCGTAAGTTGAAAAGTTAGAGGACTGATTTGAATGATCAAGCAATCCATCATATTCAGTGATGCTTTTTTAAAGGCATTTGGCTTACACGAGGGAAAATATACAAAATGATTTTTATAGTTTTTAGCTCAAATTGTATTAAAATGTTGAAAAATGTGATTTTTACATTGCTATGAAGTAATTGTAGGTCTCAATATTTTCTATTTTCCAAGTTTCTTACCCGAGCTCCCTGATGCATTCAAAAATATTTATAAATTTGAAACTACTAATAAATATCATTTTACAACTTATAATAATTTACTATGAAAGCAATGCAAATTTTTTAGTGAAAATTATGTGATTAAATTTTATTTAACGCATATAAAAATTTTAAATTTAAAGAATAAGTTTTCGAAGATAATTTTGATAATATAACTAAAACAAATGAGGAAAATGATTTAATTAATGCATTGGTTTTTCAGAGTCTTATCATTATATTTTCAAATTAACTTCCTTTTCTTCATTTTAAGATGTCCATAAATATTTCTAAGATACAAAGTATTATACTTTGACTAATATATATATATATATATATATATATATATATATATATATATATATATATATATATATATATATATATATATATATATATATATATATATATCCTCTCTTTTTTATTTTATTATAATTTTACCAAGTGTACGTATTGAGAAATCTTTATTTAGAATGCATTGTAACATAATTATGAAAATTTAATTTATAATCAGATCTATTTAATTTTGTATTAAAACATTTTAGATAATATGTATCAACGATTAAAACTGATTTTCTCGTTAATTTATTATCTAGTTATGTACCCTTTCTTTATTCATTAAGGGTAATAATTTCCTCATACACCCGCGACGCAAACAAAGGCGAATGTTTGCTGAAGCAATAAACTCTAGCCTGCTAAAATGTTCTCTTCCTTATCATGTGGATGTTCCCCAAGTGAACAAAACAGACGAACAGCATCTTTGATTATGCGTTTATTGTATGCAAATAAACGAAGCAGGCAAGGGCATTATGCGGGCATAAATCACGTGCATCGTCACTGTTTGTGACAGCATTCAACACCACTATGTGCTTCCCTCATTACGGGACTGGGTGGCTGATTTTTATTGGGTGCCTCCCTCCCCTGTGTACCCCTCCAGTACCCCGTTTGCAAAGTGTATTTCAATTTTTGTTTGCATAAGCATTTTGCGTCATTTTATGGACAGATGTGTTCTCAGCATATTTTTGATTATCTTAGAAAGTCACGGAAGTGATGATGGGCATCAGAAGCGCAAATTTGAGCTGTTTCGTCTTGTTTAGAACCTTTCTATACCAACGAAGATGAGATTGCAGTTAAATTAAGTGACATTTATGGATTTATAACGTGTATTTTTAAATTAAATAATTTTGTGCAGAAATACGTAATATATGCATGCGTCAGTCCAATCATATCTATGTATTTAATAACACACGATTTTTCTATATGCATTTATTCATACATTTTAGAACATAGAAGTGAATAATAGTGTCCGAATTTTATTTATATTAGCTGAAAAATGGGAAATACTAAATATTATTAAACTTTCCTGTAAAATAACCGATATAAAATAGCTATACTCTAAGTTTGAATAATTTATAATATTATACTTCATTTTTGTTGAATTTACAAAAGTACTTAAAGATCATTTAATTTTTCAAAATTTTTTGCTAAAAATTTAAGGAGATAAAAACTTACATTTTCCATAAATTTATATTCTCAAAATATTTTTGCGGCAACTAATATATAAAATTAAAAACTTATTTTAATAGTAATTAATACATTTTAAATTAAACTCATTCATTATATTAAATAAATATTCTCAAACATTTAATTATTTGTTTATCTACATGTGATAAACAAAGTCTCGGCAATCATTTCAGAATCACGTATGCATCATTTGTATGTGATTCCCAAATTTGTGAAATACTCTAAAGACTTAAAATATTTTATAAGTCATAAACAAAAGGAAATAGCTTTCATTATTTTCAGTGCCTTTATGCAGCTGACATATAATAAACATTTTCGTAAACATTTGAAGTTTCGTAGCAAAAGACTACAATTTCGCCGGAACAGCCGAGAAAAGAGATTTTCTAAGTACATCATTGAAACAAACACATGAAACAAAGCTGTCGAAAATTGAAGTCAGTAGGAATGGAAAATCACTGGGGAATCTGCACCGACAAAAAGAAAAGTTTTCTCTGCTACGTTCCTAAAATATCCGATATTCAGTGCTCGCAAGAGTACAGATTTAAATTGCTTTTAAATTATGTTCCGGAAGATATTTAAGCTTCATAATTTCAGGATACCGGGCTTTATTCCAACATTTGCATAAAACTGTCTCGCTGATGGGAACTTTTCTTCTCACATTGTAATTGGAAATCCTTACTTGCTGCTAAGAATAACAAGAGCGTAAGATGCTTCTTGAAAGAATACCTATGAAGAAAAATAGAGGAAATTTTATGCAACAACAAATTATATAGTTGAAACTATTCCAGAAATACAAAGTTAATGAAATTCAATTTGATAGTGAAATAAAGCTATTTTAGATTTTAGCTTGTAACTTATATTATATATATATATATATATATATATATATATATATATATATATATATATATATATATATATACAATTTTTTTAATTTATTGATTCTTATTCATAAGATGCAAAAGAAGAAAATCATTAAACCTACAATTTTAAATTTCACAAATGTGCATGAAAATTCTCAAAAAACAGAAAATGTACTTTTATTTGTTCATAAGGAGATAATTCTGTATTAGTCTTGTAGTTAAATACCTATCTCTTCTGGTATTTATTCCATTTTATAAATAACATACCATTAGGAAAATTATTTTTTATCTAAATTCTAATAATTAATCTGTACAGTATAAAATAATTCTATAATGGAAAATTCCATATCAGCAGTTGAAAAACTTGATTAAAGACAAATTTCTACAAAAATCTATCATAAAGACGAAAATAAACCAGTGTCTGCCAATTTTACGCATGTTAAAGGGGTTTTTATTTTACAAAATTCCTCAGCAATTAGTATAATGCATTCATTTATCAACATTTGGACGTTAGATATTTGACATGAACTAGAACAAAAATTGCACAAATTACCAAATGCAACTGCGGAAATGAAACGTCAGGAGTAACCTAGCTTTTACATTTTAACCAGATCATTATTTCAACCTGATGTACTATAAAAGCTTCTTTCTTGGAACTAGAAATGCTGAATCACTTATCTAAAATGCGCAGCCGCAGTTATTGGGGTAATCCATCACGCCACTCACGGCTGGGTGCAGATAAATCGAAACCTAAGAATACAGAACTAAAGAACAAAGGCATGATTTTGCACTCTTTGCTTGAAATACCTAATTAAAGTTTTCATGTTCTTTTTTTTCAGAGATTCGTTGGCAGCAGTGTCTCTCAGATTATTCTTTCATTGATCTGATGTTAACTGGTTGACTGGATTCCCATTAGAGCAACAATCGGAAACAAGCATTTTGGTCTCAAGAATAGTTGTGGAAGATGGATTAGGTCAATGCTGCTGGATTCCAAATTATCCTCACGATCAAATTAATCATTCACTTGTGCACCTCGTCCGACAATCGGCCATTCATCATGCTGCACTTCGTCTTCTATCAGTTCCGTCATCGATGAGACACTCTCAATCGATGAAGTAAATCGATTGATGCTACTGAATACTATTCCCAATGGGATGCATATGAAATTGAATAAAATCTCACAATGAGGATTGCAGGGAATTTCTCTTTAATATTTATTACAATAATGTAATAAATTTGTTTTCATTAAAAATTTATACTTTTATAGCTCCTGTATTCAAGAATTATTTATGTAAACGCTCAAGTATAATTTTTGAGTGAATTATCAATTTTTGTGGAAAATTATTTAGTAATTATGCATAAAATATCTAAGAAGACTTCAATAATATATATATATATATATATATATATATATATATATATATATATATATATATATATATATATATATATATATATATATATATATTAAATATACATTAATCTATTAATAATGAAGTAAAAATGCTAAAAATATAGATATTTAAGAAAATCTCAAATTGCTTTAATAATATAAAAAATATTTGTGAATTACAATTATTATATGCTGCTAGTTATTTTTTATAAAATAAAATAAAATTATATTGAATATTTCTACCTAAGTGTTTCGAAAATCTGGATATAATTTAAGGTAGTTTATGAAACTAAATAAAAAAGTTTATGTATGTTTTTGCTCGAAAAAACATATCATATTTCTAATTTAGAATACAAACTTATTTCACATTCAATGTTAATAGTGGTGTTTATCAAGATAATGGAAGTGACATTTTAGAATGCACTTCATATTTAATGAAATAAAAAGGATAGCTTCCAACGCTTTTCTATAAGGAGAACTGTATAAATCCTTGTAGTATGTGTGGTACGTTTATTGAATTTCTGTAAATCGAGTTATATTTTCAAAAGCTTTAATGGTCTAACTTCTCAAATTCTCAAAAAGGTAAAATTGCAGGAATATGTTTATCAAGAATCAAGTTTGACACATATACACTTCAAATTTTAAGACATTCGTCAGTTACAGGGTCTAAAAGCATGACTGCATACGCTCAGCATGGCAAGACAAATTTGACAAAGCAACATAGTGGACAGAAGGAGTAGCTCAGTGAAAGAGACTGATGGATAGTGAAATGGATTGTAATGTCTAAAGAGTGAACAACTGTATCAAAGTTGCCTCAAAGCTCATGCAACACCTGGTTTCTCAAATGTCAAAAATCACATTTCGAAGACATAAATAGAAATTTTACCTCAAAGGAGTAACTCCCAAGCCACTTGTCACAAATGTTAATTTCAAATATTGTTTACAGTGGTATCACATTCCCAAAATCTGGTCGATTACTAAATGGAAGAGATCAATAGAAATCTTATATTTATTCTTATTAAAATGATCAGAGCCGCCCAACTTGTCTAGTGGTCAGCGTGTCTGACTGCGGACAGGGAGGTCCTGGGTTCGAAGCCCGGTTCGGGCATGGATGTACTTTCTCTCTCTATCTATCCTGTCTTTGTCCTTTCCTTGTATGAATGTGGAGTGAATGGTTGCCTACCCTATAAACGGGTACCTATGGCATGTGTGTACTGAGGAAGTCGGACTCCACACCAAAATATGGTTCAGTTGGAAAAGTAGAGCAGTGCACCCCATATTGCCAGCCTGGCTGGCAAACGACAACAAAATGATCAGAAGAGAATTCATGATATTGTCCAGGGGTTTTAGGTTTAGACAGTGAACGTGTGTAATTTTACATTATTTAAAAACATTTTGGCAAACAACAATTAGAAGATTAAACTAAGATATCATGATAGTACTACTACAGCCTAGTAGTACTACACTAGATAGATATACCTAGTAGTAATACATTAGACTAGATAGATACTACAGCCATTTATGACATTACATTTAAGGAATGATAATACCGGATACTGTTTCGTTAGATTTAAAGAGACTAATCTTAATGTGAAAATTTAAAATGAACAATAATAAAACGTTGTGACAAGCAATTTATTCAAGAAGGAATTAGAAAAAGTATCATTTAAGACAAATTTGGATAAAACATTATACAAAAACAATGTTTTGGATTATATTTCAATATAAAGAGTGGGCTGTTTAAAAAGTGGAATAAATTTCTATGCAATCTTATTGATAGTTTCAACTTTATATGCATCAATGAATGTGATAAGTATTATATACAGCCTAAGAATGCTTTTTAAAAAATCCAATGGGATCAGAGAATAATGAAAATTATGTAAAGGTATGTGAAAAGTATTTTAAAAAAGACGAATCGTTGATATCTGCTTTTAAGAAACATTTCAGAAGATATTTTCCTCTTTTTAATGATTAAGAGAAACGAAATTCTATCACCTCTTCATCAATATATTGTTTTTATAATATTCATTTGAATTTTTAATAATGAAATTGATTGTTTTAAAATATTTATCCTAGCCTTAGAAGTGAGAAATTAAAAATAATTTTTCATTTTTTTAAATTATCAAATTTGTTAAAAATACAAAAGTCTTCATTTAAGATAATTATTGACTACTATACCTGGTCATATGTAATCCTTGTAATTTAAAACAAAGCAGTTTCCAAAATTAAAAGACAAACAGTTGCTTAGAATGGATGTATTATCAGTTAAAATATTTTAGAAACTGAATGCCAAATTAACTTCCTGTTTCTGAAAATAACTAAATGTTGTATTGAATTTGAAAAGAATTTATATAAATACAAGCAATAAGAGAAAAAAAGCAATATGTCATTACCAATCTATCAATTAATCATATAAATACATGCAATTAAATATCATTGTGAAATACAAAAACAAATAATTCTGATGTGATGTCCAAACAAGATAGTTTCATTGCAATTGAAAGGAATTCGTATAAAATGTATTTATCCATAAATTAATTTAAATAATAAGTTTAATTTTTAATTTCACTTAATGTGAAAGCATCCTTTTTTGTAATACTTAAGTTAAATAAATTATACTTAAGAAAAGTAAACAATTACATAAATCACCATGTATAACCTCACTCTTACATTCGTATAAAACTATGAATTTTATAATATAATTAAAACTGCATAAAAAGTGTCTTACAAAAGTATATATTTTATAACGAGAATTATAAAAGAGAAAGTATATATTATATGATTCGAATACTTTGAAAATATATTAAAAATTTATTTTCTAACAAATAAAGAAAAATTGTCTAAGAACACCTTAAAATTGCATAAATGAACATTATATACGATTTCAGCGATGAAATGTATGGAAAAATTTTATTAATAATTCTTTTACAAATAAAATAATATTTAAATTTATTCTTAAAACTAATATATTTATAAAAGAAGCCATAAATAATTATTTGAATTAAATGCAAAATATTTTAGTGCTACATGCGTAAAATATGATTTAAATAAAACATTTCAATTAAGAAAAATTATATATAGCTAAAAAATTAATTAGATTTCCACCATTTGCTGGCTAATTAAATTAGTCTATGAGTGATATTTAACTATAGCTTCCATTTCTGTCACTTTTGGAGGAAACAATGTAGAATATTTTGGAAAAGGATTATTTTTTCTTAATTAACATAACCTGTCTTTCATTGGTAACAAGATAAATAATTTTCTAGACAGGCAGGAAAATACTTTTCTCCAAATAACCTAGTAAAGAAGAGTAAAACTCAGTATTAATTAAATTTCTAGATATTAGATTAAATGATAATTAGAGAAAATGATAACTTCCAGTGAAATACTTTCACTCAAAGAAAATTAGTCAAATACTTTGTGAAGGATACAAAAAAAAGTTTTCTTTTGATATTTGAAATCCTTTGTGATGTAGAAGCAAATGACATACACATATGCGACCAGAATGACGAAATAACTTAAGCATGAAAACTAGATGAAAAATAGTTTCTAATCTAGAGACATTTTGCCGAAGAGATAAAGATTTAATCAAAAAAGTGACATAGTTCTTAATGAAATTTTTCAATTATTCCAGAATGAGAATTACAAATTTACTTTTTGATAGAAACGTGCATAATTATTAACATTTCCTGAAATATTTCTATTTTTGCGTGTTTTGTTTAAAAGTTCACGTCAATTTTAAGAACATAAGATTCAAAAGAAATAATTTTTATAAGAATTTGTTAATTGCACTTTAATTAAGGAAAAGAGAGACGACTAATATTCTTTTAAAAATATCATAAGAAAATTTTACTGTTTTTCTTTGATTCTTCTTTCGAGATTACAAAGTTGGAATATTAATGTCTTTTAAATTAGAGGACTGAAAAACTTATTACATTCAAGAGTAATTTTGGAAAGTTAAAAGCTAATTAAAAATGTCGCGCCCATCATTTAATGTTCTAATTGTCAGGCGGATGATGTGAAAAAAAATCTTTCCAGCGAATAAATATGGTGAACAATATTAATTTTTTATGTATAAAAACAACTACAATTCAAGATATTATTAAAGTAAAAGTTTTTTTTTATAAAAAAGAAATCATGATATTAATTACATCATTATTTTTACTCAGAAATTTTAGTATATCAAGCTGTTCTCAACAGATTATTTTTCGTTAACTTTTTTCAAATCAATTACATTTTCTGAACTGAAAGTAATTCAGTTTTCAACATTCTTTTTTTAATTTTGGATATTTTTATTTCTAGTTATTTTTATTTTAAGAAACATTTAATTTTAACTTTGAAACGAATTTTAACAACAATAGATATTTGTTCATAAGTAGGATCTTTGATTTTTTTAACAATGGTGGAGACTTGGGTGACTAACCCTTCGCCACAACAAAGCCGGAAACTGTTACTCATTTATCGTATGGCAGTGGGTACCTGTCAACCAAGTCACGGAGGTAAGTAACATTAACCACGCTATACCCCGTTTATTGGTTGTGCTACATTCATCATCTTATCACCAGAAAGGACATAGAAACATAGAGGGAAAGAAGCCCCATGCCCGAACCCGGGACCCACAGCCTAAAAGTAGGAACGCTAATCACTCAGTCATCGGTTAGCCTTTTGAAAGTATATAATGGAACATTATATTTCAGATACTCAAATAATGTTCGAATTTATTTTGAGGTTAAATAAAACTCGAAAATAACTGCAATAAAATTGTCTTCAATTATTATAATGATTCCTTAATATTATTTTTTTGCATTTTATTTTAGTATATTTTTTTATCAGGAAATTTAATTGTTTGTACAGAAGGATGATTAAGCACAAATGCATTTTAAACATCATATGTGTAAATTTAACTAATGTTATTTTTTTGTGCGCTTGTGTAGAGCAAGTTGTACAACAGCAATACATTTTCGCAATTATTAACATCGTGCAAAGACACTAAAGAATACATGATTTTAAAATTTTACATAGATGTTTCCAAGCAAACCAATGGCTGAGTGGTTAGAGTCCATAATTCTTAAGCCGCTGGTTCGGGTTTTGAATCCCCGTCTAGGCATAAATATTCTTTCTGTTCTCTTTTTTCTGACGATGATAAAATCACGTGACCCACCCTATAAATGGGTTTGTGATGAGGTGATGTAGGTATTGCTACTCACCTCCGTGACTTGGTTCACAGATGTCCACCAGGTAAGCATTTTTGGCAGTTTTTGGTTTTGATGTGCTGAAGGGTAAGTCAGCCAGATTTCCTGTCATAAGGAATAAAGGATAACAATGATATATTTTTCATATAAATAAATATACAAAAATATTAAAAAGCTTTGTGCTTCTCTACGCATTTAAATGTAATAATATTAAAATTCTTGATATTTATGTATACATTTTATTAACTTCTGTATAATTGAGAAAAATAACTTGGCAAAGTGTAACAATATTTAGAGATATGCAATTACCAGTTTCACTTATTTTTTTAAACGTAAAGAAACATATTTTTTATCGGTAAATGTAGAGAACACATACAGTGATATGCGCTCATATTATTTTTTGTTTTGTTCCATAATTTTTTCGAATTTTTTTCAAATATTTGTTATAATAAAACTTGTTTTGGGGGAAAATTATCATATTTAAGAGGGTCTTTGTATTGTAAAACAATTAAGATCATCCTATAGATTCAGTTTCAGTAAGCAGTGACTCAATCTCATTTATCATGTAATATGTTAAAATAAATTGCGCTGAATAGATTTATGCGTATTTCAATGAATAAGGCATTCAAAAATCCAATACTAAGAATATAAAGTATTAAAATTTATTTTGAATTTGTGCCTCATAATGTGATTTCAAGAACCCACAATATAATTGAGCTAGATGCATTTTAATTTCGAACTAAAACTAGTTCGTTAAATATAGAAAATGTTTTCCAACACAAAAAAAATTAGAATCACTATTTTTTACATTATGTGACATCACAGTTTTCAATGTCATGACGAAATAAATGTGCAATTTATATTTATACGGCTCTAATATTAATGTATGGAAGAATCGTGTTTTTTTACATATATGTGATTACTATTTTAATAATTCGATTAATCAATTTTAAGAGTAATGATGTAATTTTTTAACAGCCGATCAATTCAAATATTTCATAGAAGGTTCTCGAAAATTGTTTTCCTCTTTTATTGACAATGACTGATGTTTAGGGAGTTTTGTAAGCCCCCTGGATATGTTCACAGCAAAATTAATTTGTTAAGATTTTTATTTCATATTTTAAGGAAAATTTTATTAAAGTAAAACTGAATTGCGCTTTGGCTGCAATGTGAGTTTGCAACAAAACACAAATTGACTTTCAATTCAGCAAATTAAATAGCGACTTCTTTCATCACTGATAAACACCTATATTACTATAAACCAATTTTGATTTTCGATTCCCAGCCTCTCACTTATGAAAGACATCCTTAATATCTCGGTTTTATTCTCTACTATGAATTCAACTGTAACAAGCATGTAAGCGCCTTAACATTCTCAAATATCTCTGGTAGCTGAGTTTGGGTTGCTGATGCAAACACCTTCAGAACCACATATATTTCACTTATAGGACCTATTCTTGAATATGGTTATCCGATTTATTCCTGCGCATTTGAAACGAATCTCCTGAAAATAGAACGAGTACAGCTAAGTGCTACTCGTATCATCTTAGGAATCAAAAATAGCCACCCATCTATTATTACTTTATACGAGACAAACTTACAACCATTGCACATTAGAAGAAGAGCTAACTTAACATTTTAACAAAATCTATAGCTAAATCACCGTATCATCGTAACACCTTGTAATTACACATTTGGCACAATAATCAAAGATTAAAGAAATTCACCCCTTTTAGCCTGGCAGAATCTCAAAACTTAGTTTCTCGCGAGGTTGAACCTCAATCTTTAAGATCTTTTTTTGATCCCTCAGAGGGAATGCCAAGAGTCATCTTCCACTTTGATCTGAATTCCACTGCAAACAAGCAAACTCACATCGGAGATCAGCTTAGACAATTAGCACTAGAAATTATTAATTGCATTCCCTGCGATACAGTGCAAATGTATACCGATGGTAGTTGTACAAAAGACCGTACTGGGAGCGGAGTCTATATTAGAACCACTCAGCCTGAAACTACGCTAAAACAATGCAACTCTGACACTTGTTTAGTCTTTAGAAGTGAGTTAATACGATAAAAGTGGATATTAGTGACAATGAGACAGCCGACTGATTGACCAAAGGGAGCAGTGAGGAATATACATTCACTAGTTCATCAATTGCATATCAGGAACTTTACTCTAATGAAAAATCTGGACTACATTCAATCTGGCAAATTCCACCAACACACAAATGGTACTCTGAAACATCTCCTGGAACTCTTCTGGAAATAAAATGTGATCGAAAATCTCAAACTGCCATGGCCAGATTCTCATGTAGATATCTAAAATGTTTATAGATTGAACGTGGTACAAAAAATTATCCCACGCTAAAAAAAATGCTAAGATCATCCAGCTTCACAAATTCTGGATTGCATCGGACTTTCCCGGGAGGATTTATCCTCAAATCCTCTGCTAGTCATTGACTTTCTAACTGTGAGCAATTTATTGGAACTGATCTGACAATTGTCAGATCTTTACAGTGGATAAGATAATGATTGCAATAATTTTTTATTGTAATAGATAAAATAAACAGTAATGTTTTACATGTTATAATATGTATAAGTATGCGTTTAAAAGATATTCAAAATTTTCTTTATATGATTTTAACATTTATAATTTGGCTATTACATAATGATTTGATCATTGATTAATTATATTGGAGACAATAGATTTCGAACAAAAACAATATTCAAAAACATATCAAACAAATTTTTACTTTGTCGAAGAAATCATCACCTTTTCAATTAAGTATATTGCATTGCAGAATGATTATGTTATAAAATACAACTAACTATTTTCCTACTGTAAATATGCCATTAAAATTATTATCCTAAATAATACATGGTTTTAAGAGCCAATATACTATTATTTAGTATATTTTGTTGCGGGCATTTTATAAACTAAGATAATTATTTAATTGACAATTTAACTTAATGGAAAATATTTATTTAGAAATTTATATATTATGGAAATTATTTTTCATAATGGCGTATTTCTTAATGCTACAATTATTCAGGGAACAAGAAACAATTATATAAATAGGTTTTGTAAATTCGGTCAGATAAAACAAGTATTAAAAAACATTTAGCCTAAAATCAGGGAAAAAAAACTACCAAAATAATTAAATTGTCTATGTAGCAATAGAAATACTTTTGTTGGGCTTATTTTAATAAATAAAAACTCATTAAATACTCCAGTCATATAGTAACTACACTTTGTCATGCTATTTGTTTAAAAAAATAACTTTGACTATATGTTTATTTTAAGTCTAGTAAATAAATTTTGTTGGTATACCAGTCAGTAAAAACATAAAAAAAACATTAAACCAATATTATCCAAATTGAAAACCTTGATAAATAAGTCTCTAATGAATCATTTTAAGCAGATAAATTATGTAAGCATCATTTCATATAGAGCTTGACTTAGAATAAACACAACTTTACTCAATGTAACTTTGCTATGTAATCAGACCTGATAAAAAGCTAATTTTGACTTCAAACTGAAATATAAATTCTATTTTATAAAGCAGGTAATAGTAAATACATTGACTTAATGATATTTTATTTTTAGGCTGCTTTCCTTTTTAAGAATATAACTGATATTATATGCTTTTCAAACGTATGCTTTTCTAATAATGATAGATGTATTCTTTCAATTAAATGACAGTTCAATAATAAAATGGAAATCAAACATAAATATTGAATTGAAAACGAAATTACTAATTGTTCAACAGAAAGATGATATTTTTATGATCGTACATAAAAATATATATTTACTTGAGCTGATTGTTTAAAAATTTAAGATGTTAATTGTTTTATAAAGTTCTCAATAAGTAAAAGATTACTTTTTTTATTTTTAACTAAAATGAAATCTAAAAATTAAAAAAAATGCTAAAGATACCAATTGTATACCATAATCACCGCAATGGTACATAAAATGATAAAAAACCTAGAAACTAGATTGCTTTTAAACACGTTTCTCTGGATGTTTTGTAGTTGCTGAGTATTTGCTCTAGATAAGAATTTGCGAAGGTGCCTCATTGTGTTCGGTCTAACTCAATTATGGCAGACGAAAAGCTTATCGTCACCAGTGCAGAATGGGTGGCAGGACGTTAAAATCAACGCTTTGGAATCCCTCACCGTAGAAATTCTTCCTTATCGCTTGGCACACAGTGATTGAACTCAATTACACTTAGAGATGATGATTTTGGCACTCTAGGACGCCAACTGTTCTCCGATTGTTTCAGCCCCTCCTCTTTTGTCATCATACTGGACACGTGACCATTGGAAACGTGATATTTGATCAAGAACAGAGTATTAAAGTAGCCTCACTCAAATGATTAAAGAATAAAATTTTAATAGAAAATTGTGTAATGAAAATCAAGTTTAAAATATAGCATTTTATTTAATTATTTTTATGTTTCTCAGATTTCATTTACTAAGTTTTTTTTAATTTTTAATTTAGACAGATTTGCAGTGATCCTTTCAAACTTAGTACATCATCTAAGGAAGATGTACTAAAACAAAAAAGGCTTAAAACAAACATAGTTTTTATAAAATCATTCTATGTCAAAGTATTTACATCAGCAATATAAGTAATTTTTATTCAGAAATTATTTAATTGATATCGAAATTGATTTCATATGATAATCTATAGAAAAATTTGCATTTCAATATAGATGTAAATACAGTGAAGATATAAATTTTCATTTTTGAATTTGTGTGTTTTACGCACACTATAGTTAAACTTTTACATTGCATTAAGCTTATGTTATATTAACCAATGTTTCATAAATGAACTAAGTATTTCATTTTATTCAGAAAAAATATTGAGACTATAATATTTATAGGAATCAAAAAAATGAAATGGCATTTTTTTAATTTATGCATTTCAATGTATTTAAAAATTCAAAACAATATTCGTTTTTCAAACCCATACATTTTAAATTACTAACTTTAAAGTATATTTTTTGCTATAAAATTCATAGTTTGATATTTTCTTGAGCAAAGTGTGTAAATTTCTTTCATGCAAAATGTTAATATTTTTGCAATGTTTGTGTATTTAATTATAAATAATGAAATATTAATTATAAACGATAAGTATTAAGAAAGATCATTTAGTACATATTCTTATATTTTATTTCACAAAATCTTCTTCCTAAAATTCAAATGATTTCTTATAGTATGTAATATTTTTGAGTGAAAATTTAAGAATAATGAACCATAATCCAGGCATCACAAAAATAAAACATACAAAATATGTACATGTTTTCAAAATTTCTCCAAGGAAATGTCTAAGTTCAATATTTGTTAAAAAGAACCATGTGATTTGGTTGCAGTAATTTACTGGGAGAAATATTTAAGGTTTTATTTCGCTTATTACTGAGTAATAATGTTTATTTGCATTATGTATAATGTATAAGCTGAATTTTTTTAATAAACCGTTTTTACTAATCTTCTTGTTTTAATTTCCGAATTTTTTTTATAAATAATAAGTATTTTTTTATATGTCAATATATGAAAACTTAGATGTAATCTAAACATTCATCCTAGAAAATGTATTTGTCATTAATATTAATATAACTCTCTTTCCCATTACTAGACTGTACTTAGATTTGAACCTGGTGTTTTCCACTCTGAAGAATAAGTATGATAATTCACTAAGCAGAATATTTTCATCTTTGATAAGCATATCAATCAAAGTAGGTTATTAAGAGCTTTACTCGTTTCAATGTAAATAATTCACATGTTGTTCCACTGTCTGTCAAAATCATTTTTTCTAAGTAATCATTCATAAAAAAAATTAAGAGAGCTGTATATAAAGTTGGAACATTTACTAAAATTTCTTATAGTCTATAAGCCCTCACATATTTGCAAGTTTTTATTTAGAATCCTTCATTCTGAAAAAAAGGCAACTGGCAAAATCTCTAAATATTTCACTAATTTTTTTTTAAATAAAGAGGACTTGAAAAAAATAAATTTTTGTCAGGTTTGAACAGTTTCGTAGTAGAACTCTTCAGTAATACTTTTTTTTACTATCAACATACTCCCTTACACAAAATGAAAAATAATAATAATATATATATATATCCATATACTCCTCCTCTT
This sequence comes from Latrodectus hesperus, assembly GCA_037975125.1. Classification (NCBI taxonomy): domain Eukaryota; kingdom Metazoa; phylum Arthropoda; class Arachnida; order Araneae; family Theridiidae; genus Latrodectus; species Latrodectus hesperus. Next base: position 16,246,346 of record CM075851.1, read on the forward strand.
TGCAAAAATTGAGAAACTTCGGCGTCTATAAATCATCGACAAACACATTGCATGGACTGACTTTTAACTCTAAAAAAATTGCTGCTACGTTGGAAATGTTGCGTGCCGGAGAAATACCGAAATATTCGTCCGCCTGGAGGAGGGGTCGGGTAAGAGCTGCTTCTCCTGGAAAACTGTTTCCACGATTAAAGTGCCTCCAGTCACAAGGTTTTGACAGTTTCTATAATTGGTTTCCGACAAAACTCTAAGATTTTCTACTGGAAAGTTCGACAGATGAGTTCTAAAGCATGTGTTTCACTAGTAACCTGTATAATAATAATCTTTTCAACTGGATATCTTATTGAGAAGATGACAGTACTGTATTTGGTGCTTAAGTATCTAAATTATGAACGAATTCCATTCGTATTGTGAAATTTAAAACGAATGTTCCCTGTTAAGAGATACTCTTAAATATTTAAAAATTGATATTAGGATAAGTTTTTAGAGGAATTTTAATGAAGGTGTTTTATAAGTTGTGAAGAAAAAAAAATCCCTATGTAACATTATAGTTTTATTATTTCCTCGTATTTCTGGATTTGAAAATCAATTTTTTTCTTTTAACTTCTCCATTCTATTTTTATTAACACTTAAAATGTATTCTTTCTTTTCTAAACACTTTTAGTATATAAAATTTATTTTAAGTAAAATGAAATTTAAAAAATTCAGAATTACAATAAAATTAAATTGTTTGTTAATTATATTCTAGTTATTGATGATATATTTACAAAGTTATATTACTTTATTTGCTGTATTCGTTTCATAAATAACAACAAAATCAATTTAGGTATTTTTGTTCCAGATTAAATATTTGAGATCTATTGAAAAATGCTATATACTTTTACTTTTTAATCTTCCCTAGTATTTAGAATTTTCTAGTTTATTTTATTTAACATTTTTCTTACTTAATTTATCATTTTTCTGCGCATTAAATATAATAGCATTTTGACAAAAAATAATGATTGTGTTTCAATATTTTCTATATTTTTTTTATTAAAATAGTGTATAATTTAAGAAATATTCAACAAAATATTACGTCATTTATGGTAAGTTGAGATTTTAGAATTTTAAAATGTATGTCTAAAACTATATATAAAAATAAATTTTACAACGTGAAAGAAATGTTTTTTTAATTGTTAAAACACACAGAAGTAAGAGTTCTTTTAGCAGTTATTATAACAAAACTGTAATATAACTTATAAGGTATTTCACACTTTTTAAATTTTTCAATTATCTTATAAAATATAATATTGTTTTCATATAAAATAAATCACTTGTAAATATAGGCTTTTATTCTTATAAATTAATGTATCCTTAGTTTAAAATTAAAAATTATCAAAGTTATTAAGATATTTTTCAATATTTTCTTCATATAAATATAAATATTAGAGCTTATAGGGTGTTTTAATTAGAAATTTTATGAGATAAAAAATGTTACTCAACATAAATTAATATGTATATATATAAGTTATATATTTGTAACCGAAACTTAATACTTTATCTTTTAACAAATTTCTTTGACAATGTGTGCAAAATACTCGTATAATTGCCTCATTTTCGATACACCGATAATAATAATCACTTCAAAATTTCTTAGAAATTTTAGCATACAGTTTATTTTTTAGTAAATCCTTTTCAATAAATGTAAAGTTCAGATAAAGCTAACTATAATTAATCAAAATAAAATTTGATATTTTAATTAACATAACGCTTTAATAACGTATAATTATGTATTAATAAAGAAAATGTATGTCTCATTATTTTTAACTAAAATCAATTGCTTTCATTAAATAATATTTATTGCCAAATATAGTTTATAACTTGATAATAAATTAAATTATATGTATTTATAATAGTTTTGGATTAAAAATTCTAAGTTTACACTGTTTAAGAAATTACTTTTCTTAGTTACATTTAAAAATAAAAATCCTTACTTTCTTTTTATAAATCATAAAAACACCTAAAGTTTATTGATTTCTTGAAATTTAAGCACAAAATAAATATATTCTTGGAAAAATAAAAGAAAATGAAGACCTTTCACCAAAGTATTTCAATTTATAATTGAAAAAAAGCATTAACACATTTATAAAATTTAGTTTTTGCTACAGTACCTAACATGATATATTACGAATACACTCTCAAATGCAAATGGTAAAATCTTCTAAATTTTATCTGATTTCACAACTTTCTACTGCACATAAATGATCATCTATGCTGTTCTGACACTGAATTAAATTTACACCGTGAATTTAGCACACAACATATTAGCAATCAATTTTTTATTATCATCTATGATTGCACATAACATAACATTAATTTGCAGAAACATTTTGTAATAGAAACACCACTATTACATCGTCAACACGGCCGTTCTAAATCACTTCTCGAAACCAGCCGAACAGCCCGCTATTCTTTTTCTTAAAAAAATAAAAAAATATATAAAAAACATAAAATTCATGTTGCTGTCTCCGCAGCGCCATCTAGAGCTGTTGAAATCATTACAGACTTATTTCCCTCCCCACTTGGAGGAAAATTTTCATGGAATGAAAAGTTTTGTATTTTCGATTCAAGTCAGGAAAACCAAATAGTAGTTCATAAGTGTTCAGTAATGCTTAGAGAGAAATACACATATATATTCATATAATTACCATTTCTAAGTAGTACCTTACTCTAAGAAATGCACTCATCTCTATCCTAATAAATGAACACTTTAAAAACACATAAATAAAATAAATAAAAAGAATATTTACAAATTTTATTAAGACACATGAAAATATATACCAAAATGTACCGTTCAATAATATATTTAAGTTTAATTTTTCAAATTTTTAAGGGATACGACTCAAACTATCAGCATTCTGATGTTGTTTTCCTTTACGATGAACTATTTCGTAGTTAAAGGACTGTAAAATCAAGTCCCATCGTAAATGTCTAGGATTAGTTCCGGTATTCTTTTCCAACCACACGAGAGGATTATGATCTGTTTGTATTATAAAACTTTGGTGACCATCCAAGTAATATTTTAATTTTTGCACAGTAAAAACTATAGCGGCACATTCTTTCTCGGTAGTGCTGTATTTTTGTTCCGTAGGGGAAAATTTCTTACTTAGATACATAATAGGATGCTCTTCGTTTCCAATCACTTGCGACATCACAACTATAATTCCAATATTTGAAGCATCACACTGAATAATAAATTGTTGTGTAAAATCAGGGCTGTACAAAACGGGTTTATAAGAAATTTTTTATTTCAATTCATCGAAAGCACTTTGACAAGAGCTATTCCAATCGATAGTTGATTTTCTATTCTTGCTCTTAAACAGGTTGGTTAGAGGAGCTGCTATTACAGAAAAGTTAAAAATGTATCTTTGATAATAACCAGCTAACCCTAAAAAGGCACGGACTTGAGTTTTGTTTACAGGAATAGGAAAATCTTTGATAACTTGAACTTTCAATTCGCCAGGCATTCTTCGCCCTTGTCCTAGCAAATGTCCAAGGTATTTCACGCAAGCTTGGGCAAATTGGCACTTCGATGGTTTTATATGCAACTTCGCCACATTTAGCTTAATGAAAACTTCCTCTAGATGTTTTAAATGATCATCCCAGTGTTGGGAAAATATAGCCACATCATCCAAGTAAGGGGTTGCATATTCTTCACATCCTTTTAATATACTAGCCATAAGTCGACTGAAATCATAAGGTGCATTTTTCAGTCCAAATGGAAGGCGCAAAGGTCTTATGTTCCAAAACTAGTCACGAACGCTGCATATCTTTGTGCATTTTTACTCAAAAGTATCTGCCAGTAACCTCTGGTTAAATCCAGAACTGTAATGTATTTCGCAACAGATACTTTTTCTATCAACTCTTCTATATTAGGCAGTGGGAAAAACTTTGTTCTGGTCACTTTGTTTAATCGTTGATAATCGATGCAAGGTCTTGCTTCCTTTCCAGGAGCTTCTATCAAGATAAGAGGAGATGTAAAATCAGATTCTCTTAACTCTATCACTTTTAGCTTCAGCATTTTTTCTATTTCGGCTTTCAAAATTTCAGACTGTCTCTGTCAAAGTCTATAAGGTTTGGTACAGATAGATCTGTCAGAATCTAGTTCAATGTCATGTTCAGTCAGATCGGTACAACCAGGCTCATTTGAAAAAGTGTTAGAGTATTTTGTAATCAGTTCACAAAGTTCACCAATTTGAATTTCAGATAATTGCGTATTTGATTGTATTGACTGCCACACTTCCTTTAAATCAGAATCTGGGGATTCTAATTCAAGCTTAGGAATTTCATCGTCTTCTTTGTTACTGTTTTCTTTCAAAAATATCATTTCTTCAACGATATCTTCAGACATACATTTGTTTAAATATTCTTCCGTTTGATCGCTAGATTGGTGTTTTTACTTTTCTTTCTGTTCAGAAAGTTTCTTTTGGGCTTTTGTTTGTACAGCATTTATCATGTGCAGTTGAATATCTTTTTTGGTTTCGCAATTTTCAAATAACATGGCTGTTTTATTTCCCAGCAAATATCTAACTTGATCTAATGAATCTCTGACAACAGCAGCTTTAGTCATTATGTGTCACATTTCACATTCAAGTTCAACTTCTACAACAGGTAAGCAAGTCAAAGTCTCTTCCAATGGCGTTCTTGAGAACTTGAATGGTCTGGTTGACCAGACCTTTCATTCATATACATGTTCGGTTTCACGTATTTGTTACAGATCAGATCCAAAATAGCACCAGTATCTCGCAAAATCTTCATTTCTACTCCGTTTACTTTACCTACACTGGTATATCGAGCCATCAATTCATCAATAGTTTTATCAGCCATAACATGGGAAATAGATTCTGTAGTTTTTTTTAGTTTATCGCATGGTGGGCGAAGATGATTGCTTGAGCCACATTCATAGCAACGCAGAGTTTCTCTTTTATTAAAATCCTTCTCATTCTGTTTATTTGTTTTAGATTTTATTTGGAATTTATGTTTGAAATCTTTCACATTTTCTTCAGGCTTGTGATTCCAATTTTGGTTTCAAAAGTTGGGAAAATTTCTTCTGGGTACTTCTTTTTTCTTAAAATTTTCTCTTATACTTTCATAATCGTCCAACTTTTCAGCCAATTCATAGGGACTTGTGAATTTCAGCCAATTATCGAGGAAATGATGTCTCACTTCTGCAGGCACTCGGAACTTTAATTGCTCCGTAACCATCAGATCTTTGAGTTGCTGAAAGGTCTCAATCTTTAATTCAGAAATCCATTCAGGAAAATAATTAAGGAGTTCTTGGGAATAGTTTCTCCAAGATTTATCCGAAGACTTGTGATGTCGGTAGAAACATTGCTTCAATTTTTCACTATTCAACTTATATCTTTTCAAGATCCGACTTTTGACACAACATCATAATTGACAACAACATCACTAGACTGTTCTCTAGCTAACATATTGGATAATTCAGTTGGTAAAACTACTAACAGGTATGCAACCCAATCTTTCTTTGGCACCTGAGCCATTTCAGCTCGTCTTTAGAAATTTATTAAATATAGACTCATTTCGTCATGGTTTTCATCATACTTTGGGATAATGTGTGTCAGCGGTATTTTAGGACTAAACTCTTCTCTGGCCTCCGATTCAGTTTTCTGACTAGATTCTCTTTGAGATAGTTCTAACTTTTTCATTTCTGGTTCGTGTTGTCGAGTTTCGCGAGCCATTCGTTCTTCTCTCTCTTTTTTTCTAGTTTGTTTTTCCTTCTTCTATACGTTTCCTATCTTCAATAATTCTATACAAGATAAGTTTTAATTCTTCCTTATTGTAAATATCACTATTTAAAATTAAAGTTTTAATTTCCGGAATTTTTTATTTGAGGCATTTGCTTCCAGTCCTAGCTTTTCACACATTTCCAACAATTCAGTGTTCCTAGCTTTAGCTAAATAGACCATTTTTGGAATTAGGTGAACAAAATCAGAACGCTTTCCTAAAGTATTAAAGAGAATAGAGCTTACAAATATATAGGACTAGCTAACTGATTATTTAGAAAAAAAAAAACAATCTTTGCAGAACTTTAGATATCCATATTAATAAGACACCATACCTTATAAAACTATTTGTCAAATTTTCAAATAAAAGTTCTTATTCTAATTATTTATTTACCAACATATAATCTAGTATCAGATTGTTTTTAAGAATTTAAAACACATTATCAAGCAAGTTCAATAAAATAATATATCACAATTTTTACCAAAATAGAAAACCAAAAACTTGTTACAAAAGCAATAAAAGTTTTTTTAATATTTTTTTAACCATAACACATTTTACATTCACTATCGCTGGTAAATTAAAACACTATTTCTAAATTCAATATATTCTATCACCACAATAATAAATTCTTATTATGAAACTCAATACATAGAAAAGCCTTTTTTTATACTTTCAATGTCACAAATAAAAATAAATCGAAACACGTACTCAGTTTTTTTTATATTTTTTATTATTTTTTTATGTTTTGAATCGAAACAAACACTTCAAGCAACACATTTACAGTACTATTTCTATTCCTAAATTAAAACAAAATACACACTGACTGCAGGAAAGAAAACATATCAATCATTCATAACTTAAATAAAATATATATCATTTTATATAATGATATAATCATATATAATCTAAACATATAGAATAGATTTCTCATTTAAATCATAACAAAACTTTGTTCTAAATTCTAATCAAAAGTTTTATAGAAACAAAACTAATTATGCACTTAATGTTGTGTCATAGAATATTATAACAGACAATTATTAAATATTTAAATATACTAACAAATCTTGATATTTATTTAATTTCTTTTTTTAAACAAATCTTATCCAAGAGCATAAAATATTCACAATATTTTATACTGAAAACATTTCAGAAAAAAGAAACATACTATATATATATATATATATATATATATATATATATATATATATATATATATATATATATATACCTTATCACTATTTTCTTCCAAACATCAACAATTATTCAACACAATTTCGATTTCATAAAGGTTATATAATAAACCAACAATCAATTATAACAAAGGAATTAAATATATACGTTTACAGAAGTACTCAATATTCTTTTTTTTTTAAGAATAGTATTCCTAACCCAAAACTTAATGCAAAATATGAATTATAAATATATCTCTGCATTTTATTTTCCCAAATTTTAATACAAAAACTGAGACTCAATTAAAATACCAAGGCACTACCGATAGAAAAGGTACTCACCCCTATTTCTCATCTATTTTATTGGTAATCCTACAAGATTCCTGTTAGAATACACAAGGCACTAACTTCACTTTTGTTCCGACGCTGAATTCAATTTACACCGTGAATTTATCACACAACATATTAGCATTAAATTTTTTTATTATCATCTATGAAAGCACATAACATAACAGGAACATTTTGTTATAGAAACACCACCATTACATTTTCAACATAGCCGTTCTGAATCACTTTTCGAATCCAGTCGAACATCCCGCTATTGTTTTTTTTTTTTTTTAAAAAAAATCTCGTGTTGTTTTCTCCGCAGCGCAATCTCGAGTATTCGAAATCATTACAATGCATTCCAACTCAAGAAAATTTTCACTTTTAATATTCTTATTAAAATCATTGCCAGCTAAATTTCAGATTTGTTAACTTTTTAGCTCAGAAAAATAACAAACAAAAAAGGAATGTTTATAAAAAATCACAATCCAATTATGCGTTATTTCGTTTGTATGAATGATTTTCAATTCTACTATCATGTGGTTTACAAAGAACTTTCTTTACCTTCTTGGGAATAAAATTCAATGTTTGGCCATTTTTAGAGGTATGGTATCTTTCTTCAGAGCTTCAGTAACGTAGTTGATCCCACAACAGTTTAACAATAAGAGATGAAGGCTGTGAATTCAGCATGTATATCTGTCGGGTTGGGTACTTGAGAGTTTACAAAGTATTCCCCATTTTGACTCTTCAGTATGACCCACCATCTATGAAAAATCCTCTAGGAAGGTAATTTACGCTGTGCATATCAAAATACCTTACAATAATCTGTGTGGACATTACGCAGTCCTCCACACAAATTCATAGATTTCATGGTTATATAAACTGAGCAATGAGAGAAAGTGGAATTGATACTTACTGCTCACATTTCTATTTAAATATGCATTTCTTAGAGTTATCCTAATTTTAACATTATATATGAGTAAATGCAATTCAATGTTTTATGTAAAATTTTCCAAGGTGGCAAGTTTTTACCGGATGGGATGTAAAAGAGCTTTTTAATCAATGCTGTTATTACCACTAAATGTTACTAAAAGCCTTAATAAAATCATTTTCTTTTACATGTCTTACCTTGTTTTTTATACGTTGGTCCATTGCTTATTTCGACTGATTTGTTCTGATATAATTTATTTATTTTAAATTTCACGAGATTTTTTACCGCATCACTAAACATCAGAACTGTTTTATTATTTTACTGAAGTCCATTTCAAAATTAATAGTAAAAATTTTAGACATTTTTTTGCTATTTTGAATTTAATATTCAACATGATTATGAGTGAATCAGTTGGTTTCATAATATAAATGGATGTACTTTATTTTTTCACAAGTAAAGAATACAAAAATTTATATATTTGTTTACTTATTTGGTTGGAAAGCATTGCAAATAAAAAAAACAATGTAAAAAAAGCTTTCATTTATAGTTACTTATTTTAGTGTAATAAATAATTTATAATTTTAAGATAAAAATTCGGGCTTTCTCAGAAATAAACACCATAGAAATAATTGAAGTAACAAACGTAAAAATTAAAAACAGTACTACATCTTTTATTAAACATTAAACACAACATTCAAGGAATAATAAACATTAAGTTATTAATTTATAAAAATATATTGCATCACAGTTAGAAACATTTCTTCTAAATACAAAGGCATTTAACAATCCTATAATTATTTTAGAATGCTAAATTTTTTATGCAGCTTCAAATTTGCATAAATTGACTAAAAATCCATGTATTTACAATTAAATTTTTTTGGTGAAAAACACATTTGGTTTCGTTGCATAAATGTTCAGTGATTCTTTTAATGTTATTATTTAGTATGTAACAATAAATCTCCGAATAAATTTTTTATATGTTAGCAAGTAATCTTGTCAAACTTTGCAAAACTTACATTTGACTTGAAATTTTTAATGAATATAATTTAAATCCATAAATTTTGTAAGTGGCAACTTCTGCATTTAAGATTTAAAATATTTGATACTGTTAAGTGCATATTTTTATTTTGTTTAGCCGATATTGCTCGATTGAGAATTTAAATAAAAGATAAATATAATTAATTTATTAGTTATTTATTGATAAGTGTATTATAAAATTTATGACACATATTTTTTGTCAAGTAAAATAATATTTAACTGTGTCAAAATTTTACAATCATTTATACAGTTTAAAACATTTGTTCTGGATCTGCTATATTTATATTGTGGAATTACAAAAGCGTAAAAACATTGTTAATAAAATGCATATTATGAAAGATCTTTTTGTTCTTTTAAATATATTCATAAATAAAGATAGGAATTATTTAATAAATTTTAAAGTTTATTATTTTCTTTAAATAATGAGGAAAAAGGAATTTTAAGAGGAGCATAATTTGTTTTTATTAAAATTTTTCCTGATTCAGTTGCACGGGTTTCTTTAAATCAAATATCATTCAATTTAAATAAAAAACATCAAGAGAAAACTGTAGAAAAAACAAAATTAAACACTCTTAATTATAAGATATTCAAAAATAATTATGCTTGAATTTGACGATTTTTCATATAAAATTTGACTACATTTAATTTAGTACTTTATTTCATAAATTATCTTCAAGGAAATATATGTTTGATGCAAAATTTATGTATTTATAAATAAATTTTTTTACAAAAATTCGGAATATGAAAAAAAATCTAGATAAAATTAACATGTGTGTAATAAGTTAACAACCCAGCTTAAAAAAAAATCAGACAGATCCCTATATATAAAACCCGTATGGTTTTCTAAGGTATATATGAACAGCAATATGAGTTCTTCCATTTTCTTACATTTTTAGCAACTTATCAAAAAGTGAGGTATGTTATGTAAAAAGCATGTATGTAATGTAATTCACTCTCAACTCCAAACTATTAAAATTACCAGTAATCTAATCGAGGCAAAATTGATAAAAAAAAAAGTGCGCTTAACGTTTTAGTTACAAAACATGATGCCATTATCTTATATCTGACAAAGTAAGAAGGCAAAATCTAACAATTTTTCGCAATTATCTACCAGAGAGGTAAAACGTTTTCGAGTTAATCAAAGTGCATTTCACTCCGATCTTGGATACAAATAACGCTTCACTGATCAGCAGGGATTTAATTTGGGAAGCTGAAAGATGGCAGGAGAAGCAGGAAAAACTGGAAATGGAGCTAGCATGCGGGTCTCTGTGAAATCTATTTATTCTGCTTTAGTGATCAGGACTGTTTGAGGTGTACATCGTGTATCTGAAATTATTTTCCATAGAATGGATGGTATGCAGATTCAGAAAACCAAATTCCAGTCAAGCTAATTTTTTGTATCGTTGTCTGCATGTCGTTTTGACTCCAGTTTATGCATGGACGAACCAGCAGGCTATTACCTCGTTAAAGAAAAAATCAGTAATTTTTTCCGCTTTTACCTTTTGGCAACACTAGTTGATTTTTAATGCGACATCTAAGTGTTTTTACTCTCTAATACGCATAAGCGAATTGAATTTTTTGCAATTAAGTAAATGCCAGTCTGTGAAAATAAATGAATGTGTAACTATTTTATTTATTAAAATAATCCAAAGATAATTAATAAGAAATATTGTAAAATAATATAATGTTATTATTATAGTTAAAATAAACTATCTTTTGTAAATAATATTAATATAAAAATTATTTGATTATAAAATCATTTTTATTTTTACAAAATTATAATAGTTTTTTTAAAAAAAAAAAAACTATGATTTTCATACTCAATAATTTATTTACAAGAAGTTGAATTACATAACTATTTATAATAATATTTCTGGAGATGTCTGTAATTATTTATTAAAAGTAAATTATATAGACATAAAAATAAAGACGTTATATAAGCTAACCATCAAGATATTGCAAATCACGAAGTATATGAAAGAAGTAAGGTCATTTATTTGTTCATAAATATCCATCATATACATAAGTAGCTTAATCTATATGCAGCATTTACATATTAAATTGGGTCAGGTTTCATTTCTGTGTACACCACACGTTTTTTCTTAAGTAATAAGAATAGCAATGTGGACATGAACACAAGACAATATGTATATACCAATTTTTTGACACAAAGTAGCAAAATGCATCCTCAAAATACGAATATAAATCTTCATCAAGAATTATTGGTTAATTATTACATTATTGGTTTATTAATAAAAAGATAGAGGCTTATTGAAACAGGGAGATAAATAACAGCATCAGACAAAACAATTAATAATACTAGTAGTGCAGAAAAAAAGTTTTGTCTTCTCCAAAAGAATATAAAAAGTATCAATCAAGAAAAGCATAGTATTTAAATACTGTATTTAGCGAGGAAAAGAAATTGCTTATTAAATTTTTTTATCAGCATTAATCAGACATAGAGTTTGAGAAACCATCGGTCAATATCTTACCCACTTCAAAAGCTATTGAGGTTGTTTTACATTCAATTAACTTTGCTACTTAGTCCAACTCAGAAGGATAGATACATTTTTCTAAGCACCTTTAATACTGGAAGATTCCCTGGTGATAGCAGTATATTTCAACAAAATATCGTTATATACCATAATTCTAAGAATTGAACTGGTAATTCTCTATATTTAAATTCAATCAAAAATTTTATGTAGCTGTGTTAAGAAATATGAGAGTACGTTAGACTGCTTAGAAAAGAGAAAAATTGCTAAAAATATGATAAAATATTTATTTCAAGACTGCAAAATTAAAACATTTATATTCTAAACTAATGGAATCGATGCAAAATGTGTAAAGGATGTCATTAAAGCTAAAATTTGTTTACTTCTTGATTATTATATTATATCATTTACACAAGTAAATGTATACTAATAAAATCACCTATTTGAAAATGTATGTGTTTATCTCAATTATTTTTTACAGAACTGTATGTTGAAAGATATGTTTGCCAATTGATCCTCCTCAGCAGCTTGCTGAAGACATTCTCTTTTAACTATAAAATCTTTCCATTTTTCCTACAGGATGCCGAAAAACATGATGAACATTTCATTGATAATCTTATCTGCTTCTCCAGGAATCTAAAATATTAAAGTTTCTTCACTCTAATTTTACTAAAAAAATTTTTCTATTGTAACATAAATATTTTCCTCTTAAAATATCGTAAAAGTTTACATCAATTTTTATGTTCTTGTAAATTTATCCCTTTTTTATATCTTTTATGAAAGAAGCTGACTTTTTTGAGAGCATGAAGGATGAATTACTACAAAGAAACGGTAATACTTGTCAATTATGCATTTAGACAGGGACTTCTGATTGAACTACTTATTAGTATGTGCAAAGAAAATTTATCAACAAGATTATTGTTAATTAAAAAAAACTGTAATAACTTAAATAAAAAAATTTAAATATATTAATTAATAAATAATATGTTGTTTCAGATTTTTGCATGAAATTCTGTCAAACATTTTATTTTTATTTGCATTCCAATCCAAATTATACGAAAACACAGTCTTTTTCTAAATCTTCACCTGCATGTTTATAACAGTGACGATATTAATAATAAGATGGGCAATCAAAGTCAAAATAATTACAAATGTTTCGGGGGCCACAAATGAGTCGAAAGTTTCATCCAAGATCGATCAGAAGTGGCTAGGATTGAATCTACAACTCTTCACTTTAAAATCTGCAGTTCTAATTTTATCTAATTGTGGGATAGTGCTTAGAGTGAAAGATTTCGAGTTCTTTCTCAGCCACTGTTGAAGAACGGGAAATCAATGTTGTGATTTTGCCTTTTGTATCCACATCTGTTGAGGTAGGTGCTATAAGTTTACAAAGCTTCCTATTTTTCGACACATGAATACTACAGCTAACCTATAAAATTCATTTGGCAGGAAGTAGAAATTAAAACAGCTTACAACAATTTTTGGATGTTAAGTAGTCCACAGTGAAATTTCAAATTCTTGAATCTATATCATGGTAAGATCTAAATATTTTAAATTCTATTATTTCTTTAACATTCAGATGTAGGATATGACAGTTTGAATGCGACTAAATACTAACTAATATTGCAATAACATTTTAGAGTTGTAAGTTGATTTGGTAACACATTGACTAGTTGTTTAACGATTAGTAATTTCTATTCTCCTCTCAAATTTTCTTACTTGTAGTGATTTAAATTTTTTTAAACGTAGATTGCCCTGCAATTCATGCCGGAAATCTAAATATGTATCAGCAAACAAAGCAAAACCAATTATCTAATCTTGTTTTATTTTCAAGTTTGCTAAGTATTATGTTATTCAGTTCAGCAGTTTAGGGTTTCAATATTTCGTTGCTGACTTGGATGTTCGGAATTACCAGGTGTATGCATATCAAATGAGACGATTGCTAACTGATGTCCCCATGCATATATGCAAACACTACAAAACCGTGACACGTGATATATTTATGTTTTGACCTTTGATACTCTCGTGTAGTTTACATTTGGATGAGTTTCAGCATGCATTGTGTGTGTGTGTGTTTTTTTTTTACTGTGTTGAAAATGTCAAATTTTATGCTTTCCGACCACAATTCGCGGACATCATTAATTTTTTGTTACTAGCTGAAGAAAAGTGCTGCCGAATCACATCAAATGCTTGTAGAAGCATACGGTAGCAATGCTCTGAGCCACGTGTAATGCTACAGGTGGTTTGAAAAGTTTCAAAATGGTGATTTCAATGTGAGAAACGAGGAGCGTGGCAGACCAGCAATAAAAATTGTAGATGCTGAATTGCAAGCATTACTCAATGAAGATGGTGCCCAAACGCAAGAACATCTTGCAGAAAAATTTAACGTTGACTAGAGCACTGTTTCCCGTCGTCTCAAAGCAATGGGCAAGATAATAAAAGTCGGTAGATGGGTACCACATGAGCTAACGGACCGTGAGCAGGAAACCAGAAAAATCATGTGCGAAATGCTGCTTGACCGTTACAAACGCAAATCATATCTCCATCGTATTGTGACTGGCGATGAAAAATGGATTTATTTTGAGAATCCCAAATGTAATCAATCATGTGTTGACCCCATAACAACCATCCAAATCAACCGCAAGGCCGAATCGATTTGGCCTCAAGACAATGCTGTGAATTTTCTGGGATCAGGAGAGGCCAATCTATTATGAGCTTATCAAAACTCGCGAAACCATTAATACTGATCACAACAAGCAATAATTACTTGATTTGAACGATGTTATACTGGAAAAACGCGAGCAATATAAGAAAAGCAGCACAAAGTGATTTTCTTTGATGACAACGCACCTAGCCACCATGCTAAGCCGACCAAGGACAACGTTTAGGCGCTCGGCTTGGAGCCCTTAGGGCATACGGTTTTTTCGCCAGACTTGGTTCCTTCCAATTACCTTCTATTTGCATCATTGGGACACGCATTGGCTGACCAGCGCTTCACTTCTTACGAAAACGCCAAATTTTGGCTTGATGACTGGTTGGCCTCAAAAGACCGATTATTATTTTGACGTGGGATTTACAAATTGCCCGAAAGATGGGGAAAATGTGTAGCTAGCGATGGATATTATTTCAAATAAAGAAATATTTACAGTTTTTGCAAATTTATTGTGTTTTTTTTTTTTTAAAAACAATCATCTCATTTCATTTGAATACACCTGGTATTTTAAATTATATGTCTCGGATACGTATTCTAAAAATGGACTATAAGCATCCAACAAACTAAAAAAACAAGCTTTTGAATTTTCAATAACTTAAAAGAATTATCAACAAAAGTCATCCGAAAAGTAAGTTTCTCAAGTCGCCGCTCTGCAAAATGGCCAAAACCCAAACATACTTGCAAGATAGGTTACAGGTGTGGCTATCATATGTTGCAATCCTAAACTGCAGATAGCTTATATTAAAGTCGTTATGTTGCTGAAAAGTGTCGGTTCTTGTTACTTCTACCTCTAAACGCTGACTGCAAGGTGAAATTGTAAATGTTGAACATTACTGAGGAATTCCACAGATAATTTAAAAATTTTAACATAACAGTTGCAGATAACAGCATGACAGATTTAAGATAACAGTTGCAACTGCAACGATCCATTCAGAACAAACATGGCATGCGATACTTAGTATCTCTATTTTGTTACTTTACGACATCCCTTGCTTTCATACAGTGAATTATACAAAAAAATTACTATAAATGTTTCACTGGGAAGTGTTTGACTATTCACAATATAGTCCCCGGCTGGCTCCCATTGACTTCTATCTATTTTTGCTCATGAAATTCCTGTCATTTCAGCACAGACAAAGACTTGCAGACAGGTATGATATGTTGACTCCATCCCCAGACATCAGACTTCTATAGTACTAAAATACAAAATCTCAACCCAAGGTATAACAAGTGCTATCATTCTGATGGTTCTTATGTTGAGAAGTAATTGAAACAGTGTTGTCTCTTTTGCAATAGATCTTTCTGGATAATTATTTTTTGTTCCTTTTTATGAGCCATGGGGAAATTACTTTCTGGATGACCCTCGTACATGTGTACAATATTTGAATTTTATTTCTATTATTACTGTTTATCACTATATTGATAAAAACCATCTTTTAATGTGTGAATAGTTATTGAGATAATAAATGCAATAAAATATTTTACTAAAAAAATTCATGAAATTTCTGCAATAAAAATATACATTATATAAGATTAGTTTATTATTTTAACAAAAAAGAATTAAAATCTCTTTATTTAAACAATAAAAATGGAAATTCATTATGAAATATTGAAATGAATGCTCTGCCTTAACTTTCATTTATCAAAATAAAAAAAAATTTAATCATTAATTTAAGGAAAAGTAAATGTTCTAAATTAGCCTTTAAAATAAGTCTTCATTATTTTAAAAAAGGAAAACTTAATTCTCGTGAAAAAATCTAATCAAATAATATATGCCTCTAATTAAAAGTGCTAGAAGCTTTTTTTACATATAAGCTATATATTTACTTTTTTAGATTACATCTAAGATAAAAATGTCTGTTTAGAATTCAATTTGATATCCGATGACGATTTAATTCATCGTAATCGCTTTCAAAGAGATTACAGAGCTCGTGGATGTTTTTTTTCCATTTAATTCCCTGACATAGTTTGACAGAAAAGAAAAATTAAACTCAAAGATGTTCCATTTGGAGAAAAAAGTTTTCCCTTTAAATAAGAAAAAAAAAATGGAACAGGGAAGAAAATATAAATTAACTTAATGCCATCACTTTTTTTAAATTAGAGGAAATAACCTCTCTTAAATATTTAACCGTAACACATGGTTACGATTCATTTCTTAGCAAAATATAACCCCATGAAAAAAAATTTCGTATTTCTAATGAAATGTTCCGCACATTTTGAAAACGATATTGTTTAATATAGCATTACCAAATGCTTTGAAGAATTCATATATTAAGAAACAGTAGTCAGAAATTAAAGAAAAATTTAGAAAACATAAATTTAAAGGATTTGTTTTGCTAAAATATTTTTCAAATATGTTAAACTTGAAATGTTTTAATTACAAAACTAATTTTACTTTTCTCCAATAAAATTTTCAAATTATTTCTTGAAATTATGATTTAATTACTTAGTTACTCGTATATTATGTTTACAAAATTTATGTAAGCATAATTTACAAAAAATTTCATCGAAATTTTATTTTTTTTAAATGTGCCGAAAGTTAATTTGACAGTGATAAAACTAATAATTGAACAATTTTGACATTGATCATATAGTCTGAAATTATAATTATAATATAGATCTATTTAATTTATTTATAATATAGATCTAGAAATACATATTTTTTATTTTCAACTGGATTAATGAAAATACAAGAATAATGTAAGTTCTGAATGCCTAAAATGTTATTTTTTTGAATTTGTAGGTTAACGTCTTAAGAAAATTAGTTTGATGACGACAGAAAAGAACAAGAGAAATTTCAAATAAAGAAAATAAATAATAAAGTTATTGAAGAACAGTAACTATGGTGATTAAAATCAGTTTCAAAGTCAATTAATTTCTGTCATCATGCATTACTATAAAAATAACTGAAAGTGTAGTAATATCATTAAATTAGATTTATGATAAAAAATGTCTGTACAGGGAATAGGAAATACTAAATCTGCTAAAAGACGAAAAGTGCTTTTGATATCAAGTACAAATTACTCATGAAATTGTGAATTAAGAATTAAGAATTATTACAACGAATCACAATTGAAGATATTTTTAGAAACATTCAAACATGCTTTATCTAAAGCCATCCATTGTTTTTAAATTTTGGAACAAATAGATTCCTTGAATACCTTGTCTTTCAATTGCGAAACATTTTTGTTCAGAAAGATTCATCTCTGATGATGTTGAGGACAAAATCTTTAAGAAGAAAATTTGAGATTCTTATCAAACTATTTAAAATCACTTAAGTGCTCTATTTAAAGAATAAAATAAAATAAAATTTTCGCTGGGATGCAGGAGAGAAACTTACGCATGACTCCAAATGATCTTCCAATAAATGAAATAACTATTTAAATCCAGTTATAGATTTATTTCGATAATAATGTACAAACATCTTAAACCATATAAAATAAACCTCGTATCATAAGGAAGTCACTATGAGTTTTAAGGTTCTCAGAGAACTTTGTTAATGTATTTTAGAACTGGTAGGAAATTTTAGTCATTTAATTTCAGCCATTAGCTTTAAGCAATTGAAAATCAACTTTTCTTTTTAGAATTCATGTAAATACATGAATTCTAATTAATTTTCAGCTCTGTGTTACCAAGCTTAGTTGAACTTTCTTAACAGCTTAATTGAATTAGTAACAGCTTTTTCTCTAATAACAAACAATTTTTGTATAAAAAGTAGCTTCTTATTAGGGAAATATTGTATTATACTCAAGGTGCAACACACACATATGTTATATAGATACCAAGCACATGTAACCAATCTCTTCGATCTTCGATAATTTTAGCTGTGGGATGTATTCTTTCAATAGCATATTTTAGATGAATTTAGACATATTGTGTATGCAATTAAACCGCAAATCTTGGTTGAATTTAGTTTGCAAAAAGTGCAAAGCAAGAGCCACAGGCTCCAAATGCCACTGAAAAATCATTACAAATATGCCCCAAAATCATTGTTGTAATTATTTAAAAAAATATCATCTGTGCATAAACCGAATATTCTACAACATCGTCTTATTGACAGACTTCAAAAGGTTCTGATCATTGTCAATGAGAAAATTTCATAAGTTTCTATACTTGGTTGAGAAGGAAGATAGTGTTTCTCTTGAGACTGAAGAATAAAAAGATTTTGTCAAAAATTTTTTAAATATATGTTATATAAAGTCCTCATGCTTTGTGTATGTATATTAAAAATATACAAATTTCTATTTTGATGTGTTAATTATTATTCAGATCACATTTATATGCAAAGAAAATTTGGTCTAATATTTTATCACTTTATTCACAACACATTATAGCTTTTTATAAGCATTTGAAGCCACCCAACTTGTCTAGTGGTCAGTGTGCCTGACTGCGGATAAGGAGGTCCTGGGTTCGAATCCCGGTTCGGGCATGGATGTACTTTCTCTACCTATCCTGTCTTTGTCCCTTCCTTGTATGAATGAGGTGTGAATGGTTGCCTACCCTATAAACGGGTTCCTATGGCATGTGTGTACTGAAGAAGTCGGACTCCACACCAAATATGGTTCAGTTGGAAAAGAGGAGCAGCGCACCCCATATTGCCAGCTTTGCTGGTACACGACAACAACAACAACATAAGCATTTGAATCTTCGCATATTTTGACACATAATTTTTGACTCCTTACTTTTTTCATGCTGAAAAATGAAATTAATGTTTTTTGCATTTTAATTAATTATGCATATTTTATTATTTAAAATTGCTGGATAAAATTCCTATATAACACTTTATTTTCATTTATTATAAAATTGCCTCCAATTTAGAAAAATCCCCGTGAATGCTATATTAGGTATTTAATTTGTATCCATTCATGCTTAATTTAACATTTTAAAATTGAAATTAAAAATTTAATCTTAACTTTTAAATTGTATTAAATATAAAAATATGTTAAATATGAACTTTTAATAAAAAAATTAGCTAGTAAGAAGATTTTTTCTCATTGTTTCTCAAAGATTTTAAATCTCAGTATTTTTTATTAATAAATTATTATTGTCGAAGTCTGTTAAAAAGAGAAAATATACACAATATATTATATGAACACATATAAGTTATGGTATTCAATAATCATTTATGTAAATATTTCTTGTGCACTTTTATAGTTATTTGAATATTATGTTATATTTTCAAAATTTTTATTTCGATTTTTAATTATATTTAAATGCTTATCTCCTTATGTTTATCGTAAGAAAATTATTATTACTAAAATATTTCTGATGATATCAAAATTTATAAGTCAAAAATTTAATATTACATAAAAATTGCATTTTATAATATTAGTTCATCATAATTCTAATAATTTCATTGAAAATATTTCTCTTATTCAATGCGTTACTTGAAAACTGACTTATTTCATGCCATCTTCCATAAAGCTCATTTTTTTAATTATTATTTGAACTCTTTTTTCGATTAGATTCTTTATCTCTAAATAAATGCATCTTTAACGAATGTATCCTAATTGTTATAACATAAGAATATAGGAAACAATGAACAATAGGAAGAGGATTTTGTGTATTTGCTTTATCCATACACATTTATAGATATGGTGACGTGGGTGTTTTCTTGGTCTACTCCCTTGCAATGTATGAAAGTGACAGATTGTTAAAATTCATTTAAGAATGTATTGAATATTAGATACATAGATTTTCAACTGCTTTCATATACTTGATAGTGTATTTGGGGATATTAACTTATCTCAAGATTAATGCAATATAAGTCTCTTATTAATCCCTCTTTATTAGTCTCTTATTAATCCAGGAAATAATTAATTTTTATTTATATATAAATTTCATCTCAATGTCCACATGCTAAAATGTTAAATTTACTAGATTTTTTTAAATTTTAGGGTTTCATTAAAGTTATTTATAGTTATGGATTAAGTTTCATAGTATCAGTAATCATTTTAAATATTTCATATTCTATATGCATTTACTTCTTAGCACTTAAATATTTTACTGAGGACTGAAAATAATATTTTGTGTGAAAGTAATATACGCTTAAAACTCCACAAATAGAAATAAAATGTAACTACATTAAAATTTTGTTTGCTAAAATAATAGTCACTCTATTTTTACACTTAATTTTGAAAATAATTTCTATTATTATATAAAAAGTTACATCAATTTTTATAAAAAAATTTATGATATTTATAATTATAAAAATTTCAGTCTATATTATAAAGATTAAAATAGCCTCTTTAGCATACTTCAAAACCAAAAATTACAGATTCTTGGAGTTTTTTAAATTTAAATTATACATAGATGTGTATTATGTACAACACTAAGACAGCCGTATTTGTAAATGAAAGCTATGAATCAGAAACATTGAGCATTTTAACTTAAATTAACCTTTTATTTATAGAGTAATAAACAATATATATATATATATATATATATATATATATATATATATATATATATATATATATATATATATATATATATATATATATATATATATATATATATATATATATATATATACATACATATATATATATATATATATATATATATATATATATATATATATATATATATATATATATATATATATATATATATATATATATATATATATATATATATATATATATATATACATACATACATATATATATATATATATATATATATATATATATATATATATATATATATATATATATATATATATATATATATATATATATATATATATATATATATATATATATATATGCATACCTACAATTATCATATTGAGAGACTATAGTGCTTTTAATTTAAATTAATATTATTCACGCAGTTAGAAAAAAATAAGTTTTTGATATTTAACTCATGAATTCCAATATCTTTGCTCAAATCACTTTTCTCGTAATTAAACGAATTTTTTAAACAAAATTCACGAGAAGTAAATTAAATTAATTAAATCCTCCTATACTAATTATTCATATACATTTTAACCAGTCACTGCTTCCCAGTTCTAATTTGGAAGAACTAATTACTTGGTTCGCAATAATTTATTCTTAAAATCTTAGAATGCCTTCTGTAAACTGATTTGGCATGAGTACGAGTCAAATATTTTGCGAGTTCCTTTCCAGGAGAGGATGAAACCCAAACATCCTGGAGGAAGGCACGGGGAAAAGTTTCTAATGCGATCCTATTCATCCAGTTGCTTCATTAGGCAAAAGGACTTGGAAAAGTTCACTCTGAGATTCGCAGGACGAGGTCTCCTAAGCCAGAGGACGCTCCTAGCACAGTAATGATTTCATTAATAAGGATTTCTGGGAAAGACGAGTCGGCGTAAGTCACTTTGATATTTCAAAGTGGATAGTTTCGATTCGGAACCTAATCTTTTAGAGACGTAGCGAAATAATTACCTTTAGTGTGCCAGACTTCATATCAAATAGATGCAGGATAGTAATTATTTACTTTTGTTCTATTCATGTTTTTTTCCTTGATAAAAATCATTTAAAACAAATAGAAGGGTTAAGTGATTAAAAACTTTATTCATAACATTATTCAACAAAATTGCAACTATTATTACTAAATTAGTATTAGAAAACAAAGTAAATTACAAACATTTTTTCTGCAACTGTGATACTATGCTTAACTTCTTCATTTTATTTTATTAGTAAAATTCTGTTTTTAAAATTTCCTTTTTCTTAACTCCATTTTAATCATCAAGTATTAGATATATTTTCATTGACCTCTTCAATATTTTTTATAATTTTTTTTCATTTTAATATTCTCTTAATTATTTTATTATAATAATTTATAGTTATTTTTAATGAAAAATTTGAATACCTTTCCTTTCAACGAATATTTAGGATAGGAGAAATTACAGTATATAAATCTAAAAATAATCTTTGGTATATAAAGGATACCAAAATGAAATTCAAACTTCATTAAACAATTGTAAAGTAAATGTTAAAAAAAGTATAATTATTCTTGTTAGTTTGATTCTTGAATTTTATAATTTCCTCACTGTATATCTAATAAAAGTAAGAACTAATTATTTTCATCCTTTATCTGAACAAATGATAATTTTGCCACCCAACTTGTCTAGTGGTCAGCGTGCCTGACTGCGGATAGGGAGGTCCTGGGTTCTAATCCCGTTTAGAGCGTAAATGTATTTTTTCTCTCTGTGTATCCTGCCTTTATTCTTTCGTTGTATGAGTGGGTTGTGAATGCTTGTCTACCCTAAAAACGGGTCCCTATGGCATGTGTGTACTGAAGAAGTCGGACTCCACACCAATATCTGGTTCAGTAGGAAAAGTGAAGCAGCGCACACCATAATGACATCCTAGCTGGCACACGACAACAACAACAATGATAATTATTTTAACTTGATATAAAATTATTGCAATAATTTTAAAATATTTCAGTATTGATCATAACATTAATAAATGTGAACGCCTTAATTTATTTTATTTAAATTTGACAGTGGATATCACTTATTTTCCTTTCAGACAGATTGATCTTGAAACCGAATAGAATATTTACTGCTTTTGAATAGAGTGTAGAAATACTATAATATAGAACATATGAAACATAAGCAAAGATTTCTTAGAATCCATCACTGAATTTTATAATTCAGATTAAGAATGAATTTTACTGCTGTGATGATGTTTGAAAAACCACATTACCTATGATAATTTGCATAAACATTTATTTGCTAAATAAAAATATGGAATGAATGTTTCATTGAGACACGTGAAAGGCAGTATCTGAAAATTTCAAACAAGGAATGGATCTTGAGATTTACTTATAAAATTTAATGTCTATCTGCCATTTGTCCATGTAAACAATGGTTTTTATTTTCTCTAGGTTTTACTAGATGTATCAGAAAATGAATAAAACGCAAAGAACATGAAAAATTAAATTTTACAATTAAATTTACAATAAGCATGAAAAGGAAATAGCACTTTATAAATGAAGAGGGGGTGGAAATTAAAATACGAAATATTATGAAGTGTGTATAAAACTATTAGGAAAGTTGTTTTTAACTAATCTCATAAGTTTCATATAAAGGAAAATTACAGTTTATTAGTTTCTTTTAGATTAAATTCACAATTTACTAACATCGAAAAGCAATTAGGGTTAAATGTTTTAATTCTACCATTAATTAATTAAACTAAAAAATATGAAAATATCAGATAATTTACTTTTCTTGCATACTTATTATAGAACTGTAAACTACACAAACAGAATAAACTTATTTGATGCTGAATTAATAAGATTACTCCAAATATTTGCTTTGACTATATATTTCTTTCCAAGGTTTATTAAACATATAAATGTGATTTAATGATAACAATATTCATTACAAAACGTAAAGTAAAAGAGTTGTCTTATTAGTTGAAATACTTTGATTCACATGAAATATATCCACGTCTTGAATTGGATGCGACTAATCTGAAAAGGGTTTTAAGAGAAAATCTTCTTGGAACAGTCTACAAAATTTCAGAGAGATTTACAAGAAAGTAACTCATAAGGTGACTTAAATATTTTAGTCTAAAATAGAATACATTTTCAAAAGCAATCTGAGAAATACGCTAGACTCCTTAAAGAGGATTCAGAGAAAGAGGACAAAGACCATAATGAATATTCAGTAGATGGGAACTGGAACTAGAAAGATTAATGGCTAATATCTGCATCAGGCCCATAGCATGTCCTAGAAGACAATAATTATTTATGTTTTATTTAAATGAATTTTAATTCCATTCAATTAAATTCGAGATTGAGTTGAATGTCTGATTCAATGTACAGTTAGTTACATTATTTCTGAGTTTTAGATCAACAAAATTCTTTAGATGAAATATGCAAATGTATTTAGTATTTGAAAATATTCAATACTTTATGGTAATTTGCCACGGAACTTCATTTTAAGAAACTACAATTTCCTAACTAATATTATTTCAGTTTAAATTATAAAGCTGTATAAATATTATCTTTATCTCATTTCTTGTTCCACAGAATTCCTTACAGAGATTTATTCGACAGTTTAAAGTTGACTCAAAGTCACTAAAAATTGTAACATTTAGAGAGTGTGAACAATCAACTGTTAGCACTATATAAAACAAAAATTAGATAAATGAGTTAATCATATTCATTTTTAATTAAATAACTAAAACTATTAAATAAGTTTCATTTTTCCTAAAATATTATAAGAAAGAATTACAACTTATTTTTAACAATCAATCTGTGACAAATACTACTTAAAAGTTACAGTGTAATTTAAGCTCTGCAGTTAAGGACATCATTTTATAAAATATGCTGTAATTAAGAAATGAAAATACCAGAATAATAGAAAGAACCATGTGAATCACGAGTTGTTCCATTTTTCACATTACATTCATTTGATATTTATAAGAAAATAATTCTATAAATATATTTTAAATTATATGATAATAGTTGAAAGATATTAAAATTTCTATTAAAATGAGTTTACATGGGGAAACTATTTGTTCACTCCAAATAATTTTTATAATCATATGACACATTTTACATTTGAAATTACAGTTGCTCCGAAGAACTGTCGTACAAGAAAATAATGTAATTTGAATTTTATACTCTAATAAAACACTATTTAAATGTAATAAAAATACAACGCGTACTCAAAATATAATAAAAACAATCTATAACCTCTATTAAAAGACCGAAATATATTCCTAATGTAAAACATTACATAATTAATCCAAAAGAGACCCTAAGTGGTGTGGCAAATTAACGATAATACCACAACAGTGTGAAAACTTTAACTGTGAATTTTTAATTAAAAACTTATTATTTTATTGAGAAATTAAGAAACGCATGAAAGAAGAATTAAGTATTTGGGAATAAAAAAGAAACTAGTTTTCAAGAAGGTTAGTTAGTTCTCCATCATAAAATTTAAAAATAATTTTATAATATTCCTTTATGAAATAAATTTACATCAATGTGCATTAAGCTATTTTATACATATTCTTCTACATTCTAACAAATGAAGCAACATTATAGAGTGTCCCTTAAAATGTATTTATTTATTTATTTAATCGTATATAATCAAATTTCAAATGCTTATTTAATTTTGCAATAATGAAATATAAAAAATAAGCTACTTAAGTTAATGAGCATATAGAAAAATCAACTTTTTCTGTCTAAGCTCTAAATTATGTTTGAATTCTAACCATTTGTTCATAACTACCATAACGTTATTTAAACATTATATTTAAGATTTTTTTATATTTTCATCAAACTCACAAATATAATTGAAGCAAAACTAAATTAGTAGTTTATAAAATTTCATAAATTTACTTACACATCTCCACATGCCAATGCCCTCCTCTTTTTCCCTGATTTTCTCCTGATACTTGATATAAAAAGCCAAATTAGCTTTATAGATTATATTTATTTCATAAATTTTTATTTTGCTTTAGTTTATAATAAAATGTGCAATAAGAGAAATAGATATACAATAATTGGAATTGAGACGAAATCAAAATGATTTTCTATCACAGCAATGTTGTTGAACAATTTCTTAGTGTTTTATAAAATACTCAGAATAATATAGAAATATAAAATATTTGAAGGAAAATCTAACAGTAGAAAAATAAATGTATTATAATAAAAGCAGGAATAAGCCTGAAACTTGTGAAACAAAATGCAAAATTTCATCAGCAAAAGTCATTTCCATAAATATCTATGTAATTGAATGTATTTACCAAATGCTACGGTTACTGAATTTAATGGAATACGAATTTTCAAAAAAGTCACACTTTGAACAGCCAGCTATTGAAGAAGTTAGATTAATTCAGAGAAAAAAGCAAATTAGAATGCCAAACATCAATAAATTTAAGCAATGGAAAAAAAATAAAATAGATCTTTTTCCCAATCAATTCTGATTTCCTGAAAGGAAAGAATAAATCCAGAGACTAGCCATGCAACATAATGGCAACATCATGCTTGAGGACTCACTTCAGAGATTTAGTAGTTCAGAGATTCAACACACTTGCAATAATTTCAATTTAAACTTCAAAGCTTTTCAACGCAAAGCAAACATAATTTCTTTTTGTAATGGGATGAAGCATGCGAGAATGGTTGGGTAATGCCATTCATATTAAAGAAAGACCTTTTGGAAACACGAAGTTAGGATCTGCATACTTACCACGAGTTCTTGCCTTCTTTTTTAATCTGATCAGGTAGGAAGGAAGAAGGAAAGCCGGCTGGCTTTTAAATTGGATCGGTAATCCGGTTAGTTTATCTTTCCGGAAGAAAATCGCAAGGGTGCAAGTGGAAAGAGGGATTCGCATTTCAATTGATGGAGTTAGGGGATCATCCAAAAAATAAAAATAAATCAGAGAAAACCTCTTTTGGTTTAAACTATGCTAATAAACCTTTATCCCGAAAGCTAAATTCTATATAAATGTATCATATATAGTTGCAAATGAAATACAGCTTATTAATAAATGTAAGTTGTTTTTACTTCACTTTCAGCCAATAAACAAGAGTTAAAGTAGTTTTCATAGAGATAATGCTTAGTGTCTTTTTATGGTGAAGAAATGTTTTTCCATGTAGTATATTACGTTTCATGTCAAAATATGTTTATCAGTAAAACTATAAAAATTAAATGTGTATGCGTATGTGTGTTAAAAAAGTTATTTTACTTATGAATGAAACGTTATATACTTTTATGACCTATCAACAATGCTCTTAATCACTTTTACACATGAATAAATCCGATTCTTAACTATATTAAAACTGTTAAACTCATAGTTAATCATTATTTTACATAGGGTAACCATACGGTTTATTGAAATGAACGCTTTTCTCCATATGGGGAAACAATATATTTAACATTTAACAGGATATTAACAGTTGATAATAAAAGCTGACTTTTTTTGTCTATCTGACTTGCTACAAACATTGACTTCTAAACTTGGATTCTAATTCAGAAGTTTCAAATACAAAAAAAGCTTTAAAGGATCAACTATACCTATAAAGCAGATTGAAGGATATAAATCTGCTAAATCTTATATTTTAGAGTATAGTCTTAAAATATACTATTTAAATAAGGGAATTAATTCAACAACTGTTGATAGAGATTGATTCATATCTTTTTCTCATTTTTATCCTGCGTAAATAAAAGAATATTAAATAATATGTTACAAAAGCTACATTTAAAACTAATATAAAATTGGGAAAAACATAGATAAGAGAATGAAATAAGTGGCATAATTTTTGGTTTTATTAAATTTATGAATGCTTGGCATATTTTAAAATATTTTAATAAAAAGTGTTTAATTAGTGAGCATAAAAATAGTAAAATCAACTCTAAGTATCTGACGTGATGATTGATATAAGTAATTTAATGGTACTTAAAATAATTTAAAAACATTTAAAATAAATTTTCATTATAAATTCCATTCAAAATATTTGAGATCATAATTTTATTTCTAAATACAAAGTTACTTTATTCTGATTCTTACGTATTCATGACATTTAAAGTAATTAAAAAAGAGAATTTCACACTATTTAGTAAACATAAAATTTTGCTTTATTTCTAAGAGATTAATTCCCTGGTGTTAAATAATGAATAAATCCCTTAGAAACACTGCGCAATTTTATTTATCATATACTAAGTATCTGAATACGATAAATAAATGTAGTAAAATAAATATTAGCTTTTAAGCCTTCCTTTCAATTAAATTTTTGGTTATTTATATTTATATAACATAATTTATGTTTCATTTTCGCTGAATTCAGGCGGATATGAGAATTTATTTAAGTAAAGACGAAACTATCCCTAAAATAATGCTTATGTTTTCTTAATATTTTGAAACTTTCATGTAGAATAAGACAAAATTCTTTGAATTCTAAAATATTTCATATTTACAAATCAAATAATTTTAATAAAATATTCATGAGAACTTTGTTTAATTTTCATTAATTAACAATTACTTAGGTTGATATTCTGAAGTTTATATTTTAAATTTGAAAATTTATTTGGAATTCTGCCTTTAGAGTTTTAAATTTAATTAAATGAAGTTTCTAATAAAGGATTTTAAATAAATTAATATTTTAGATAAATTAGTCTAAAAATAAAAAATGGCATGAAACATGTAGATGTTTAATTAATGAATTCAAGTAAAATATTTATTGTTCAAGGTTCATAGGATTAATTTTATGTTACAATATCTATATCTAAAATCTTCATTATAATATAATGTGTGTTCAAAAAGGAATTTAAAAATACTTGAAAAGTGTGAATATTATTGATTAAATACTGGAAATATATTGTGCCTAAGTATTATGAAATACAAAGTATTATTGGTGTAAATTACTATTGTTAAATTTATTCCTAAATTTATTATCTACGGTGTTACTCTAAACCCTGTATAAAATAAACATTTAAATTGTGATTCTTAATGTTAAAAATATATGATACCATAGAAAGGTACATTATTTTGTTCGTGAAAGATTTATTTATTCATTATATTTCTCATGTTATTAGGTTTTTCACAGCAAATAATTAAGGTTCTTAAAAATAATTTGTTTTTCTATCTACTTCTATTTCAGAACTAGCGCTTATAAAATAATAACATAAAATGCTTTCTTTTGTATTGTACACTAACTAATGACTTATGTCGCTTAAGTCTCAAACATTTTCCGATGTAACATTAAGATATGAGCAAGAAAACGACAGCATCCTAACATATGTTATCATGCTGATATATTAAAATTTTTCAAACTGCCACTTAAAGCATATTAATGTAAAGAGATATCATCAACATCATTAATATCGATATTATATAATAACGTTTACAAATGTGATATGTAAAATAGATCAAAATAATTATCATAAAACAAAAAAAGTTTTATTATTTGGACTAATTTATCTAATAAATAAAAATTAAAAATGTGTATCAAAATTTCAAAAAATCATCTTATAATAATATATTTGAATATTTTTCAGAATCGTAAGCAATACCGCTTTTACAATTTGTGATAAAAATTAGTAAAATTTGAGAATAAAATTTTTATTACTTTAAAAATTTCACGATGCAAATTATTAAACAAGATATGTACTTTGAGATGTGTAATTGAAATTATGAAAATATGTCTTAAGCGCAACTTTTATTCTTACAATATTATTAGAAAATAAATAAATTTGCATTCTTCATTTCTAAAGTTATTTTCTTTTGAAGTCTTATAAAAGTTGTGAAAAGCTTATATGATTCCATGTTTGAAAAAATTCAAATACAAAGTTTCAAGAATGTGTGCAGTTTATATATGCATTAATATGATCATTATAAAGTATGATATGTATTGATAATTAGTATATATATATATATATATATATATATATATATATATATATATATATATATATATATATATATATATATATATATATATATATATATATATATATATATATATATATATATATATATATATATGTATATATATGTTAGAGTTAAGCGTTATCTAACACATGGAGGAAAAAGATTTTTGTTCAAATATAAACAATGTCCAGACACAAATTGTTTTCATAGAAATAGATAATCGAATGCATCTCAGATTTAATCTTCAAAGAAAAAGAACCAAAACTGCCAATTTTAGTTACAAATTGTAATGTAAATTCCATATGAAAGATTAAATAACTAAAGTGTCTACATAAAATATAAATTTAATACGTATTTGCTAAAGCAATAGGAATATATTTGCTAAAACAATTTTGGATACATGTTCGTATTTTAACTATATTTTAAAAATCTGTTTGTAAGAAAATATTTGGAATATACTATTTTAAATTAAATGAATTAATAAATAATGTTAAATTAATTAGACTGATGACTTAATTTTTGAACGAATAATTTTCTAGCAATTCATAGTCAGTATCTTAAAAAAATTATTATATCATAAGGAAATAATGTCACATAACACGTAAATGTGATTCAAATTTACAATCAGGAGACGAGGTGAAGGAAATATTTTCATATTAAGACTTGAGCAAAATATGAACATGTAATCTCTGAAAGAAACACATTAGTACATTTTCAAAAGTTCACTGCACTTAGTGCCTGTTATTGTAAATATAATTAAAGTTTGAACACAAACATGTAATGTACTTTACTGTGTTACATCAAGTTTAAAACATGGAAAGAACCCTGATGATTGATCTCATAGAAACTAATTTTTTAGTGATATTTTAGGTTAAGTTAATAAGATATTTATATTATTGCTGACTGAAGCCACTAAATACAGCTATTCATCTCTTAATTTTAATCCATGCTCAAGTGATGAGAATGACTCATCACATTTGTTATCTCTTTTTGTACTGAAACACACCAGTTGATGTATATTAAGTAGTGAGTTTAAGCGTGCATAATCTTCTTCTACACAAGAGACTTTAGTAGGCTTGGGAATTTAACCTTCGGTTCTCCTATAGTATACAGGGATAAAAATATTTATTATATTTATATCACCCCTATAAATTAGAAAGAGACCCAGGGATACGTAGTTCCACACAGCGTTCCTTAAAATTACCAAAGTCACGTGTCATTTACCATGAGAGATGATTAAGTGAGTGACTACATTTTCATTCACTAGGTTACTAGAGCTATGTTGGTTGGAGAAGGTCCACGTTAACTTGTGACTTTCAAAGTTCAATGAGGAAAGGAGAGTACCACTTTAGCTGTGACATGTTAAAGGTGGTTCATAACGGTGGTTCAAATTTTTCAGGCTTTTTGTGACAGTCGAGTATTCCTAACTAGTTAATTTAAAGTTACTGAATGTGGAATATCGTTAATGTCCGTAGCTCACTTGCACTGCTATGTATGTATAAAAACTGAGAGTGAAATTAGGATTATTGGGTGAAGATGTTGCATCATTATTATGTAGGTTATATAATTACGTTAGTGGCTTCTTATAACAATCAATAGCTTAAAAAAGGTATAAATAGGCATTTCAGCTTGCTATGAATTTTTTTGTTCCAAAAATATTTATAAGCCTCTCCTACTTACTCGAATAGTGAAATCCACACAAACAAGTCAACTTAACTACCACCAGATATCTATAACAAGGAGATTTTCTGCTTAATATTAATAGGAAACACTGATATTATTTTTGCCAAAATATTCATTCTTAATAATGTGGAGCAAAATTAACCAAATTTTAATGATATCAATGAATATCTTTTTTATCAATAATGGTTTTGGGACCGTGTTGCTAAATCCTAAAAGTAAAAATAATAGACACTCATAATATCTCTTGCGGCTCCAGTTGACTCTTATTTTCTGATGCAAATAATATCGGAAGGAATTCACGTATTTAAAAGGTTGAAATATCTTCCCAGTAAAGATAATTTTACTAACACACTAAAGTGTCAAAAAGCATTGTAGAGACATAATTATTCATAATATAGTTTAAATCTTTATAGCTATTAACGGATACACATCTAATATTCATGTAAAGGTTTTTAAGTTTTATCGTGGTAAGAGACGATGACAACATCTATGATTATTATGAATCCATTAACAATTTGGAGCCAAACTAAGCAATTTATAACGATATTGGCGATTATCAATTAGAAGGAAGTGTTTCAAACTGGTTTCTTTATCTGTATGACGTATGAAAGTAAAAATCTCTAATGTATTCGTAAAAAAATATGATTATTTCTATGTTTGTGAAAACTTTAACAAAGGCAGAAACTTTATTTTAACGTAACTTTTTAATCATTCAATGATATTATTATATAAAAATATGCTATAATTTATTTAAATAATTTTGCTTTTCAATTTATTTAAACAACTTATAGCATTAGCAAACAATGTGACAATGAGACTAAAAAAAGTATTTCCTTGTTGGTAAAATATTTCCCAAAGTGCAAATTTGATTAAATATTAGCATATCTATGAAACAAATAAGATGCTGCTAAAAATGAAGATTCATGAGTAAATATATTTATTCCAACACAAATATATATTTATATATTTTACGTGTCTAAAAGTGTGTTATTTTAACACTTTCAGAAATCCTTTATTCAAATTCCAAGCAATATCTACATTTAGGGAAACATTCAACATTCAGCAATAACGTACAATAGACTCTGAATATTTCACTTCCAAACATTTTAACGCCAACCCCACATTTCTCCCCGAACAAGCAATTCGGAGGAAGTCCCATCATCCTAACAAGGAAAATCGACCACAAGGATTCCTTTTTCCACACGCCCCTCCCGCTGCACTTCGATCCAAAAACTCTCAATATGAATCTTTTCCAACCCCTACAATATCTTCCGGTTCGTCTGCTGACAAGGTTGGTCGAGCTATACGCCATGACAAGCGATGGATGGCATAGCTTAGGAATAATCACATTTGCGCTATGTGCCGCTTCCGAATCATCCGGTGAAATAGTCCATGACAGAGTTGACTGCCGGGGAAGAGACATATTCAATTCCTTGGCGATCCAGGGGTCTAAGAGGCTTTCCGGGTGTTATTACATAAGCATTCCCTTCCCGGGGTACTTGCACCCATTGGCGCTCTTCCCTAAAATGTGCGAAATCAATTTGGAGAGTTGTTGTAAGCGTTGAGAAATATCCCCTAACTCGTTACACGGTTCTCTTCTTAACAACAGTTAAGGAATGTACCATAAAGATTATGTTCTTGGTGGGAAGCATTGGCGCTTCTTCAATTTTGAGAAGCACAGGGCTTAAAGAAGAATATTTATCTTGATTTTTCTAGCAATTTTTTGCCTTAGCAGTGATAAGTAAATGTAATTTACAGAAATTGATTTTTTCAAAATGTGTTTTGTAATCAGTTTAGATTTGGCAAATCATAATGTAATTGAATATAAATATATATTTCTCCTTTTGTATTTAAATTTACTTAAAGAAGTAATTAAATATCTATTAAACATTGGGATAGTAAAATTAGAATCAATTTTTAAAATATGAAAAAGTTAAAATTTTAATATTATCAATAAGATAATGTTATGATTTGTTGAAGTTTTTCAGACTAAATAATAATTTGAAACATTCTTAGATTCCTTTCTGATTTTGAATTTCCTTGACTAAATTTCCATTCACTTTTAGAATATTGTATTTTTGGTAGAGTACTCTCTCTCTCTCTCTCTCTGTATATATATATATATATATATATATATATATATATATATATATATATATATATATGTGTGTGTGTGTGTGTGTGTGTGTGTGTGTGTGTGTGTGTGTGTGTATCTTCTTCTTCAGCACGACAGCCCAGGGTAGACCAAGGGCTTTCTTCAGAACACTTCTCCGTTGTGCTCTCCGGAAGCCGACAGTTCTCCAATTTATCACTTTCAGCACTTTAAAGTCCTCCTCTACACAATCAGTGCATCTAAGTTTGGGCCGACCCCTAGATCTCTTTGCAATGGATCTATAGTTAAAAATTCTTGAAGTTAAAGACGAGGGGTCCATTCGGCAGATAGGTCTAACAGATCTCAAGCGACACATATTTTAATATAATTGACGATGTCAGATTCCTTAAAAAGTCTGTAGAGTTAGAAATTATATCTGTTCCTATAAACTCCATTCTCATCTACAGTACCAAAAATCTTTCTTTTCGCAAAAATATTGCAGTTTGTTTTGACTGAGTTATTTATGTATGCATTTTCTATTAAGATAATATCACAAGTAAATCTGAAAAATATAAAATTCTATAATTTTTAAACATGATCTATTAACTTAAGTAGGAGTTATCCATTTGCAACCGTTAAAATCTAAATATTTAATCGATAAACCGTATATTTTTCGTAATACTAAGCACTTAACAAGTAAATATCATAAAATGGATTTTACTTTTAAAAATAAATTAAATGATTAAAGCCAAATGTTGAACAAAATTTTTCACAACTGCTAAAACAACAGAATTTCATTAAATTGTAAATTAAAAATAAAGTTAATAATATCAGCTTGATCTTAGAAAATTGATTGATTTTCTTAGGTCAAACTTAAAATGAATGCGTTGGGTATTACATGCAGGAAATATTTCACTAGACAGAGCAAACTTTCCAACTATAGGATTATATCATATGTGTACACAAAATCGAATTTCTTAATGATTCTTATTAACATATATTCGTAAGAAAAGAATAAACAAAAAATTTAACGTGTTTCATTAGATACCAACATTTGTATATAAGAAACGCTATTAATGGTACTTGATGTATATAATTTACAGTATCCAATCTATATTATCGAAAATATTATATCAATCTTTCTATTTACAATAGCGTTATATACATTATATTTATTTCTTTTGTTTTTTTATTCGTATTATATACTCTATTTATATATTTGTTTTATAAAGATGCGTCATCAGGTTTAATACAATGCTGATGTATATATAATGCTATTAAACAAATAGCATTATATATAATGGGTATAAACAAATGCTATTAAACTTATTAATTCCAATATTTAGTTTTTATAAGAATTCATTTTGACTTTATAATTGTTGTAGTTATTTATTCTTGAAAAAAGATTATAATTGATATTTAAATTAAGGAGTGATATGTTACTTAGTAAAACTATAAATAGATTATTTAGGTGAAAGTATGATCTGATAATTAAGCATCCATCTAATTGTAAACATTCTTAAGCATAATTTAATTTTTAGTCTCATTACCCGTATCTATTTTATCACAGTTAAAATATATGTAACACTTAGAACTATTCTCTGAAATCACTTTATATTTATAAAATTAATTTTGTATTTGTTTTCTAATACAAAAAACAAGCAAATATTAATAACAACTCATGTATTTTCTATATATATTTTAAAGTTGTCATGAATATAACTTTTCAGATCATAGGTCAAAAATAAAAAGCAAATTTCTATTTCTCTTTTTCATGTGAAAAGATAAATCGTATACACAATATAAATTAGATAAACTTAATTGCAAATATATCAAAATAAAATATTCTATACTTTTATTTCATAAAAAAGATCCGATGATCCAAACTGTTAAATATTAAGCTAGATAAGGAAAGTAGTTACATTATTATATTTGATTATAATGTAAGATTTTGTAATTTAAAAAATAAAGAAAAATTATTCATTTCTATATATGCAAACATTATACCTTGTTTAATTGATAATACAGTTGTTCAAGTGTAATAATCACATAATTTTGTTTTTATAAAAATTACATAGCTTTATTGATACTGACATATTAAAAGATGTAGGACATAGGAAATATTTTAAATTTAGGAAAATTTTTCCAGGAAACAATTTATTTTCAAGCAATTGAATCAGTGTTGCAATCGTCAATTAAATGCTTCGTGGGTTTGGGAAATATTTTGGTTTTGCTGCTTGTGATAATTCGATATTCAATTTATATTAAAAAAAATTTTGATTCACAATGATAAAATATCTCTCTTCAATACGAAAGGTATTATCTTCAATCTTAACCACAGCAGAACAAAAGATTATGAATATTTCTTTTCTGATTCATGCATGCAAATTTGTTGGACGAGTGCCTGGAAATGAAATTATCTAATTTCCTACTTTGCGGTACTTGAATATGACCCATCGCTTAGAAATCTTCTCCTGGAAGGCAGTTTGGCCAATGATCGTTATATACTTTACAACAGTTTCCTGTTGTAAGATATATAACGATTTGGCTCACCACTATCTTGCGGCAAAGACCTAAGACGAGTTGAAGCATGCAAATATACCTCCTCCCATGTTTATATATATATATATATATATATATATATATATATATATATATATATATATATATATATATATATATATATATATATATATATATATATAATATGTATAATAAAATATCTATAAAAATTTAATTAATTTTAATTTATTTGCTTAATTTGGCTAGAATCCTTGCTTTTTAGCTGAATTTACAAAATATTTGCATATTACAAATGTCTACTTTTTGATCGGAATAAAGATATTAAATGTTGTTTCTTAAGTTTTTAGGGCTTATTGGTTTTAATTAAATAGTTTTGTTATTTATACTTCCAATAATTCAAGTTTATGAGATTATAGCCCTTAATTTTACATATATATGCATTCACATATGTACGAATATTTATATAAATTAAGAGTTCTTCAGATGGTAACTTCACTTATAAAAAGAAGACCACAAACAGTGTATCAAAGAGGAGTGCAGGACTGCTCAAATAAGTCACTCGTGCCATCTCATCTTAGGCGCACGAGCGGCCATGATTTTCAATATATCGGCTGTCTCTCCTAATAGTCAGCTGCAATATCTAATAGCACTCACCTCTGTTTACAAAATGACACTCATGGGCATCATCTGATACACCACCTGCCACTCAGACCACCCTCACATCGTCTCTGTTTGTCCGAGAGAGCGGGGGAGTGATATCCCTCTTCAGAGATCAGAGTTGCAGATTACTCCCACTCTTTGGACACGTGCCCATGACATGAATCCATGGGAAATGCCCGCTTTCATTTTGAATGATAGCACCAGCACTTTAATATAAATTTGTGAGCAAAATGATTTTACAGATTTTTAAGAATATCTTTTCTACTAAAATCTTAAGTAGAACGAATATTTCAAATTCATTATTTTAAATATTATTTTGAAAGGCTTTATCAGATTTTGATAATTAGTGTAGAATAAATAAGAGAGATATTTCATTTTTGTTGTAAGAAAATATTGTAAGGACTAGATTATTTTATTAAAATATTAAAAAAATCATTATCAATTTTAGATTTTATAGAATTATAATTTGCTGAATATGCAGTAAACTTAAATTATATATCTTAAGGCTATTTTAAATTTTTTTAAATATTTCTCTCACAAAATAATTCTCATTCTAAATATTAATTTAAATATTTTCCTTATTCATCCGTAAAATATCAAAATAGATGTCTTCTTAAATGATTTGAGATGAAATGACAATAATTTGCAAATTTTATTCATTAAAAAGGATAAAAGAGCTAAATAATTATAAAAATAAGAAATTTAATTATATCATTGGCAATTTATTTTAAATTGTCCAAACAGATACTGGGAAAAGTATATTCAGCTTGTGTTATTCATAAAACAGCATAAATACACCCCATTTTGTAGCTATTGATTTTTATTAAATTTAAAATAATGGCATTGTTTATGAGGTGTATTACTTATACTAAAGGTACTTTAATTAAAATGTTCTTTCTATAAATACACTGCACACATTTAGAAATGAAATGATTTTGTGACTAAATAGCTCATAATATCATATTTGAGACTTGTATGATACCAATTTTATAGGTGTAAAATTTTCTTATTCTTTCACTTAACAGCATTTCGATTCTCATAGTCATCATATCACACATTCTTATTTCCTTCATTTTATTATTTAATTTATAAATAAGGTATTTTGAAAACAAATAATATAATTTAATTTCGTGAATAAATCAAATTTGTGGATTTTTATTTATTAATGACATAAAATAATGTATCAAACTTGCATAATCATTCACTAAAAATATTAATTAATAAGCCATCTAATTAATAAAATTTAATATAAGGCAAAATGATTTTGCTTACAGCAACTATTGCTTAGTTCATTAAAATCATTTTTTTAAAACTTCCTATAAGAGGTTTCATTTTTCTATTTAATAAGCTTAAGGGATTATTTTTCAAAAAATATGTCAGTATTTCTAATATTTTCAAGACCTTAATTTATTAGTATTTTTTTAATATGGTAGCACATTCACTTTCCTTATTAAAGATTAGCCTCAGGATTTTCTTACTTTAATCTGATTTATGTTTGAAATTCTTAAAATATTTTGCTTTAGTCAAACTTCAATTCAATTTTTTTCAAAAAAGCATTTTAATTGTAAAAAGTATGTAATAAATTTTTTAAGGTGAATGGAATGTGTTAATCTGAGGAGAAAAAATAAGTTGGACCCAAGTTTGGAAACTATGTAAAAATAGTCTATCGAAAAAAATATACCATCATTTTTCTCATAAAATAATTGTAATTTTTAAATAACTACAATATTTTATTAAATCATAATAATTAATATATATTCTTTATAATTAGTTGCGCTAATGTGTTTTACATGTTTTTTGTGCAAGAAAATTAACAAAGAAATTGATATCTTAAAGCCTCTACAGGGAGACTTCTCAAATGGTAAATAGAAGCAATATTTTTGGATAGATATAACATTAATATCATATTTTAAGTTTAGTTCATAAGAAATCAAGAATTTGGTTATCAATTATAAAATAAAAAAGAAATTAAAAAGATTAAGAAAAATGTAATTCAGAATTTCTTAAAATGCTTTTAAATATTCCTTCAAAATATTTATCTATTTATTACATAATTTTTCTAATATCTTTTTTCTTTAAATATTTTTTCTATTTACCTATATTTATTAAAGTTATTTTCTTTTGAAGTCTTATAAAAGTTGTGAAAAGCTTATATGATTCCATGTTTAAAAAATTCAAATACAAAGTTTCAAGAATGTGTGCAGATTATATATGCATTAATATGATTATTATGAAGTATGATAGGTATTGATAATTAGCATATATATATATATATATATATATATATATATATATATATATATATATATATATATATATATATATATATGTTACAGTTAAGCGTTATCTAACACATGGAGGAAAAAGATTTTTGTTCAAATATAAACAATATCTAGACACAAATTGTTTTCATAGAAATAGATAATCGAATGCATCTCAGATTTAATCTTCAAAGAAAAAGAACCAAACTGCCAATTTTAGTTACAAATTGTAATGTAAACTCCATATGAAAGATTAAATAACTAAAGTGTCTACATAAAATATAAATTTAATAGTTTTAGTAGGAACATATTTACTAAAACATTTTTGGATACATGTTCTTAAGAACATATTTTAACTCTATTTTAAAAATCTATTTGCAAGAAAACAATTGGAATATACTATTTTAAATTAAATGAATTAATAAAAAATGTTAAATTAATTAGACTGATGACTTAATTTTTTGGACGAATAATTTTCTAGCAATTCATAGTCAATGTCTTAAAAAAGTTATTATACCATAAGGAAATAATGTCACATAACACGTAAATGTGATTCAAATTGACAATCAGGAGACGAGGTGAAGGAAATATTCATATTAAGACTTGAGCAAAATATGAACATGTAATCTCCGAAAGAAACACATTAGTACATTTTAAAAAGTTCACTGCACTTAGTGCCTGTTATTGTAACTATAATTAAAGTTTGAACACAAACATGTAATGTACTTTACTGTGTTACATCAAGTTTAAAACATTAAAAGAAGCCTGTTGATTGATCTCATAGAAACTAATTTTTTAGTGATATTTTAGGTTAAGTTAATAAGATATTTATATTATTGCTGACTGAAGCCACTAAACACAGCAAACCATCTCTTAATTTTAAGCCATGCTAAAGTGATGAGAATGAATCATCATTTGTTATCTCTTTTTGTACTGAAACACGGCAGTTGATGTATATTAAGTAGTTAGTTTAAGCAGGCATAATCTTCTTCAGCACAAGAGTCTTTAGTAGGCTTGGGAATTTAATCTTCGGTTCTCCTATAGTATACAGGGATAAAAATATTTATTATATATTTATATCACCTCTATAAATTAGAAAGAGACCCAGGGATACGTAGTTCCACACAGCGTTCCTTAAAATTACCAAAGTCACGTGTCATTTACCATGAGAGATGATTAAGTGAGTGACTACATTTTCATTCACTAGGTTACTAGAGCTATGTTGGTTGGAGAAGGTCCACGTTAACTTGTGACTTTCAAAGTTCAATGAGGAAAGGAATGTGTTTTACATGTTTTTTGTGCAAGAAAATTAACAAAGAAATTGATATCTTAAAGCCTCTA
Source organism: Latrodectus hesperus (assembly GCA_037975125.1). Classification (NCBI taxonomy): domain Eukaryota; kingdom Metazoa; phylum Arthropoda; class Arachnida; order Araneae; family Theridiidae; genus Latrodectus; species Latrodectus hesperus. Next base: position 16,286,719 of record CM075851.1, read on the forward strand.
CAGGGAGACTTCTCAAATGGTAAATAGAAGCAATATTTTTGGATAGATATAACATTAATATCATCATATTTTAAGTTTAGTTCATAAGAAATCAAGAATTTGGTTATCAATTATAAATTAAAAAAGAAATTAAAAAGATTAAGAAAAATGTAATTCAGAATTTCTTAAAATGCTTTTAAATATTCCTTCAAAATATTTATCTATTTATTACATAATTTTTCTAATATCTTTTTTCATTAAATATTTTTTCTATTTATCTATATTTTATCTATTTTATTATACAGCTGATATACTTGTAAATGAATCCATTGATGCACTTGTAATGTAATATGTGACATAGGACACATTTGTAGATATGTGAATATAGTTGCTTAACATTAATAAATGGATCAAAAAATTTTAATTAAAATATTTTTAGTTTTATGTTTAAACGTACAATACATATTCTTATATATTATGCACTATGTAATTTATAATGATTAATAAAGTTCTGATAAAGTATAAGCCAAATATTAGTTCAATTAATATTTCGTATTCATGTCATTATAGAAATCACGAAAGTTTGCACACATAGAATAATTATAGTATTTTTATACACTTATAAGTGTTATGAATTTATATAAATTTAATTATTCATAAGCAAGAAATCTAAAAAAAACACTGATGGTAATGTATTATTTGTTTCTGGGGATTACTGTTTCTATCATAGTATTCTAAGTAAACCTAAAAAAAATACATGATTTCAAATTACATAAAAATTACTTTTTACTAAACAATAAATAATGAATATTAATTTGTAAATTTTTTGGTATTTGAATGATAACTAGTTCTGTCAAAGTTAAATCATCAATATTTACATGTTTTATGATAACTGAAAGAATTTTTTTAAATATATATCCTTCATTTCTATCTTCTAACAAACATACCATCAAAAATGCGAAAAACTTCATATTGATCTTAGTTACATTTTTTTCTAAATTAATTTAATAAAACATGCATAAATAAATATTAATATTATGTCCAATTTACACTCATGTCCATAAATTAAGGATAATTCAGAATCACACAAAAATTGAACTTTAAAATACAAATTACAAATGTAGAATTAACACACACATTTTGAAGAATAGTCTGCAAATTACAAGAAACCTCCAGATGGCACCCATAATACGTCACAATGACGAGAGTGTAAGAGAGGGGTATATAAGGAATGGTTGCAAAGAAGTAAAATTGTTCACAAGCACTTTAAAAGACTTTCAGTGCAATAACCGCATAGTTATGGCACAAAGGAAGCATTTCAATGATGTTTTACGTTGTAGAATTATCGGCCGTCTGGAATGTGAACGTACCCAGCTGAAAGTATCCGAGGAACTTGGAATCGCCTAGAGTGCCATCTCCAGGTTTGGCAACGGTTCTAAGATGATGGTAATATCAGTAGACTTTACAGCACAGGTCACCCCCGGGTTACAATGCCGAATAAGAACCGGTATTTGCCAAAAGAAACAGACGGTGCACAGCATACCATCAGACCTGTCTCGTCAGCTCTCTTGAGCTACCGGTACGACAGTTTGAAGGCAGACCGTGTACAGACGCTTAAGACACATTGGTCTGTATGCTCGTAAACTTGTCAGATGTGTTCCACTTACCACTGTCACCTGCGGTTAGCCTGGAGTAGAGAGCATGCATTGTGGACACCGCAACAGTGGTCTTGTGTGATGTTTTCCAACGAGTCCAGGTATAGCTTTCTGTTTGATTCTCACCGGACTTTCAAATGGAGAGGGCCAGGTACCCGTTACCACCAAGAGAACACCTTTGATCGACACCGTTACGTTGGTGCTGGATTGCTGGTTTGGGGAGGAATTATTCTGGGTTCCAGAACTAACCTCATGTTCAGAATGTAACCATGACAGACAACATCTATCGGGATATCATTCTGGGACAACATTTACGTTTGTTTCGTGGTGCCATAGGGGCAAAATTTCTGTTTATGGATGACAACGCCCGTCCTTACCCTGCAAACATAGTAGACGAATGCCTTCAATCGGAGGATATCACCTGTATGGACTTGCTAGCATACTCACGTACTTACTTATTACAATAGAGCATGTGTGGGTCATGCTCGGCCGACGAATTGCAGCCCGTCAACCCCCTTCAGAGAGCATTGCTTGATGAGTGGTGTAATATTTCGCAAGATCTGATCGATTATTTGGTACTCAGCATACCTAGGCGTTGCATCGTTTGGGGGGCATACTATGTATTAGCCATCATACCAACCATGTTATATTGGTTTTTGTAAATTGGTTCTTTTTTGAAATTTGCTGAAGAGAGTAAAAATCACAATTTTTATTAATGATGTTAAACATATAGCATCTTATTTGCTCTTTACCTTTTGTTTATTAAATAGACTTCACAAATAATTCACATTTGTTTTGCTTCCATTTCTTTTTTGGCCTGAACTTGCATTATCCTTAATTTATGGACACGAGTGTAGATTATAAATCCAACAGAGTTTTTAACTTGGATGTTTGAGAAATTTTATTTTTAAATTTTTTTCTTTTCAATATAATTGGGAATTTTGATTCTTGAGATGAATTATTAGGTGCATTTTAGAACAACTGTTCTCAAACTATGGGCCATAATATATTATATATGAAAATTACTTTATCCACAATTTATTTAAGGCATAAATAGCCAATAAAAACATGTACTCATCATGGAGGTCTACTGGTAATTTTTTTTTTTTTGAAGTCGAATAATCATACTCTATCCTCAAGAATGTGATAAAATATTATGTTACTTTTTATAATTTGTATACTTGATGAGCTCTGTTCCAAATTTCTTCCTAAACTTCCTATATTTTGTTTTACTGAGAGTTGCTTATAAGATTTTTTCTCTTAAGAATACCTAAAGTTCTACAAGAATGAATTCATATTAGATTTATGACCAAAAACTTCCTAAAAGGTAATACGTGGTAGCCACTAATGCTTGTTTTATTACCAATCAGATCTATCAGCTCTTAATCTATAAAACGGATTGAATTAGTTATAAGAAAACTATTGTATGGTAAATAAAGTATGGAGAAATTAAACAATTTATTAAAACTCATTTTATTTGCTTAACACTTTATTATTAAAATTAAATACATTAATTTTGATAATAATGTAATAAATAATTGATAAATTTTTGTTTTTAATAAATTCTTTAAGAATATTTATTAAAATGGACAACATAAAAAATGCCTAAAAACTTTCTCATATTTATTAAAAAATTTTTATGCTCATGTTTGTTTCTAAGCACTTTTTTTGCATAATGAAAAAATTGGAAGAATCTGGAAATACATTTATATTGATGAAAAACACATTTCCGTTCCATCAAGCAGCAAATTTTACCCAAGTAAAAGTAATTTATATAAAAAAAAATATTTTCTGATTTTATTAGCACTTAGTACTTAAAATTTTCTAAGCTACCATTCTAGGCCTCTCAAATTGCAAATTGTCCAATAAGAATATCCATTTATTATTATTTGCGCATGCTTATTTGTATTTTTTTTATATTTCCCATTTTAATCAAAGTAGCATAGTAAATTGTTTCTTAAATATGACTTTCTATAAAGAAAGAGCTATTTAAAACTTGACTTAAATATGTCTTTAAAATTTCCTCTTCAGCATCAGAATGAAAATTTTAACCGTGTGGTTAACCGTTAAATGGTTGTTTCTTTCTTTCCAGTTAAGATTATGATTACAACACTTTATTACAATTCTCATTGGTTTAACATATCCGTGTCGTCAGCTAACGTTTCATTTTGCATCACATCATATTGAGACAGGGTCGTAAATCTGACTTGACGACCAATTACTTGCCTAAATTAAATTCACAAGCTTCGAGTGGCAGCAAACAAGGCGAAGTTCAACATCAATTGTCTGAGAATGTTGTCGAAGTTAGTAAAATCATTTCCTATATAAAGACCAAAGAATCGGCTTGAGAAGCTGTTTTCCATTGATTCAAGCCATTAACACGTTGGCAATAGAACAGAAGAAAAAGCAAAATGAAAAAGAAAACAAAAAGCATCCTCTTTATGGTTAGTTTAAATCGGCAAGGACTATTTAAAATTTTAGAATTTCATTAACTAATAAAATTCTAAATTGATAATTGCAATATTTTTAAATAATCTCTTTTAAAGCTTAAGACTAATGCCTTGCTCACGCTAACATTAATAATTTTTTTTTTTTGGCACGCCGGATTTTTAAATGCTCGAACATCAAAATCAGTGTCTTCTGGGTTATCTTTACAATACTGTACTGCATTTTTCTTATAAAATACTGCAAAGACATTTTTAGTCAATTAGTAGAATTTGTCTATTTTTATTAGAAGGTTTCAAGAGTTCTGTCTTATAAATAATTGAATAATTAGTGATGGATGTCACGTTTTATGCTTCTGCAGGCATATTTGAGGAGGTTGTTACTTGGGAATTTTTGTGGAACCTCAGTTTGCCCTAGTATGTACAGTCAAATATCGATAAAATAAAATAAAATAAAGTAAAGTTATAAATTTAAAAACCTACATTCTTGGAAAATTTCAAATTGCTTGAGCGGACTGAAATATGACCTAGTTAATAAAAAATTGTAATAATTTTCTTGTACTTTGTTTAACTATTGATAAATCATTTTAAAACTCAATTAGTTTCAAAATAATATTTTAATCCGAATATTAAAGCAGGCAAACATTCAATGCCTTATACAATACAAAAACACATTTTTCAGGTTAACTAAACTAAGCAATGCAAAATGGTTGCACCACGAATGAAAAGCTGTAGCAAATCAAAATCTTTACACCAGAAAATGAAAATCAACAAATAAAAGAGTTATTTAATGAGAAATGACAGCTAAGCAAGATGTGGAGGGAAAGAAGATTTCATAACGTTTTGTCAGATCATAAGCATCATGGTAATTAAATATTCTCAAAAGCCGGAAACGTCAGACAAGTTTCTATCAGTCGCATATAAACGACGAAAACTAAGAATAAAAAAAATATACTAATTGCGAAGAGTTAAATAATGACGATGGAAAAGCCGAAGAAATGCAAGGCCCCGCTGAGCCTTAGGCATGTTGCTACACGGTTAACGTTTAACATGCTCTTTGAAAAGATTTTAATTGTTTGCTCACAACTAATTGCTTAAAGGTTCTGATAAGGGGTGGGCGGTAAAAAGCGAAGAAGAACCTTCGCTGCAAATGAATTCCGGATCCTTTCCCTTAAGGCCGGCTAACTGATAAAAATGGTTATTCCCTAAAAGTGTTTCGACTTTCCCGAAGCCTGAAAATTTCAATCTCCTCTGGGATTGAATAATTGGAAAGTTAAGTAGTGGTACACACAAAGCCGCTTGTGCTTGGGCATTGGAAAGTTTTAAAAAGAGGAGTTTTCTGAACTTGTATGCATGCTACGGGTGAGGATTAGGTAATGAGTAATTGATTTCCAAGAGATATCTTTTACTTTTTGGGGTGGAAACCTGTAAAAGTTTCAAGAGACGTGTTCTCCCTTGAGCGAGACATGTTCCCGAGCAATAAATAGAAATGTAACATTTTGGTACCACCAAAAGCCATTTTCGAACAAGAGATTTAATTACATTGTTTTACTGGATTGGTAATGTTTGTTATTCATAAGCTACTTTTATACGGCACTTTTATTTTCCTATAAAACTAGTTTGTAAAAGTTTAAATAAATTTCTTTCCGTAAATATCCAAGAAAAGTTAAGTATACCAGTGAATAAAATGGTCTTAATTTTCCAAACAAGCAACTCCTTTTAAGAAGTAAGATTTATATGAGATAGAATAAAATTTAAAAGAATTTATTTGATCAAGGTTAAACACAAAAATAGTGATATTTGCCATCCATTTTAAAAAACACACCTCGTTTTATAAAATTAAAAGTCTCATTTTCCAGATTCAGAGTACAATTGTTGAAACCTTTAAGAAAACAGCATGGAATATAATTTCCCCAGAATTTAAAAACCATATCCAGAAATTTCTTAGAGATTTCATTTTGAACTGTCAATAGCCGACTAAATTAACAAATTTTGCAAAAGCATTATAAAATTAAGAGTCGTATTTACTAAAGTTATCTTTATTGAACCAGCATGCTTCAATATACCTATATAAGAATAAGTCTCTATTAGTTTAGATAGAAGCAATCGGATGAAGTATTCGCAATTTTGAGACAAAGATCAAGTAGAATACTATCAATACTTGACCTTATACCATCCCTATTATTTCACATGGAGGACAATGCGACCTGGACCTATTTAATGTGCCCTAGCCACATTTAACGGTACCCAAACCAATCAGCCCACCCCGGCACGGTATTTTCCGATGCAGTGAATTTGAGTTAAATTTCAGAAACATTTATTATTTCGCATATCATTTATTCTCATGACTTTAAACACTATATTAAAATGTTTCCATGAGATAATAGACCATAGACAATAACTATTGGAGCATTAATAAATAATATAAGTGCCCAGTTCTCTCATATTCTGCTGTGAAAAATATGAAAGGATATATTCCTCTTTTTGGTAGCATTTCAATTCTCTATAGATAAATTATGTTGTTTTGTCAGTTTTCTACCTTGTTGTTCCGTAAGCATTACAGCTAATTAGAGCGAAAACTCTTGGGAACTCTGGGCTGGGTACAAGAAAGTATGATAGTACTCGCTTATACTGATGCTGCAAAAAAAGCAAGAAATTCACAAATCATAAAAATACTAATAATTTTGTTATTTTATATTAGCATGTATTTCGATTTTATTCATATCTTATCGCGTATTCAGGCTTTATTCATACATTCATTAAGCACTGATTTAGTTTAAGCTAAAGTACAGTACACGTATATAAAGCAAGAATTATGAATTCATGATATTACTAATTTCTTTTCTCATCCTTGTCTCTCTTCACTGTTGATTCCAACCTTATCTACATATTCAACTATCATACTCGTTTATTGAAATATGTAGTATGTTACCATTTCAAACACTTTTGATTATTAAACTCTAGTTTAATAAAGTTTACACATTAAAGTGCCTTCTATAATTGCAAAATGTTCAAATTTTCAGTAGAATCACATAAAGCTGAACTAAACTCAGTGGCCCGAGAAGCCCAATGGGAGCCATGGCCTAGAGTGTCCATGTTCCTTTACTTTACTGAAAGTCTAGGGGTGCGAAGCCTACATCACTGTTAAGTAATCAGTCTAAGTGATACCTAAATAATAATGAAACTATAGATATTATATCAATCCTATCTAGATATTTAATTTAGCAACTTCTTCCATCGTTTACAATAGCATACAGCATGCAATTATGTTTATAATGCTCTGTTACAATTTTCTTAGAACTGAAATTTGATTTAATTATTTTTCATTCTAAATAGAATATTATAATGGTAAATTCATATTTAGTAACGGTTTGATTTATTTTTCTTAATATAACATCAAAAGAATGTTTAAATGAATTATTTTAAACCATATAATTCATTTTTATCAAATTACATATATAATTTCCAAGTCGTGATGACCTTATTAATGCTAATCCTTGAACGCAAATGAATATAGCATTATAAAGTAAAATTAACTTTAATAATAAACGTTTATTACTTCAGAAAAAAATCCAGAGACTGAATGGTGTTTGTATTGTTAATATTTTATATAATTTTGTGTATTGTTGATACAGTTGATTATGAGAATGTACATCACTTTGCTAATAGAGCTCAATAATTTTCGTGTATTTTTTTATTTCTTCGATTAATTTAACTAATTTTTTATTAAAACCTATGGCTTTAGAGTCCAGGGCTGTACTCTTCTTAATCAAAATCATAAAAAACAGCAATTAAACTTTCAATTTTTCATGAAATATTTAAAAATTACTTTTTATTGAATAACTTACATAAAAATTTCTTCTGGGAAATGTTATTAATTATTGAAATTGAAATAATTGAGAATATGTCAAATGCGTGCGTGAAATTTTGTACTCGCAATTAATCAAAGCGTTACTCATCAATAAATATATACTTTTTCGACGATAATTCAAAAAGTTATATTGAAAAAAGAAATGTCGGTACTTGATAACAAATTTTATAACTTGATTTCAGAATTTCATCATTATAAATTTTATGGTGAAATTTAACTTATTTTGTACGTTTTAAAATATAATTTAAAAAAAGTAAGGTTCAAATGATATTATTCTATCAAACCAAAATGTTGATGATAGTAAAATAAAATATATTTATCATTATGTTTCAAACCAAAATGTTGATGATAGTAAAATAAAATATGTTTATCATTATGTTTCAAAGAAATCAAGTGTGCAAATTAAATAATTTATATAACATTGTTATGGTTTCTCTAGATCTTTAATAATAAATAATGAGCAGTTTTACATAGTGCAGTTGATGCAGTATGTAAAACTGCTCATTATTGAATGAGTAGTTTTACATCAAAACACATTAAACTGTAAACTAATACTTAACTATCATAAAAATTCAAGTGATCATACATATATATATATATATATATATATATATATATATATATATATATATATATATATATATATATATATATATATATATATATATATATATTAACCTGTATTGCATAATTGCATACATATATGGGTATATAGGTACATATATCAATGTTAGTTAACTTAAAAATATCAATTTTTAATTATTTTGTAGACTTAACATTCATATTGTAATTATTTTTTCTATTTTTATGATAAATATCAAAACTATATAAAAACTCATGGGAAATAATTTGAGCTTCTTTCTATTAAAAAATAACATTTTCATACTGAAGTTTTTAAAAAATCTACCAAGCATCCTCTCTCTCTCTCTAGTTTATGAATAAAAAAGGTACAACATTAAAAGATTGATCTTCTTTGAATATATACATTTAAACCGATTTTTCTGTTATTTTAGTAACATGGAGAAAACAAGTGTTACTGTAGATAATATATACATATTTATATGCAAGAAATTTTCTAGTTTGTTATATATCGGAAATACTTCCCATATTTAATATAGCACCAAAATTATATTCTATATTCCATTTTATTCCATTAAATTTTGTATTAGGAATATTATGTTCTTTAAAATCCAAATGGCAAGAGCTACGACGCATAACCAATATTTTCCAGGGCAATTTTAATAACATAAAATATAAGTTATTATTTGTAGCAACTTTATCTTGATAAACGAATTTAAAAAGCTTAGACAAACCATAACTATCCTAACTTAAAACTCAGAAATTAAATGTCAGCTTCAATTTATGGAGTGGATTTCTTTAAAAAAATTATATACACGAATATCACTTAGAATTTCAAATTTTTTAACATATCTTTTTAAGCAAAAAAGTGAACAACATTATACATAACAGAATTTAAATAGGGTGTGCAAGACATTCATTTTTATGAAGGAAGAAACTACGCGTAATGTAATTTCAAAAAGAAACTACTTTTCTCTCTTTCTTTTATAAAACAGATACATACGTTAAATTTTTCTGAGTGCTCTGCAATTGTTCGTAATACAAATACAACTCAGATAGATTAAAAGCATTATGGTGTGTATGGTCAACTGAAGTTGTATGGGAAGACTTATATTGAGTAGGGGTGAATAGAGCGAAACATAACTCTCACTCTAAGAACACAGATTTAGTTTTCTGTAAATTTAGGAAATAAATGGAGCTTTTACTTATATTAAACTGTCCATGAAAAATATTTGAGACTATTCAACTAAGTAACATGGATTGAATATGCGCAATATTTAGAATTTATAGATAAATTTGTCAGTTTTAAAAATAATAGAGTTTTTTCGTGCAATGAAATGTAAAACCAAACAGGTTTTTTTAACTTACTTTGAAACAAAGTAATAATGACTCACATATTTATGTAATATGACTCATGTGTTTAAATTTGTCAATATTCACTATTGACAAAAAATAAATTTACAAAATAAATAGTCAAAAATTAATTAAATTAGGTGTAAAACTAAACAGTTCATATGTTAACTAAAATATAAATACCTAGCAGGAAGATGTATTTTACACTATTTTTGAACAATGGGACTTAAAAATAAGTTGTTTTCTTCCAGGATAATTTTTACACGTTCTTTTATTACTGAGCATTTTGAAATTTTTAAATCTAAGATGATATAAAGAAAGCATTATAATCGAAATTTCAGAAGTTTATAAGCAAATATCAATAAACATATTTAATAATCTGCCACAAGAACTGCGTTTGCTAACTAAAAGAAATGTGTTTTCATTATATTTCATCTATGAAAATGAGAATTTCAATGTCTTAGATGAAACGTAAGACGAACGTACGAAATTTTGACCACAGGGATTTATTCTTATAATTCTATTTTATGTGATAAAAATCATTAAATTTAGTCAATGATAGTGTTTATGGCACAGGGGCCGTATAATCCATGATTCCAAATTCTAAATTTTTTGGTGATGAAAAAATGTTGCTAGATGACGTCTCGTGTCATGCGCTATGACAAAGATACTAGGGTTACCAAAAAAAGAGAATTTTCTGCATAATTCTAATAGGTCTCCATATATATGACGTAATAAAACGAGGTTGCCAGATATATATGAAAATTCACCAAAAAATCGCCAATCTCAGAATTTGGCATCAGGGATTATACGGCACCTGTACCGTGTTTATATATACAACAAAAATATAATTAAGATCAGTGTTAAATATAGATAATTTTAAAGTAATACGATGTGTTATTTTTAAAATGTTACATTTAAAAATTTCAACTGTTTGCAGTATTTGAAATATAAAATGATACTGACGCAACTTTATTTTATATTCTTGTGCCATCAGATATATATCATTAAAATATAGTACAAGGATTTTCAGTGGCGATTGAAAATTTTTATTTTCTATTTGATTACTCTCTCCGTGTGACAAAGAGGAAGAGAATATATTGCATCAGATTATAAACAAAAAATATGAATTACTTTAACTACACTTTCTACTCTATAAAATTCATTGGATTAGTATAATCCGATTTAATATATATACTACTATTTAATGCTTCTCAACTAAACCTCATCAGGGAATAAATTATTTTGTTTCAAGAAACAGGGCTAGAAGTTGAAGAAAATCCTATTAAAACCGTTGCATCTTATGGTCTCTTTCAAACATATTAAGCAAATTAACTTTTTAATCAATGTACAAGAGAAAGTGCGGATCATAAGAAACCCATAATTCTTCAGATATTTTAGGCAAACGAATATTAAAAACGTAAAAATTAGGAGAAATGTTTTAATTCCACGAAATTTTGTTATGTCCTTGCTAAAGTTCTATGTTGATTTGAAAATGCATTAATAAATAATTAGTTCTAAGCTGTGTCTATATTTTTTCATTGGATCAACTAAAAATGGAGAAAACATAAAAATTAGAAATATTAACTTGTAGAATAAAATTGGAATATAAGACTTAACAATCTAGCCAAAAATTATAAGGAAAATTCTAATATTTTAATGAATAAAATATGAGAGCCGAACACTTTGAAATATTAATTGTGTTTGTGATAAGTTGTCATCGCAATCAATTAGCAATAGTGTATTTAAAAAATCTACAGTCAAAAATTTCTTCCCAACAAATATGCGTAATTTGTTAGATTTAAAGAAAATGCGCATAGCAAACTTCTCATTCATTCCGAGAATAAACTACATGTATGAAAAATTGCCAGAAATCTAGAAAAATGTAACTGGTAAAAAATAAAAATAATCAACAATTAAAATATTAGTATAATTGTCAAGGAATATGAAGATTAACCAATTTACTATTTCGCAGGATTAACGTATTATTTTAATACCCCAAATATGTAAAATATGAAAAGAAATTATGTTCTCATTTTATCAACTTAAGTTATAAATCTATTAATTACGAATGTAAACTGACAAAGGCAAATTATATATTCAGGTATAATGTTCAAATGAAAATTTTAGGGCGCTAGTGTGTTATTTATACTTTAAGGATGACAGAGCTATTTGCAAATAATGTAGATTTGAAAAGAAAAACATAGCATAAAATTTCACACAATTTAACGCCTGGAATGAAATTGAGTTCATAAGTTTTTGTTACTTTATGTAGTTTATTATACTTATAAAAAAATTCTATGTGATAAAATTTTATATAGTGAATACAGTCGAGAATTCGAAAATTTTAGTTTAAGGTTTGAACCCTTTGAAGAAAAATTAATTGCATTTTTCATTATAACAACAGTAGATTATTCTTTATTAATTAAAATATTATCACAACTAAAAGTATTATATAATAATCTTTCATAATACATAGATATATACAGATATATATATATATATATATATATATATATATATATATATATATATATATATATATATATATATATATATATATATATATATATATATATATATATATATATATATATATATATATATATATATATATATATATATATATATATATATATATATATATATATATATATATATATATGTGTGTGTGAGAGAGAGAGAGAGAAAGAGTATTATGTTTATGTGTTTGTGAATTAATTTATTTTTTCTTTAATAATTGTGTACTTTTCTTAAAATCTGTTATATCTCCAATTTAAATGTAGCACAGTTAAAATTCCACATTTCTCCTTAAGAAAATTTTGTTAACTGGAATTTTCAAATCTCACTCTTCAGTAATCAAATTCATGTTTATTTAAAGTAAATAAAAATTTTGATTTTTCTTCTTTCTTTTGATTTATCTTATTCTTTAATAAGAAATTTCTTTTGATATCTCTTTGTATAATCAAAAGAAATATCGTCATTTATTTAACAAAATTTTGATTTCCTAAAATAACAAACAAAAGTCAAATTCAGATCATCTGGGATGATGCATTTTTATGAAAGAAATTTCTATATACTTTTCTCAGCGATAGATATTTTGATAAATTTTAATGGACAAACTTATATGCGGCATGACGCTGATGTAATGAATTTTTATATACACCATGTCAATTGTCTTCTGAGGAATTTTTCATTGGTATAATGGGTCGTACTCATTTGTTGCAAAGGTACGAAATTGGTAAATTTTCAAGTACCTTCCTGCACAGACGTGAATGATGGCCAAAACGAATTTACTGTCTCTCACTTTTGAAAAGAGACTTGAAATCATAAACTAACTGTCTAGAGAACGCTTGCTCCCCACTAAGCAATGCTGAATCCAATAACAGATATTAAATTGAAAACTTGTATCAATAAATTATTTTTTATAATTTAGTATTTATTTTAGCTTTGAAGCTATTTGGTAAACCAAGTATGAATAAACTATAAATTCAATGATATATCTGATAAATTAAATTATTAATCACGACACAGTATTAGCCAACAACTGAAAATTATTATAGGGTACTTTAAATCTAATTTTGAATGTCTTTCCTAAAGACTTTCAGATCTTATTGTAGCTTGTTGAAGTTTCCTATTGTAGTGTTTCAAGTGAAGAATTCTAGATGACTCCTAAATCCTTACTCTGATAAGTGTAGAAAACAGAAACAAAACATGTCACTTGATTTAACAGTGGCTGGGATTGAACTTGAGACTTCCCACATAGAAGAGCGATCTCCTACATTTATGCCAAAGAAAGTTCTAATTAGATAAACTATATATGTATATATAATGCACTTTTACGAATCACTATTATTTAATTTTAGAGTCATGCATTATTTAACTTTAAGTAATATGAATTATAAGTAAAGTTATGTAAAATAAATTCAGCTAATTTTATTTTTAAATTATTTATAAATGTAATGCGTGACATCATTGATGAAGAATGATGATCAAAGAACCACTAATTTATTATATAATTATTAGAAAATACTAGAAAGTATATCATGTGAAATCGGATATCATTAACATGAAACTATTTGTGAATTCTATGTGATATTTCATAAATTTAACATAAAGCTTTAAACAATTTTGTAATATATAATCACAAGAAAAATATAAGGTATTTTATCAAATGAAGTCACCATCGTTAACTTGCCTTACTTTTTTTATTTATTTATATTAATTATAAAATAACATACAATATTTTTATACTATGTTAATGTTCAAACAACTAAAATCAAACTTTCATGGTTAACTCAGATGAATTAAACGATTCCTAAAGGGCATGATATAAGGCAAATTAATCTACCCGGCAGACCACTATGATTGAATTAAGCTCCTCATTCATCCGCCCACGTATTAAGGGGTATTCATAAAGACCATCACTCTCAACCATCCGGATACAACCAGTCCATTCCGGTTCCAGTCCATCTTGAGCACAAAACACTATTACTCAACTATGAAACCTTTCCTCTTCAATTTAACATTGTGGCATTCAATAAACTATATTATATATACGGCCCTAGGCACTTCTATTAATGGTTCTATGTGTATGTTATTCCATATCTTCCGGCCCATCTGTTGACATGTTTGGCGGCCGGTTGGCCTGATCGATGGTCAGCTTTAACGCCTAATCATATTTGCTTCTCTCCACTGCATTCTAGCCTTCAGACTTGTCCAGTGACTTTGTGGTGATTTGTAGTGATTGAATTTGTTAGCGGCCTTGAAAAGGCAGAGGAATATAAAGCACTTCAAGTAAGTGTTAGGTCTGGATTTCCAGATGTAAAAGTGCCATTCTTTTTGGTTATATGTCTGACACAATCACTCATGAAAATCTTTCCTTTCTCTGAAAAATAACACCATTTCTCAAATTACAGCCAAATTTGTCTTAGCATACATACATCATAATAAATATTTCAAATTTGTCTTAGGATTGGTGACGTAGCTTGTTAAAGAAAGAATCGATTTGTTTAATGTTTAATATTCTTTAAGTGAAAAGAATTTACTTGAATAATTTTTTGCTCAAATATAGATATATATTGAACATTTATTTTCTAATGTAAGATTTAATTAAAGTGAATGATTAACTAACTTATATCCTTCACAGCGCTTTGAAAATAAAATATAAAATATCAATATAGAAAAAGAAATATTATAAAATTGAAAAATATCTTTTGTTTGAGATCAAGTGAAGTTATTTCATTTAATAGTTTTAGAAACATAATACATAGAATTTTTAAGCAATTTTAAAAAACATCAAATTTGAATAATATGAGATAAAAATTCTGTCACAAATAAACAAATTTCAAAAAACTCTGAATATGTACTATAAGATGACAAATTAGGAAATTTTTTAATATATATTTATTTCGCACACACATCTCTAGTAACTTTCATAAATTCCTTTTTATTAAAATGTATGCAAAATATATTTTTCCTTTAATAGTTTTTATTTAGTATTTTCAAGCAATAATGCTTGAATGCATAAGGAATGTAATTTTTACCCGACCCCTAAACACATAACCAGAATTAAATATTGTATAAAATGTGTAATTATAAGCAAATAAATCATAATTTCATTTTAATAACGTAAAGTTTTCTCTTATTTTTTATAAATTTATATGCATAGTTTAATTCAAATTCATGAATTCATATTATTTTCCTTATTTGCTTACATAAACAAAATATTTTTCTATGTTTTCTTTTTCAAATTTTTCAGTAAAATTTTTATTTTATTCATCAATAAAAGTAAGCAGCATAGGATAAAAAAATTATCATAATTATTTAACAATATTTTCATATGTGAATTTTCATTTTTAATTATGTGCTATTTATTTATGAAATACAGAAAAAAAACTAATCAATGAATTTTTTATCTCCAAAGAAATGAAATAAGATAAATTTTATTTACACTCTCTTAAATTCAAAAAACTGGATAAAATTTTCAATTCAAAGTCTCAAATCAAGTAAAGTGAATTTTACGATCGAAGTGTGTATTTGTTGAAAGTAATATATAAGCACCATTTGAAAAGTACTAACCAAACTCGATACTCAAAATCAATCCATAAAATTAAAAAAGGACATTCGCACCATCTCAATTTAATAAGCACGATGAACCTTTATGAAAAGCCTTTTTTTTTTCTAGAATTCGAAATAAGTCAAAAGTAAAGCGAATTCAATTCCAGTGACACGTCTTTTAAAGTTTTTTGGGGCCAATAGAAAAATATTTCCTTTACTCTTGATACTATAAAGAAATAAAGGGGAAAAACTGAATGAGAGGGATATCGTAACGATACGCGAGGGAAAAAAGGGGTTTCTATAGGGGAAACAGACGAGAAAGCCTCCTGATTTGGCCTTTGGGAGCAAGAGCCATTTTTTTTTCTATCAATGTATACAGTCATTCGAAAAGCTTGTAAATGGCGAAATATTTTCAACAGTCATAAATTGCTTGAAATAAAAATCAGAGAAAAAGTACACTTGAAAAAAACTTTAGAATTTGATACCAATCTTTTCGAAAAGCATATATTTCAATCGTTCCTTTTTTCTTTTAAAGTTTACTGCACTATCAAGTGCTTAGACTTATAGGGAAACTTTAAGTGGTCCTTGAAAGCTATAAAATATAAGTTTGCATATATAGTTAAGCTTTATCAAATAAATATTCTGGGCTTTTTTCAATACTACAAAGTTTATATAAATAGGAATATAAAGTGTATTTGAATCCAAGTTTGGTAATGTGCTGCATCGATAACCAAATATTTTCTCTAAAAACGTAATCCCAAATACAACTCTTTAAGTGCTTTAAATAAAAATAATATACGTGAGTACTGTGTTCAAACTTGGAATTCACTCCGAAAACGAAAATCTTTAGTAAGATTTGCATTTGCGGATGCGGGAATATTTGAATGGTAACAATATTTTTAGAAATGCATTGATATTTTGCTGCAGAAAATTTTTGTGTATAGATCTCATGTCTCGGAACTATTAAGCTAAGCCAAATTGGGAAATAATGGGAAATACAAATCAATAAATGAAACCAAATTTAAAGTTTTTGTGTAGTTTTTGACATATATTTTTCTGAGAATTTCCTCTGCAAGTTTCCGTAATTATTATGTTCATCAAAACTTATTTGATAACAATAAATAGTGTTAATGATTAAGTTGTGAACCTAGTTTTGCATTTCTCAGAAATTTACCGCTATGTTATCCCCAGAATATAATTTTCTTATTTAACTATAAATTTGTTAATATGTATATCAATCATTTGGATAACTCATTTACTATGTTAGCAATTTTCTCTAGAGAGCAACACAAGCATTTATGTCCATTAAATGTACACTATTGTAAATTAATTCTTTCCTTAATCATAGTAAAAAATTTCCCTCAAAATGTAAATAACTTTATTTATTGTGTTATATAAATTCCAATTCATATACAATTAAAGTGATTTATGATATTGCTCTTAAAACTGCTATGTTTAATAAAAAAAAAAACAATTGCATTTTTATATAAATCTGAGCATTTTCATGTAGTTTTATTCCCTGCATTACGATGAAAAATAAATTTTCTGCAAATATATTTCAGTTTACTATAAATAGAACTGATATCTTTCATTTATCTAAGGCAACAAAATAGAGAGGAAATGAAATCGCCTGAGGATCCCAGAAGAAGTAAAGGAGGAAAGAAGAAAACTCGCACGTTTCAATCACAGACGACCTTCCGACGGTCAGCTCCTTTTGTCCGAAGAGTCAGTGTCCAGTTCAGAATACAGATGACTTATAAGAAGTACTTAAAAGGGTTTTATGTATTGTTGGAAGGATGTGAGACGAAAAAAGAGCCCTATCGCATTTTATTGGCCCTATCCATAAAGTCGTAATTAATAGCCAGGATATTAGTCCTTGACAGGGAAAGACTGCAATAAAATAGCCAGTACGTTGGATACTTTTCTCCCTAGACAAGAAAATTGTGTACTGTATTGCTTACAAAAGGAATAGTTTCGCATTACTTAAAACAATTTTCTTTTATAATTCAGTTAATATTAAATCATAACTAAAATTTGAACATATGAGAGAAAATCAGAAATTCTTGTTTGAAGAAATATTTAAGTGTCTTGCAGTAAATATATTAAAGATTACTTTTAAGCACATTTTTACAGCAAATATAAATCATTATAATAACCTGTTCAAGCAATTTGTGAAAAAATAGGCTTGAATAACATGAAAAATTAACATCATTTTTATACAAATATCTACTAAAATCCACAATCGTTTCTCGACATCATAACTTTACCATTGAAAATACATATATTCAAATTACAATTGTAATCTTCTCGAAATATCATTTAAAACTGATGATTCTGTTTTATTCAATTCTTAAATATCCTGAAACTTTTTTTAACTCTTAGATTGTGAGTGAATGCATCTAATAAAATTTAGTTTACTTTAATTCATATTTAAACACACAACTTTATTTTATCAATTGCCAAATTATATCACCAATCCTTTTTTCAAAAAAAATAATAACTATAAGAACTGTATCGGCATAATAAATATCTAACGATCCAAGGCTCACAATTTCCACGAGTTGTCGTGATAAACAGTAAGTTTGGCTGATTTTTGTACAAAAAAAACTGAGAAACCTGTTAGTACTTGTTTTCTGTCGAAAACATATATTTAGATTTCATGGGGAAAAATTGAGACATGGAAAAATAATATAATTACTTATAAAAAATTCTATTTAATGTGACCTAGTTACATTTAGTATTAATTTTTTCTTCAAACTGCTGCTTTTTACAATGAAAAGAGGTCTGTTATAAAAATCAGTTAAAATTATGTTGAATGATGTATAGATTGCTTGATTTTTTTTTAAATTTAGAAGCTATTATATACTAAAATCGGAATACCTTTCATATTCGAGTTCCAATTCTTTAATGATAAGCGGTAACTCTTTCAAAGAGCACAAGTTAGTTTAATGCAGTGAAAAAAGTAATTAGTTTCAAAAATAAAAAAATAGAGCTATATATTTTTAAAAAAACATATACTTTATGCATCGAGAACGATAAAGGCATTCAATTACAAGCGATTATTGCAGACATGGAAGTATTAGAAAAGTAAAGAACTTCATGCTTCTTTCTTGAAGTGATCAAAGTTCCGTAATGAGAGTGAATCATTTAAATTCCTTTTCTTGGGAAATAAGAAACTTTACAGTGAGTACAAATCCATTTTAATAATTTTTAAATAAATCATAAATATTGTAACTAAAATTTCAAAATGAAATATAGCTTATGTCTTAAGATACAGCTTAATGTCAGAAGAAAATTGATTCTCCGACATTTTCAATTCAACCATGGACAAAAATTCAGTAAACACCCTGAAAAATAGTTTCTCTTTTATACGTAACATATTTTAATTAATGAACATATTATTCTATTCAAAAATTAAAAATGTAATCTACAATCTTGTCTTTATTCTTTAGAAGTTCGAGCTCTTGCCTTCAGTTCAACAACTCATTCGTTCGAATCCTACTTTGACATGTTTTTGCAGTGATTCGGAATCCTCTTTAAACCGTGGGTCTCGATCTAATTAGCCCTCATGTGCAATAAATGATTGTTGACCGACAAATGAATCAATCAATCAAATTATTCTTTAGATGCATTGTTGAGAAAATCTTCATGTTCTTATAACATCAACAAACTAAATTTAAATATTAATAAAGAAAAATATAAATTCATGAAAGAACATAATGATAATTGGAAAGATCTTACGAAAGTTACTATTTATCAAATTTCCTGCAGTATAATGTAAGAATCAAATTGATGGTTATTAATAGTTTAACATGACATAATATAGTTTCTATATGCAATCCAAAATCCTTTCTTTGTGCCTTAGATATATTGATTATGAAATAGAACTGAAGTTTTATAAAGTATAAAATAAAGTAAGCTTTTTTCAAAATATTCTAAAGATTTCGGAGATTTTCTGCTTTTGAACAAGAAAGTCACAAAAGGTTATAAAATATATTTTCAATAAATTGACTGAGAGAGAGTTTTGATGTTTTTATTCTATTCTTTCAACTATTCAGGAGCGTAATACGATAAAAGATATTTTAAAAATTCTTCTATTTAAGACCATAAGAACTAGTCAATATTATTCAATAACAGTGAATATACGTTTGCCTTTGAAGAAAAATATTGATTTTTTCTTTACAAAATATCAAGAGAATTCAAAATATTTTGTTATTAATTTTTGTTATCAAATTCAAAATATCTTGTTAAAACTGGAAAAATCTTTGTAAGAACTTCAACTGTTTATATGTAACTCATTCATAAATTTTGATCATAAATCTTGAACTTAAAATGGCTATAAAATATTCTTTTCATGTTGTTACAAATGAATGGACTTCGAGAAGTATCAATAAATTTAATAATATCAAATTTGCTACACAAATTTTCAAAGAAAATATGCAAAAATGGTAGAGAGAACTATACTTTAATCAATAATTTAAAACAGTTATTCATCCTTCTATCATCTATTTAGAAATATTATTTATTAATTTTCAAACTAATTTTTAACATATTTAATTAAAATTCTAATATAAATTATAATTGTGCCCACATGAAAATTATTGTTAAATTAAAATTGTTATGGAACTAAGTATTTAAATATATAAAATTTTTATTGCAACTTTAAACATAAATAAAAATAAAATAAATGAAATTTAATATTTTATAAATTTGTTATATGAAATAGCTTATAAATTTAATATTTTATAAATTTTTTTCAAACAAAGTTTTGTTTTCCTTAAATGTTACAAAACTAAAGTCTGTCGCAATATTGTAATTTGTGTGTAGGCGTATAATATAATAATATATTACCAGTTAAGTAATATTTAATATATTAATTTATACTATTTAGTAAATACTATTTATTAAATACTTTTTATATTATGTGTTACCTACGAATAAATGTAAATTGATATTCGAATTAAAAAACTCTTTTCTCTTTTCATAATGTAGTAATACAAATGTTCTAAAACTATTCACTATTCATATATATTAAATAATATATTATTTCAAGGTAACATAATTTTTTTACTTTCAAAATATTTTTTCTAAAAAGAATATAAATTTGTAATCAAAATAATACCTGTATATATTTCCGATATTACAACATTATATGCACTATAGGCTCTCGTTAATAAAGTACATTTTTTAAATTAACACTTTTATATATTTTTATTTAAAATAAATTATTTGGTGTTTGCAGTAAAAATATTCTCCATATTTATCGTCATATATCAGATAGAATATGTAGCACATGTACTATCTGATCCTTTTAAAGAAGCATTTTAAGAAACATTTTAAAGAAGCACAAAGAAATATTTTAAAGTTCTAATATTTTATGATTTTACACATTTATAGCTTTAACGGTATAAAATGCTATAAATCAAATATATATTGTGAGAAAAATCATTAAATTTTTATTCCAGAATTTCATTAGTCAAATTTTCCTCAAAATATTGAACTTTATTTCCATTTCTCATGCCAAAAATTTATGATAAAAACGAGAAATTTAGTCTATTTTTTCTAATATTGATGATATAAATTAAATATTTTAATGATAATTTCATATTCTGAACTTGCAATAATCATTTGAGTATTTATGTATTGTTGTTAAATATATAAGATAGTTCAGCATGAGTAATATGTAAAGTATAATTGGAAATAACAGAATACTTAATTACTTATTACGATACATAATTACACAGAACTTTAACACATTTAATGAATAAATATTTAAAGTTTTTTGCTTATTACAAAATTTTACATGCATAATTCTACATTTTAGTGCTGATTTAGAAGTTGTATAAATTTTACTTTTTGAAGTATATGAATATTACTAATAGATTTGTTATTATTCTTTCACTTTTCTGATAAGATAAAACTTTGTTTCCCATTTTTATCCAAAGTCTAGTACTGAATAACAAATTTACATTTGAAATTATGTATAAACTATGACTATATTATGATTTAAAAAAAAAACACATTTCCTTTGATAATCTTAGTGCAAAATATGCATACGATTCTTCATTATGAACATGCTATATCGTTATAGAAGAACATAATTTAATATTATCAACTATGAATTTTTGGAATGATGAAATATATATTATTTAAAAGAATTAGAATATATAATACTGTATCTATCTGTCCTTAACATTAAATATTCTGACTATGCATATAAATATATGCATGTATAATGTTATATATTATAATATAATCATATATGGATATGGATATGATTCAAATATCTTATATATTTAAAATTCATGTGAACAACAAATAAAATGTTTTACATTTGCATAGATATATTAAAAATATTTTACATTTACACATAGAGATATTAAAAAAGGATATTAAATCTCGATGAATTTGAAATCTCTTGTCGCATTTATTTTACCATAATTCAAAAACATTTTGCAAAGATTTTGAAAAAGTTTCTGCTAACACAATAACTTGATGGAATCCATCTACTTAATTTTTAAGACGAGGAGTACAAATGCAAAGAAAAACAAATTTTTAAAAAGAATGTTCTCAATTGAATTTGGCACAAAAGATACAGGAGTTTTTAAACATTCATTGAAACAATAAAAGTATAGACTAAAATAGAAAGAATCACAATACAAGATTTCTAACGAAAATAATTTATTTATAATGAACACTACATTATGACTTTAAAGTAAACGTTATATTAATATAGCAGAGACACCACGTAACATACTTGAATAAGGGTTTCAAGCAGTACATGTGTTTTACAGATTAAAGTACTTTAATATTTTTTAATTTGATTTTTCATCCTTATTTTATGAGATTGCCAGGAAAAAAAGAAAAAATAATTATTTATGGATTGATGTCTAAAATATATTTCTTAGCAGCAATGCTTTTCCCCATTCGAAGAAAAGCCTTTTTTCGAAGATATATTTTGACTGAATAAAACATGGAAACTAATGCAGTGGAGTTTTTCATGAAATATTTCTAGAAAATTCAATAGCTACTTCGTTTTGTGTGGAAAGTTACATCCGGTGGATTATAGGAAAAGTTTGTGTGAAAATGTTTTCCGAACACAGGTGCTCATGGCAGAATAAAATAGGTGCATATTGAAAACCTGGTCCGAATTCGGTTCTGTATTTGAAGATATGTGACTTGGAGAGTTATAAAATATCCTCTTTTATTTCACCTAAAATGCATAGAATATTTTTGTAAATAATAAAATCATAACTCATGGTGTTATTAAATATATTGAAAGTATGATGACTTAAAATATTTTCTTAGATATTTAAATATATCTCAGATTGTGAAATGTATGTATTTTTGGAATATCTTCAACGAGAAAATATTAATGGAAATTTTAAATGTTTCACTTTAATACATATAAAATTTATTATATTTATTAAAACACAACCCTGAATAAAAAATAATAAAAAAATAATGGATATTCAATATTAAGTCCCTCATAGGACATAAAATTACCTCAAAATCTTGCTAAAAATATTAAATATTATTCTTATTAATTAGCATTAATATTAAAATCTGAAAAGTTAGACTACACTAATATAACTCAAAATTATAATTAAAATTTAAATACTAATTATTATAATTTCAATTTTGAATATATCAACGCTGAAAATATTGGAGACATTTTCCTGTAATTAATTTTAGATTCAGTTCAATTCTCTTAAGAAAAATTTTAATATTTTATTTAGTGTGTTTTTATTTATATCATTTTTTAAAAAATGGTATTAGAAAATAAACAAAATGAGGTAAACTTATTATCGTTATGAACATATTTTATATCGTAAATAAAACAATTATGAGTAAATAAAATACACTTATCAATTTTAAGAAAATATAAAAGTCATAAATAAAGTGACAATAGAAAACTGAAATGCGTGAAAATCTGTTTAACCAAAAAATTATAGTTTAAAAAAAATAACAATAACGTTTCTAAAATAAAAGATTTTGAAATGAAATAAGATTCAGTATCCTTCTTCCTCTTAATTTTATTTGGCAATTCCCCATTTTTAAGTTTAACTGAAATGTAGTAATGAATGAATTATTTAAATATAGCAATATCAATTTAATAATAAATATTAATGAAATGTAGTTGACAATAATGATATATGTCTAAGTATATGAATTTAAAAAGCTGAATATATTTTGAAATTATAATATATAATTTAAGTATTTTAGTGACAGCATAATTTTCCCAGAAATGATAAAAGTATAATGCAGAAAATAATAATAAAAGTATAATCTACCAATTTCATAAATAATCAATCCTGTTATAAGCAGTAAAGATGTAAAAACATTTGCTTAGAAATTTCTTACTATAGCATTTGATAAATATATTTAAATTTCATTATAAAAAACATTACTATAATTATAATAAATTCGTTTTGATAATAAATAAGTCATTATAATAAAGTCAAAATCATTATAAATTTCATATTTCTGTAAAAGTAGTATCACTAAATTGTTACTATCATCAAAAAGCCAAGAAGTTAATAACATGAAGACTATTCTTACTAAAATGTCTAAAAAATTAAGTTTACATTTTAAGTTGTACCTAATAACCTTATTTGTGAATTGATCTATTGAGACTTATTTCAAAAAAGAAATAAGTTAACTAGAACCTATTTTTTTAGTTTAAAGTAGACTTCGAATTACAACAAATATCGTACAAATAGATGACATTATAGTTACAGCTA
This sequence comes from Latrodectus hesperus, assembly GCA_037975125.1. NCBI lineage: Eukaryota > Metazoa > Arthropoda > Arachnida > Araneae > Theridiidae > Latrodectus > Latrodectus hesperus. Next base: position 16,311,404 of record CM075851.1, read on the forward strand.
TAATCAATTATCTGCCAGTTTGGTTTGAAATTATTGCTATCAATGAAATTGTAGTGAAATATTTTATATTTATTCTATATCTAATTTAATTTTAAAAAAACTTGCTTTATTTTGCATAGCATTCCCTATAAAAATTAGGGAAACAAATGATTTTAACGAAATTACGCAAATTTTTATATAATTAACATCAAAATTTATATCGTGGCTGTAAAGGGGTAAACGTCTTTACGGGGATTTACATGCAGCTATACAACATGGAAACTGCCACGTGTTTTTTATTGTCTTAGTTGGGAAATTTAACATCTATGATTCTTTTTATTAAAAAGGATCTGAAGATATCATGGCAAAGAAATTTGTTGGGATAAATGAATTTAAGAATTACTCTTTACAAGAATAAAATATATAACGAATACTTACGACGATTGATAGAAAAAGGAATATCATTCTAAAACTGAGTAATTGTTTCCTAAAAATAATGATATGGTCAACACGAGTTGTTATATCAAATGTTGATTGTTATATCCTGTTAAATTTTTTATATCTTGTAAATGTTTTATCAAAAAATAACAAAAAAATGTTATTTAATTGCAAAGGCTACTTCCCTGGGCAACTGCAGAATAGGGGTCTATGCACAAAATACAAAAGAGGCTTTATGAAGTTGATCTCTATTACATGAACCAAACATGTTCATTTTATTATGTTCAAGATATTGAGCAAAAGGTCTCTTTTTGAACATGGGGAATGAGTTGAAAGTTTATTTTAATGAAGGTTCCAATTCATTTAAAAATTTAACTATAGGCATATTTTTATAGCAAGGAAAAATATTTCTTAAAAATATTCCATATTCGTTTAAAATGATCAATTCACACATTAGACAAGTTGAGAGCAGTATTGTTTGATTTGTATATTGTAAGACTAAATAAGTTAAAATAAAAGGTACGTTAAAAATACGATATATTTATTTAAGATGACATCACAAACGAGTCAAGTTAGTTGAAGTGTGGTTTGATTTGTATACTGAAAGAGTAAGTAAGTGAAAATAGAATATAAGTTAAAAGATGCCACATTTATTTAAGAGGATTACATCACACACAAGACTAGTTGATAAAAGTACGGTTTGATTTATTATTTTTGACATATCTGAATGACATGTTTTTTGGAACAATGACTAGCATTTATAGAGATTGATTGAATTTGAAGAAGAAATACATTCAGGAATGTAATTTCATGAATAATATTCATGTACCTCATCGCATGCATGAATATTGACAAGAAAACTTTAACAATTCAAGATACCATACCTCATATTAAACAATTTGTATGAGTAAAAAAAAAATGATGCTTCTGTAATTTGCTGGACATAAATTATTACCGTGAAGCAATAAAGTTCTTGATGCTTTTTCATTCAGCTAAATTTCCCTTAAAAGTTTTCGTCTTTTTGTATTCTCTTTCTTTTGTAGAAGAGCCATTCACTTTTATGCTCATATATTGGTATAGCACAATGATTTTTTTTAATCGGGCTTTCCTTTTTTTAGTGTAGTTTATAGTTTTAAATAAAAAAGAGTTAAAATACGGTAATCGTTTTTTCAGAAAAAATAACTGTTATCAAGAAGCTGTTATGTAAAACTGAGTTTCTTGAAAATGTTTTGTAGGTTTATATTCACAAATGTTTTGGAATTTTTACAAAATAAGAAAATTTTAATAACAAAAAATATTAAAACGCTATTAAATTAAATTAATAACTCATTAAAACAAGACCATAACCATATTCCATATTTTTTCAAGGACTTTGTGAGTCAGCCAGAAAATTTGAATTTCTTTTTAAAACATATCAATTTAATATTTAAACAAAAAAGAAACTTTTTATCAGTAAATGATATTCTATTTAAATAATATTTTAATTTATATAATTTGCATAAATTTTACTACGTAAATTAATGATCTAATAGGCCAATTTATTCGAGAAATGAAAAATTAAAAGAATTTCATTATATAAATATCTTTTTATTATTTTGATCAAAGGACGAAAAATTGTTTTGGAACAACCTACATAGATTTTTATAAATAATAATAAATTGAAGAGTCATTAACGATTTCTTGAATGATTTCAGCATTTATGCATGTATTGAAAATTGTTTTACATATTTATATGTTGATAATAATATTTTTAATGATGATGACAAAACAGTTTACATTTAATGCTTAAAATTAAAAGGATTTTTATATTTAGATTTTGTTTGTGTTGATATTATTTTGTATGAGGTTCACTAAACGTTTTTAATTATTAAGTAATAAGAAAGAATAAATTCGTTTATTTATTATTAAAATTCAATAGATATGAATTTTAATTTTACGTAAATGTAAATGCCCTATTATATCAAGTAAATTTTTATATATTCTGGTAGTATCTAAGTATGAACCTCAGTACTTAATAATTATTTACAAATTTTTAATGAATTTTTAAATCTTTACATCATTATTAGAAAACAAATATTCTATACACATATTAACATATGAGTAAAAGAAATATCTACTTATGACACGTGACTTTTGCAAGCATTTAGTCTGTATTTGTTTCGAAAATTAAAGAAATTATGAAAATAAGTATACAATTGATAGGTATGCAATCAACATTTGAAAGTTAATTTCTCTCTCTCAATTGTAATAAATAACACTTATAATTAATTTTTTCTGTGAAATATTTTTATAATCAAAACAACAAGTTTTGAACTATCCCTTATCATTATATTTTTGAGCAATAGTGATGTCGGAATTTTTAATTGCATGTTTAAGTATTAATCTTAACTAGTAAGAAACAAGGTTTTTCATCACATATTTAATACTTAAAGCTATGATTAATAAAACAAGAAAATTGAAATAATTAATTTTATTCATAAACAGCCTTGATTCAAAACTGTGCTAGTAAATTAAATTTTTTAAATGGTAAATTAACTAGTAATATAGTAAAAAATAGATTGTTTTACAATTTTAAGCCTTAAAAATAAGCATTACATTTAAATCAGAATTATATTTATTAATCGTAATTATTAGTTTCAATGATTAATTATTGCTGTCAATGGTATCATTATATACAATAATAATAACAGTAAAATATAAAATTTATTTTACAAATTTAAGAAAACATACATTTTATATGCATTCAAATTCTTATAAAGAATTCTTACTCTTGCTATTTCGCCAACGGTTGCAATTCATTATCACTTCAAAATCAATTTGCATATGAAAAATTGATTGCTGTGTGTTCCTGACAGTTCCATACAAATAAAGCAACTTAATTCACTCGATAACTCAATTATAAAACTTCACCCAAACACCTTCTTGAAGAATGTGCTTTCTATCAAAAGGTGGAGCGTAAAAACAAGTTTTAAAAACTCTAAATAGTGAAGAAACCAATCAAAATTTTCACTTATTCACCTTCACAAAAGGAGAAAACCCAATCTCTTCAACCGAATCTAATGTGAAATTAATTTCCCCTTTCCCCCTTCAGCTTCCTCTCCAGAATGAAATTAAATTTACATTCCAAAAGGGTTGCTTTTCTCTCATTTCGATTAAAAGGAATAGCACGGTAGGAAGTTTCCGCAATTATTTTGCCTGTCAATGCTATTATAATTAGAGCTTGTTCTTGAAGTGGGCGATAACGAAGCTTTGTTCCCCCACAGGAAATCGAAGACACTTTATTTCTATCTCCTGACTGTGGCTTATGGAAAAGTTTTAAAATGTCTGCGATTGAAAGAGAGGATTATCTAACTGAAGTCTTTTAAAAGTGTATTAAAGAGAGAATTCACCTGTACGGAGAAAACCCACGATATTAAATTATCTATACAATAGATTCGAAAGGGTGGAATTTTAGTGTGTAAGCTTTTCTCACTGCATACAGTCATTCAAATTTCTCTGGCTTAAGAACAGATTTATGAAGGAACTATTTTTCGAACTTTAACAAAGCGAATTTTAGAGAAAACTTTGGAAGAAATTTTCTAAGTAGAAACAGTCTTAAATATTTATGCCAAAATTTATACCACGTCAATACAATTTCATTCTTTAGTTCAATAAAAATATTCATTAAAAATATTTTAACAAAAGAGAATCGTAATGGATAATTTGAATTTATGCAACTGAAACACATTTCTGTTGATACTGATTCTATTCCGTTTTAGCTTAATCTAGTTATTTTTAATTGGAATCGGTAATCAAACCAGTATATATACTCTTCTCGAACTTAACGGATTAATTTTCATGTAGACATAGGTGGCAATGAGCAAGTGGATCGACTGGTCAAGGAGGGCTGTTGCCATGATAATCTTTCCTCTTCAACACTCAGCTTTTCATAACGTCAGTCTATTGTTAATTCTGAAACTTCAAAGCGAAGGAAGATTCCTCCCTGCCATCACTTGTACTCGGGCAAAGACCCTGGCTATTTATACGCCATCAATTGTGACGGAGCCTCTTATACTGTTTTTTTTTTCAGATTAGCAACCGGCCACATAAGGTGTCTCTCGTATCTCAAAGGCAAGAAAAGGTTGAGGTCTTTGAGGTCTGCTCTAAATATAAAACTGACAGGCTTCTGCTCAACACCACACGGACTGTTTGGGACTCTCCTGATATCATTATTTACTCATCCCTCCTTCTGGTTCTCAATTTCTTCAAGGTCAATGATCTGATGAACCTTGTCTAACTTCTTCAGACATTTGGAGTTATCCTCAAACAACAAGCACTAATAACAACAACAGTTATTTTTAAGCTTTTGTTCACGTGTAGAAACTGTAAATTTCATACAGGTGAGCAACAATTTGAATCCCTTTTTTATTACTGGAATTCTTTCAATAAATATTAAGTTTTTACTCAAATAAGAATAATTAAGAAAATATTGTTTAAAACATCAATAAGAAAAACTAAAGGCAATAATTAATAAAAGAAATAAATAGTTAATAAATTTCCGTATATCTATTTACATTTGTTTATGAATTATTCAAAAAATTAAATAGTCTTCCTTAAAGTACTGTGAATAGTTCATCAGTTTCAGTTTTTGTTAACAGTTCTCTGTTAATGAATGATAAATACAAACATTTAAATTTGATAGATATAGAGTTCGTATAAATATACACGTAAAGTAAAATATAGAAAAATATTAGTAAAAAAAGATCGCGTGTTATTATCAGCTAACTCAGGAACACATTCAGAATACCTTTAAATTCGAATAACTAATTTCTATTAAAACATTTTGTAAACTATACGAATTCATAATCCGGTTTAATTCTCCATATACATGCATTTTAACATTTTTAATGAAAATCTTGATTTTATTAAAAAATTATGAGTCCTATTTTAAGACAAAACAAATATAGAGCATTAATAAAATAACTTGTAAAAATGTGAAAAAAATAATAATATGAGATGCAGTATCCGTCATTTTGCAATAGTTAAATCTGATCGCGAATTTAAATGTGATCTACAATGTGATCGCAAATTTATGGTTAACATAATATTCTAGATACCAGATATTATTTTCTGTGTAAGCTATCAAATAATCTACGAATGACACTTTATGTGAGCATCTTTATAATAAGATATTTGTAATAGTTATATTTTCACGAAATTACCCTTAATATTCTATCCCATAAGGATATAGTATTTTGTAAACTATAATTTATTGTTGGCAAGTAACTAAACTTATCAAACAGAGATATTATCTGCTGATAAATTATGTAATGACAAATATATTTCTTACTTCATAAATGTTCGAAAAATTATAACTCATAGAATAGGTAATATATTTATCTTACTATACGCTTAGCTTTTCCCCAGGGCAAAATTAATCATTTTTGCAATACATTATTTATCATTATTTCATCGACTACCAAAAGGAATTACTTTTCTTATCTCTTATTATATAAGTATACATAGATTTTTCCACATACATAAATCAGACAAAATAATATAAACGTTTATATATAAACGTAAACATATTATTTATTTCTTATTCTATAATTTTACAGTAAAATAGTTTAAATATATACGAGACGAATGTATAATTTACCTCGAAATGTTTTCTAATTTTATTTCCTACAATTTTTGTTAGTATAAGTACTGCTAAAAATTAATTTTTCTACGGTTAGTATTTTACTATTTAAATAGCTAAAGAAAATATTTCACTAAATTGTGAAATTTATTGAAACGTTTTAGAGCAAAATCTAGAAATGTTCAGATCTAAACCATACGAAAATATAGTATTAAGTATTAATTAGTATGGAATGCATATTTTAAATATTTACAAAGAATCACTAAACTTTATTGTATGAATAAATTACTTAAATATTCTATCCGCTTAAATGAAAGTAATTATCATAAAATCTCAAAATAAATCTTTTAAAAGGTGATAATAAATATTAATAATTTTAATTTAGGATTAAATTTATGATATCATTTTCCACAAATTTTCAAACTCAAAAAATTGTAAGATTATTATTTTCTAAAAGTCCACATATAATACGAGAAACACTAAATTCTTAAAAATTAGGGAGACTCTATAATTATCGCCTTTATTACTCATTTTTTTCTCTTGCTAATAAGCTGTGACTGGCAATTTTTTTCCTAAAAAGGATACAGAAAGTACAAGCATGTCTACATGTACAAGTATATTTGATATGTGATTTGTGATTTGTTGTTTCTTTTTTAGTGAAAAATAGTAATATATGTAGTATGTAAACAGAACCTGTTGCACGAAAGCCCATGTGGGCCAAGCCTACAGAACCCGTATCTATTTCCCTAACCATGTGTCCCAGTTAGGTGATCATTTTAACACAAGACCCCGAGCATTTAGTTCACAAACATACTTGATACTCATTTTATTGAGCCACTGAAGCGATTAAATGTTGAGTCGAGACCTTCCCTCATCCGAGGATCGTAGTGCGAAGTACTACCACTAAGCCACGAGAAGTGCGAAGCTCAATCACTGAGCCAACGGGCTTCATTATCATGTTTAAGAAGTATAATATTATTGGATTTTTTTGGAAATAACGCTGAAATTAAATATTAACGGCAAACATTGACTTATTTTTATTGGTTACTTATAAAGCAAAAAAATAAATTAATGGAAACAAATTGTTATCTTTCAAGCTTCCAAAAACTTTAGTGGGTGATTATACATGAATTTTCTTTTTAGGAACAGGTTAAAAATCCGTTAGTAAATTTTAATTAAGAATTTAATTTACCACATAGAAAAACAATTAGTCATTGAAAACATTGTATATATTTAAGTTTACTCAAATTAAGAAAAAGCATATAAATAATATAAATAAGACAATAGGTGTCTTACAAATCATTAAGGTTGGTCATTGTGTGTGCAATACCAATTTATCAAGTAATTTGAGAGCGTCATTTGAGTCACGCATGAGAAAGCAGGCATAGTATCGGCAAAATTGTGAAGAAATTTGGATAATATGACGTGTGTGATTACAATTACAATAAATCATTCTACAGTTAATCATAGAAAATAATTGCAATAAAAATTTATTTTATTGTAAATTATAAAATAACCTAATCGTAATTCATTATAGTTTTATTGAAAAATTCTTTAAATAATTTCGTAACACTAAATTTAATTTCAGAAATATTTATATTCTTTCTTGATAAAATGCACTTTATAATAAAAAATACATGTGACGTCTATTTTATGAAACCAGAATTCAAGAGAATTTTAAATAAATTTTATAAAATTGAAAAATATTTCTAATTATACGACCTATTTTGCCACAAAACATTACTAAGAAAATTTTAAGGTTATAAATTTAATCAAAATTTAAAAATGATCTTAAATGAAACTACTGTTGTAGTTAAAATTATCGGCGGAAGAAGGAAATTGAATATAAATTATTTAGACGTAAGATTTATTTATTATTTATATTAAAAGAATCGACTTTCGTTTATATTTATGAGTAAAAACCACGTTTTCAAGTGTGATTTATAAAGCTTCGCCTATGCATGTGAAAAATATGTTCATATTGAAATGGAATAATATAAAAATTATTTAACATGTTAACATTTCAAAAAGCTAATGAATTTTATTTAAATATATTTGGTTTTCAAAACATAACATATAGTTAAAAGATTGAATAATTAGTAAGTTATTGTTCTTTTTAAACTTAGAACTTTATATTACATTGTTTTTGTTAATGCATAAAAATTTCTAAGCTAAAATTTTTAAGTAATTTATTTCTTGTAACTAACAAATTTTTCATCATTTCATTCTATGGTCTTAGAACTTGCTTTATGGTGATATGAGAATAATGATTTAAACATATATATTATATTATTACTAAACGCATCTAAACATGTATTATAATGAAATTAACTTAAATAATGAAGGCTATTCTTTTTTATACAAACTAATTTTAATTGTGGTATATTCCATACATTTAAAAACAGTATTTAATTTTTTATGTTATTATGTTCATATTCTTCATTTAAACTCGAAAATAATTTTCAATATCAACGATAATTATTTTATTCCCGAATATTATATTTTAAATAATAAAATAAGAAAAAAATCGTGTAGATTTTTAATGTTTTAGGAAGAAGTTAATATTAATGGACTTAATGGATGTAGTTCATTCCTTACTTTTCTGATAGATTAAAAGAGAATTAACACCAATACCATAATTTAAAAATATCAACTCACTTATAATTATTTAAACAAGTACTAATACTATGAAAATTTTTTATTTTTTCATTAATTGTGTGATTACTTTTATTCCTTCATATTACTATTTGTTCATTTCAGATAATAATATAAATCGAAAATCTATGACAATTTATGAGTGGAATCGAGCCAAATATATTTTTTTTACTTTGAAAAATTGAAACTTTTAATCACAGATAGATTTATAATCGTTTTATTAATCAAATTTATCTTCGACAAAATAGCAAAATTTATTGTCCAGAACAATAGGTAATTCTTCAAAACTTAATTTTCTTCTTAGGAGGCTCAAATTGATCGAAGAAAAAAGTAAAACAAATTGAGAAACAAAATAATCACAGTGAATAGTATATATAGATGGAAGAAACTAATAAACGTACTCATTACATCTACGTCCGATACGTCTATTATTACATTTATCACTGAATTTAAGTGTAAACAAGTCATCGCTTTACAAAAATAAACTTATATATTTAATAACAAAAACTTTTATTAATTTGATTCATTGTAAAATTAGTAATTTTCGGTTTATCTTTTATTAAAAAATATGTTTCAATTTTCATTCAATGAATTAATATTCCTTCAAGTGTTGAATAATTAATAAAATATTTAGAAGAAACGTATTTAAGTGAAATATAATAATTATGAAAATGAATTTCGATTTCTAAAAATTATTTTTATAAATGTTCTGAAAATTAAAAATTATATATATTTGTGCGTACAAATTTAAATATCAATATGTAAGCATATTTTTAAAATAAAATAAATCGGAAATCATTTTATAAAAAGAAGACAAATTGTTACAAAGCAATTTCTAAACCTCCTTTATAGTTTATCCATTTTTACAAGATATAAATATTCAGTTTAACAGCAATTATGTCTTCGAAAAAAATTTTTAAAATTTCTGAAATAAATTTTTATTTACTTAAAAATTATCCTAAAATAAACCATGTTCATGCCTTGAAAATGAGGTAATCAGTAAGATTCTGACCAAGTCAGAAAGACTACAAAGTTATGAGAAAAACTATGTCTAAGACTATGTCTTCGGAAAGAATAAATGAATATTAACTATCAAATCATTTAAGAATGGATGTTGCGCTTTTACAGTCTGTATACACAGTTGTCAAGTTGGTAAATGTTTGCTTCAACAGCTTACTTTTGAAACTGCATATTGACCAGATTTTAGTTTTTCCAAAACCTGAATCTCAAGAACACTGTCTTTTATAACTTTCTTAAGTAATATATGCTAATTTTAACAAACTAATATAAATGATTATGTAATTATTGTACCCGCAGTTATGAAATTAGCTAATATTTTTAAATAGTTATAAAATATTTAGTGACAAAAATCAATACGTTGACGCTAAAGGAAATTATGGACCAAATTACAAATTTAATGATTAATAATACATATAAAAGCATAATTAAAATTACAGAAACATAATTCACAGATATGAATACTTGTTTTAAATCTGCATATTTAACGTAATAAGCTGCATTATTATAAAATTTAAAAAGTTTAAAATTTTTTATTTTTAAACATGAAATTAAATATTTTACAAGTTTAACTATTTTACAAGAAATAGTTAAAATGTTTAGAAAAATATTTAAGTCATAAAAATTTACCCAAAAAAATGATATTCAAAAAAGCTTTTAAATCACTTTAATTTCAACTTTCATGCTTTTATTCACAAATGTTAACTAAGTAGTAACTGAGAAAGACGTAATTTTATTCTTTGATATAAACGTGTTAGAAATAAAATGTTAGAGTTCATTTTCTTTTGTTGAAAAATTCTTCCTGGCCAACCTAAAAGCATTTCTTCTAGAAATTCAATTTATAAGAGACAAAAGTCTCACCACGTAGAAGAAAGGCGCGAGAAGTTCCAACAAAAGCAGGAAAAAAATAAAGAAGTCAGAGATAAGACAGTACTACCGCAAGAAGAAGGAACGCGTTGAGTAATCCTGAAAGTGCCAGCAGCTATTGGGTCACATAAATCCCACTTATATTCGGGTTTTCTTTGAAAAAGTACTGCCCCCCTTAAGCCTAACAAACGTTCGATCTTCCTTTTTTATTTCATTCCTTGCCCCTTTTGGTATTTCAATGGCTCCTTTTAGTCAAGATACCTCGCTTTTCAGCAACAAAAGGGACACCAGTGCAGGAAAATCTTCAGAAATGTCTTCTTAAGATTATATTACAATTTCCGCTGGCAACACAATTGTGGACCTCATATGACAGGTAACTTCAATACACTTGTTAACAGAAAGAAAATAGCAAGAGAAAAGATGAGAAATATACGGCACCAACACTGAAAACTGTTTCTGCTTTATAGAACCGAGTTTGAATTGACATTTTTTACGAGTTTTCACATTTTTTTTTATTTGGCTTTCTTCTATCTGTGCTTTTTATGCATTATTTTCTTTCAGTTCATCTGCTCCTTAATATTTTTTTTCTTTAAGAGTCTTTTACTGAAGAGGTTATGAAGAGCGATGAAAGAATAAGATGACAGAGATGAAACACTTTTATTTCTTTCCTGAAAAATTTTCAGGATTCAGAAGAGGTTAAAAATAACTCTTTAAATGTCACGTGTAAAGAAGAAATAGTGTTGTGGTTATATGTGAAGTAGTTTCTACAATAGGAATTCGTTACATTTCCTTATTTAAAAACTGATTGACAGTTTGACACTTTTGAATACAAGTAAAATTAAGTAATTTATACTCATTAAAATATAATAACTGATAACTTATTGCAAATATAAATTTTAAATTGAAAATTGTACAATAATATAATATAATGGTGGAATTATATGAAGAAGAATAAATTAATTTAAAATAATGTTATAAAGATAAAACAGCATTAAAATTATTGATGTTTATTAAGAATTGTATGTTCTATTCTTATCAATCTTATTAAAAGTTAGAATTAATGACTCACTATAAATTTATAACTATTGTTATTTCAAGCAGTAAAACCAACAAAATTTTAATCAATAGGCAGCTTATGAACAGGAAATATATTTGATTTTCATATTCTTAAAATTTTGATTAATTAATTTTTACTTTTTTCGCTTTTATTTGAAAATTTTAAAAGTACACAAATATTTTACATCAAAAAGTTTGTATTTTTTAATCTAACGTGTAATTTTTACTTAATAAAATAATTTTCAAACGAAATATTTCATTGTTTTTTTATGAACAACAATAAAACAGAATATTTGTATAGGAATTATTTTCAAGAATACAGAAGCTCTAACTTATTGTATCACATTGAATATCAAATTATAAAGTTTGTTGGTTTGTATATCCCTGGTGTTTAGTAACGCTAAATCAGATCTATGAAATTTCTCATTCAGAGAAAATTTAACACTAAAATTGAGCTTTTGAAAATATCAATTCTGGAAAATTCTAATCAATCCAGAAAGTGATCAAAAGAGTCCTGATGATCAGCTTATTCAACCGGTAGGAAAGACCTTTTAATATATTACCTTAAAGTAAAACATTTTATTATAAAATTTAAATGCATAATTGCCGACTGATGGCTGAGTGGTTAGCGTTTCTGACTCCTGAGCTGTTGGTCCCGGGTTCGAATCCGGTTCGGGCATGGATGTTTCTTTCCTTCTCTGTCCTTTCTTCTGTGATGTTGTATGAATGTGGCCCACCCTATAAACGGGATTGTGGGGGTATGGCGCAGGTAACGCTACTCGCCTCCGTGACTTGGTTCACAGGTGCCCGCTGGGTAACGACAAATGAGGAGCAGTTTCTGCCCTTGTTGTGGCATAGAGTTCGACACCCAAGTGTGCCCACCGTTAAAAAAAATTAAATTTATCAAAAAAATCACATGTACAAAATAATGTTTTCACTTTTAACCACGAATATTAAAAAAAACGAATTATAGAAAATTATATATAAACATTCATGCTAGGATATACAAATTAAAGTTTGAAAACTTCATTGCGTTCAGCTGTTTTAATTAATATTTTCGCTCGATCTATACCGTAACTATTATATAATAGTTTAGAGGAAACCTAATATAATTTTTTTTAATATATTATAATAAAAAATTACCGACTGTAAACATAAATAAGGCAAATTATTTAGTTAATTTTAGAGTCTGCTGCACACACAATTCATTTACACAGTCCAATCACATTAACATCGTAACCAGCCAAAAGAAAAATAACCCTCTTTAGCAGGGTGGACTACTGTGAGACATACAGAAAGAGTCAATTAGGTTCTTGAAGGTGTTCACTGGGGTGCTGAACCATGCCAACTACAATACTGTGGCCAGCTGCGCTAGATTACGAGGATGAGAATGAATGACGTGAATAACACGACCAAGACAGTCAGATTCTCGATTAATTTAAGTGAGGTGAGTTTGCTGGCCATATGAGGATGGTAAACTATTCTTGGTGTTCTTCGAAATATGCTAGTACAATGCCAGCTGTTTGATACTTAGTATTATTCTACTGGTAAATATCATCATCCTGAGAAAAAACAATGCACATATAGTCGTAGACATCGTCCACAAGGATAAATGCGTGCTTGTATTGATATATCGAGCCTTCTACAATGATATGTTAACCCAGAAAATGACAGGAAAACATTCCCCGTGATGCAACAGCATCTAGCAAGGACCATTCAGGTAATGAATGCAGGGTTTTGCTTTCAGAGGCTTTACGTAATTTACGCCAACGTCCATCTGTTCTGTTCTATGGAGCATAAAACAAGATTCTTCGGAAAAACCAATATGTCGCCACTCACTCTACGTCCATTTGTGTTACTCACATGCAAATTAAAGCCTTCACAGCCGATGAGCAACAATCAGCATAGGTGTATGAACCAAGCATTTGCTACGAAGGATTGCAGCAACATTGGCGCAACAATAGTTTCAGGCACACAGTTGATAGCCTCTTGGTTTATCTGGATGGTCAGTTGCTCAAAAGTAGCACGACTATTTGCCCGAACGCAAGTCTTCATATGTCGTTCACCTCTGTCACCGTCGTTCTATATCCCATATTCCAGCATATTTAGAACGTAGCTGATTTTGGATAATCCCATTATGCCACCAACGGTATACTTTTACCAAGGAAACACGTGAACATTTCATAAACTTAGCCCTTTCGGAAATGCTTCCAACCTTGGTCGGAAAGCCAATGATCATGCCCTTTTGAACTTTGGATGAAGCACTCCATTTCGGAATTACGCAAACAATTGCAATGTTTTGCAAAGCCGTCACACACCCTTTCTATATTCTAAACTGCACTGTGCTGACATCTGCCTTCTGTAATTGGTTACTTAACACCGATGTTGAAAATAAGTGATGGTCACATTAATGAGACTGAATTGTGTATTTACTATAATATTTTAGACGTGCCATAATTAATATTATTTTTTTCTTATGGAAGATAATATGACTCTTGAACATATACAAAAAAGCAAACACATTTAAAAAATTAACAGTAATTCAATTTGCTGTATTCATACCAAATTCAATTTCTCTCCAATTCATGATCATAGTACTAATTTCAAGTTTTAACAAAATAATTATTAACATTCCTTCGAAAATCATATTATAATTTTAAAATAAGTAATATCATAACAACTCGCATTTAATTTAAAATCATTTAATAACTCTTTGTAAGCCGTATACGTATAGGGAATTCTTCAATTCATTACATATTATTTTTTGCTTTTATGAAATATTTACTGCAAAATAGTTTGGGAAATATGATATTGTGGTTTTTAGAAAGTATAAAGTTTTAAACAATCATTTCATTTTAATTAATTTAATAATTCAATTTATTAATATCCCAGAATCGTTCATTGTCTATTATCATACTATTATCTTCAAGTTATGGCAATATTATTTTTAAATAATTATTCGTAAATGGTATTATGAATTTAAAATTAAAATACTGTGCAAATAATTTAATTTAAATTGGTTTAATAGCTAATTATGTCATTTTTTACATCACATTTAATCATTTTTAAATTATGAAACAATTATTTTAAAATAGTTTCCCGTAAATCAATTTAATATATACTATGGTATAGAAATATCATATTTAATAATACTTAATTAAAATTAGATATATAACTCAATATGTTAATTTCACAGCCTTATCCTATTCACCATCATACTAATATTCTCAAAATATTATGTAGTTATTATCAAGCAGTTTCCCTTAAAATATTAAGTAAATTTATAAACAAAAAATTTTTTAACACATGTTACATTTAATTTCAATTATTTTAATGATTCAATCTGCAAACTTCATAGAGCTTTCAAAAACACATATATTTTCAAATATTTAGATATTTACTATCAATTATTTCCTGGTAAATATTAATTAGCTTTAAAGTACATAATACTATAAAAAAACCTCATTTAATTCAAATCAGTTTGATAGCTTTTCAATATGTTTATTTTTATTTATTTTTTTTAATTTCTGACACAATTTTCAAATTATGCATTATAAAATAGTACATATAAACGGTTTTAAAATTTTACAATAAGTGAAAGAATAAAAGAAAGCATATTTATTAATTAAAAAAATCAGTCTCATATATTTACAGCCGGATCCATTTCATTACTCATTCTTTATTTTCGAGACATGGAATAAATATTCCCAAATATTTTCTCCTGAATATATCATGTATGTATTTAAAGTATGTAATAATGGAACTAATCATTTTTTTATTTAAAAAATAGTGAACAAATCATTTAGCCCACTAACATAAAAGCTGGGCTAAATATAGAAGTGCAGCCATTTTTTAAATACCTATTAAGTATCAACTATGCTAAGTAGATTTTAAAATTACTTTAAATTGCAGATATTTCATATTATATTGATTTTTTGAATTCTATATTATGTTAATATTTCGTATGCGAATAAAAATTTTGAGTGTGATTTATTCATTCAATAGATAGATTTAAAATGCAAAATTACAGTATGTAGTTTTTAACAAAAAAGTACATCTAATAAAGCAGCTTATATCCATAAAGGAGATTGTGTGTACATTCCCATTTTAGTTTTTTTTTTGCACCGTAAAATATAAGTTTCCTTATAATCAGTAACTCAAGTAAAAGTTTTGTATAATTCTAAGAAAACTTCCCTGTGTCATTAACAAAAGTATATGATTTATTTATTTATGTAAAGGAAAAGTAATCTCTTTATTTCTAAGGTGACCCGACTGAATAAAATTGCGAAATTTTTCTTTAAGCAAGGAAAAAGATTCTTGTCAATCTGCTTAAGGATTCTGCATGCCGTTTCCCTTTAAATTTAGCCAGTTAATATTCAGGTATTAATAGTTAATTCCGCGTGATGGTTATCAGGTATATGCGAAAACAAGATCTACCAGGCGGAAACCTCGCCAACTGTTGTGACGAAGTGCTTTAATTCAGTTTGTGCCTCTCGCCAACGTGACACGAAAGTGAACGAAATCTCGCTGTGACTGGAATAAGTATTGTATTCAGCTGTACTCCGTAAAGTCCATAATACTTTGGATATTATCAGCCAAATCATAATAATTCAGTAATTCCAAAATCATTCATACAGATAATGACATGAACGAAACTAATTCCATGCCTTGAATGGATCATTATTATAAATATTTTACATTAACTTGCTCAAAGAAAAGATAATTTGCTTGAAAACAAACATTATCGCACGGTAATATGAATCTCGCAATGAAACATCCATCTACCCATATATTTGCTTTTAAGTTCTACCTGTCTTTTTCAAGAAAGATCAATTACTGCCAATGACTTAAATTTTAAAATATCATTTTCTTCATCCTCTTATCCCATAAAAATTTTGATGTTAATTTAAAAACATTAAATTTATAAATATTAAGTACAGAACTTGATGAAATTACTCTTAGAATTTATTGAAATAATTTAACATATTTTAAGAAATAAAGTAAACATACATTGCAAGTAAAGTATATATATATATATATATATATATATATATATATATATATATATATATATATATATATATATATATATATATATATATATATATATATATATATATATATATATATATATATATATATATATATATTTCTGGCCATCAAAAATGCTACATCTTGAAAGCTGCAAGGAAATCATATCAAATTACATAATCCATTTGTGGTGA
This sequence comes from Latrodectus hesperus, assembly GCA_037975125.1. Classification (NCBI taxonomy): domain Eukaryota; kingdom Metazoa; phylum Arthropoda; class Arachnida; order Araneae; family Theridiidae; genus Latrodectus; species Latrodectus hesperus. Next base: position 16,328,261 of record CM075851.1, read on the forward strand.
TGAGATTAGCATTGCAGCGTATTAGCATATCATGGGTGACTGTAATTCTGCCTATACAATCACTATATATTGGGGGAAAAGATAATAGATTTGAAATATGTTCTCCTGTTCTCCTCAGTTCTATTCAGTATTTTTTTTTTTGATTAAGTTGTTAACCTATGCCACGTAATGTTATCAAATGGCTTTCGAGCAAGTTCCTGAGTTCAATCTAGGATGAAAGGTAGCCTATATACTTATTATGGGTTATCTTTGAAAAGACTGTCACTATATAATTAATATGACTATCATTGGACAAAACTAAGCTATTGTGAAGAGGGTCTGTAACCGCTGACGACCCCAGGAAAGACGGACTGAAGCTATTCACGCGAGCCTCGTTGAACCAGAGTATATGATGTCAGGCATATTGAGTGTATGACAGCATTTGCAATTGAAGAAACTGTCTGCAAGTCATCAATTTCCTCATTTACCTTGACTGAAAACCATATGAATTTGTGCCACCAATAGAGTGATGAACGACAAACATGAACAGCGGGGTGGAACAGTGTCTTTACAGGCAAATCCTGCTTCTGCCATAGTGCTCAGATTAGTCCAAAGACACCATGCTAAGAAATTGTTGAACTTTTGTTTTATGCATCGCCCCACTGTTTCAGCACTTGATACCATTGTTGGAGATAGTATTGGCTGTCACTCCCGCTTTCCTCTAGTACGCATTGCTATTATGCTGAAAAACCTAGGTAAAGCCCAGTTCAATGTTAAGTACTGGGATGCATGCTGGTACAACAACACTGAAGAACAAACGTTACACCTCTGAGCTGTTGAAACACAAGTGGTCCTCCTATATCTTAAGAACTCTTGATATAAGTTATTTTTTAAAAGAATAATACGTACCTGTTCATGATACACAATGTTCAAATTTTTTTTTTACTTTATTTTATTTTTTATCCATGACAAAGAGTTGCTTCTTATACCGGTTTATTTTCCCTGTCTATCACCAATCAGAAACATGTGGACCATGCTTGCCCGACTACGGACTCAAGATATTTTATCCACTTCTATACGTGATCAACTTTTGCAATATATGGGATGGTGCACAAACTGCTGTACTTTAAGTATACATTCAAAGTTTCTTTGATTCTATGCCTGGGAATGTGGTAGCGCCTATTGTTAACAATGATGACTACACTATCTGCAGATTTTGTTCATCCTTATTTCACAAGAGTTTGTGATTTCTGTCCCTTGATTATTGTATAACATGTTTTCAGCAAAAGAACTTCGCAATATTTCTGTTCTTTTTAAATGTTGCATTTTGTGTTTCCACACGTATACATATTTATATAAAAGAAAAGGGATGAGATGTGGGATTATAATATCTAAACTTTGATTGTGTATTTCATTCCCTCATCTTCAATTACTCCATCAAGAAAATAATTGAGCACTTTTCTTTCTGTTTATTAATTTACTAATTTTTTTCTATGATGAATCCAAATTTAAATGATCGAAATTAGCTTTAACAGAATAGCACATTTTAACTATTTAAAATTCTAAAATCTTTCACTGAGAAAACACTTTTTCTCAATTTTGAGACAAAATATCATATGTATGTATACACACACACACACACACATATATATATATATATATATGTGTGTGTGTATATATATATATATATATATTAGGTCTACCGGGAAGTTCTGTCCGTCTTAGAATGAAACAAAGGAATAGATTTTTTCATACTTTGGATAAACTTTATTGAATAATATAATTGCCATCATTATATTTATGACTTCTTGCCAGCGTGATGGCAATTTGTATATCCCATTTTTAAAAAATGTCTTATCTCTAGAGGCCAAAAATTGAACTAGTGCTTGTTTGATATCTTCTTCGTTCTTGAATTGTTTGCCCTGCAAGAAATTTTGTAAGGACAGAAACAAATGATAATCAGATGGTGCTAGGTCCAAAGAGTATGGTGGATGTGACAGAATTTCCCAGCCTAGCTCTGCGACTTTCTGACGAGTCTCCAAAGCAGAATGTGGCCTGGCATTGTCATGAAGCAGTATGATGTCCTTCCTATTGAACATCGCCGGTCTCTTTTCTTGGAGTGCTGTTTTTAATTTATCCAATTGCTGACAGTACCTCTCCGAATTTATCCTTTCATTTGGTTTTAACAGGTAAAAATGTATTGGTCCTCGAATGTCCCACCATATAAACAACATTCTCTTGTTCAGGCTCAACTTCGGTTTAGAGGTAGAGGGGGCAGGTTTTCCGGGTTAACAATATGCCCTTTTTCTTATGATGTTTTCATAGGTAATCCACTTTTCATCCCCAGTTATGATCCGGTCCAAGAAGGGTTTGATTTTGTTGCGTGCAAGCAGAGATGTGCATATGATGATTCGATCATTCAAATTCTTCTCACTTAACTTGTGTGGCACCCATCTCGAATACTTCCACACAAACCCTAGTTTCCGAATAGGGTCGGAAATGGTTTGTTGAGCTGAATCAAGCCTTTCCGCAATCTCCGATGTTGTCAAAAAAGGATCTTGCGTGGCTTATCAGAAAGGTTGAAATCACCTACATGAAATTTTTTGAACCATCTTCTGCATGTTCTATCAGAAACTGTACCTTCAAACACTTTCAATAAATTTCTATGCGGTTCTGTAGCATTTCTTCTTTGTTGGAATTCATACAAAATACAGTGGTGTAAATGAACTTTGTTGGTAACCATGGGTACACGATCGAGTCTCACTTAATACTAACAAGAATGAACTTCGTTTTAGTTCATCTGCGACGAAAATGTGTATACATTGTTAGTGATCAAAAGAGAGAGCCAAATATGTGTCACAGGAATATGCGCATACTTGTTGAAACTGATTGTAACCGGAGCGGACAGAACTTTCCGGTAGACATTATACATATATATATATATATATATATATATATATATATATATATATATATATATATATATATATATATATATATATATATATATATATATATATATATATATATATTATATATATATATATATATATATATATATATAATTGAACATTTTTCTTAAATTATGATGTAAACTAAGAAGAATACAAACTTAACATCAAAAATCAAATTCGTTTTAATCTAGATATAAAATTATTATTTTATCTATGTATTTACTAATAGCATTTTTCATGACAAATTAAATATCTATGACTTTGTATTTTTCTATTCTACACTTTTTGAATTATAATAAAATACAAATAAGTATATTAATTTATAATAAGATTTCAGCATATACATTGCTGTTTTCAATTTTGCAAATTTGCAATGTAATTTTTATGAGGTAACTAAATTATAAAAAGTTTTGATTTATTTCTTTTCATCAAGTTTTGTTCTTTTTTCAATAAAATTATAAGAAATTTAAAATGTGATATAGATAAGGATTTTTCCTACATCTTTCCATAAACGGAAATCTAAAACTTAACAATGAAATTTTAAAATAATTTTAAATATAGATAAAATAATATATATTTATGTGTAATTTTACTGCATACATTTTATGTCCTATTACACAATAAATGAAAAATAAAATACATAAATAAATGCGCTCTTCGTAAAGAAATTTTCAAATTCCAATCAAAGCTGCGGAAGGTAGATATAGATCACTTCTAAATAGTATACCTGTCAAAAAAATTAAATATTTAAATATTTCGTTCGCTTGTGAAATTATTGGGTTGTTCGGAAAGTAATTTCGTTTTACCCACCTCAATCAGTTTATTGCTAGTAAAAACCAACCATTTTATGAGTGTGGAATCAAGCTACCACCGGAAAGATGGTAAAAGATGCTGGACTGAAATTTGCAAATGTTTGAAAGAACAATTTTTCGCAGACAGATTACACAGTGCTAAAATGTTGTTATGAGTGTTTGGGTATATTCTTAATTCAACCACCATTTTTATATGAGCGGTATAACTAGATTGGAATTTACGCTTTAATTTGTGAATTCCGAGCCTCTACTATTGAATTTTGGACCAGAGCACGGAAAATTAATCTGCTAGATCGGGAAAAGACATGAAAGAATATATAAGAAAATTCAAATCATAGGCGGTAGATAATTTAAAGTTTTAAAGCTAGACAGAGTAAACTAAATTCAAAGTAATTAATAAAAATGAAATCATCAATATTAATTTTAAAAATTTTATTATCAGTATGCTTAAAGAAAAAATGCATTTAAAAATTAAATCACTTGAAATTAGTAAAATCAGCAATAAATACAAATTGATATATGTTCAAGTATTATTTTTTTCTTTTATATTAAATGCGTAATTAATTGGATGTCTTTATCTGATTATTAGTATTTGTGAAAACGATACTTTCATACTTTTAACTCCTATAGTAATCAGTATCTATTAACCAATTAAAAAGTATAAATAAAAATGAAAAGAGATTTTATTAATTTACACAACAGCCGTTATATGATAACATAAAATTAATATAAAATATTTTTTTTGCATTTCAAAGAAATTGTTTTGTAAATAAATTAGTAACAGTACTTTGTTAGTTATTTTCATCAAAAATGTTTTCTCAGAAACATATCGTATAAACAAATGTTTCTGCTTATTAAAAAAACGTATATTTAGGGAAACGAAGCAAATTTAGTTTCTAGTGATACAAAAATATTTGTGCATAAATCAAAGTTTATTCAGGTTTTTGTAAAACAACTTAAGCATTTTCTACCTTTTTGCCTAAAAGTGCTTAAATGAAATTTTTGTGTTATTTTACTAAGTTTTTTACACGCGGCAATTAGTCATTATTATGTATGCAAATCTTGTTACCGCATTATATGTAGTAATAATGATTACTATATTATGCGTAGTAATTACTTCATACAGTTCTCATATGAAATTTAAAATCATCATAGCGTGTCATGAAATAAAACAACTACAATGTGTCAGTTTGAAGATTGTTAAGAAGCTTTGTGTATTTCCATTCTGAACACGGTACGAAATTTAAATTGACTGATTTTAGAACAAACTATATGAAAATGGTATTTACTGCTTTGCTGAGTTAAACAGCCTAATAACAGATGAGTGGGCATTCACGTTTTTTCTTCATGACAAAGCGCAGTGCGGAACAAATTAAATGCAATCTCATTTGCAAAGTCTGCCTTCAACCCGTGACGTCAATAGCCGGGGGAGTCATCTTTGACCACACCCAAAAGCTCCTAAGTGACATATTTTCTCTTTCAAATAAGCGCTAAATGTGTTATTATTAGAGCCAGAACGAAAGCCCCATGGAAGCTGTAAGTCAGGCCGGGGCACCTTTCGAATTTTAAACAGCCCTTACGTTTCCAGTTTTAAGGACCACGACAGACATGAGCTGAGTGATGTGGTGCTAATTAATGCAGTCTGGTGGGGGAGGGAGGTGAAACCAGAAAAGTTTTACAGCGCAGTTTTATAAAATGAAGCAGCTTTTACTTAAAATATCGCGACTGCATAATGCATCAGCTTAGAGAGTCCACTTTGGTGACTGATTAGTGCAAGGTGTTGAGGTTGATTTTGTTTCCTCGCGTAAAAAGGTTCTATTCCCACAGGGTAACACCTTCATCACAAAATATCTTCTCTGCATAAGCACAACATCAAGTCTGAAGAATTTCCGAATTTATTTAATCCATTACCAGAACTTTTTAGCATTTGTTATTCATGGTGATACTTCACACTTGAATAATAAACTTTGCACTTACTTGTCAATTATACATCTAAATAATTCATAAAGCATTTACAGAATTATGCAATAAATCATTGCAAAAAAAGCTGCAAAGTTAAACAGCATTTCATTTTGAAACAAATTTAATTATATTTTAAAAGTGCACTCATAAAAGTTTTTTTTTAATTAATTAATTTTATAGTCAAACAATAAATGGAATTATTAAATTTTTTTATAAAATTTAAAAACTTAGAGTATTAACATCTTAAACTTAATGAAATTCATGGAGATATTATTGGCTTGATTTCTCAGTCTAATTTTGAATTTGATGTGCAAATCGGAGAAAATTCAAATGATTATATTAATTACTTCAATAATTTAAACTTCAATAATTAAAAAATCCACAAATACATTAATTACTTTTATACATGTTTAAAAAAATTTACATAAATAAAGGTAAATAAATTCAGTTAAAATTTTTATTCAAATTCTTATTTTTAAAATAAAAAGCATGTGATGTACAATATTAGATTTTATAAGGTTTACAGCTTTTTATTTTATAAAAACTGAAAATTTTAAAATCACATACACGCATTAAAACTAAAATTTTAATTAACAATTTGAAATCTCTTTCTAAACTGCAGTTTGAAGGACTACAAGAATATAGTATATAAAAATTTTAGATACACTCTCTACTAATCTATTGTAAAAATTATAAACATAAAAATAAAATGATACAGGTTAGCTCTTGGTCTTTATTGAAGAACAACTATATAAATTTGTTTATTTTGCGGCATGCATGCATATAATTTGGGATAACTTTTTATTAAATTTCAAGACGTACTCTTCTAATATCTATCCTGATAACTAATAATCAAAGAATGCTAAAAATAAATTGAAAATAATTTAGCGTTTTAAAATTTTCTGAAACTAAAGTTAAAGGTGAAACTAACTGTAGATTTTTCTTTATTAATCCTGTGTATTTTCTTTTTCTAAAGAAATACTCTTGAACGGGTACACTCGTTTTAAGATTTGTAATCATAATAAATAATTGACAACTGAAATGACAATATTAGAAAAATTGCGCTGCAGTAGGCATATTACTTTTCTAAAGGGAATCAAATGTTAATATTAAAATAAGAAGTAATTAATTGGATCGGTATAATATATTTTAAAGCAAACGCGTACAAAATTCGAATTCAATAAAGTTTCTTTTAAAGTTACTATTTAATATATATAATTGCTTATAGGCATTATTTAATAACTTAAAATTAGATAATCTAATGTATTGATTTCGTACAGTCAGTGCTGATACAAGGTAAACAAGAAAAAGTTCTTCCATTTTTAATCACAAAAAACATGACCTACAGAAACTGTACTCTATTTTTAGTCTTCAGAATAATCACCATCGGCATCCAGCACCTTCTGGCAACTTGTCTCCAGCTGTAGAATCCTCTTGCTGTGAAACTAAGAGATTTGGACGCAAAGAAGTCCGTGAGTCAAATCTGCTTTATTGGTAAAGAAATACCTCTTCGTTCATTGTCCAGAAATGAACAAGAGTAAAGAGTGAATAAAAGAGAATGCCACTCAAAATCTCCAAACCATGTCGCTGTGTGGTATTTCTGGCCATTTGCGTGACATGCAGCCACGTGTTATGGACCAAGAACAGTTCCCCCTTGGGATAAAACAATACTGGCTCCTTCTGCTGCAATTTCTGTTACACATATTCCAATTGAGGCAAGTCTGGGTTTGCAGTGACCATTTGGCCCGTTGATAGCAGCTCATGGTGATTCAGTTGACGACTAGTCCGCCAGATACAAACTTCATCACAAAAGGACAAATTTGAAGACCTGAGTTTATGAAACAATGTCCGAACTGAATTTGTAAAAACAATGCCTTGCCGTATGCTCATTCATAGCATTATCTCCAAGCACTTGACATATTCGGCAACTTGATGCAGCAACTGATAAGCCCGTTTTCAAGTCGAAAAGCAAACAACACTGAACGAGTTCCTTTGAGACATCCATTTCTCTACGATAATATACAAGTTACGATTATTGAAAGTTCGCGTTGGACATGCTTTTATAATGACTGATATTACTACTCTCGACTGACCGGAGTCTCAACCATGTCATACACAATTTTGCATATTCATTCTCCCTTACAGTAGCAACGTGAAAAAATCAAGAATTTTCTTGTTTCTAACAGAATTAAAATGATATTCACTGAATAAAATCATTATCACATTCTGGTCAGTTGAAAATTTATATAACTTAAAGTGATTTTCCGAAAATGCATTCATTGAGAAACCAATTTATTACTGAAAAATAGAATAACATAAAAAATGCTTATACAGAGATGCAATGTACTTTAATTTAAGGTTTAACAGTTCAAAATCAATTTATGATTTCATTATAATGTTTATATCTAAAGACAAAAAAAATATTAATGAAGCAACTTTGATAGTTACAAAAGCCATCAAGATTGTGCTTAAGGTATTTTACGTTTGATAAAGCGCTATCAAAATACACAAAAAAATACATTTATTGAGGAAGGAAATATTTTGAATTTAATTTTTTTGAAAATTTTTTATAATAAATTTTTTACTCAATTTTAATAAAAAATTTCAATATTTAAAACACTAAATTAAAGTATTCAACTGCAGTGTACAAGTTTCAATAAACAAGTGGCAACAGTTTTAATATTTATAGCAGAAATAAAATGTGGCTCTTTCTATTAGTCACAATAATATCAATGTCACATTTTCTAACACATTTTTATATTAAAATTTATATAATTTTAATAGATATTATAATAAAGTACAGGACTTTATAGTTATGCTCTAAAACAATGAAAAAAAGAAATGTAAAAAATGCTATTTTTTAAAAAATTAAGATTATCCTATATTGTACATACATTATACTTTTTTAAAATTTTACAAAATAACTTTGACATTTTTAATATATATATATATATATATATATATATATATATATATATATATATATATATATATATATATATATATATATATATATATATATACATATATATATATATATATATATATATATATATATATATATATATATATATATATATATATATATATACATATATATATATATATATATATATATATATATATATATATATATATATATATATATATATATATATATATATATATATATATATATATATATATATATATATATATCACATTAAAGATTTAAAATTTATCAAATAAGAATGCGTTTTAATTTGGTTAGTTATTATATTAATTATACATAATTTTAATGTCAAAAAACACAATTATCTCAACAACATCCGGAAAGTAAGAAAAGAATCATGTAGATCAACAATAAACATAAAATTATTTTATTTTCTTAATAAAAAGAAATATATTTTTAATGTATGTATATCGATATATATACAGACTTATATATATATTCCAGCATATGTTTACAGATTATAAATATAAGCGTTCGTATCTGTACACATCTGCTTACATGTTGTATATGCATGTATTTATATATTACATAAAATTTACAACGCTTCTTTTAAAAGCTTAAATTGCCTTAATACTTAGTTTCTTTTTGTTTTTTACTCGGAAATTTATTAATTTATTTATTCTCATCTTGAGCTTAATGATAAATTTGTCAGTGAAAATTTTAATAGGTTATTACTTTTAGAATATCGAACTAAAATATTTGTCAAACAATACGCAATTTCTATTGAGGATTTTATTGGAGAAATAACTTAACTTTTTTCATTAATTTATTTCTTTAATAAATTAATGACAATTTTGGACTATAGATGTTATACAATAAAGCTTTTAAAAATAAAAAAAATAATTTAAAGTAATATTTTAAAAATCAAATATAATTTAAGAACACTTTAGGAAAATAGCTATAATTTTTATACTATAGTGTGTGTGTGTGTGTGTGTGTGTGTGTGTGTGTGTGTGTGTGTGTGTGTGTGTGTGTGTGTGTGTGTGTGTGTGTGTGTGTGTGTGTGTGCGTTCGTGCGTGTGTGTGTTTGTAATGATAACAATCACTATACGTTTTAAATTTTTTAGAGGCATTGGGGAATTTAGAGCTAAAAATAATTCCAATATTCTTTCAATATTTATAATTCACACAACCTATAATTCATATAGTACTAAAATAATTCAAGGTTCCATCCTGCTCCAGCATATTTTTGCACAACTTATAAAAATCTACTGTGGTGGTAATGGAACGAATTATTTTAAAATGGAATGTAAGAGCTTTTGAAAAAAATTATATAAATTTATCTTATAATTATTTTTATAAAATAATATATTTTTTCCCCTTCGCGATAAATATTTCAAATCAATAATTTCTTATAAAACAATTTCTCAATTCAACATTCTTTAATGCTGCATAATAAAGAATTTGAAAAAATACTTAAATTTACTTCAGGATGTTCTTAAAATAGAAATCGTGGAGAACATTTTCTATTAAATGAACTGTTTTATTTAAAATGATAATGTATAAATATTTCTAAAAATATGGTTGATTTACTTAAATATAGGTACTTTACTTTTATTATTTCATAAAAAAGAATTTTGATTCGCTTTGCTTTTAATGACGCAAATTCAAAAAAGGTTTTTTAACATTGTCAGAAAAAATCATTGACCGCCGCTTTTTACTTGTTGATTCCAAGTAGGGAACTTCATTAACTAATGCAACGCCCCCAGATTCCATTATGTCCTCAAAACATTCAGAAATTAATACCAGCCCCTGTGCTATTTATCAAAGCTGAAGCAAGACCATTACCCAACACGCCGGTTGAATTAATCCGAAAAACCACCAACAATGGAAGCACATGAATTCTTTCCATTTGTCTCCCAAGACAAACTCATTCTTGCTAATGTTGCCAGTGCAAGAATACAAAAAAAGCACACAAATAGACATTACGTTCCCGATTATTAATGTGCTTTCGGCGGAAATGGCATCAAGTCTATTCATGCCACTCGCCGTGAACGATTCATTTGAAAATCCCTCTGGAAGGACCATAAATTATCTTTTGAAGCGAACCAAAAATAGACCTCGGTTCGCTTGCAGGTAAATGTCAACTGGTACTCATTCGTTCCCTTTGTGACGATGACGCGGATTGAGGATCAATTAGAGAATGTCGTTAATGGAATCACATACAGATGTCACTTTTGCCTTTAATGATCCACTGAAAGGGAGATGCAAGTGTTAATGATTGCAGAGAAGACCTCCCGAGTAATCTTCAAAAGTGATAATGAAGCTGTTATGACTTGAAAATGAGGGCGCCTGTGGTAGGCAATGCGGTTTTATTCCCTTTCTTTTTTGTCTCTTCTGATTTCTCATTACAAAATGGGGAATAATATTTCCATGGAATAATTATTTAATTATCAAGTTAGCTTTTAATACCTAAAGATTAACGTTTTGAGTTTTATTTAATTGCAAAAAAATAAATTTTTATTCTGTAAATGCGAAGTTCTTTTCTAAATGGGAAAATATCTTATATGATGTAATCAGAGGGCTATTAAGAAATATTTTCTCAAATTATTTGCTTTGTTATCTTCTTATTAAATATTTCGTTAAGTATCACGTTTTCTCAATAGAAGAAGGTATGTTAATTTAAACATTATATCCGTGGTGTTTAATTTTAAAGTATTTTGTTTTCCACAGACTGTGAAGTTGAATTACACATTTTGCTTCGATTAATAGAATTCATCAGATTAAAAACGCAAGAAAAGTCATGAAGCAAACAATTATATAGTGACAGTTTTGCTTACATAAAATTATAATTTAGCTCTTGAATAGTTTTTAAGTTAACAATTTTAAGAAATATTCAGGTAAAACAAATTACAGTTTCTGCGAGTTTTTATGAAACTATTCGCAAAAAAATTGTTTTTAGATAAAAACATGTAAGAAATACAGTTTATATAAATTTTTCGTTGTTTGAAAAAGTTGAAGGTTTGTATAAATTACAGATTTGGATCAGAATGCAATGTGATGAGTGTCACATTGGGAAAAATTAGGAATGAATAACTTTATTTGAGTATATTGTCGCTATAACACTCTGACGTTTTACTTAGAAAAATATAATTTTAATTTTATCCTTGTGATATAATGGAATGTAAGGACACCAAAATGAATAAAAATTGAAGATAATACTAAAACAGAATAAATTGATAATGGTACAAAAATTTCATTTACGATATTTTAAATATTTGCACAGATATTTTTTTTTCATTTGATTATTAATCATGATTTTGGCTGGCTATAACACATAAATTATTTTTAACGTATTATACATTCGTTTTTCTTTGATTTATGTAGGCACGAATTTATTTATTTTGTATTTTAACATTTTGTAACAAGCGCTATGATTTTGCATGCTTATACGCAAACTGTATTTTGTTAAATACGTTGCATAACATAATTAGTTTAATATATAAAAAAAATAATTCTTTCCGTAATACAATAAAATTTTACTGCAAAATTACAATTATTTTCAGTTAATGGTCTAAAGTAGTGTGAAATAAATTAAACAATTTAATACATTTTACAGAATCTTTAAAAAAATAATTAAATTTTTTTTCCGATTTTCTAAGTAATTTTCAGCGGTTTTATAAAAAAAACACTCTTCAGTATGAATCTCAAATTCTTTCATTCTAAGAACGCTAACGAATTCATCTTTCTCAGAATTTCAAAATAAAAAGAAAATAGACTTTATATAGAGCATAGAAAATCATTTTTGGTTGAAAAATCACATTGATGCTACAATATCAGACATAAATAAACGCTATGGGAGCGAAAGAATACAGGAGAAATTGAATTAAAATGATGGAGTAAGACCGAAGTTGTCAAACATAACGAATTATATTTCATTCCAGGAAACTTCAAACCCAAGGGGAAATCGGGATAGACAGGCCATTTTAAAGTTCCAGGAAAAGAACTGATAAGGACGAGGTGAATATGGCTCCATTCTTTTGCTTTCCATATCTATTTGCAATTCATCTTCTGACATATCACGACTGAAATCTAAAGGGGAAAACTACTTATGGATGTCCACGTTGAGATTTTGACAAGAATTGGTCACCAGAAAAGATAAAAGGTTGAGAAGTCATGCACTGATGGAAATCGGACGTTTTTATGTCATGTATATCTTACTTTTAATAGGAATTAAAATATTCAATTTAATTTTTTAAATAATGTATGTTTGATTAATATGATTACAATTTTTTTTTATTTTCATCATTTTTTAAACAAAACCGAGGCAAACATTCAAATATTTTAGTAACTGATGTATTTCTCTAAAATGTTAAGCCGTATTCCTTATTTGAAACACATTTACAAATAAAATGCACTTATTTTTTTAAAAAATTAAAAATTCAACATGTTTAAAAGAGTTTTATTCCTTATTTTCAGTAAAACTTGGCAAATATTTATCTTGTAACTTAATTTCTAACTATTTAAAAAATGTAAAAGAAATTATATTTGCGACTTTTAAAATTGAGAAAATATTAAAGAGTTCAAATTAAATGTTTGCAGTTTCGAATACCACAGATTTTTTTTTAAATAATAGCATTTTAAATTTGGGAAGGTAAATCTTATACATACAAAAATTTTAATAAATAGTTCACATATAAATTTTCTTCATTTTAACCAAACATTTTTGTCAAAAGTTGAGTTATATTGTTTTACAATAATTAATGTTAAAGAATATTATCATCGTATTATTAAGAAAAACAAATTTAAAAATATATTTTCTTAAATTCTACAATTAATAATATTTTGGTTTTTAAACAGCTAAAAATATTGGTTTTTAAAATAAATTTTTACTATGCTTAATTTGTTAACGACTGCAATATATAATTTACATTTTCTTAAAAATGCATCTCTTTTAACTTTAGTTCTTTAATATATTTCACTTTGATATTAATATGAAAATTCTAACATTTAAAGTATATTAAAATACTATAAGTTATATGTATTGAAATATGGATATTGCGTGTTATTTTTTTTCTAAATTATTGTTATTTTCTTGTTTACTTTATGCAGATGGTTATTATTTTTGTTTATTTGAGGTTTCTTTAAAAAAATTAATAAAAGAAAAAAGAAAATAAATGAATTTTATTAATGAATGTGTTTTCTTTTTAAAGGAAAAATAAGCTAAAGAGATATATTTTTAAGACAAAGTATTTACGGTTTTGATTTTTTACATAAACAAAATTAATAACTAGTAATTTATAAAGTATTTATTTAACTAAAAGAGAAAGAGACGTTAAATACCTAAGAATAATTTAAAAACGAAGCATAAGCCCCGTATATTTTTTAATTACTTGAAATTAAAAATTTCGAAATCTTAAACTATTTCTGATCTAATTTTAAAATATTCTATATTTTTCTTATATTTTATAAAAATGGAATTCAATATTTTTGCTGAAATTTCCAATGCTTTATATATTAATATTGAAATTACGAGACTTGGTAATATTTCAGGAATATTTAACAGATTCTAGGAATTTATGAAATTAATATATGTCAATCATATTTAATTTGTCAAGGGAATATTTGAAGTTGTTACCACTTTGAAACAAAGCTGAGTGAATGATTTATTTACAAAATGTTATAATTTTTATCGACTACAGATTATTTTAAAGAAATTCATAATTATACCAGTTAATATGTTTTATTATTGTTAATTAATTTTTTTCATCAAATTAAACAACATATTGCAAGCAGTAATTAACCTTAAGAGACTGAATGATTATCGCGTGTAAATAAAATCCTCTACAAAGTTAAATCATCTACGAAATTAAATATTTACAAAAAATCATTTACAAAATTAAACATTTACAAAAAATCATTTGCAAAATTAAACATTTACAAAAAGCCATTTACAAAATTAAACATTTACAAAAATCACTTACAAAATTAAACATTTACAAAAAATCATTTAAAAAATTAAACAGCATACATTAATCATGTCTTAGATTTAGTGGTATATATGCTTGCCTAAATTTAGAAATTTTTCTCTTTCGCTATTGATTAAAATACACGAAGGATATAAAATATGAATAAATGAAGGAAATTAATTATTTTTAATGTGTTTAAATTATAAATGAATTTTATATTAATTGCTAGTATAAAATAAAATTATAATATGAAAGCTATAAAATATTATTTATAATGTAAAAACTTTGTTAATAAAAGTACCTTATAGATAAATAAATCTAACAACAAAAGAGTGCTGCAAACTCTAATTGCAAATTATCACACTATTAAATAAATTTTTACAATTTTTATAATTTTATTTGAAAAAAATTATAGAAAAATGCCTTAATCAACAAATAAAGAATAATAATATTTACATCACAATATTTTTCACGGTTAAATATTAACATTTTGGTATGCTTTGTATATTAATACTTTGATTGAGATTTTGGATGTATTTGAAAAAGTAGTTCAATATTTACATATTCATGAATTACAAATTCATTATAAATAACTCATGAATATCGCATTGTGTATCAAATAGTTAAGTAAATGCCTTTATTTTAAATAAAGACTCATTAGTAAAAGAGAAAACTAATGAATATTGAGAATAATTGTTTTGCACTAGGATAATTCATCATACTGAAGTAAAACATGAAAAACAAAAATATGTAAGAAAAACATTAGTTAGAACTACCAAATAAAGCTACAAGTTTTCATTTTAAGTAATACCCAAATTATTAATATTTAACATTATAATTTCTGCAACGCCATTAAAATTTTCTCGTAGGAAACATTCACGTCTTCTGGTTTTCGTATTATTGACAAATTAGTAATGATGAACTATTGTGGAGAGTGCGATTTAAATATACGATGTATTTATCAATGCAATAAGCATTTTTACTTAAATAAAAAAAATTGCCTGAGAAAAATGGCATTATGAAAATATCTGTCAGAAAGATAAAAAAATGAATTTGAAAAAAAATCGCAAAAAGTTTCATATGTATCTGTTTTTCGTTAGAATATAAAATGTATTTACCGTTCCAATTATACAATGAATCTTTTTTGTTGTATATCAGTACTAATTTGTCTGTTCAAAATTACATGAATCATTTATATGAATATACATACATATTAATATACATTCCAAGATATGTTTAGATTTAGGAATGGAAACGTTTATACTACAATAATTCAATGAATAAAGCGATGTTTAAATTATCATATTATAATAGAAATTTATATGCTATATTAATATCATAGTTAGGGTTGAAACATTTTTGAAGATAATTACACACCTCCAAGAAAAATCACCAAGTTACAAAAAATATTTTTATTAAAAAGTAAAATAAAATGATTTTTAATTTTAATTACGTTTGGAATACTTTTAAGAATACTTAGTGTAATTATAGTATTATTGATGGATATAAAATTATTTATGGTTCCATTATCATTTGTATCTTTGTCTAAAGAGTACTTTCTTTAACATAGTATAGCTATTTAATTTTTTATTTCTGAGTAACTACTTAAAATTGACTTCTCCTACTTTAAAAGCATAAGTATATGAGTATGATATATACATTCAAATCTAGATGCAACCTCAATATAATTTGAAATAGGACTATTTTGAAGTAATTTGGTTCATTTTTCTATTGAAGAAACTGAATGAAAAAATGTAGCTTTTAATTGTCAATAAAATATAAATGAATAAAAAATGTACAAACAAAAAATTGGTACTTTTTATATAAATAATAATTTTTCTATTATATTTTCAAATTCAACAAGTAAAACAAATTTCATTAAAAAAATAATATAAAATTATAAGAAATGGCATAGTAAATTTCATTCATACAATAAAATATTTGCACGTTTTGTTCGCAATTTCATTGTTCTAAAATATAATATACAATAGAATTTATATGATTTATAATACTGTATAAAAATTTACATTAATTTAAATCGTATTACATTCAAAAATATATGTCTTAATAAATCTTTAAAAAGATAGATTTTGATCACGAAGAAATCTGTATTATTCGTAAGTATATTTATTATTATTATTTTTAAAGTATTCCTATTTAAGAAGATTTATTTTAAAATACTATCATTCTTTATTAAATACATTATAACGTTATATTAATAGCACTTAAAATAATCGTGCACTGCTTCATCAAAACTTTATCAAAAAAAAAAAAAAAAAACTGTAAACAGATGAAGCAAAATATGTTTACCCCAATGATTTTTATTTTAACTAATTACTGTGATTTGTATGTATCTGTTAAATTTGAAATTAAAACATTTAAGGAGCGAATAATATTTCGAATATTCATAATAATAAAATTCAAATCCCTTAAAAAATTAAATACACTTGGATTTAAATAATTCCGTTGTGAATCGTTATTTAAATTAAATGAAAAACTATCAAGCGATTAAAAAATAATAAATAGCTGAGATTAATACTACTTTGAGAAAAAGTCAAAGAAAACATAACAAATAAATTTCAAAAGCTTAATATTTAAAAATAATAATTTTAAAAACACTTATTTATACAAACAGCAGTGAAAATTTCGTTTCGAACAAAGCAATTATCGTTGAGAAAGGTTTTGAATTAGTCACTGCATTTATATATATATATATATATATATATATATATATATATATATATATATATATATATATATATATATATATATATATATATATATATATATATATATGTATTATTTTACTTCATGTAATTTGATCGAAAGTTATACCGAATGATGTATCGTTATATACTTCCAAACGAATTCTATACTTGTTATTTTTTTATTTTTTAAAATTATTTTATATGATATTTATAATTTTTCTTTTAAACTAAAACTTAAATGCAGATAAATATTGCATTTTGATTCAAATGTCTTAAGACTTCCATGTCATTTTGTAAATTTAAATTTCATATTATTTTAGTACAATTTTTAAAATGACAAATATTTTATACTAATTTTTTTACCTAAAAGTATTTATTTCAAAATCAACATTCCTATCTAGCAACTTGATTTGCATTCGATGCACTTTTTTAAATCTTTTTTTGTTGTGAACAGAAATCTTTACCGTAATTTAAATTTTCAAATAACTTTGAAGTTTAATATTATTTGAATTTTGTTTGATTTTAACCTCTGTATCTAAAATATAAAATATATCAAACATCAAACAGAAAAAGAGAAATTTTAATTTCTTTAAAATGCATTATTCAAAAGCTGACTGTAATATTACATCATATTACACAGGAAAGATATTTCCATAAAAATGTCTCTTACACTTTAAAATACATCACCTGAACACTGTGTGAGTCATAACAGCAATTTTATATTTTGTTCACATTTTAAACAACCCCATTTACGGCGTTGTAGTTTTTATTACCTTTCTTAAACCCCAAATTACTACTTAACAAAATAACTGAAAATTACGAAATAACGCTTTGAATTTATGAGCGAAAGCAATGACTTCAATCCTGACAACACTCTCATTTTTAACGCTTTAATGGGGGAAAACAAAATAAATTTTTTTGCATCATTAATGGGCAGCCTTTGCACATGTCAGCTCACCATTAACGGAAGTCTAACTATCCCACCTATTATTACTATCGCTCCTGTTCTGCATTACCCTATTAAAGGATTTGCAAGGACTGGGCTACTATGGCAACATAGGACCTGTTCAATGATTCAGGAGTGTTGGCGGGGTTGACGAATGGACCCCGTAGTGTCCGAGTCCAGGACAAAATCATTAGCCAAATGGGTGATGAATGTTTCCACCAACATCGCGTGAGGAGCGCCCTTTCATTTGAGCGGGAGCTCGCAATCGTTCCTCACTTGAAAAGCGGAATGCTTGAACGCAGCTCTGTATTTTAGGTCTTGCTTTCCAGATGTCATTTCAGAGTGTGAAAGGATATCGAGTTTTAATAAATGGAAGGTGAAAAATTCCCCATTTTCCTTTACTTCTTAGCTGCGTTATAACGAGGTGAGGAAGAAATGACGCTCAACAAGTACTGGAATTAAAGTGTTTCAGTCTTTCAGTATTTGCGGTCCAATTTTCAATCACAATTTTGATCACGCCCCATATACAATAAAATGTATACAATAATAATGTATTTTGTGTATTTTGGCGCTAACTTTACACTAGGACCATATTTTTAAATTTTACAAATAAACAAAAATATAGAATTTTTACTTTGGTAACGCAGATTCACTATATTAAGAATTCGATGCGTTTTTTTCTACTGGAATTTTGTTTTGTTAATACTGAGAATCAATAAATTAATGAGAATTTAATTAGAGTTAATTATTAAATACTATGTCAAAATGAATTTTAACTATGCCTGTGCTTCCTTTACAGTCACTAAATAAATTCTTTAAATAATATATTCTCTAGGTTATTCTCACGCCTCCCCTTTAATGAGCTGATGCCCCACAGGCTGAAAATCACTGTATTAATGCATTTTTGCATTACATTTATTAAATTTGTATGAAAACATACTTTCACCTGTTTGATTAAGAAAAATAATACTTAAATTTATAAAAAAAATTTTAAGAAACACCCGTTTATTTAATATGAAACTAATATTAGTAAAATCATTAAAAATGAGTAATGAACATAAAAAATAAACAAAAATGAAAATTCTTTAATAAGCATTCTACATATCGTCACTTATAAATAAAAAAATAATACTTAAATTAAAACTAATTTCTAGAAAAAAGTATATAACTCTTACGTTTTTTAGCTAAAAGTGCAAAAACTCCAATTATATATTTTTTAATAAAAGGAGATTTGTTAACAATGGAATTAAACTGAAGCAAACTGAATATTTTCTGAGCCTTATTTAAAATTGCCATAAAATAAAAGCAACATAATATTTTTATTAAAAATGCTTTAAGGAATCTGCAACTCTTAACTTATGTTAAGGACATCAAATTAAATATTATAAAACCATTAAAGCACACAAAATCAATTAAACTATGTTGGATTTAAAATCTTATTTAAAACTTTATTTTAAAAGAAAAAAACAATATTATATCACATTATTAAGTTTAAGGGTAAGTATTTTCTCCATATTAAGGGCTGTATAATGAATTTCAAATATACTTAGGTAAATCCAATAACACTTGGCAAATTTTCTTTCAACAAAGTATTTTTTTAAGACTTTGTTTCCATAAATAATTTTTTTAAATTTTTTTAGCTGTTGTTTTAGAATGATATATTTCCGTTTTCTTAAGCTATATTTTCGATTTTTAACCTACTTAAGCAAGATTTCGCACTCTAGGCAATACTCTTTCAGGTATTGCCAATCTAATTTTTTCTCTCTAATTCTTTTTTTTACTTCTTATTCTTTAAGAATTTAAGAAGTTCGAAAAGAAATATCTTTATCTTTCTGTAAATCTCTTTATGCTTTCAAACAGTAAGTGCTGTTTTAATCTTAAGTGACTACTTTTCAAGTTTTTTGTATCCCTATTACAAATAACGAATAATCCCACATAAAAACAATAACTATATATTTTATTCAGTTAAATGTGAATAGAATTTATTTTTTAAACTTTTTTTTCTGAATTTTCGATTTTCTCTTTTCATTTAATAAATATATCGTTAAAGTTTTGTGAACACACATTTATGAATTTTTTAGTTATTGATTTGTAATAGAATTTTTAATAAGTTGTGCAATTCGTGTAAACAGTAATATAAGTAAAAATTCTATTATTTAAAACATTTTATTGAGCCTAATTTTTAATGTAATTTTGAGTTTTCATAAATGCAGATTTCATTGTAGATAAAACATATTATAATAACAATTAAATATATAATATACGTCAGAGATTATTGTATTTCTTAAATTTAAATTTTCAGCTTTTGTATTTCAATAAACAACTTTCAAATTTCACTAATCTATATGTGAATATATTGAATGAAATTTTATGCAATGCTTTTAGGAAAACAAATTTTGTAAATGTTATATAATTCATTTAAATAATAAAATAAAACTTTGGAAATTTCATCATAACAAAAATATTTTGACTTAATTCAGTTTTCAGCAAAATTCAAGATTTCTAACTGCAGATTTCATTGTAGATGATAATAATGTTAATCCTTTGAGTTTTTGCCCACACTTCATTGCTGTAGTTTTATAATTAGGTGGGTAATTATTAAACATATATATTTATAAAATTTAATTATAAATGATGACTTCATTTCATATTGAAATAAAAATATCAATTTTTCAATAAAATTAAATTTATATTTTATGCATTGTGAATATGTATTCAAATATAAATGTAGCACTTAGGCTATAACTAAAATATTATAAACCGTTAAAATCTAAATTACTTTTATTTTATTTTCAAGCAATCATGTATATTACTTAAAATACGAAAGAGAGAGAGAGAGATAAAGCTTTAAGCTTAGACTTTCCATATTTTGTTGCCACACTTGATGAATTAACGAAAAATATGACGTAAAAAAGGAAATCTTTGCGATTTTTATAAAATTGAAAACATTTTCTGTAATTAATTAGGTAATATTTCGATTTTCAACTGATATATATAAATAAACATCGCATTGATTTATTAAATATAGGTTTACATGTAAAACTCACCATATTGTAAATAATACTACATTATTTACAATATTATTATACGGGAAATGTCTTTAAACTTTTCGATGTTGATTATAATCATAAAATTAGACAAATAATAATCACAATAATCTTGGAAACTGAATTACTGGGGAGTATCCAGAAAGAACCGAAAAGATGTCTTGATTTCGTTTAAACTAACTTTACACAAAAAGTTCCAATTATCCTGTTTAAAACAACTGTTCTTACTTTATTGTACATAACCATAATTATTAAGCAGAGGCCAAACCAGAAACAGCTTACAGATGAATACTTAATCTTCTGCTTTTATGTTCAGCAACTAGTTGTCCCGACACAGATACATACCTGACAACTCTACTTTCATTGGGAAATCCCTGAATTTTCGTCATTTCTCCTGATTTCCCAATAATGAATGAAAATCTACTGATTTTTGTGAATTTCAGTGAAAAATTAAAAAACAGCCGAAATTTTGAGAAACATATATATATATATATATATATATATATATATATATATATATGTGTGTGTGTGTGTGTGTGTGTGTGTGTGTGTGTGTGTGTGTGTGTGTGTGTGTGTGTGTGTGTGTGTGTGTTTGTGTGTGTTTCTCAGAATTTCGAGTCTGCCATGAGTAGATGGCGACCCCCCAAAAATTCCCCCCAAAAAGCAGACAAATTACGAAATATTGAACAAGTTAGACTGAGGTGCATTATTGAAGAAACGAATAATATTTGTTAGCAACATGAAAATCCTTTTCCTAGTTAGCTGTCATTATTGTTGGCTACAGCTTCTGATAAAATCACATTAAAACAAACTATTTTGATGAGATTCAGTACATAGAATATATGTATCAAGAATTGTTAAGCTCCTAACATCAGCTTAGTAAGAAACTTTACAATTTTCCCAACTGCCTTCATTGAAGTAAATAAAGTGATTCTGTGTGTTCTCATTCTACAATTAAATTTCCTTTGATCAATTTTTTTACTGTGGTTAGCAAAATACTACGAGGTCGCTATCATCAAAGCGTTACAAAAAATTGCTCATAATGATTCTCCCAGAAAATAATTTCAGTGATTTATTATTTAGATAGTAAATGATCTTTAGCGAAATAACTTGATAGAAATACACTGAAATCTGTAATCTAAGTGTACATAATTCTGCAAGATTATATCTGATTTCTTTCTTTAGCTTGTGGACTCATATTTTACCTTCCTTAGAAACAGCACTGTCAATGTCTTTCTTATTGAGAGCATATTTTTTAGATTGGCAGACCTATGATATCTTTTCACTTGAGTCAAAGATTTTATGGGACAATCGAAAACTAGAAAACTAGATAAGTTATGAAAACCATTAGTGGAGGAGTGGGATAATTTCAAATCAGACCATTGTATAATATCTTTTGTATATTGCTACACACTCTTCTTACACTCTTCACATTAGGGATGATGATAAATAATCCTTCTTATCAATGTACATTATTATACAATAAACTACATTATTCAAAATTTTATACGAACATAAAAGTATTTTTGGGTCTTAATTATTTTTTCTGTTTTTTTCATTACACAAGTATATGTTTTCTCAACGCATTTTATGTCTTTGACAACACACTTATGAATATCATTCAATCAATCAATTATCATTAATATCATTTCTTTAATCACTGTACATAATACATCGCAATGAATCTGAATTACATTAATGATAAGAACTAATAATAATTACTTTAAAAGTTTTTATTTTCATAATTGTGACAAAAATTTAACGATAAAAATGAAATAAATTTCTTTTTAAATCAGTTTTGTTCGATTTAAATTAAAGTTTGTTATTCACAAACGATGTTAGAGCTAATTTATTTCAAGTTATTTAATAAAACATTAAATGATTGGATTGCGCATATAAACATTTAATATTTTTACATGATTTATTTTATATGCATCAATTTCAATCAAACAAACTAAAATATCTGTGTAAACTTCAAATGAATATTTAATTTAACATATATGCATTTAAATAATTAACTACAGCCATATATGTCAGAAACTTATTTGAATTACTTATTCTCTCTGTGGTATTTATTAATTTGTGATGGTATTCGATATTTTAGTCCGATGAAAATATTTTTATTGATTAAGCAATAAAACTAACCCTTTGCAATAAATAAACATAATTCTACAAATGCTATGCAGAGAATCGAAAGCCACGAACTTTATAACTTAATTGAGATCTTCGTTTGAAATATTGGTCATCGAATAACACCATCCTGAATTTCGCATGGAATGAAAATCCAATTTATGAAATAAATTAAACAGACGCACTCTGATGAATCAAATTTAGCAATTGTTCTAACATGATCATTGAATTAAACTGTTACAAATGTAAAGTTTAATCATGTAGCGGAGATAATGCATTTATTTTTCCTCAGGTAGAAAAGATCGAGACCGTATTCAATTCTGCGGAGATGACCAATGGTAATCCGTATAAGGCTTATTCGGTTCAAAGTAATTGAATACACATCTTACGCATTCCAATATCTCCTCTTATTGTCCATATCCATCTCATATTAAGTATGTTCAACTGTCATTTATGAATGAATTTTACTTTAGGCCAACTGCCAGAGTTGGCAGACTTGGGCAACAAGATTTCGCCAAATAACAATTTGCATTAAGCACATTTAATCCTAGGATCAGAGTGAAGTTAGTTATCATGAACAAACGTGCTCCCGAGATTTAATAATTGATTAATACAGAAGTTATATATCTTGTTAAAGGAAGGTTGAATATTTAAATGTCATTACTAATTCACTTTAATGAGGTTGTTTAGATACAGATTGCGTGTAAATGACCAAGCTCTTTTCAAATTTGATAAAGATATTTTGATTGCGTGTTATCTTAACATACTGATTTAAATGTATTGTAAATCACAAATTAATTTTTCTAATGATATTTAATTGTTTAATAAAATATATTTTAAAAAAAATTCAATAGAAAATTTTAATAAAATCATTTTTAAACAAATGATGTATCAGGTGTTTATTTAGGTAAGCTGATTGTGTGTTAGATTACTATAATGATTTAACTTTTATTGTAAATTTCTAATTTATTGTTAGTGTCAATGATTTTAATAATTTAATTAGAAATATTTTAAACTCAATACGATAGTATTGTAATTAAATCAAATTTAAACTAATGACGTATTCGACTCTTTTTAAGATATTTTGATTCCGTGTTAGTTTCCTTTACTTATTT
Organism: Latrodectus hesperus; assembly: GCA_037975125.1. Classification (NCBI taxonomy): domain Eukaryota; kingdom Metazoa; phylum Arthropoda; class Arachnida; order Araneae; family Theridiidae; genus Latrodectus; species Latrodectus hesperus. The sequence goes on from CM075851.1 coordinate 16,352,815, forward strand.
AACTTTTATTGTAAATTTATTTTTTAGTGTCAATGATCTTACGAAAGAATTGTTTAATATATAATTATTTAATAAGCAAATATTGCATTTTCGTTAAATCTATTTTAAAATAATAATGTGTAAGACGTATACAATAGAGCATTTATTAAACCTAAAAGAAGCTGTAATTGTAAAGTATGATAATAGTTTAAAACATTATTGACAGTAATAATCAGAATCTATAACCGTTCGATTTTCAATTAAGATCAGAATTTAAGCTGATAAAATAACGAATAAAACTTAAATCGTTTTAATCATTTCATACTATTTTAAAATTATTATATCGAAAAGCACTTAGGAATAAAAAATTTACCACTTTTTATTCACTGAAAAAGAAAACAATAATGCTGGAATTGCAGTATATAACCAATAGAACATTAACAATATTCTTCTTATTATTATTAGATTATAATTTAAAAATATTACGCCGCAAACTGATTGCTAAATACTTTCAAATCATTGAACGAGGTATTTATAAGCAAGAAAAATAATTATTCAGAGTATCATTCAATTATAATATATTAATGTTTAAAATTATTGACTTATTAATTTGAGAAAAAAATTATGTATATATTTCTTTCAAATGTAAGCTTTTTCAGTGAAAGGAAATTTGTAAAATCTTGTATAAAATCAAATAAAAGCAGGATATGTAAATAAAAATATTAGTATTTATTAAAACAATGGGACAGAGAGAGAGAGAGAATATTGATTGGTTGAAAGATAGATGCTTGCAAACCTTATGCAAGCTTTTCAGCACTCTCTATACTCGAGAGAAAATTATGTTGCGGTTTTTAAAACATGAGAAATGATAAGAGTTTCGTCATCATTAATTCTTTGCAGAAATTACATTCTTTTTGAGAGGAACAGGCAATATTCAATATTGGTACGTTTATTCCAAGTACCGGTTGAATACAGTCAAGAGGCATTGATAACAAGCAATTACGTTTATTAGTCAGGACTAACTAGCTCTAAAGCTTACAGTTCTTTCCGCCTCTCTCAGTTTCAACACAAGCTTTTAAATGGTTACAGAAAATTCTAGAAATATTCAAATAACACAAAAATTTGCAAATTTTAGAGCCTTCTCGATTATTTAAGAAAGAGAACATAAAAGGGACGAAAAAACAACTTTTGCCTCATGCAAGCTCGAACCAACGATCTTCTCATTTGGAGCCGTTAACTTTATCCACTGTGCCATGACGCAAGGCGAAAAACGGCATTCTGTTCCTCTCTTAGAAGACAGCACCCAGCTGTCTTTCAAGTGTTTGTTTTAATCCCAGTTCTAGACCGAGTCAAACGTTCATTATGTGTTGATTTTGATGATTTCGATGTATTTCTTTCGGGTATCACTGATTCGTCAGGTTCGGTATCTGGTCGATGAGGATAATTGGTAGAGGTAGTGTCAACGTCTTGATTGTCGGGATCACAGTAAGGTTTCATCCGAAGGACATGAACGGTATCCTTAGCCTTTCTACGCTTCGACATAGTATCAAAATCTTCGACTACATATGTTACGTCAGATAGTCGTTTGAGAACCATATACGGGACGAAATAACATTTTAGGAGTTAATAGTTATAATAATTTTATTAAATATTTGCCAGTTGATTAGAAGAAAATTAGAAGAAGAGAGAGAATGAAAATAACGTCGGAAGAACTGCATTCCGAGACTGGAGGTTCGGAATACAAAGCGCTTAAATTTAAAAAAAAATGTCTCCAGAAGCCGTTAAAATTTAAACTTAAGGCAAAAATTAATCTCAGAGTATCAAATAATTTAATTTACATTTGTTAATGAAAAAATGCTTAATTCAGTATGATATATAATAATAACAATTGAAAGAATATTATGAAAAAAACATGTTCAAGTTTTTATTTTTGCGAATATTAACATTATTATTAATTTCAACAAACACTTTCGTAACATCATAAATGATTTAATTCTCTTTTTTCGAAAATTACGAAAAAAATTATTAATTCAAAGCATTTTGATTGTATAAAATAGTAAAAAATGTGAATATAAGAAACATCAACTTCGCATAATATGTTAGTCAATTATAATTTTTAAATTAATTTTTGCTAAAAGAATAATGTTTTTATATTCCAAAAGCAACATAAATATATAGTTAACTTATTGGTACAGCATATACGTGTACATTAGACTCAGGGCCGACCGATGGCTGAGTGGTTAGCGCTCCTGACTCCTGAGCTGTGGGTCCTGGGTTTGAATCCCGGTTCGGGCATGGATGTTACTTTCTTTCTCTGTTCTCTCTGTGTTCCTCTATTCTTTCTTCCGTGATGATGTACGAATGTGGCCCACCCTATAAACGGGTTGGTGGTGGTATGACGCGAGTAATGCTATTCGCCTCCGTGACTTGGTTCACAGGTGCCCGCTGGGTAACGACAAATAAGTAGCAGTTTCTGGCCTTTTTTTGTGGCATAGGGTTCAACCCTCAAGTGCCCGCCGTTAGAAAAAAGACATTAGTCTCAGGTAAGTTAGAAACATGTTTTATAAAAAACGCAAAGTAAGTAAATATTTTTTTCTTCATTTTGAGCTTCTTTACTTCCTCAATATATTTTTTTACAAATGATTGTCACCACAAGGAAGCATCTTACATAAAAAAAATTCATCTCATGAATTCTCACTGTAAAGCGTCTTAAATTTTTCAAATTTAATCACACTTTTGAGATTAATATTCATTTACAATATTCTTCGATATAGAAAGCAAATATTTGCTTGAACAAAACAACATTTTCCCCTTCAATAACACATAAAAAACATTTTTTTATAAAATAATACATACATAAAAAAGAACTTAATTGAAGGATCATGAATATTAAAATAAATAAAAGCATATTGCTTAAAATATATAATGTTGATCTCCAAAATGTGTGAAAAAGAATTTAATTTCGTTTTTATGCGTACATCTACAAAAAATTGCGTTAAAATATTTTAGAGAGCTTTAAAAACATTTATGCTATGAAAAATACTAATTTTGTATTTATATTAACTTATTAGAGTAAATTTACATATGCTAATAAACACGTGAAACTTTCATGATGAACAAATAGATCACATATCTTGATTATAAATTATTTTTAGAGCAATGGAATATTTTATCAGAAATTCCGTGTAAAAATTAAATCCATTATTCAAAGGTTTTGCAATTTAAATAAATTATTTTATTTATGAGTATATCATGATTTCCAGTATAATACGTAAATGCATTTGTTAAGAAAATAATTTCCAAAAAATATTGCAATAATTTATCGAACTGATAAAATTTCCTTAACAATTTAATTTTTATAATTGTGTTTAATAAAATAGATTACTATTTATGTTAAATATATATCTGATTTAGAAAATTTACAAAATTATAATCCAAGTTGATGAAATTATTAATAGAAAGATAAAAAATCTATATTTTTATTTAATATATTTTTGGCTTAAGAAGTTATAATATTTCTAAGTTATCTTGTTTCATAAATTTCAAAGCGAGTTAAAAATCTTCATGGAAAATTATTTAAAAGAAGATGAATAAAATCACTTTTAATCAATTAGATAAAATGCTAAGCAACTTTCTAAGTCGCAAGGAACAGAAAATGTGTCTTTTTTTTCGCGCATAACTTTGAGAATTCAAGAAGCGATAAATTGCTCAATGAAGGGCTTCCGTGATTTATGTACATCCAGTGACAGTCTTTCTCTTCATCGGCGCAGGCATTCATTAAATGTTTACTGAGAAGACAAGCTACACAGTTGACGTAAAAGTTCATTAATCGCTTCAAAGCTTAAACTTATTTAATTTTATACAAACTTCTTAAAATCAATGCTAAAAGAAATATTTAACACAAGAATTGTTAATCTTTGTTAAAGTAGATTCACAAAAACTAGGAACTTAATTCTTAAAAATTTCATCAGTTTTAAGAAATTTATTTTCTTCATCTTCTTTAAGATTACCATAAATATGGAATTCATATTCGTATTTCATCACCTACACTCATGAAAAGTTCATAAATATAATCTTGTATTAGTTCAGTTATTAATGGAATTTAAACTTTATATTATAAAAGTAAATGAGTACAGTCAAAAACACTGTAAGCAGTCAAATATCACACTTTAATTGCATTAGACATGTAGTTGCATAGTGATTATTTTTTATTCAAATTATGTAACTGTACACTTAAACTGTACAAATAAATTATGATTATGTACATCATGGTCACTATCATAAGAAATGAATTTAATGGGTAAATCTGATTTTTTATTAACTTCCTCTAGCAACTTTAAAAATATATATAACATCAATTCCTTATCATATGTATTAAAAACATTTAACCTGTGTTCATTAAATTTGTACTAATAAAATTAAAATAATTATTAGTAATACGTTTAATGATTCCATATTGAATTTTAATTATTAACTTCTATTAGTTAATATTCTAAATAGTAATTAAAATTTTAAATTAAAATTGTATATTTAAGAACTAAAAAAATTTTTGCACTATTCCAATGATCGAATTTTTTTTAATTATTTGAGAGCAATGGAATATATTCCATGTTATAAAAATTCCATTATTTTATCAAATAACAATGAATAATAAAATTTATCGAAAAAGTCCCATAAGTAATAATTATGTGAGTGTGTGACGCCTATATTTCAAATATATCATTTTCATACGATATATTTAAATTTTCATAATTAAGTTAGTATATATTAACGTACCCAATATGAAGAGATGGAAATGCAATAATTTCTTTAGTTTTAAATTTTTTTTCCATTTAATTGATATATTTCGTAAAAAATGAGGAATAACCAAATTAATGTCGAACTTAATTTGCTAAAAACAACTGAAATATTCAAAAGCATTTAAAATTTCAAGATAAATTAATTTAATCATTTAGTATAAGAAAGGATAACAATCTTTGGCAGTCCTTTGGTGTTTAATATAAATTTTGATAGACACACACATTTTTAAAATTAAAATATAAAATTTAATTTATTTTAACTGTATTTTATTTGCATATTTAGAATGCAAGCATTAGTTTGTAACTAAAATTGTTATAAGTACAATTATTATATGAATATATAACAAAGGATACTGTCCTTAATTATTGTTTTGTATTCAAAATTTTATCAATATATATAATAGTTAAACGAGAAAGCAGTGTGAAAATTGAATTTGCAATACATGCATGTATTAATTGAGTTAATAAATAACTGTCTGTGTTGAAAAAAATTCTTTTTGACGATTTAAAGAACTTGTCAATGTAGCACATGCGGGCATCACATGACTAATTTCATGTTGAAGCATAATACTAGTATATATTAATGCAATAAATTAAAATTTTTAAATAAATTTAGTACAATAATAAATTTTTTAAATTCTTTTACAGTTATATAAGAAAGATTTTTAATAAATTTCATTAACACATTAAATTAATTTTATAATGTACTTAATGTAGTGGAACAAAATTAAAATGAAAATAATGTTCAATTAAATTTCTTTTGATTATAAAAATTTATCTGTTTTTAAAAAATTAAATAACTATTATTTAAAATAGTTGATATCAGCTTTTATATAATGACTTAGTACACATTATAATAATTTATGGTTTTCAAGATTTTATTTTCCTCCATTGTGGTAGAAACCATATGCAGTTATTTCAAATCAGTTGAAAAGTTATTTCATTGAAAACAATGACGTGATATTTTCGTTTTGAAATATTAAACAATAAAAAAATAAATAACTTCAAGATTGCATCCATCCCTCGCAGAAAATGGAGCAGTTGCTTGCCGATTAAGGAATACACTCCGCTGTGCTACTCAGGGACCTTGATGATTACAGTCCTTCATATATAAATCCATTATCTCATATAATTTGCAACTGGATTCTGGCAACGCTCCGCTTACTGCAAAGCATTTGATTACTCAGGGCATTCGAATCTACGTATTACAAATTACTCTTCTAGATGCATCTGGCAACGGCACGAGTGGCAGAACCCCATCCGAATATTGGGAGTCCTCGGTGGGTCTTCATCAGTTATGGATGTGTATAAAAGACGACAGTGTTCTCCTCCTCTTTGGACTAAATTAACCGCGTCAGATCGGGACGAACAGCCATAAATTAGACGGCAACAGAACGATGCTTATCTAGAAGTTTCCTCTAGCAATTTATCAACTTCAGATTTGCCGCAGATCAGAAAATAGGAATTGGAAACGAGGCGGGAGAAGATCTTTCGATTAAGATTATTTTAATCGCTTTCCGTTTTGTTTACATCCATTGTTTACGCGCTCGAAAATAAGAGAAAAGCCTTTCGTTTTCCTGAAGTGATGCCAAATGCGAATTGCGGAATTGTTCGACCATGGAAAAGGGGGCTCCTCTTAGTGCGCAGATTTGCGCGGAGTTTCGTAATTTAAAACCCATTAGTGGCAATTCACGCGATTGCCCATCCTTTCGAAGCTTTTCAACTCTTTTAAGGATGTTGTTCAAGTAGTTGCCTTCCGGGCTATTTTGCATTGGAATAAGTTGAGTTTACTGAGGAGTAGTTGGATGAACAAATTTACGATGAATTCAGCCTCAGGCTTATCAGTTTAAAGTCAATAGGACGTTTTCAGCATAACAGAGAGATGTTATTTAAAATAAGTTTATGCTTTACATTCAAGGTAATGCGTTATTAAAATCGTGAATATTTTCAAAATTCATCAAATTTAAGTAATTTGATGAACTATGGAATTAAGTTTAACAGTTATAAATTTTAATTTCATTACTAAATCTGTGTGACTAGGAAATTCAAAATATAATTTTTTTAAATTTTATTTTCTCTCAGTTTTTTACAATATTTAAGTTAGTTTTAACGAAATTTAGTTTCATTGAGAAAAATTATTTTTCATTAAATTAATTACCTTACTTATTTGAAATCATTTAACTATAAAATTGCTTATTAGATATTACTTATTGGATAAAATTGATTATTGGATACTTATGTATGACAGTTATAATCTCTCATTGAGAATAACATTAAAGAATTTTAATCATTTTAAGTTCGGTCTTATAGATTGTTGAAGAGTTTCAATAAAACAAAATATTCATACTTATTTTAGTTTTCTTTGTTTTATATTGATTTTAAAATGGGCTTTCATTTGATATTTAATGAAATAATTTAGTATGAAAAGACAGTTTTAAATAGTTTCTGTAGAGGATTGTGCATAAAATAACTTCATTAAAAATGTATTATAAGCAATGATACTTTACAAGTCTTAAAGTAATTAGTGTAAACCATTTATATCAAATTATAAAACAATAAAATGAAAAACATTTCAAGAATATTTAAATGCCAGTTCCTGAATAGGTTTAGTTCTCTTGTATACTCATTGATTTAAATTGATAGAGATATTTTAGCACCACAGTTCACGTTTCTAAACAAATGAAAAACAAAAATTATAAATTTAAAATTAATCAATTTTTATTTATATTCCTGTTTTTCTTATATTTTTTGCTATCATATACCAGTTAATTCTTTATATGAGTAACGAGAAAGAGTTATCCTATCAAAAATTTTCTCAAGTTTGGACATTTTGGGGGAATTTTAACCTATTGATTAATTTTCTACATTAGTAACATAAGCTGATTGCAACTTTTATTGGCAGACTTATAATTCATATAAGTCTGCCATATAAGACTTATATTCCCTATCACATACTATAAAAGCACACAATAAATTGAATTAAATTATCTTTATCAATTAATTTATCAAAATAAAAAGTTGTGCTTTGAATATTTAATACTCTAAAAGAAGGAAAAATGTCAAACAATAACGATTTCAAATATGATAGTTTTTTGTAACGCCAAAATTAAAGACATTATCTTAATTGACTATTTAAATGTATACATTTATATACACTATATTCAATTAATCAGGCTTAAAACATGTGTAATACACTGGTTTCCAAAATTAAAGTTACAAAAATATTTTTTACGTATAAAATACTGTTTAAAAATCACATACCCCTATTATTTTAAGAAGTAATGTTGTACGGTGTGCAATTTGATAACTTATCAATTAATATGCCAATTTATTAACAAATCAACAATATATATTTCGAAAAAATACTTCAGCGTCAAGAAACTATTAAGATGTTTTGATGTTATAGAACACGCTCTAATTTAAAAATAATTTCTCTCTCTCTCAATTAATATCCCAATTTTTTACCAAATCAACAATGTGTCTTTCAAAGAAATCTTTCATCAGTCAAGCAACTATTCAGAATAGTTGAAGTTACGGAACACACTCTAATTTGAAAAATAATTTCAACTAGTATCCCAATTTATTATTAAATCAACAATCGAAGGATATTTTATCAGCCTAGCAACTATTCAGAAAAGCTGAAGTTATGGAACATACTTTACGCAATGATCTTTACGTGGTTATAGCATTATAAAAGTTCTCTAAAGAATTCGATGGAGCATGGTAAAACTGTAAAGCGAATAACATGGTATTTTCAAATTACATATAATACTGAAACTTCTATTTAACATTAAAAATTTATTCAAGAATTCCTTAAATAAACATACTGGGTCCCATAACTTATATTTTATGAATTACCTCGATTGAAAATAATCAAAATATGCAATTAGCTTTCTAAGCGAATAATATAGAAATACTCTCAAGCTCAATGAATTCAATATGGTCATATATAACATTAAACTTATATTTTATAAAATAGGAGACTTATAAGCAAATTGCAAAACTATAATAAATCTATCCTTCTCTTCTTCAAGAGCAAAGAAAAATTAAACATTAAATAATAAACTTTTGTTGTTAGGCAAAACCTATTGTTTAAGGTTTTGCTTGACTGCTTTGGAATATGTACTCATTCCAAAGTAATAATATGCAAGGCCTTTGGATTATGTACTCATTTCAAAGACCATGAGGCCAAAGGCCAAGTGGGCAGTGGTACATATCATCTTTGACTTACAACAAATGTAAGCTAACATGGAACACTCATAAAATAATATTGTTACTCAAATAGTAACCAAAATTTAGGGAAATGTCAAACACATTATAGGAAAAGATCAAAGCTACCCCTTAATCGCAAGAGGTCAATGGTTAAATCTCTAAAAACAGATTAGATCCTCATGAGTTCAAAACTTTATTACCAATAAAGATAGCAAAAACTAAGGATATGGCTACATAAAACATTAATATTCATGACCCATTCTCATGATTTTGTAAGAAATGAGATCATTAGAAATAATCTCAAATTTGAAGATTTCATGAAAAGTATCGAAAATTGAACAACAGTTTCATCAGAATAGATAAAAAATGCAAACAATGAACATAATATAAATATCTGCAAGAAAACTCTAAGTATTTTCCAACTAAGATTTTTTACATTGAAAAAAGAGTTAATTCTAAGATCTTTTAAATTTGTTTTAGACCATACATTTCAATTGTATTAGATTTTCCTTCATTTTATTAATAAATGTTCTCAGATTTTGTGATTAATATTTTTACATATTTTTTGTGGGCAGTGGTAGCCTAGTGGTTAAGGCATCACCCTTCCGTTCGAGCATCGGCTTCCCGTTCGGAAGGGCTGGGTTCGATTCCAAGTGCCGCCAAAGAGCCACTGAGTACATGCGATGTAAGTGCTTGTTAAATCTGTGGAATCGAAAGCCCTGAAGTCGATCGTTGAGTAGTTACCATGGCTATAATGGTTTGTCAAATTTGAAGGATTGGATTCTCTGGTGGTGCCATCTATCGGAGGATTTTAGAGCTAAGTCATACCTTCATGGTACTCATGTTAAAACGAAAGACGCTCCCTACTGACTTAAATTCCATTGCCGCCAGTAGAGTGAGCTTGGCTTGTACAATCGACATCAGTAACAACGACAACATAAATATTTAATGAATTAAAACTGTATGTTGAGAAAATTTTAAAAGCTCTCTAATGAAATTCTGGCCGTTTAGTGTCAAATTGTGAATTTCCTTATGCAGGTATTCCAATGAGTTTAAATGTAAGCAATGTTATTTTTATCCAGATGGATGCAATTTGAGATGGAAAAGCTTGCTTTGCCTATTGACGCACCGCTTTCACATCTGATCAAAAATATAAGAATTTCAGCATATTCCTCCAGTCAGTCACTGTTTCCTGAAACTGAAAAATGTGCTTAGTTGAATCTCTTTTAAAAAGAGAAAAAAGGAACCATACAGAATGCATTTAAAAATGATTAATCATTTTGAATGAAATTAAAAATGAATAGCAACCATTTATTACCTTGTTATATTTTTGTAGCTGAATGATTAGAGTGAGCTTCTCAATTTACGTAGGAATTTTTGATAAATTATTGGAAATCAATTAATTTTTAAAGTTGATAATGTCCAATCACACAAAGTTGCACTCGTCAATAGTTATCTAGAAGGGAATATGACTTTATGATGTGGCCAGTGAGACGTCCAGACCTTAATCCCTTGGAATATTTTTAAGATGTCCGAAAAAGCTGTTGATAAACTACTCTCAGGAATTTTCGGGCGATGGATCTTTTTTACTTTTTCTTTTTTGAATACTGAATATTTGAATATTAAATTTGAATATTGAATTTGAGTATTGAATATTGAATTGCTGATCAATAGCCTCATTAGCAGTATTAAAACTTTATGTAACTATTGTGCTTAGCTGTATAGGGTGGCCATACTTTTTTCTAAAAGAACTAGTAAAAAGAACAATAAAGTCATAATAATAAAAAAATTGTATCATAAAAAGTATCCCGTAATGAGTACAAATTCTTTATTTCCATATTTATATTAAATTTTTGGGTGTAAATGTTTTGTTACCAATTATTACCATAAAGATAAAAGCATATGTAGTACATCAAATTACTCTCTGTTTTTCCCAAAATATCTTAGTATATTTGTTTGTAGTTTTAATTTTAGTATCCAATCATTTTTTAATCTAAAATAATCGAAGATATTTTCCTCTAATATATACCTTATAACAAATGATTCAAAATATTTTAAATAATAATTAAATGTTTACCATGTGTTGCGTGGGAAAAATATAAAATTGTGGCAACTTTTTTATACATCACATCATTACTCAACTTTTGAAGTAGCCATAAATGTGAACAAATATTATAATAAACTTATATATAAAGTTTTTTCATAGATAAATAGTAACGCTAATACAAGTAAATATTTAATACAATTAAACTAAATTAAATGTGAGTAAATACTAATAATTAATTTAAATAATCTAAAAAATTATCTTTATTTCATAGAAAATTTTTTATATATTTTTGGAGAACTTCTTAGTTGAAACAGAGGATTTTAAATTAATAGTTAACAAATAAAAATGTTCTATAAAATTCTGAATCATTTTGAAATCAGATTAAAAGCTGAAATTGATGAAATGTACACAAAAAAGTTGAAATTATGAATTGAAAAATTTTTGTCTGTGTGTTATCTTTCACGTAAATAAGATAAAAATATTTAATCGATTCTATAAAAGATGTTAATAGCATAACGTGATGAAAATTTCACTGCATTAAACTTTTTTTTATTTAAAAATATTAAATACAAGAAAAGTGTAATACTACATAATACTTCGTGTCAAATGTCAAAATTTATATAATCATTTATAATAAACTCTATTTATATTAACTGAATTTAATTATATTCTGTACTAATAAAATGAAACCATTTTAAATTGAAATAAAAGAAATACTTTCAATACAAATATTATTTTTAAAAAAGTTATTAATTTCGATGAAAAATATTTAAAGATTTTAAGCGAACTTATGTTTAAAATATATCACAAATCTCAATCGAAATCATGAAAATTAAAAATAAATATCTTAAATAATATTAATTTTTTAAATAGAAATAAAATTTTAAAAAATTATATACATGTACACACACACACACACACACACACACACACACACACACACACACACACACACACACACACACATATATATATATATATATATATATATATATATATATATATATATATATATAGTAGATTTATAAAAACTAACGATAGAATAAAGTGTAAATTGCTTTTACAATTTTGCATTTTATTCGTAAGTAAATATACCTTGATAAAATATTAAAACAATAAAATTTTATCAAACTTTTTAACTAAATAACCAAATTTTTTTTGCAAAATATTTAAAAAGCTAATTAAAGGAAAGTGTTCTTTGCTTTACTTTTGTAATGATTTAATAAATTTAATAAGTGAAAAAAATTTATTACTTTATAGATTTTGCTCCTAATATACAATTGTTTGGTTGTTATCAGGTTTATATGCAGTTTTGATTTTAGTCTATCAACGTATATGTGCCCGTCTTAAAATATTATTACAAGTACATTTTATTATTTTCTGACTAAAATAAATATTGTTATTATAAATAATATACTATAATTCTGATATTTCTTTGTTTTAAACTCGTTTTTTTATAATATAATCATTAACATTGTTATGTATTTATTAAAATAGAATTAAATAATGGTTATAGGAATTAAAAAACTAAAATATATAAAAGTGAATCAGCGTGTAATTATTTTAATAAATTTTAAGAATTTTATTAAATTTCAAATTCTATTCTATAGAAAATACAATAGATATTATAGACTTATAAATGCGTATGCTTTTATAGTTTATATGTGAATGAGACTTAAATGTGGCATTGTTTCATCTTGATTTATATCCTGGAGTTTAAATGAAATAAAAAAGTTGTTAGGTATCATGTCAAATGAATCATAACACTTTTTTCTTTACATGTTTTTCCTACAAGTAAATATACAATAAATATAGAATTCTAAAATTAGTCACATTGATTAACATTATATATGTGTGATTGACATAACACAGATCAGATCTAGTTACTAGAAATAAGATATTTTTCTAGAAGTAAATATTAAATACGCGCAATCAATTATTAGTCACTTTATCTCCTCATTAGTTGTTTCCCAAAGAGCTTTTTTACATATTTGTATAATAAACCCAATCTCAAAATTCAAATATATACATGAAGTTAACAAATAATGTTTTTATGATGTAAATGCGTAACGAATTATCTAGAACAAATTGATTTTTAACAATTTTTAATCACCATTGTTTTAAATTACAATAGTATGATACCATTTAAGCAATTACGAAAAAGTTTGCCTCATCATCTATTTATCTAAGAATAATTTCATGCTTTGTGAGAAATGTTTTTAGTAATCTTCTGTCATTTTAGCATTCATTTGCGACCAATAATAATAATGATCTGAAACTTTTCCTGAAAAAGGATTTTTCTCTCTCCGTTAACACGTCAAACTTTCTTTCCCAGACTTTGACAAATACCCCTCCATTATGTATGATGCAGTGGCAAAACGTTTGAATGATAGTACAGAACTGTCAAATCCAATCATAAATTTTCCAGCTTCCACTAAATATATTACTCTCTCTTTATATGATACCGTTTCCTAAAGCATAACATCCTCCTTCTGTACCCCTCAACCAAACTCCCGCCCACCACCCCTCCAGAAACCTGAAAAGCTCCGAATCTACCACCGGAGGACTATCAATCCTCAACAACTGCGATAGGAGACGCCGCTCTGTGAGACTGATCTAAGATCTTGGAGCGAATTTTTAATTAATGTCCGAAAGTGTCCGGCCAGCAGGACGTAACAAGTGACGTACTTCCCTACATTTATCACTTGTTTCCCGGACCCATCTCCACTCGCCCACCGTCTTCTGGTCCTCTTCTTCCCTACTTTAATGGCATCGTCCTGGGAACATTGAGTCATTAATCAGAAAGACAAGGAATCATTCGGACACGGCAATGGCTCGGTGGAAATGGTTCTGGCCTTTTGACTCCTACCCAACGGCAGAACGGTGTAGAACATGTTGTTCTCTCTTTTTTTTCTTTGCCTGTCTGGCCACATTCATTTTCATGGGCTATGCTATCTGTCCGCAAATACCTATTGGACGACAAATCTTTTTTTACACTGTCTTCTATCGTATAGAATCTTAAAAATAGATAGTGAATTCTATTTCCACATATGAAGTTGAAAGCTTAATTTGAGATTTCCTAAGATTTGGTATAAGTTATTAATAACTGAAGTATGTCTTTAAGAGTTTCCATTAATGTTACTAATATATATATAATACTTACATTTTTTATTTTTAACATTTTATTTAACATAACATAACTAACATTTACCTAACATTTTTTTCCAAAACTGATATTCTATGTTAAAATTTAATATCCCAATACATTATTTAAAACAATAAAAAATTCCTTCATTTTGTTGGAAGGATCTTCGCAAGAAAATATTTCCTTTAAATTTTTAAGCAATAATTTTTTTAGAAAAGATTTTTTTAAATTAAGTATAGTCGTCATCGATTAGTTTGATATACTTTTGCTTAGTGGGCACTTTTTGCGCACAAATTATACCAATACCTACGGCTTAAAATGGATTCCGAACCACTATAAACTCCATACTCATGGTAGGATTCAAATCCACGAACTTTTGAAACGAAAGCAAGTTCATTAACTATTCATACACGCCATAATTACAACATGCGGTAATCCTGATATGTGTATGATTTCCATTAGTTTAACACATATATGCAAAATAAACTAATATGAATCTTACGAGTACGTATTAATTATCAAATAAATCAGCTCTAAAAATTGATTATGATGTATGAAGAAAATATCATGTGAAAGGAACATTGAGGATCCATAGAAAAGTAATTTGAAAATTAAAAAAAAATTGTTCTTAAAACTCTGGTTTAATGTAAGTAAAGAGCAATCATTTTGACGTCGATATTGAAACATGGTGACTTAACATGATTGATAAATACTTAAAAATTTCCAGAAAGAAGTTTTTAAACAAAAGTTGAAAAGTTTGAAAGGAAAAAATTTATAAAACATTCTTTTTAAATATTTTTTGAGAAGAGAAAAATTATATATGAATAGAGAAAAATAAAAGAATATTTACAACATTACATAAATAAGAAAATTAATGCATGAGAAAAATTTTGGAAACTTAAATAAATATTATAAGTTGACGATATTTAATAGCATTAAGAGAACTCACGTTTTGAACACAAATTAATAAAATCAAATGTGAGAAATTTGAGATAATTTAAGAAAGGATAATTTTTAAATACATTCTGAAAAAGCAGACAGAAAAAGATTCTGAAATTAGAAGAGAAATTATTTGAAACATTAAAAAAAATTAAAATATTGAAAATACAAGTTTTCTATATAAGAGTTGAATATAAGTGGACAAAATCAGTTTGAAAATTCTAACTAGATAAATGTGAAATTTTTATACTGAAAATGAATAAACGAGAATTTAAAATTCAGAAAAAATATTGAAATAGTGATTTACAATCAAATAAATTTAAAAGGGAATTTTTTATGTTAAAAATCAGCTTTAAAATAATTGTTTAATTTTGTTATTGCTTCTTTACGTTAAACAATATACCACAAATCTGTAAAGAATGAACTGTCAAATTTAAATGCACATACTCGAATTAATCTTTTTTCATTGAAAATTATTTTATAAATCTAATGCCCACCGAAAATTAATTTTTTATGCAATTTATGTTGATTTATTTCGATGTATTTTATATTAATTTATGTTCCTAATAACGGTAAATATCAATAATAAATTATTCATAATTATGAAGTAATTAACTCATAGACAGGTATTTTTTTATTTTCCCAATATACAAATAATACTTAACGACAAAGATCTTTACAAGATAAATGCTATTTTTTCTTTTCTTTTCATCAAAGAGAAATAACGACACTGTTTTTGAATTTTGAAATCACGTATTGAATTTCAAAATCATATTTATAGTAGCTTTAACTATTTCATGATGAACAATTAAAAAGTAAAATAGTGAATTGTTTTAAAAAATTATTAAACTTGCTAACTTTTTAACAAAAATTTCTGCATGAAACAAAAGCTTTACTAATAAACTGAAAATTTAGCTGTTAGTTTTGCAATTTTTACAGAAACCAGATATTACAGCTAATAGTATTTAATCTTTATTTTCTGTGTTAACAATAAATCTTTAATAATTTCTTTATAAAAGACAAAGTACTATTCTGTAACGTATATTTAAAATTATTTAATGGGAATATATATATACATATATATATACACATATATATACATATGTATATATACACACATATATACATATATATACATATATATATATATACTGATTAGTATTCATAAATATTTTGGTATGTTAAATCCGCAGATGATATTACTGCATGTATATTCGTAGTTAAAATGGGTAAATTCGAATGAAGTATAGTAGTGTAAATCTTCTCGTACAATTAGAAAACCGATTATTAATACAAAAATCCTTTGTTATTTTCCAGTTTACAAATTTAGTAGAAGCTTTATAACACTTTCAAAAGTATTTTAACAAACACACTCACTATGAAAACATAGTTTATAGATATTTCAATAATTTTTAACATGCATTTTAGCCAGAGGCACAAACCATTAGTTTATCTGTTTATTAATATATTATTTTGTTAGCAGATTTTAAGAAAGTAAATCAATATGTTAACGCCCTGTAATTTCAGTATAAAAACAAAATAATCAGAATGTTTATGACGTACCTTAGCAACCACTTAGTTACCGATTAACTTAAACGAAACAAATTTTAAGTTTTCTTAAAAAGTGAAATCGGTATTTCCTGAATATATGGACATATACTGCCATCTATTATCCAAAATATAAACGAAATCCGTTTTTTAAATAACAGTATACTTAACCATTCGTTATATTATTTACTACTAAAAGTATAAGTATTTCAAATCTCGGGCAATTTTAATACAATATTAATGTTTTTCAAATGTACATTGTTTTTCTGTAAAAGTTCTTTCGACTTTTATTTTAAATTTTCATATACTAAATTATACATATTTTAAACTAGATTAAACAATTTGTTTTAGAATTAATTATTTTCAACATATGAGGGAGATTATCCATAATTCTTCACACATACATTTTCGAATAATTAATAGTTCCAGATATCATTTGAATTTCTTTTCACTGAATTTTTGCTTTATGACATTAACAGTTCATTATCATTTATTATACTTGTTTCCACATTTATTACTTATCAAGAAAAAAGCAAAACATGTAAATTATTTATTCACTTAAGAAAAAAGCAAAACAAGCAATGACCTATTTAAAACAAGCAAAGCATGTTTTTGAAATAATGTATAATTTATACAGTACCAAGAATAAAAAAATGATTGAGCTGTGTTTAAAAAATATTTTTCTTTATGCTAATATAGTAATCATAATAATAGTTTATTTCTAGTTAATGTAGAAAATAAATCGTTCTAAGAAATTTGACTTTTGTTTAATATTGACAAATATTGTTTGTTTTAATTTAACACAATCCAGTATAATTTACCTAAATTAAGAATTAAAATAATAACTGTTAATTTTACATTGCATAAATAGTTTATAATATTGTGTCTTACATATATTCTTATCCCTATAACAGTCATTTTGCAAAACGAGTACAACATTAACAACAATGCAATTATTTTGGCAAATGTATCATTTTATACTCATTACGAGAAATTTCAGATTGAAGCAGATGATCGTAATAAATTTTTCCTACATGAAAAATAAAAATTATTTTGCAAAATTAGAGATTAAAAAATTTATCAGGATATTAATAATAATTATTTCACGAGAATGAAGAGAGAGATCAATTTATAACGTGCTTCATTCTAATACATGAGCTAATAAACCCTGAACGTGCGTTAAGATTAAAATTAATTTTTTTTCCTAGGCTATTTTTTGTTTTTTCATTAGAAATTATAAATTATTTTCCATTCTACAGTACTTTTAGCAGTTTATACATTTAAACTATTATCCTGTAGATGACACACATTTTAAACTATTTATATTATCTGAAATAACATTAAACATACACGTAAATTGATAAGCAATTTTTTTCCGCTTTTATGCGATATTTTTGCATGTAACATGTGTTACTTTTAATTAGTTTTGTATGATGTCTATAAGCGAAAATTTGAATAATCTGCTGATAAAATTTCTTTAACTGAATAAAATAGATAGTGAAAAGATTACAAATCTTAACGAAATAGGAAATTATGCAATTTGAGTTTATGTATGCGAAATGAAAGAAAATTATTCATTTATATTAAATTCAAAATATTATTCAAACTTTTTTCATTATATCTCTCAATCATATAATCATTATTAGCTTTTGTACTTAAATTATATGGCCAGTATTTTAGGTTAGGAGTTATCTCATAATAAATATTAAATTTATTTAGTTGTATGTGTGTGTGTGCAAATTTACCTTTTAAAAAACAAAAAAACAAAGCATCGATCTGCATTTGCATAAAATTCTCTGATGCTTTAATATAAAATATAATATACATAATCGACATTTAGTCCATTTTTGCATATCAGCTATATTCGCCTAAATCTCAGATTGGATTCAATCATTAAATTTTTGTGTGAATTTGTTTCCATTTTAAAAACACCGCCAACTTTCACTTACTCATTAACTGATGGATATTATTGACCCACAGCATTTTTTATTTTGATATCATAGTTTTTGTTAATTATTTGCATAATATGATAATATTTGAATCTGTCCTCGACTATTATATTGTGCCAAAAATATTCATAATCAAGAAAAATAGTATCCGTAATAAAGAAAAATGTACATTTGTAAAAATAACATTATTTTTGCATAAACTCATATTTTGTATTAATGTAGAAACATTTATAATTACAAAGTATATTTTCAGAAAATTTACTTATTTCCATTAACCCTTTGATAAAGTATACATTGCTTAATCTAAATTTCTGCTATGACAAACGAGCCACCTGAGCATTTTCATTTTTCATTTTAATAAAGTTGATTTAAATTAATATATTTCAGTATTTTCCCTTTTATAATAAGAAATTAAAATTAAATTTATTTTTATGAGATTGCTCTAACTATAATTAAAAAAAACATAAGAGTAAATAATAATTTTTTTGGATTAGTATCAGTATATTAGATCAGTATATTCATTATAGTGAATAAATATGTAACATTTATTTTTTCAATGTTTTTCGCATAAAATTATGTAAATATGCAACAAACAAAGCAAAAGAATTCCAAAACTGGTTATTGTACTACAAGTATTTTCAAGTCTAAATTTAAATTATAATCTATTAAACATAATAAAAGGTATTCAAATTATTGTTTATGATTCTACTCATGTGCTTGCTATACTTTAACAATTACACGTTTATTTTTCCATGGCATAAAATTACTTACACCAAGAAACAAGATTAAAATTGCTAATAAAACTAATACTAACCCAAATAAATCCTTTGACGTGTTATTTGGAAAAACAGTTAGTATTTTTTTATCCGATCTTTATTGTAATAAATTGATAAAAATTCAAATTCTCTTAATAATAATTTAAATTTTCCTAGGCATTTTTAAATTAACAATTAAAAGCTAAACCTTTGAAAAATATATCAAAGATTGCTTTATGTTTTATATTTCAAATATTTACAATATATTTAAGAATTTAATTAATTCCACATAATATTTTATATCAGGTATTAATAACTCCATATAAAATTTATCAGAATTTAACATAAAAATGCTATATTTATGAAGAAATTATAAAAAATTAAATTGTTTTTGTAAAATGAATATATTATTTCTGCTTTTACAGGAATATTTAAATTATTATAAATGCAAACGTGTTAAGAAAAAATAATTTTTTAGAACCTAGAAACAGATATTAATCTTATATGTATTAAAAATTAATTAAAGCAAACATTTTATAATAAATGTAGATTTCTATTCAGTACATTTAATGTATATATATATATATATATATATATATATATATATATATATATATATATAACACTAAGGTGTAACTATTACTAAATTTAATCTCTTTTAACTATTAGAAAACAAAAGAGTGTACAAAAAAGTGTATATACAAGAGAAAGCCCATTTTTACTTCTAGCAATTTATAAAAAATAAGTTTTAATATCCGCTCAACCAAGGCAAGTTAATTAGATAATTTCTTCAACTTATTTTGCGGGTATCATTAAAAATAAACTAAGTTTTATTCTGTTATAATCTTTTATAATATAGAGATGCACCTGAATAAATATTTAAACTTCTTATAACAACTTACAGAGTTAAGTTGGTAAAAATTTTTGCTTTTATATATCACCTAATCTTAATTTTTCATTTCTTTAAATTATGATAAATCATTAATTTTTCGCTTAAATTTAAAAAACGAATATATATATATATATATACATATATGTAAGGAAATAATACATTGCAAAATATTTTCTCACTCGAGAAAAGAAAAATTTATCAGATTTTTAAACTTCAGAGGAATTTAAGCTATCATAAAAATTTTATTTTAAATGCATTCATTAAATCTATTTAAATTATACCAATTAGCGCAACTGCTTAATTACATTTATTTTAAAATTTTTAACTAAATCTTATAAAATTTGAGTAACTATTAACAAATAGATATACAAAACTTAATATTTGCATCTGAAATATTCGATGTCTAGAATTACATAATTACATTAATTATTTCTCAATCTAATATAATTTTTTTCAGATTTCAAATAAATTATTTTCATCACGATGCAAATGTAATTACTGTTTGCGCTTCACATGTGAATTTTTAAATTAAATAATACTTTAAAGGAGCTGATTTTAATACTTTAATACTTTAATTGAGTATAAAGCAAAATTACTAATGGTAATTTTGCTTTATACTCAATTTGCATTATCAATTAAGTTTAAATAAAATTTTACTTTAATAATTTAAAATTTTTTGATGCGAAATTAACATTATTTAATTATATATAAGACTTTATTTCAGTTAGATAATAATACTTTTCTTTATAACAATATGAAGTAACAATTTTTAAGATATTAACAATATAACAATTTTTAAGATATTACAACGATTGGTATTATATAAATAAATTACATGTTTTAATGCTAACATTGATTTAATTTAATTAAATTTCAGAAATTTTAATTTAGTTTACTTAATCCCTTGTTTAAATATGAATTTCGTTAATTTATGTGAAATCTATAATGCACTTTTAAATACATAGCACAATAAGAAAAAATTTCAAATAAAACGCATCTTAAAAATTATTATGTTAATTCCTTAAGTGCTTAAAATGTTTATGATTCTTACCCATTAGTTACTAATTAGTAAACAAAGGTTTAATAATTAAAAAAATATTGTAAAGTTTGCACATCAAACTTATTTATTGATGATTTTATAAAATTTCTCCTTCAGATAAATAATTCTAAAACGGGAGAATTTTATATATATTAAAATATAACTGACTGATTTCATAAAAAGGAAGAAATATTTATGCATGAATACAATAGCAATAACACAATAGGAAAAAATTCTATTGACAAGAATTCAGTTTCCCAATGGAACTGGAAACACTTTCTTGATTATGTTTGAAACGTCTCTAAAAATAGTTCTCTTCCGTCAATAAAAGCAACATTAAATCAACTATTTTATAAGATAAATCTTTTGATGGATTCTATTGAGAAAAAGCTTGAATAAATAAATAAAAATCTCTCACAACAAGTAAACGAGCACAGGAATCCGAACACAAGGAACAAGATGCACACACACACACATAGAGAGTGTATAATTTATTTAATTAACTCTTCTAAATATTATTAAAAGAAAGTATTAAGAACTCTTAACTTTTAATACAACTAACTTTGTTGTTACCCATCAAAAAACTGCTAGTTGTAAATACAGTTTAAAAATTATATCGCCATAAATATTCCTCAACGAAAAAAATGTTCAAATTTTAATATGATAATTATTACAATAAGGTAAAAAATAGGGAATTTATGTGTAATATTATTAAACTATTTTCTATCGCTCTGAGAAGATAAAGGATTCCTTCTTCATATTTAACTGTGATTATATAATATTCACAAAGAATTTCTTCGTATACCTACACAGATAACGACTCAAGCACAACTAAGCGTGCTTGAAAGTCAAGAAGTTATCAAATTTTGTCACATATGACAATGACTCATTATGTATGAAATGCCATCAAGAAGTAGTCTGCTGGAAGTATTCACATCTCTAATTTCAATTTTTAATCTTTTCCTAAATTGTTCTCTTACTATTAGTTTAGCACTAAAACGTGAAATACACTGGATCAATAGAACACTTCTACTAAAGCAGATTTAAAAATTCAAAAAAGCATTGACTATCGCACTAAGACAACTTTGGCTATCACAATGTTCTGTATGATTTTTATGATCACTGAAAATGATTAATTTCTTGTAAATATTTTTACAAATCAATTTACGCAATTTTCGTAAAACTTTATAAAATCAAATCTAAAACTAAAAAATTTATTTTAGAAATAATAAATAAATTGTATAATAGTAAAAACCAAGCTGTATTCAAATTACTTTACGATTCTAGTCATTTTAAATCATAATCGCTATCGAATGGTGGTATTTAAAAATATTTTTCTCTATTTATTTTATTTTAATGTTTATAGTAACGCAATAGCTAACGATATTTCATATTTTTTTATTCCCTGTTAATAAAAATTTTGAAATATTAAAATATTTCATATTGGTTTTTTTATTTCAAATCCTTAAAATTACAAAGCTACCCGATTAGCACCAAAAACTTGTTTAAAAATAATAGAAAAAAATTTATTATAAAAATTTAAACATAAAAATATCTGAAAGTGCTATTTCACTACACTCTCAAGAGTTGAAGAAAAAAAGTTTGGAAGTTTCCAAAAAACATGAAAAGCTGTTCTTTCAATACTTTCATTTTGGATATTATGTATAGTAAATAGATTGCAACCAAAAGCATTACAGTGGACTTTCTATGACTAGATAAAACTATCCGTTAAGGGAAACAAATCACTAGTTAAAACTTCCTCCCATTGTTTAACAGCAATTGCCAGCTGCAGGAATATCACTACACCTGCAAAAGCCTGAAAAGGGGAGAGCATAGATCTCCCGTAAAAGAGGGAGTTGATTTAGACTAGGGTCCTTCTAATCTCGACTCAACCCCGCTGCCCCATAAACTCTGAAATACTGCTCATTTTCTCGGGTTCGTAATCTGGGACGAAGGTTGTGAAGCTGCAGCAACAATGGAGGAAACTTTATCAATGGGCCAGAAGGATGCAGTACACCTAACGGCCGCTATTAACATCTGACCGTTCCCTGAGCAGGGTTGCCAACTTGGCAGTCACTGAAGCGAAAAATTATCGCCAACATGCATCAGTAATGTTTGGTAAGGGTTTTGGTTATTTTTATTTTTCACGTAAATGACTTTAGATACCAATGATAGCTTCAAAAATTAACTTATATCATTAGTTTATCATACTATATGCGCTTTTTTTTTCAAATATTCAACGTATATATACATTTATATGGTGATTAGACACTAACTGAAATATTTCTCAAATTGTTCTAGTTTTATAAGATATAATTATTAAATTGATGAGAACAATGATAGATTAAGTAACTTTTATATATTCTTAAAGTCTCAAATTATGTTATATATATATATATATATATATATATATATATATATATATATATATATACACACACATATTTTAAATTTAAGATTCTTTAAAATTTTTATAGACAAAATGTATTGAAATAATATGAAAAACAATATTTCATTAAATACAACTGAGACTCAAATAAGCTAATATATGTTTTGAAAAATTAAAAAAATAATTTTTTTAAGAAGAACTAAATAATCATTTTTAGACAAGATTATTGTTAAAAGTTTATATAAATCTGAGATTTAAAAGTAAATTTAAAAATTAGAACTACAAAATTTATAATTTTAAAATTATATAAATTTATACTAATAACTTTCTCAATCTTACAAGTTACTTCCTTATTTTATCAAACTATCAACTTTGCGACGAAAATATCATCTTTTGGAAATACGCTACAATATTATTGTGGTACAATCACTTCAAAAACGCTTTCATTGGTTGAAAATATTACCTTGACGTTTTCATGCAAATCAAATCACAATAAATTTTTATTTTTTTATTGTAATAGATATTGCAAAATACTTCAAATGTTTATAATTTATGTTTTTAAAAAATTTTACTTCATAGCTGACTTTTACAAAAATTTATAATTTAGTTATGTTTTCTAAGATATAAAATTCTAAGATATAAAATTAAAAAAAATTTTTTAGCAATAATAATACACAAAATTAAACATTCCTTGAAATAATTAAAAATTTCTAACTTTTCTAAACTGTCTTTTTACTTTAAGTGTAAGTCTAATTTAAATTAACATGAAGTTTATAATAAAGGAGTGGTTTGACAAAGCTATATATTTTTAATTTATAAAATTCAAGCAGAAAATAATTTTGTACAAATTTTTAGTCTTTTGGATCTTGGATCAGATGAATTTTCCTATTTAAGTTAGAAAATACACTAGCTTTGTCCTATTATTCGTTGATTTTTTACAAAAATATAAAAAATATTTTTACAAAAATACACTTTAATTTCATAATTTAACAGTTAAGAATTCGTTAAAAGTCATTTTTCATTTTATTTACTTAAATTCTTATCTTGTTAAAGACGTTATTAGTCACGTAAAAGTATCTTCATGTGTATGAGGAGAAAGTTCAATTTCCTCAAAAAATGTTTTACTTATATCATCAATTCTAAAGGTTATGAGCCTTTAAAACTGCAAAAATAATTATGTTTTTTTAGGGATTAATTCTCTTATTAAAAGTTGAAGGTTTGTTTAGTTTAATTCTAACTAGGAAAAGTTAATATTATTGTAATTCCGTATTTTTTTTACTTTGAATTTAAAGCTTTTTATAGGCATCTCAAAAAATACAGATACTTAAGAATATTTTAAATTCACTATTAACTAAACAAATTTTATTGAAACCGAAACACTTATTTTTCAAGATCACATTAATTTATTCAAATTGTAGCTTAGTTATAAAAATACGAATGTTTGAAAATTATTAATAATTTTTTCTTAGAAATCACTGAAAATATCTTGATTAATTAGTCTTTCTTAACTTATTAATATGTCATCATTAGTTTGCTATGATTGTATTGACCTATTATTTCATCAATGTTTGAATTTCATAATCAATGCTTAATTTATTAATTTGTCATCATTAGTTTGCTATCATTG
Organism: Latrodectus hesperus; assembly: GCA_037975125.1. Classification (NCBI taxonomy): domain Eukaryota; kingdom Metazoa; phylum Arthropoda; class Arachnida; order Araneae; family Theridiidae; genus Latrodectus; species Latrodectus hesperus. Next base: position 16,378,135 of record CM075851.1, read on the forward strand.
TATTGATCTATTATTTCATCAATGCCTTCATTTCATATAATCAATACTTAATTTATTAATATATCATCATAAGTTTGCTATCATTGTATTGACCTATTATTTCATCAATGCCTTCATTTCATATAATCAATACTTAATTTATTAATATGTCATCATTAGTTTGCTATCATTGAATTGATCTATTATTTCATCAATGCTTTCATTTGCTATATTAGTGGAAGTATAACAGCTCTTATTTTTATCATCATTGTTTTGATCTATTTTTTTTATCAGTGTTTACATATGATGTATTATTGACAGTATAACAGTTCTTATTTTTATTTTAAGATTTATTTTAACTAATCAAATAACAACTATCAAATATAAGAGTATTTAATAAGTATTTGAAATCAAATCATAACATAAAATTTATATACAATATACAAAACAAAGAAAAATATATAAAATTTATTTTACAATTTTAGATAATTTGAAAGAAATTTAAATTGTGAAACAGTTTATTGATTTGAATGAGTAAATTTATTTGTGAACCAATAATAATAATTGGCGCGGTAGCATGTCACTAAAGTCCCACTAATAACGCCAATTTGCGATAAATAGAAATATCTAGAAACCAACAACTGACTGCCTCTCACTGACTCTAAGAGGATGAGGTGGGCGAACTATAAAGACTTCCCAGAGAGGGTGGAGGAGGAGATAGATGCAGCAGAGGGCATAAATTCCTAATCTCCATGAGAAGCAGAGGGGGCCTCCTAAGGGCGTCGCCCCCTATACTATCCATTTAATCAACCGTTTCCATCATCGGCCCCTCATCGGCCCTTAATCGGGGAGAAAGAGGTGGGCTCGGCTTGAGTGCTAGGGGTTATCGAATTCTCCACCGAACGGCATGCACTCCACGTCAAATAAAAATGAAAGGAACAAAGAGGGTGGAGAAAGCATACAATATCAGCCGTGGGTGAAAGTTGTCCGCTGAATTGTTAGATATAGTTATTGGTCCCATATTAGATCTGTATCCTCCTTGGCACCAGATTACTGGCCAGTGATTTTGATCTGATGGCGAGATTGGTTTTGTCTCTTACTATGCGAAGGAGGAAAGTAAGAGATGGCCAAGTTGAGAAGGAGGAAAAGAGGTTGTCCTGATCCCGCTCTTGTGTTATGTGGGTGATAACTATTCACTACCATTGCTAAATCTTCTCCCGGCTCTTATTTGTCTTCAGCTTAGTATCTGCTTGCTTGCTCTGTTACTCAAGTTGGAGATTTTTGCCACAGTAATCTGGTTTCTTATAGATAAAAGTCATTCAAGTCGGTTGCTCTTAAGAGATTCTTACAATTCGAAAACATTCTTGGATTAAGTTCCAATATACTTTAATGCCGCAAAGTAGATTCAGATATTTTCCGCATCAGTGAAAGTATTTGAGTGGATTTGACAGTCACGTGATTAAATAGATAATCCCTTTTTGTGTTCAATTTATTATTTTCATAAGTTTATTTGCGATGGGGACATCAAAACTTACTCACTTATCATTAAAGTTCCTTAATTTAATATTCTAAAAATTATGAAATAATTTATATGTTGCTTATACTTTATAAGTGAAAGTATGATGTATTATTTTATACGTAGCATGATCTTTTTGAAGATGTGATAAGTGTATTTGAATGATTTTCTTAAAATTTGATTTCAAACATAATATTATCTGAAAATATTACACAATTATATCCAAAGTATGAAAAAATAAAGCTTTACTTTCTAAATAATCCTGCATTCAAAATATTTTCAATGAAAGCAACTATCAAAATCTTATATAAATGACTTTGTAATAGAATAGTAAAGTAATAGAATTTCTTTTATTTAATATTATATAATTTTAGTCAATCTACAGTGAGATTTATAAGGAAAGAAAATAACAGTTCCAGAATTGATGTCACCCTTGATTATGGTTCAAAATTACCTGATGCTTGATGGCTTTAATAACTTAAGAGTTAGTTAAAATTGTTAGATGAAAGTGTTGTAAAATAAAACAAACAAATATGTAGTAATAAATTGTAAGGAGTCTTATTCTATGTCATCTATGTATTATCAAACTCGTTTTCCCAACCAATCATATTCCTAAATATATGCGTTTTTCTTTGATAAATCTCAAAACTCTCGTGTATTTTGCACTGTGCACTATTTGGTTAAATAAATAAAAAATATTTTCCAGTTAATTAATGACAGTATAAGCAATTTTGTTTAAGAAAAAAACTTATTTTTTTATCTTAAATAATACAATTATGCATGAGACAGCATACCTTGAAACCAAAGTAAATTACATAAATAGCTAAAAACAAAATTTTTGGAATTAATAGATTTTTACTGGATTTAAATTATGAAATATTAACATGAATAAAAATAAATAATTCTTTCGTTTGAGTAATATCTAATATCAACAAAGTAACACGCTAGAGATATATTTATACGATAAAATAACATGAAAAAAATTTCACGAGTAAAAATTTTGGATTAATCTGCATGTAAAAGTAACTGTAAAATATTAATGAAAAGTAATGCATATTTTAAATAATTTGTAAGTAAGAACCGAACACGAAAGGAAAAGGTTATACTCAGATTTTGGCAGTTATAATTACCATATAACTGATAATTATAATCTTAGCATACATCTTTAATATAATTATCATAACATTGTAAGTATATTCAATAAAACTTTCTTCAAATCATAAGTTTCACTAATATATTATAGCATAAATCAGGAAAACCATTTAATAAATTATTCATTAAAATAATTTCCTCTATGAGTAAAATATATATAGGTGAAACTACAATCATTATATATGGATGAAAATTTATACAATATTTTATATAAAATTGTATGTATACATGGTTACCATAGCATAATTCCCAATGCTAATACTCTAACAGAGCTAATAATAAAGCATTAATCATTAAAATATTTACAAATTTATGCATTAAAAGATTTATCTCTATGCGTCAAATACATTTGAAACGTACATGATTATAATCTATGTGCAAATTTATGCCATACCATATGACAATTTGTATGCGTGAAAAAGTTCATCTAATGTAAAACATATATTGCTGGATGTTATTTTTACATTATTTTAAACTATTTGGTAATAAGCACTTAGATTTACTTTCATATGACATTTTACAATTTTTACATTTTGTATATTGGGTAAATTTCAAACACCTTTTTAATTTCTTACGTACTTTCAACATTGTAAATAATTGTATTATTACAGGGAATGAATAAAAATATCTAACATTTAAATTTATAAGTATTTTTAAAATTAAAATACATTAAAACGCGTAACTTACATAATTAGAATAACTCTTAATGTTTTATGGATAATATGAACTAAGGTTACAGAATTAATTTTAACAATAATAATAATAATTTTTATAATACTAAGAATTAATTCCTCAAATATTTTTCATTTCAAGAGTTCATTTTTGTAAAAGAAGAAAATAGCTTAAGCAACAATAATTGATTTATATAAAGTAATAAAGTGAAAGAATTGTGATTTAAAGAAATTACATATTAATTTACCAAAGAAAAGAAAATTTAAGCAGAATATTTTTAACTGTAGTTGAAATATGTTTTTCTTTAATTATTAATGTTTTTGTTATAAATTTAATTAATAATAGAAAGATAAAAAAACTGTAAATGGGAAATAATGGAAATCAATTAAAAATTTGGTGAAAAACTAAAATTAATTTAGTTACGTTTCGTATATTATTTGATTAAATTTTTACATATTAGATAAATTTAATCAAATTTAAAAAAAATTTTACATATTGAAAAACTTAGATAAAAAATTATGTAATATGAATTTCTTATTATCTTAAATTCTTACAAATTTGAAGAACATTCTTCATATTTCTATAAATTAGAAATATGAGATTATGTTTAATTCTTCAAATTGAACTATTTATTTTCCTATCAATTATGAAACAAGACACATTCTTTTAAATTGATTTCCTTAAAATCTTATATACTAATTTTTGCGTTAAAATGAATTTTAGTGCTGCTTTGAGCAAAAATTTTGTATATCCTTAATTTTATAATAAACTCAGCAAATGTTAAAGTTTGTATATAAAATAATCAGTTAGAGGTTAAAAAAATTACATTCTCTATATTTAATTTTGAATATTAATTTATATGTCCTTTTAAATTTTTATTTAGTTAAATAATTTTGAAACTGTTATTTCAATAAATATGCAAATTTATAAATAATGGATAAATTTTCAAAAATTTTATAGAGGAGAACTTTTAAATGTAAAAAAAAAAAAATTAACTTTATGTAAAATTTTGATTAATAATTGAGAAACATTAAATTTTGTTAAAACTAATTTTATCACATCTTTTATAAAAAAAATAATCCTTCAAATCCATAGTAATTTAATATTAATACAATTGATACACAAATAAGACATTAATTGAGTAAGTTTTTATTTTTTTATAAAATCAAAATTTCAAACTGCCTATAATATTTGACATAATAAAAAGCATCAAAAATAAGTTTAATTAGAAATTTAACATATCCTTTTAAAATTTAGACAGTTCATTGTTAATGAAAACAGATAATATGAATTTATAACAACATAGCTATTACAACAATGTAACTTAATTAAATAGTTCTTAAATTGGAGAAAGAAAAATAAAAAAAAGTAAAACACTTTTCTCTTGATTTCTGATCTTCTTTCTTCAAGTCTATTATCGGTTATTTTCTCAAGAAAAAAAAAACACCAAAAAATCTTTTCCCAATTTCAACATAGGCCACAAATGATTTTTCCTCTAAATGACCACACGTCGAGCACCGTTATCAACATTCTATCACAGGCGCCCTTAAAACACCTTTTGCAGTCGATAGGAAAGAAAACAGAAACGAAAAGAAAAGGAAAAAAAGTCGGATAGATAGGGATTTTTCTTCTTTTTTAGGGATTTTTCTTCTTCTTGGCCCTCTCCTTTAATTGGATGGAAGTCTGCTGATGGACGGAAGGACGTCAAAAGGGTCCGTCATAGCAGGCCGTTACTGCTGACCGGGAGACTCTTGAGTGCGATTGCTAACCAGCTGCGCCCAATTGCATTTCCTTCAATTCTTAAGATTGGGTGCAAGAGATTTTTCTTCTCTTTTCAACATCCTTCTCTTTCTTTTAGCTTAAATACTTGTAGAAGTTTTCCAATTAAAATATCCCCATTATTCCCTTAAGATAGGGAATAATTTATCTAAGTCAGCCTGTATTTAAATACTATTGTAATATGTGATAATCCATAGAAATGTATAAACTTAAAGAATAAATATCAGACAAATTTAACAAAATTGATAAGAGATTACAATACATTATTGCACTTTGTTTTGCATCATTATAATTATTGCTAAAAAAATTGTAGTAAGTATCGAAAAGTTTTTAAAAAGTAAATAAGCCATAAAAACAGATATTTAAAATACTGAATTTCATTTGAAATATGTTACAAAGCATGCCGTTTTGGCGTTTCGAATTATCTAAAAGCATGTTAAATAGCATTGCTAGTTGTTTAAGAAGAGAGCGCAGTTTCTTTCTTCAGTAGAACTCTATTAAAACTGATACTGGAGCAATATGTATTTTTTAACTCAAAAAACAAATTTTACACAATTTTAAACTGTAAAATATATGGAGGTGTATTTGAGGTTATAGAGAATAACATCTCATAATCTCCTAAGAATTATTTCAAAGTTTGATATCCTTTTGAAAATGAATTTTTACATTTCTATTTCTAGTTTGAATGTTAAACATCTGCTACTTATCGAATTTTAACATAGGTGCTTTAATAAAATATAAACGACATTTCTTTTCAAACAAAAAAATTAATCACAGATTTAAAAAATATAAACTGACATTATTTAGTTCTTAGACCACCCAACTTGTCTAGTGGTCAGCGTGCCCGACTGCGGATAAGGAGGTCATGGGTTCGAATCCCGGTTCGGGCATGGATGTACTTTCTCTCTCTCTATCCTATCTTTGTCCTTTCCTTGTATGAATGAGGTGTTAATGGATGCCTACCCTACAAACGGGTACCTATGGCATGTGTGTAGAGCAAAATCGTACTTTCACCTTCATGGTGCTCTGATTAAAACGAAAGACGCTCCCAATTGACTTAAATTCGAATAGCCAAGGTATAGCGAGCTTGGCTTGTCCAAATGTCATTAATAACAACAACAGTTCTTAAATTAAAACCTAGATTTATGAAGTGAATTAACTATGAAGTTTATATACCAATAAACTTTTTCTAAATTTCTGCCTAAATTTTCTTTTATTAGCTAAATGTTAATTTAAAAAAATGGAAAGACATTAAGATATATACATTGTTATTAAGGAATATGGTAATGATGTTTGAATTTCAATTTTTTTAACAAATCCTTTCCTTTTAGGCTAATTTTGACAAAAATATTCAAACTGGTATAACTAAACTCACAAGATTATATTTTTGTGTCAATGACCTCATAATACACAGATTAGATTTATTTGTATTGTATGTCAAATAATTCATACTTCAGATTTTATGCAAATTATCCAGGAGTAATCAAAATGTAATAATTAAAAGTAACTTAGATATTATTATTATCTTCGTCTTTATAATTAACAATAGCTATCAAAATCAAACTGAAAAACTGACCCGAGAATAATTTATCTTGATTTATATTCAAACTAACATAACGACTTTTAATTATCTGTTATGTAAAATTTTCGTTTAATTTTGTTATTTTTTTCCAGAAAGAAGATGTGTCACGAAGTTGAATTATATTCACCTAGGAAATTTGAATGTTAATTGAAATTTGCTTAGTACTTTAATCGTAATTATCAATAACCTTTCCAGTTTTATGAAATCATTAATGTTATTATTAGTTATTATTGTTAATGTTATTACTATTATCATTTTGTCATTTTTAGCTCCATTGATAATTTAAATAAATCTTCGTTAAAATTTATTTAAATTAAATTTTCATTAATTGTGCAGCTAAATGGAAATGCAAGTAATTTTAAAAATACTACAAATCTATAACTTAGATTATGAATTTGTTAATTGAAGCCAAATTTATGCCTTTTAACAATACTAGATATTAATTTTTCTTCTGTATTTTAATGAATCTTACATTTTTTCCAATGCTCTTTATAAATATCTAAGCAAATTGCCAACTATTCACATCTTTTCAAATGCATATTTGAATTCTAAACGTTTATGTATGAAAACGTTTAAGGAAAAATAAGAAATTTTAAAAATATTTAAAAAAAAACAATAAAGAAATCTCTGAGTGTCATTTGAAAAAGTTATTTATCACAAAATCTTTATAATACAATTATATAGCTTCTAAAACACGATCTTATGTACCTTGGATTTTTTTAATTAATAAAATTGTTAATATTTTTACTACACATATAGCATTCTTAAACTTTTCATTTTATAATGAACTATTATAGAAAAGTCCCTTTCTTTTCCATATAGTCAAATGCAAAAAAAAGCTAAATTTCTCTCACTCCAAATGTAAAAACAAAACACACTATTGCATTCACTTTTAAGTTACGAATATTATTAAGTTTCTAAAAAGTCTATTGCGCAGTAGTTAAGGGAAAGTTTCTCGTTTTGCAATTGAATTTGATATCCCGAAATAGAATGCTCAACTTGAGTGAGGTTGGAGAGACTAAGAAATTTCAAGGTATTTATAAAATGATTTCACTCCAGAAAGTCGAACAAAAGTTTAAAAACTTTACCAAATGCTATAAAGTTATTGATAAAATTTCAAAAATTAAGTCTTAAATTTTCGTAGATAAAAGATTCAAGAAATCGTGCTTTTTAATTGGAAAATAATGGCCACCATCTCTTGATAAGTGAAAAATTGCCAAATTTTACCATCTCGGAACAAAAAAAAAACTTGCGTATTCGAAATTTGATTAAAATAATGATTTTTAATCAATATGCATATTTAAGTACTTTTTGTAGCTACAATAAATCTTTTCGCACGTGTAAAGAAATTTAAGTGATGAGACAAATTGTATAACAAATTGTATAAAAAATAAATATTTAAAAAGCAAAAACTCTGCCTCTGCTACATAATAGGTAAGATTACGGGGATACAAACTTCTAATTTTTGTTTTATAATAAAAATAAAAACAGCCATTTTTTATTCAACATCCAAAATATTATTCGTTCTTATCGAATTTCTTTTAAATTTGATATTTGAGAATGTTTATAAAGTTCTCTAAATCCTTGTTTCAAAGCGTTGTTTTCTAAGAAGATCATCAACGTCATCTACGACGAATTTTATGGCTAAACAGAGATTCTACAATTCTGCAATAACAAAAATCGACAACCAAGATTCTTCAGAACCAATCTCAAACCATAAGCAGAAAATTTCAGAGAACAGGAAAACATAACCAGGTGCCAGTGACAAAATCAATAGTTTCTGTACGAAATGCAACATTTTGTTTGTAATGGTGTCGAGACATCTCGCAGTGAATTAGCAACAGGGAATGTTATCGGATGAATATACTGCCTTTCGCGGTGATGAAAATCTTATAATTTTGTAAGAACACCCCAAAATCATGAATTCCTCTTGGCGTTATTGTGCAAAGCATGGAAATGGTACCCTGATGTTCCCTGAGGATTTACAAACTTCCATAAGTTTTCTAGAAATATTGGCAAATTAAGGATAACATTCCATGTTGTATTGTTACTCTGATGATGGACGATAATTCTATTATGTATCTCGTGAACTGGCCAGAGTGAAACTCAAAAAGTGAATTCAAATTCACTTTGTTGAGCTTCACTCTGGCCAACTACCTTTCTCGACCACAGCAGAAACCGGACTTCAACGTATAGGATGTGGTAGAAAGAATTATCCTGTTACCAAACATCACTGTTCTCTACTATCTAATATAGAAAAAATAAAATAATACGTATAGTCAGTGAATGGTTTTCTGTTGACAAATACACTCTAGCATCATGTAGATTCCATACCCAGATAATTGAGAATAATTAACCGTACGAATTGTGTGTAGTCTTTTATGTATATATATATATATACATATATATATATAACGTAATTTTTATATTTATTTTGTTATTATAAGTAATAATGATTACATATCATAACAAAATTATTTTAAAAAAACTACATTACATATATGAAAACACTTTCACTGTATTAATAAGCCTTATATTATATTAATATTCTTGCATTAATATTCTTGATACTAATTCCCTCATATTAATTACTTCCATTAACTTTTTTAATTGCGTTAATTTTATTGGAAAAAGTAATGATTTAATAGAAAAAATGCTCTAGGTGAAAAATGATTAATAAAAATAGCATCTCTTATCTTTTCCATTTATTATTATCACTTTTAAGATGTAAAAAAAATAAGAATATCTCTAATTTATTATTGTCAGGGAAAGCAAATATCATTAATTTTCTTAAATCTCAGCATATAATTGAAGCGGTGAAATAAACTCACATTACAACGTCAAAGAGGCAGTCAGTTTTCTTCTCTTCTGAACTCTCATTTTCTATAATTGCTATTAAGGAAAACTAATTTCGCAGTGGGATGAAAAAAATTGCCAGTACCAGAAGACGAGATAATCACCCAGTATGGGAGCATTTGGAAAGGAAGGATGGGTAGGGTGATGAAACACAATGTTTTGACTTCCACCATTGTTGAGCCAATCCTTAATCTTATTGAATCTTCCCCGTACAATTGGGCTTTTCTAACAGCGGATGTGATTGGTCCATGGCGAGATTAAGCCTCTTTTCGACGTCAACCAGGACATTAATCACTTCGTGCAGAGACAACAACTGTACAGTGGACATCTAACCACTATGTTCCCGAAACGTCTAGTTAGAACCTTGACAAACTGAAACATTCGAAATGGCGATTGCTGTCTTCTGAATCTTCCTTTTTTTTTACCCTCCCCCTCCATCTTTGTCGCCCGACATTGGCAGTATATTAGCTTTATTTCTTATTTCGTCTCCAGCGAGCATGGTGGGGAGTGGAAAAGACGTGGAATTTAAGCAGGAATTACCGGAAACTGGAGACGATTTCCGATTCTATCCCGCTTTCTTCCCTTTTTATTCTGTCATTTCCTCTTTTCTTTTCAGAAATCCATTCAGCGCAGGAGATTACTCTTCACCAGTAATGAAGATTACCTCCAACACCCTGATGTGAGACAGGGAGAGAAGTGTCGAGACGGGAAAAAATGTACTGAAATTACTTCCCAAATCAGGAGCGATCCAAAAGTTGACAATCAAAAGTGGGCCTTCACTCTGTTATTGATATAAGATTTTTCTTATCAAGGCAAGAGTTGCGAGATGAAATATTCGAGGAAACTGGAGAGAAATACCTCTTAAGAAAATAAAAAAAAATTTTATGAGTAGACATTAGCGAACGGAAAAGCGTTTTTGACCGTTCCTCGTCGATATTCATTTGAATTGTTTAATGGGAGTAAGAAATTTTTCTTGCTCTTCTTTTTATTAATGAAGACGTAAGAAGAGGAAAACTTAAGTGTTTCTTTATTTTTCAATTGCGATGTCTATAAATTTTTATTTAGAATTGTTAGACTTTGTTTCATTTAAATAGCTCATGTAAAGAAGCGAAGTTCTTAATGGAAGTAAAACATATTTGTTGCAAGCATTGTAACTAATCATTCATAAAATAAAAAAAGTTATCTTAAAAGTCTCTGTTCTTTTTGCTAATGATTCTGTAACTTACATTTAGATTCAGCACTTTTAGGAATAATAAACTCCTTAATAATTGAAATATAATAACAGAGCAAGAAATTTCATTTTATTGTAAGCAATTGTGAAGTTCTAGCTGCATTTAAGTCAGATAAGTAATATAATATGAAAGATTTCTAACGAGTAATTAACGAAAAAGGGATCAAAATGTGTAAGACATTTTACAATTACAATAATTTTTATCAGATACAAAAGAGCTTACAAATCAGGGAAAGTTTATACTTTAAATGATACGTGACAAATATTAACATTTAACATAGAAAATAAAGGTCTACCAAATAATAAAAATTAAATGAGAAAATCTGTCTATGATACAAACTTAGATCAAGGTTTAAAGTTTCATTTATAAGCAAAAAGTAAGAATATTCAAAGTTCTATTTACATAGAAAATAATCTTACGCTGTGTAATCCAGTAATGGTAGCTGAAAAGCAATTTAGTATACAAGTAAGAATGTCAGTATAGACTATTCGAGAGAAAAATTCATACAAATAATCCTGTTGGTCTATAACCCTGACTCTTGTATTTTCTTATACTGCATTTCAGGATGTTTAATAGATGTTACACAATGATATTGTTGTCTATTCAAAGAAAGATTTGACAAAGTTGAAAGACAAAAATGCAAACTAGAATTTGAATGTCACACGCTTCAATTACAATCAACCAGATTTAAAAGCTGGCATGGTTTTCAGTTACAATAAAAAAATATCAGGGAAAAATTCATTTCTGCCTAAGAATCAATTATAGCTGTAATCAATGATCAATTGATTTCAGGACTTGAAATTTTAATACACTTTTACGAAAAAAAGGCCACATCTTCCCTGTTCATAAAATAATGGTATGAGCACGCATTTTTTATTGTTTCCAAACTCATTTAGTTATCGTTTCTGATAAATATGAGACCTAAATTTCAATTTACCTGATTAATTTTCAGCCCAAGTGGTAAATGTTACAGAAATTCCAACTAACACTTTTCAATTACATATGAGATCCAATAATATGAATACAAAACTAAATCAAAAATGCTTGAATGGACTAAAAATAAGGGAAATGTTCCGAGTAGATACATCGATGTTATTTCAATAACATTTGGCATAACAGTTTATTCTTGTATATATATATATATATATATATATATATATATATAATATATATATATATATATATATATATATATATATATATATATCCTTGAACACTTTAATCTCAATATCTTAAATAATAAAAAGCTCTTATTAGTAAAAGAATTCTGGTTACATAAATTATTAAACTTACATTTTTTATATCAGAGAAATTAGAAATGAATTATCGTAACTGAATATTTAACTCAGCTAAAGTCATTTTCAATGCATATAAAATTTCATAAATTGTGCTTATATTTGTTGAATAACTATGCATCATTGAAAATTAAAGCTTATGTCTTAAGAAATATTATAATTAAAAAATAAACGTCAGTTAGTCGTCCAGGTATGAGCAGCTTTGCATTGCATCATACATTAATTTCGTAATATTGAAAAATGTGAGTTTAAAATTTTTTTCTACTACATACTCGTGGAATAAATACTTGTTAAAATTTAAGTAAGCAAAATCTTAATATAAAAATTTTGTTTCTATTGCTCTTCGAAAAGAAATTTTCAACCCCTACTCGAAAATACAGTCACATAAAAACCACATGAATATATTAGAACATAAGATTTTGAAGTTACATTACTGATGTAATTATAAGTTATTCACAAAACACACACAAATATCATGTGTTATATCATTAGTAAGAAATTGAACATTTAATTTGCATTAATTTTGCTTAATATTTCCTCTTCTTAAATAAGAGGAAAATAAATTTGCAATTTAAATAAAAATAATTTTCAAAATATTGCTTAAAATTTTTTGTTTTTAAGTAATACTTAGACATATTTTTACTTCTTATTTTAAACGAGAATGATATACAAAAATTTACATAAATAAAATTCTAATTTTATGTTCAAACATAAAATTAAGTTTTCTTTAGTTTCTTAAAATTTCATGGAACCAAAGGTAAGAAACTACTATTTATTTTTGGAATGGCATAATAAAGAAAACTTACATTTTGAAACTAAATTTAAAAATAAATTTCAATTATTCTTAACGATTTTTTAAATGTCATTTAAATATTTCCAATGCATTTATAATTTGAGAACCATTTTGATATTTCACCTGCAATCGACAATTCTATTTCCGGTTGCAAACGTGGGGGAGGAATCTAATCTCTGACGTCACCCCAAAGTTCTTTTTACGATATAGAGGGGCAGGTTGCTATTTTTATTGTCCCGTTGCCACACACCGGAATGAAATTAAGTAGATTACGTCAGTGGGCTGTAAAAATAAAACCCAAATTCGATGAGTATTATGATAACACCGTATTTTATGATGGAAATACTATTTCAGAATGGGGATACGTTATCACGCTCTTAGTCCTAACTTGCGCATTAATTTTTCTTATCTAATAATTGCAAAATGTTCAGCTTGGAAAAAAGTAATGTTGTCCAATTGATAGTGGTAAAAAGATGTCTTCCACCATTTTTTTAACTTTTAAGAGCATAAAACAAACATTATGAAAATACTGTATTGGTAAATAGTAGCAAATTACAAAAAATTGTCGTTAAAGTTTGTTATCGTAAGATATAAGATTCGAACTGAAAGGAACTATAAAACATCTGTTAACTATTTCCATATATGTATGCAAACTTTAAAAACATTATTCAGAAATGCAAATACCTATGCATTAGTTATTAGCTTTTGTTCTCTCTCATGGGCGAAAATGTTAAAAAAAGTTAATTCATTTATAAAACATATTAAACATAATTTAAGTGTACTATTAAAAAATAAAATTTCTTATTTTGAATTGTGAATTGAAATTATTAACATATTTATCATTTCACTTATGTACTTTTTAAAATATTGGGATAAAAGAATTTCTTTTACATAAAATAATTTAATTTTATTGCACATATGATGTCAATGGTTAGTCAGATAAAAATTTATAACTCCATCATATTTTTTAAAGAATAAGTGAGAGCTTTTATACATCTCGGAATATAATTTGATTATTAAAGGATACTTTGTGGGACTTTGTTAAATATTTTGAAAGGGAAAGATAAACTTATATTTCACTAAAAAACTTAATTTGATTTCCATATTAAAACGCAGATTTAATCGTATTCTAAAAACCGAGCTAATGATATATTTATATCCATTAATGTCTGTGCCAACTGAAAAATAAAAAGTAAAATATTAATTTGCAAAGGGAAATTTGGATGCAAAAGTTCTATCGATAATATAAATATAAAAGTACTGTAAAATAAAATCGTAATTTAATATTTTAAAATATTTTTTCTGTAAAAAAATCCATTTGTTATTCAATTAAAGTACATTTTCAAGCGTTTTAATACAAATATAGATATGTATTCGTAGTCAGTAGTTTCAAGAAGAATGTCTGCACAAAATATTTCACCAGAAATAAAAATTCAAATTGCCAAGAGTAGAATAGAGTTTAATTTGAATAAAATATCTTATTTTGAGAAGTTTGCTATTAAAGAAATATATCTCCAGTGAATTATAATTATATTTTCTAAGCCATCACTGAAATGGAAATTGTCAGTAGTAACTTTAGAGTGTGACACTTCATTGTGTGAATATATATATATATATATATATATATATATATATATATATATATATATATATATATATATATATATATATATATATATATATATATATATATATATATATATATATATATATATATATATATATATATATATACAAAGTTTTATCTTTTTGTTTATTTCCACAGAAAGATGTGACATTTTCGAAAGATAAAATTTTGAATTAAATTCCAAACTAACTTATCATTTAAAAAAGTCATTCGTAAATATAAATATCGTCAATTTAGATTAACATTAAAAAACTAAATTTACATGGATTTGATAAATACAAGAAGATTGTTCTCTATAAGTGCCTCATAGATTATAAAATACGCTTTACCAAAGGGAAAAAACGTCTCTGCAACACTGATATTTTCTTGTTCGTTTTAAATTCTTTTGTAGTAACAGATATTTAAAAAAAAGAAATGATTACAGGCTTAATAAAAGTTTCAATCTACTCAAATCTTATTTAGAATATCACTTTCTCTTGCCATCTAATCATTATATCTGCCAATCCATTCTCTAATCTACGTAGTCTGTCTTCTAGATATTACTTCTATTTGACACAATTCAAATTGGAAAAATTGAGAATAAATTCAAATTCTTCCAAGCAGCACTTTCTTTTCAGCTGTTCTTATTTTCAGTTTCTTTTTTTTCTCCACTTCCTCTGCTGCCATTGTTTCCCCATTTTTCAACTCATTCGCAAGCAATGGAGCGTCTTGTCTAAAATAACTTTTTTTTTCGGTGACGGGGTAATTTATCGAGTATTTATTCATGGCCTTTGCTGACACCCCGAAAAATTCTGAAGCCGTTGATACCGAAGAGAATTGAAGGGTAAGTACACCACCATCGAAGTGCATTGCGCAAAAGCGTAGACTTCCCTTCCTTCTTGGCGAAACTACGATAGTTCGAAACCCGCCAATAAAGAATCAATTCTAGACGCGCAATAAAAGAAACGGAATGGAAAAAAAGATGGATTGTATGGGATAGGGAATTTGCTACTTACTGTATCAGGGAGATCTTTACGGTATCTTTCCAACAGCTAAACTGCAGCAGTTCTCTGCACTGACCTCAGCAAATTCTAAGCAATGTAATAAAATTCTAAGTTTAAATCGCAACAACAGTAAGTTCAATTGAGATATTTGATCAGGAGGAAATTTTATGAAAGAATTATCTATATAGCATATTATGTACTTGTGCGTATGGTTTGATTTAGCATAGAGTTTACTCTGTTCTAAATCAAACCTAGGTATAGTTTATTTATTTTATATATATATATATATATATATATATATATATATATATATATATATATATATATATATATATATATATATATATCCTACTGAAAAAGCATTTTTTAGAAACGATCGCATTTTATGTAAGATATATATATATAAATGATTTTTTTATAACATTTATTTATTTTGTAATTGGAGCTATATAAATATCAAAAGTATTTTGAATTTATCTGCAAGTCTCATTTTTTTAAAAAAACACTGAACAGTATTTTGTTCCCAGTTATTTATTAAATTTATTTATTAAATATCTAAATTTTAATATTTCCTTAAAAATATATTGTTTAAATAATATATAAGATAGTTTTTATTATTACATTTGTAATCACGTATTTCTAAACATATTTACTTAGTTTTAAATTTATTACACAATTTACCACAATAATATTTGCATTTTTTTCAACATGCAACATCTGTAGGTAAAGAAGGATTAGGTATTCATGTAAATAATTGACCTTCACGTTTATTAATTGAAGTCATTTCAGAAAACACTTGTAAAGTTTCTTTCTAAATTATTACTATCATGTTAAAAGTATGACTTTTTATTAACAGAAAAAAACTTTCAATTTTATTTTTAATAAAAATGTCTTAACCGTTATAAATAATAAATACTTAAAAATTATTTAAATTTTTATTATTAAAAATAAATTTTTATAATCAGTAAGCTTACACACATTTAAAGACACAAAATTACAAAACATCATTATAAGATATAAATATTTTTGATGATGTATTGGTAACGTTTTCGAAAAATTCTTTACATTTTAACAGTAAATTATTAATTTATGGCATTAAGTATATGTAAATATTATGTAAATGTTAATATTATCTAATAATAATAATGTTAAGTTGAATATGTCTTTTAATCAATAGACGTAGTTAAGAATGGAAAAAACGTATTTCAGCAACCATTAGTATTTAAAGAAACAGCTCTAAACATTAAAATGTGTAATGATTGCATAACTCCATTTTCCACTGTAACACTTACACCATGTTAATTCCATATATAGATCACTTACGCAAACTCATAATTATTTGACCTGAAGTAGTCTTTCTGTGTTAATTAATAAGCATTATTTACTATTAATAACATTATGGGTACTGTAAAAAATCGTCCTTACATTGTTGAAAAAGGATAAGGAAAACTATTTTGAATGATATTGTTATTGACTTCTGTTAAGAGAGAAAATAACACAGTGCCACAGATATTTATATTGAAAGAATATCATACATATATCAACAACTATGTTGATATCTATATGATTTTCGAGATATGAATAAAAACTATTAGCATAACTCAAAATAATACAAAATTTACTTAAATTTTAAAATTTTTTAAGTATTTTCTGTGAAATTCATTTGTTTTTTCCAAAACCCTATTTTATCTAAAAAGGAACCTAATAACATTCAGGGTGTCTGTAAGGGTCTACAAAGGAGAAGCATAATAAAACGTACATTGTATTTGAATTTACTAAGTATAATTTCTGATAACAAATAAAATTTAATTTAAATATTAAAAAACATAATTAAAGGAAAATATCTTTTATAAATTTTTTGAAAAAAATAATTCTTGAATATTTTTCCTTTATTGAGCTCATATATATTTATTATTTTTTTATGTAAGAAAACCAAAGAAAAAAAGCAGAAGATTTTCACAAACGAAATATTGAACAGATAGTGAGTCAATTGAATACGAAGCGTATGAATCGTAACTATAAAATTACAATCATAAATAACGTTTTGCATTACAATAATTTGATTTACAACACTATTCATTTTGTAAGAAAGTCCATGGGACAACATATGTTCGGAGAATGAATTCCAAATCATCCAATGCCATAACTCACCAATTCCGTGAGTAAGGTTTAAGGGAGCGGAAGAAATAATCCAAAACCACAGTGAGCCCTTCTCCATCTCCCACCCATCCAAGTTTAGTATTCTATTATCTCATTCCCCAGGGCACTAAACTCAATTCTGTCAAATAATGTCGCTCAGAAACCCCTGGGAACGACCCCTATAAAATAGGGGTGCTAGTGGTCCTTCATAAAGGAACGAGACTGCTATGGCTTTCTTCCCACCCACCCAACTCGCCCACAGTAGCCCTGTATCAAACCTATCACCTCCGAACAAGCTGTAACTACTCAAACAGAGGGTCAAGTTAATTCCAAAGGGTGCCTGGGGTGGAAAGAACCGCACCGAGTCGTTCCCAGTAGCTCCCTTTATGATCATTTTTATGGTTTTCTCTAATTAATCTCTACTTTTATTACGTAGTTAGTGTGGTGCGGGATGGCGAAAGCACTTTCACTTCCACCAGATGACTACTGAACCTAGCAAGGGATTGTAATAAAGGTAGGAAAAAAATCATGGTGATTGAAATAACTGGATCATTTACAATTTCAATGATAAATTTTGAGTATTAAATGAATGTTTTAAATATAATTTTCAATCTAATGTGTAGGGATATATGGCTATACTGTAATAATAAGAATGTGATTTATCTCTCGTCTACTACGCATCAATACATTTGCTCCGCTTAAATTCACTCTGATGGGGAATCAAGTGTTGATATATTTATTTTGTTAAAGTAAATCAACATTTATATTTTACGATTAAAACTCAAAATCAATGCTGTGCTAAATATGTCGATGAAAAGTTTCTCAGCTGAAATCTATTAATGACAATAAAATCTACACTGATAATACATAAAAATAAGTGATTTACATCAGATATCTTAAAAAGTTTTCATGGTCAAAATATCTTACAGTATTTTTATTTGATATCAAATCAAAATATCCCGACTTAATTCATTTCTTATTTCTTTACATTACATCATTTTTTAAATTGTATATTTTATATTGGACAAGAAAAATATTTGAATGTGAACGGTGATCTGTCCCTCAGCAAAATACCGCAGACATTTGAATCTCATCTTATTTGACTTCGTATAATATATAATCTAATAACTGACAGCTACTATAAGGTATAACATTTACTGCATATTGATATGTTATAAGGTTACTGTTGATCAGTTGTGGGTCATATTCACGTTTCACAAAAAGGAAAACCTGGCAACTTAACTGAAAGTGTCAAGCCGAACAAACACTCATGTACAAAAGCGTAACATTCGCTTTAAACTGCTTATCAATACTATAGAACCTAGAAACTTCTATTTGAAGCAGTATATTTTGCTCCTAAACTATAGTGTTTATTAGACTATGGCCAAATGAACACTCTATCAAATGAAAGCTGCCTTAATTTAAATAACCACATTAAGGCATCTTTGATCTCAAGAACTTTTCTTAGGTAATAGACTTTATTCGCATATCGCAAACAAGAAGAATATAGTGGAACACTACACACATATTTCGTTGATTCAAAATATCTGGAGACAAACCCGGAACTTTCTATTTCGAAAAGCATAGTATTGCCATCACGTATTGTCTATAAGCAACATATTGAATGTCGTATATGTTAACTCTTAAATTTTGAATTTAAAATGCGAAGAAATTAATATTGTTCAGAGAAAGAAAGAAAATAGTTATAGAATGTTTTTGATGCGTCACATTATTTAAGAAACTACTTTGAAATTGAGAAATGAGAGTTATTTTGAAAAGAGAATGTGTGTCTGTGCGTGCGTGCGTGTGTGCATGTATGTGTGCGTTTTCCATATAACAATTGGAATAATGTGAGCAACTGGAATATTGAAAAAATATTATTAGCAATATTTTTTTTCAAAATGATACCATGTGTTTTCAGTTATCCTTTTCT
Source organism: Latrodectus hesperus (assembly GCA_037975125.1). Taxonomy (NCBI): domain Eukaryota; kingdom Metazoa; phylum Arthropoda; class Arachnida; order Araneae; family Theridiidae; genus Latrodectus; species Latrodectus hesperus. The sequence continues at coordinate 16,397,673 of CM075851.1, forward strand.
TAATTCAACTATTTCTCATAATCTAAAATTCATTTCCCAATTTTTACATTTACAGTTTTTTCTTGTACACATCTTTACAATAAATTTGAGATTTATTTTTGAAAAAATAATTGCTTTAAAATAATAATCATAATACCGAAATTGTCAAACGAAAGAGCCTCCATCAAAATTCCTTCTTTCTTATTAATTCTACACCTTAGTTATATTTCCATTGTAAATTTATTTTCCTCTGTAAAACAAATAGAAACGTGTATGTGATGTTATACTTACAACATATAATGATTCTTTCAATAAATTATAATATATAAAATCATTTCGATATCCTAATATGGAAAATATGTGATGAATTAACTATATCTACTATTAAAAACTCTTTTAATATATATATATATATATATATATATATATATATATATATATATATATATATATATATATATATATATATATATATATATATATATATATATATATATATATATATATATATATATATATATATATATATATATATATATATAGCCTGTTACAAATAACTTTTATCCTAATCTTAAGCTACATTTTAATTATTCGCTGACTTTTGGATCCTAAGGAGCATTAAAATATGTAAATATCACTTATCTTTCTTTTACCTTGTATACAGTTAATTATTAAAGTAAAAAGAAGACAACTCACCAAATATAAACTCCTTAAATTACAATGGAATTAAAAATTAAAATGAAATAAATAAACATGTAAAAATGCAATCAACGAAAATATATTATAAATTTATTATGTAAATAGATAAATGTAATTTATAACAAAAGTAAATTTATGCTGATTTTCTATGGTAAATTTAATTTACTTCTAAAGAAAATATATTAAAGTAAACTTCAATTTAAAGATATATAATTTGTTTCAATAAAAGAGGTTTACCGTTTTTTTAGAAATTATTTTTGAGAAATATTGTCAACTCATTTCATTTAAAACTACCGATTTTTTGTAAATACATACATGTGCTCTGAGAACCAAAAATACTTTGAATGATAACAATTTATTTTAAATTACTATTCATCATATTTTAATGATTTAATTAAGAATGGTTAAAAAATTTGTACAGAATATCAAAAATAGTTATAACTTTTAAATTGTATTTGTAAGGAAAACCGTTTTATTAGGTAACAGCAAATTTATTGTTGTTAAAATTTTGATTAAATATTTAGAGAATTTGGATTATTAATTTAAAAGACAGAAATTTAATAATAACTGGAGAACTTATTTTTCTGCATTCCACTTCGGATCTCCTCGAGTTTAAATTCCTTTACGCGAATTAATGCTGCGAATTAAATGTGGTTCAAAATTCTCTTTCAAATGTTCTAGAGGAATTAGAAAGTGAAAAATTAATTAATCACTTGAAAAATACAGGTTAAAAAATCTAATCCCCACAAACAGCGCAGTTGTTTTAAACTCAATTCCATACGAATGCGATTGTCGAATAAAGTATGGATGTTCACAGAAAATCGTTTACTCTTAAATCTTGATCAATATTAGATATAAAAACTAGTTTAGTTACTTAAAATTTTTAACTAAAAAATTAAGTATCTAAGCATCAAAGTAGTCTAATTTAGGGGTTGATACTGAAAACTATACTGGGTGTTTTTAGCAATTCAAAACCTCTTTTGAGCAATATAGGCAGGAAATATTTACCAGAAGCTTCACCAGACCAATTATTCAAGGCTGACCAATTTCTTTATCTCAGTTTGAGTTTAGTTGTGATCATAATCTAGTAATATGATAAGATAGATTGTTGACATTTTCTATTATTTATATTTTAACATGCACTCAATTCTATCTTTTATGGTAGCAAGTAGTTTTATACTTGTTAGAATAACTACGAAATATAGGTTTTTGAATTTTCAGAACATTTCTGATTTTCTGATTTATATATATATATATATATATATATATATATGTATATAATATAAATATATATAAATATATATAAGAAAATTATTTTTATTTTTATAATGAAAAGTTTTAATGCTTAATAATTTAAAGTTTTTAAGCAGAAATGTTATGAATTGAAATATGGTGTCAAGCATTGCAATAAATTGTGACAAATGAAGTATTAATAATCAGATAGCAACATTGATCCCTGTTAAATTAGTCTCAGGAATGCATAAGGTATCTAAATGTTTGCTTTCTAATTTTCAGTTTAACAGCTTAATGGTTCGTTTGCTATTTTGTATTTGGTTGATTTTAGTGGTTTGGAATTTTTAAACTATATATATATATATATATATATATATATATATATATATATATATATATATATATATATATATATATATATATATATATATATATATATATATATATATATATATATATATATATATATATATATATATATATATAATACATATATATATATATATATATATATATATATATATATATATATATATATATATATATATATATATATATATATATATATATATATATACTGATGAAATTACTATTTGTGTACAAATAATGAAATAATGATCATAAAATGTCAAATAAAATGAAACTTCAAATTTATTAGAGTCAGGAATGAAACCATCGAATTATGGGATAAAGTACTTGTTTATACAAGCTATCCTTTTTACTCGGCTCGAGTAAACACTATATCTTGAAATTCAACATTTTTAAAAGTAGGTGTTCAAGACCCCTAATAAAACGCGCAAGCGAATAACTTGATAAATATTTTTTTTCAGTTTCTCTTGATAAAAAAGATCATATAAAATCACTCTAAATTATTTTATTGCAAGTAAAGAAAATGTTAAACTCTCAAAATCGCTGCTACTTATTAACGACTCATAATTCTCTTTCTAAAATAAGAAACTCAATAAACCTATTTTGTTCAAACTGTTAAAGCTACTCACTTGTTTGCTCATTTCTTTTAAGGCTGGCTGATAAATTATTGGCGGTGTCCGATCCCATTCATGCTAATCGACAAAGTATGAACTTCTCAGAGAGAAAGAAAAAAAGAAGCCAAGCAATATTTCCATAAAATAGCTTTCTACTGTTCGTAGACCACACGTAGTCGTTTTAAGCCCCTTCCTAAATCATACGATCTTCACGATGCAATCATCCCCCCAGAGCTTGGAATTTCGCCTGCTCTGATGGTTCTTAAATCTGTCTTCCAGCACAGAGGAAGGCTGATGTTTGCGAGCAATAAGTGCCCTATTAAAGTACTCGCGACCCTTCGTGATTGAATTGGGCTCCAGAAGAAGGAGGCTGGCCTCGTAAAAATCCTGTACGCTTATGCTGTGTTATACGAGCATTTTGTTGTTTAGTTTCGGCAGCAATTATTCCAGAAATGTAGTAAATAACTCTTTGGAATAATGTTGATAGCTTCTGTTTTGACGTAAATGATGTTTATGGAGATGGGTGAGCTCTTCGGTTATCGACTATTATTACGCAGTGGGTGAACTTTTCTGTTTGATCAAATTTGGCTTCATAAAATGACGATGAAATAGCCATTCTCACGAAATAAATTTAGTAATGAAATCAATATTTTAATTTCCTGGGGGAAGAAATATTTTTGAAACATTGGAACAAAGTCTATAAACATCAGTAGCAAAGTTATCAAACATGCATAAATATTCAAAAAATATCCTAAAAGAAATATATCAAAAAATATTCGCTAAAATATTCACATGTGTCTAACATGGAACACGCTGACATTGTTTACCAACTGGATAATGAATTCTTGGATTTAATTTTAAGTAACATATTAGAGCTTACGTATCAAAAACAAAGAATTATTACGTGTATTAAAAAGCATGCAAGAATTTTTTTAAGATTTTGTTTTAAGATAAGAATTTGCGCGAATAACTATATGCACATTTCTTTACATATTTAGGATAATTTTTTAACTATTATTGAAACATTATCGCAAAATACTAGCAAATGAATTGCAATAAAGTTACTTCCCTTTATATTACTTCAGTTACTTATTACTTCCTTTTTTATAATTGAAATTACTTTCCTTTATTTATTACTGAAATTTTATTAAATTAATCACTCCATCATTTAGAACAAAATTAAATAAGAATACATTTCCGAAAACAATGTTTGAGCATTGAGATGCATTTATTGGAAACTGGTCACGCGAAATAACATCAAGCCTTATTTACATCAAAGGATTTTTCTCCAGCCTGCTATTTTGAGTGGTAACATGTTTCTGAAATGATAATATTTGATTGAGCTGCAACATATTTTGCTAACATTTAGTTTATAAATATTTATAAATATATCAATGTCTTGATGAAAATACTCTTTAGTTCGAGGGAAAAAAATCGGAAATTAGTTTGACATGGATAAATGAAATCGTTAGGGAAATGGGAGTTCTCTAAGGATTGTATTTCTCTGCCTTCTTATAAACTTCTTACAATATAGCAAACAATGTATATAAGTAACATAACTTATATATATTATTTGCAATATTCCATGGCATCAACATTATATATTTAATCCCAAGCCATCACCATTATATACTATAATTGGTGATACACACATTTAAAATTACATATATTCGTAACAGTTAACTCAATTTAAAATTATCCCACAATGTTAATAGACTTACAATATTTGGATATCGGAAAATATATTTCTTCATACTTAATTCTTAATCAAAATTTCTCATTAAGTCCAATACATATTCAAATGCAAGACAATTATTCAATGCATAAACTCATAAAGAGTGAAGGAATATTACAATAGGAAAGCATAATGTAATTTGGCGACACAAATATTGAAATTTTACATGGAATTTGGCTTCCTAGTAATAATCAAAAAAATAAAAATAATAAAATAAAAATTCAAAATTAAAATTTACTTTTATTGAAGACAAGCTTTCATTTTTTCTTACTTGAAGAGTTTCATTTTTCGAAGATTGTTACTTATTCATTTTAATAAATATCAAAATTACATTAACTATATAGTAAAATTACATAGAATAATCTTAATGCAATTACATCAGCCGTATGATATATTTAGAAATATCAGAAAAAAACTCAAAATATTATCTAATTTGAATAAAAATTGAACCAGTGACACTCATTCGATTATAGAATGTTCCTATTGTCAACCATTCTATAGAGAATAACTCTCGTCACTCTAGTTACAACGAAGAACATTTAATGCCTTACTAATTTCACTTTCATACAATGTACCACGACATACATTTCAGCTTCGGGGAATTTAACCTTTAATCCTTGGAAGCTCAACGCTTTTAGGTCTCACCTAATCGAATCTTCTAAAAGTTCTTGGGTCTCAATTAGTGTTACAGCGTGTCCCGTAGAGGGTGACACACTCCCCTGTCGACACAAATGAAGCAGATCGAAAGGAGGAGATGGCCCACCCCGTGTGGAATAATTTGAGCGGAACTCGCCTTGAACAGATTTCCTTCCCTGCTTCCCCCCACTAAAGGAAGCTTCGATTACAAGGCGCTGAGTGGCAAATTAATAAAGATATGCTCGCTGGAGATAGGAAATGCAAATTAGTGTTATTGTTCTTCTTCCAGTTTTGGAAAGAGAAAAGATTTTATTCCGTCCCTTTGTGGGATGACAAGTAAATTTTTATCTCAAAATGAGGTGTATTATGACACAACATTTTGAAATCAGTAAAAATTAACGGTGACTGATTTTTGTTCAGGTTTAATATTTAATAGAAATGGTTACTTTTTAGCATAACCTTATAAGTTATCATCCCGTTAAAGGAACACAAAATTCTATGAAACATGATGAAATGTAACGTTACAGTAATCTACTTTTTTATTAGTATTTAGTTTGAATATCTGATAATTGAATTAGAATAAGAAAAATGGTATGCTTCCATGCCGTGGGGAAGTTTTTCTATAGAGAATTTCTTTAAGGCACTTACAGAATCTTGAAAACAGTAGCAATGCGTGTTTCTAAGTGTAAGTTAAGAAGTTGTTGTGGAAACAACAAAACGAAGCCTATTTTGTATACTGAAGTTTATTTTGCATACTGATAAAATGGGGTATAAGTATGATTTATCCATTCCCCAAGTGATTTCTTACCAAATCTGGCGTTTCTTTTGTTTTGTTTTAATAGTGTTGCTGCTTTTCCCTTTGGTGTTGCCAATTTAAATTTTTGTTGCTTATCGGAATTTTTTGTTGACATGTTGTTGTTTTCTCGTGTTTTAGGTGATTTTTGCGTCTTATATAGTTTTTTAAGTGACAACACCGTTTGAATTTTTTGTTCAGCGTTTCAATTCGGTGAACTGAGGAAATTTCTCGTTGCAAAAATATGCCTGAAATTAAACGTTATTGCCATAATTTATCGCCAAATTTTTCATTAAACCAATCTACCCCAAATCTGATCACTAATAAATGTTTCTCATTTACATAGCATACTTTTATATTTCAGAGAGAAGACAGAGAAAGAAACATGAACTAAAGATAGATATCTCAAAAAGTTTTAAACTCCTACCACATCAGTATATTTTCAAATTTATTGGATTTCAATTAAATAAACTCAACAGGAGACGTCACATTACTAATTTCTTGCATGTTTATAATTAAAATCATCTCATAATGCAAAATGTATCAAAATAAATAAATATACCTCATAATTTAAACAGAATACCTCCCATATTTGATTTTTCGTAATTGATTATATGCAAGTCATACTTGTGTGGTGTAGATTCAAATCCCACTGATAATACATCTTTCGTTCAATTGTTTCCACCCAATCATCATTCCAATGAATATGAATGTAAAAATTAAACAGAAACGTTATATCCAGTTCCTGCTATTTAACATTGGTTGAAATTAAACTTCTGGTTTTTAATATCGGAGATAGACTAAACTGTAATGAATTCCAGCCTAAGAGATGTTCTGAAGCTTAACAAGAGCATTTTACAGAAATACACAAAAAATTTTAAATATGATTGAAAAAAGTGATATTAATCGACGTTCTTACATTTCACATTTGATTTGTTACGTAAGAAAATCAAAATTGGTTAAACATTTTTTAAAATAGAAATATGAAATTAATTTTTCATAAAATCAATTGTTCTGTTTGCCAATTTGTTCTGTTTTTAATTCTAAGTTTTATTGATATTTTCTTAATTTGATTTTTGTTTTTGTCTGAAATCCATAACAGCTTGTATTTTAATGATATCTTATTATGAATATTGGTAACATGCAGGTAAATGTGGTACTATGTAATTTTCTGACTAATTCATTTTTATCTGAAAAACGGAATAACTAGAGAAAACTCATTGTTGAATTTTAAGAAATCATCCCGGAAAAAAAAATTTTTGATATCATGTGAAAATAGCTGCTGGTATTTTAATATGATATCTTATTGTTGATATTTGCAGTATTCAGGTAAATGTGATACTATTTAATATTCTGACTAATTCATTTTTATTTGAAAAACAGAATAACTAGAGAAAACTCATTGTTAAATTTTAAGAAATCATCCCAAAAAAATCTTCTGGTATGATGCGAAAATAGCAACATTTAGCTATTTTCTTTCTTCCAAAATACCTATTCAAAAAATAAATATAAAATCTTTTCAGACAACATGAAAGGGGTTATTAAATAATGCTTTCATGCGCAGTCACAATGCAAAACATGTTCTAATTGTTGAAAGTCATGGCTTTATTAGGTTCAATATTAAAAAATTATATTAATGAGAACTGCATTGAGGATTTAATATAATTAATTAAAATAAAAAATGCTGCGTTCGCATAAAATTACATATAGTTATGGTAGTTAAAATTATTAAAATCACATTTTTCTTTTGAATAAAGGAAATTGCTTAAGCGTAATAAGAATCTCCCAATTCAGTAATTAATAAGCGAAACAATGCGGCTTTCATTTTAAATTAACTTACACAGATGAGAGAAAGCATTTTTCTTTTCACATTATCTAAGAGCCTTTATCCAAGACAATGCAACAAAATCGCTTTGAATGCCGAGTTATAGTTGCTTATGCACGCGCCACAGGAGAGAAAAATGTCTTTTTCTGCAACACAAAATTAGGATAATCCAATTGGCAACGGAACAAACGTTTACCTAATCAGCGAGAGGAAGAATCCCGTGTGAGCAAATTTTTCTCATTTTCGATTGACTTGTTCCGCCTTCGAATATGCACACATACTCCGAATTCCAAGAATTAACAAGCTTATTTCTTCCGGACTGTGAATTTGGCGCAAAAACGATAATATCCAATAAGACAGCCAAGAAAGTTGCACAATAATAAGCTTAATGATAACAAATGAATCGCCGAATATAACCAAATCACAACAACCGCTCCCCGTCTATCTCTGCAAACGTTAATTATTTATATACGTCGTCTTTTCTGCTAATATAAAACTATAAGTCGTAGGCGGAGGGAGGGGGAGCACATGGTATAGGGAGGGGGAAGATATTCTTCCCCTCATATTCAACACTCGTTGAAAGTGTACGGCTTAAACCTTTTGGAAATTGATTTAGTGGCGCAATAAAATGCATTAGTCGGGTGCATTAATTCTGAGTAAATTTTTCCAAGATAAACTTTTCTAAGTAAATAATTGAATTAAAGCGAGAGTGCTTCGCTCTCAACTCCCTCTGCGCATGAATCTTGGTGGAGTTTCCCACAGAAATGAAACTTTGATGCCCTAATAAGGAGGGACAGATTGTATCTTTCTGCATTGTTTTTCATTAAAAAGCCCTTTTATCCCGAACTGATGAGAAAAATGAAACATAAATTATTGCTACAAAGATGTTTTCGACTGGCTCCAATCAAAAACACAACTCAATATTTTATGCTTTATAATGCACTCTGTAATTTAGTTTTTAATGAAATTATGTGTGGCAATATACTAAGAAAACACACTCGTTGTCACTTATGTTAGTGTAAGCGTAAATTAATGTATGGTCCTTTTCTATAATTTGAATAATGATAATTAAAATTTTTATTTATTAGATTAACTTGAAATAAATAATTACGCTTCAGCTTGTTAGTAATGATCTAAATTACATTGACTCAAATGTTAATTTAATTACTTTATATTGTATTGAATTATGTTTCAAGCTTTCTATTTTTGTTCATCAAATCCAGTAAAGAGGACCAATCCACTTCTAATTTGAAATAGGTAATAGTTGCTCATGTTTCAGGTTTGAATACTTGTTATTTTTTAAGCCTCAAAATCAGCTGGCACTTCAAATATTCAAACCACAAAATAAATATTACACCTCTCTTAAATATTGAATACATAAAAACTCTCTCATTATGATTGCCATCACCATTTAGTTACTATAGCTTCAAAAATGTAATTTAGTTTTAAAAAAAATCAAAACACAAGATATATTTATAATTAGAAATATGTTATGAATGCTATATTAAGAAAGCAAATATTAAGTCAAACTTTAAATTATTTTTAATCTATCTGAACTCGCATTCAGATTTGCTTAAGTTTAATGTATGTCTGTTGTTGTTGTGTTGTATAATGGCCGACTACTAGGATTTCTCCCTTTCAGCACCACAAGGGACAGAAGTGAAAGAATTTTATACAGTTGTGCACCCAGTAAATGTGCCTTCGTAGTCTCGAAAGTAAATCTCGTAATTTAGCAGAGAATAAGCAGAAGACGCCAGACCTCCATACGTATCATTTCATACTTCCATAGTATCATTCATGGCCTACTACTCTCCAAAGGTATTATTTCATATGGACGACGTTTCGACCAATACTTATTTAACGTGCTTTAGCCACCATTAGCGATCATGATGGCTCTTTTTTGGGTCAGAATTTGAAGATTTACCTTCATATAATAAGAACTAACGTCCAAATGTTACAGAGAAATTAAATTACGCCTTACCTTTCAAAAAAATTAAACCAGACTCCCTAGGCCGAAGTTCAATTTCCTAGTAAAATTAAATGTTCTGCCTAAAATTAAAAAAATTCAGGTATTTTTTTAAAGAGTACTTAATATTTTATGCACTTTATTTTTATTTATTGTACTATATTATTAAACAATTATTTTCCAAACTTTTCATTTCTAAAGCTGTTAAATATACTCATCTGGATTAGAATTTTAGAATGTGATCAATTACATAAATCAACATTGAATTGATTAACTCCTAATAGAGTCATAACACCCATTAAACAAGGGAAACCTTTTGCAAATAATTGATAGGTATGCGACCTATCTACACTCTTACTCTCGGTTGGATACTTCTTAAGTTCTAGACAAGATTTTTTTTAATTATCTACTGCGGGTCCTCTATTTTAAAAACTTTATAATTCTATCGAGACATAAATTACTAAGCATAATGTTGGCAAATTTGAAATTTAATAATTATTAACCTTTTATAATTTACTGAAATCAAAAATTAGATAGAATTAGAAACAGGAAGAAATTAAATTTTTGGTGATTTTTTCAGAAAAATGTATTGTTGAAGGGACATAGTACCTCAAACATAATGATTTCATTCCTGTTGCATAGGGGATTCTATTAGATTCCACACATGCTCATGAAGCAGACAGAATTTAAGTACGTTTAAAATTTTCTCGGATCTAAATATCCCTTCCTTGGTATGGGGTGGATAGATGGGCAATAGATCAGCTGTTGACTTCGTCATGTGACCATAATTTGAAACAATGAGAAAAGTGATTGTATTTAGTTACTTCGGTTGGCAAAAATGGGCATCTGGGAAAGTATTGCAATAACCTAACCTAACTAATTCAGACATATCCTTTAAATAACATTTGATAATTAGTTTCCATTAGTTTGCAAGTTATTATACTTTGCTACAACGTTCGCATGATTTCGTTGGTTACATAATTTTACAGAATTCAAGGTTTTCTTTCTTCTTACTTTGTTTATTTAAAAAAAATGTTATTAAAGATTAAACAATTTTTTTCTTCTTTTTTAATAAAGTTTAATTAGTTTTCACTTCACAATTTCTCTGAATATTTAAATAATTGTTACATTTATCTATTTTAATCAGAGCTGACCACACATTAAATACATTTTAATAAGTCTTTTGTGACCTCACTCTCAAAATATGGTTACACAACACTTCATAGATAATTTTCCATAAATGAAGCTTTTTGTAACTAGTTCTAAATCAAATGCTGTTTCGTGCTTCGCAGTCAATAAGTATTAAAAAGAAAATTATAATAAGATATAAAATGAATAATGAAATCATGTTTTCTATCAGAACGTACTTTAAATTTAAGATCCTTAATCTTTTAAAAGTTCTTTAGTAATAAAATAATGAGAACCTTAAATTCTTGTTTTGAATAATCATGATCTTTCCCTTTGATATATACAGACAAGTAAATGTAGACTCATTATCATACTATTTATGTTCAAAGAATTTATCTTAATTTGGTATTTAATATCTGAATTTAACTTTTAATAATAAAGTTGTTACATAAATCCTAAGAATAATGTAGTTTCATTATTAATTGCTCCATGATGTTAAATTAAACACTGTGCTCTTGAGCAACAAACAAATCATTAAGATCCCTTGCATTCAATTGGCCGTTTATAAAGTGAAAATTTATCCTCTTAATAGCCAGTAGTGGAAATTCCCAATCTTTATTCCAATGCCAATGTTGGCAGGGTATTACCTCGCATTTTCAATGGTAGGAGTCTTAAATGCTAACAGCTCTTATTCCTCATAAGAATCTCGTGCAGTGGAAGATTTCTCAGGATTTCAAAGTATTTCTCACTCTCTGAAGGGAGGAATTAGGTGCTCCTTAAGCCTAATTGACACTACCGTGAAACAGAGGGACACAACCGTTAATATTGCATTAACGGATTGAGGAGTTGGGTTCCACTAAGTTCCACCACTAAAATCAACACGCATTTTCCACACTGGTATGTGTGTATATGTATATTTATAAACGGTCCCCGTAGTACCGATGTTACACGTTCGCTTCTAGGCTTAGGTAGTGGATAAGCAGGAATTCTTAAGCTGCTCGGGCCAACCTCATGAATATTCAAGGAGGAAAATCTGAATAAGGTGGCAGAGATTTGAATTTCCTGAAATGTGCGTTAACTGACAGTTCAAAAGCTTAAAGGAGTAAAATAATATGATTGAATATGAAACCGGAAATGACATAGAAAATTCGCTGAAGACGATTATTTATAAAATTCATACGTGAAAAAATTAAATCATAAGTTGAAAATGTTAAGTAATAATTAAATTTAAGAATAAAATGTCATAATGTTGAAAACAAAAGTATTGAAATATGACAAAGAGATATGGAATTCATGTGAAATTTTAGTTCTTTTTAATAATCTGAAATAGAAAGATGCCAGTGATTGCAAATTTATACTTTTGCTATCATTGGTAAAAGAGTGTTTAGTTATAGGTAATCTGAGAAAACTTATGGGGATTCAACTGTAAATAAAGGCAAGATACTTGAGTCCAACAAAACTCATGTTATTTACTGTGTTAGTGGAATTAGTTGTACTACATCTATGGAGTAAATTTTGTATTCCTCTCAAAGAACATTTTTATATTTAAATAATGTCTAAATTTCTGTAAATATATTATACTGCTATATAGAAATGAAGGCAAAAAATAAAAAGGGAGGAGTTAAATTGATAAAAAAAAGCAACGTGTGTTGCGCGCGTCTAAAATAAATAATAAAACAAAAAACACCTAAAATTAACTTTTTAGCTCTTTAAATTTTAATTGTGAGGTAGTAAACATTTGATATATTATAATATAAATGTATTAATTTTATTGTTTTTTGTATTTAATTGTTTTATTTATTTGTTTTATTTATTTATTCACAATTTTTTTAAATTTTCAAAAAATTGTTATATTAATACTTTTTTCCTTGTTTTATCGAATAATGAAGCTTCCTTAAAAGCTTCCTTCACTTCAAAATTTCACATGCAAAATTTTCGTATACGAAGCTTACGAGAGACTAAATTTCCAAAGCTAATGAATATTAGTTCCATTCAGAAAATGTTTTTCTATTCCACAATTCACATAGTATAAAAATCATAATATTGCGGATTTTTTTATCTCATTTCTTCTAAAAAACACAACGAAGAGCTCCTGTAGACGCATGAATAATAGAGCCATAAAGACATTGTTAAGGACCGTTTATCCAACTGAACAACTTTAAGCATGCTTGCATAATCAGGAAGTGTGAAATGAATAGACAAACAAGGCAACAGATACAGCACAGATATAGCTATGTGTAAATGCTGGTAACCATAGCTGCACCAGTAATTTATTGATGAAATGAAGGGCAGGAAGGTCAATGTGTACAAATGTGAATCAAATTCTGGTGATTATGCTCTGGTACTGCAATGCACTTGATCATTATCGTCCCATATCGAAGGTGCTACAGCCTCTTTGAATATCAACAGGTGCTTAAATCTAAAGGGCTTAACTAAAGATCTATTATGTTTACATCTGATTTTACAACTTTTACCTTAAGTGTTTCGACATCACTGAAGTGATGTAGTTATCAAATCATCAAGGCTGATTATATATTTACTGTAGATAGTATTCAGTGATGAATCAAGTTTTATCTTGGATATCACATGTATCTTGAATTATCTCATTTTTGAAGGAAGGCTTCAAAGCCCGCTGTCTAAATCAAGCTACGAAGTCTTTCAATACCAATTATGTGACAGCGTGGAATCATATCTCTTGAGAAAGTAGTCTACTCTAATCATTCTGAGTAGAACTTTAACAAAACAATGAAATATTGATCTTGCTGCTTGTGGCATTAATTTTCATGGCACAACACTTTTGGGAGCCGTAATTTATTTTGTTTTTCTCTTCTTTGTGTTGAAATACATTTTAATTAGCTGTTTGTGTTGAAGAAAATTTATATATAAAATCTATAATCTAAATATTATCTAAAATCGAAAGAGTATATTCAAAACAAGGCTCGGAAAAGTAAACAAGAGATCATATATTAAAAACAAAAACAATTTTAATAAACACAAAAGGTATACACATTTAACAATGACATATAAATTCAAAATAATGAATTATATTCAAGAACTCTAAAGGAACTCATAGTTCCATCGAAAGGTTGGAAGAACTTCCTCCCTCAATCGAAACAAAATCTAAAGAGCGAAGTATTCATACATAATATTAGGCGACAGCGCCATCTATTCAAACTTTATTCCTCAATGTTTGCTACAAATTATTTTCTATTTATTTTCTATAAAATTAAGCCCATTTAATTTGTACTATTTAAAAATTTTTAAATAGTGCAAATTAAATGGGCTTAATTTTACTTTTAATGACTGTTAAATTAATAGAGTAATGAAAGTAATAAAAATTTATATCGTGAAATACATTTTAATATTAAGCTTATACTGTATTAACCCTGGAAAAATGTTTTAAAGGAAATGAACAGACTTTTAAACTGTAGAAACGAATCATAAATATCTATCTCAAATTAACTTATTAAACATATTTAATTGAACTATTACATGAATTTGAGAGGTGCAATAAATTTATTTATTTATTTTAAAATCTGTTAAGTATGGAATTAATAAAAGAAAATAAATATCTTAAATAGATTTTAACATATTATATTTTCAATGTAGTTATTTATAAGTAATATTAATGCCGTTAATAAATTATAACCAATACATATATTTGTTATATTTCTACAAGGGGTATTGTTCTGAATTACTAGTTTCCTGCAACCATTTATAAATTATTCCAAATTATTTGAACTCAAGATAACAGTTTAAATTCCTTCTACGTTTGCAAAGATATAAATTGCAGAGTACCACAAAGCTATACAAAACAGACGGTGCCATCGAATTCATTGTACACTTCTAGATTCAACGTAGTACAATTATAGATATATTTCCAATCACGCCATTTATACGGCTCCATCTCTCCCCAGCTCTTTTCAGTAATTCCTTATTTGACATAATTCCCCAATTAAAGAAGAAACCTCAGAATATAGTGGCTTAATTAGGTTCTCCTGACCAATCAGCCACCGGTGTCTTTACTCGTCCCAATGTCATCCGCAACAATTCCGAATCCATTGTTCGATTTCCCTTTTCACGGGAGAGAAGGCCGAGCGATTCACTTGAGCGAAGTCCTACAAACTTTGGAAGAGAATATGGCCCAGTGTCTTTGAAATGGCGGATCAACTCCCTGTCTCAAGTGCTGGAGTTGCTTCAAAGTGGAGACCATGAAGCGAAATGAATGGTGATTTTCCCGATATAATGGGGAACTCTCGGGGAGAAGCTCCACAGCGGGGTGGAGTGGCTGAGAGATATCAGGAAATGGCCAAAGTGAAAGGACATTCCACTCTTTTGAGGACGGACCTACGCACAGGAAGTCCAGGTAATGACGCTAATTACAGCATTAAACTCGCTTTCACCGTCCTACGTCTGCGCTTCCCCTTAGTGGCCTAAGTCCACCAGACTGAACGGAGTTGTAACTTCATTGTCGAGAAATCCTTTGTGCATTTGTCAAGGGGAGAGAGAACTGGATGATGAATGTGTTATGTAATGGTAAATTGCGAAATGCAACATTTTAACTTGCTAATTACCGTCTGTTATCTATAGGAGATATAAAGTTCATTAAGGCTTCTGAAACAAACATATCCCACATTATATAGGGATATATTCTGAAGGACATTTTTGTGTCCTTCATAAAGTAATTACACAATAAATGGAAAAAAATCCTCAGCTCATACATCGTTATTTAACTTATACTTAAATGGGGAGAAATAGAAAACGTTGGTATGATTTGTTTTGCTAAAATATTGCTTCTTCTAAAATAATAAATCCAGGGGAATGTAAAGTACAAGCACTGTACTTAACAAAGAAACCTAGTTCACTACTTTATTAAAAAATCTTCGCATGACATAAAATTAGAAACAAATATATTTAAATAATAAGAAATTAGTTAATATAAAAAAGTTATTGCTAAGTAAGAAATTATATAGTTAAATGAAGATCAATGCAAGGAAGATGCTACATCACAAGACCTGTAAACGCTTACTTATCTTATGCCAAACTGTTCTATCAATATGATTTAGGATGTCACATAATAGAAAATATTTGAAACAATTCAAATGAAGGCATATTTAGGGAATAGAAGTAAAGTATATAAACGCTGAGTTTTATTATGCATCAACAATACATTAACTAAAAATATTAACACCACAAAATATGAAGCGAATCCTTTTACCATAAATAAAAATCTGAAATCGTATGTGTGTTGCACATCATTCAAGCATATTTATGAAAAGGAAAACGTAATCATAAATCAAAAATAAAAGAATCATAAATATTCCGTCAACACAATTAAATTAAAAATAATTTTAATGTGAGCTCTTTGTCCCAATTACCAATTAATTTATTATTGTAATATTAGTTAGAGAGAGAAAAGGGCAATGCAGTTTTCTAGAAACCAACAGAGAAGATTCTTCTGCGTGCCAAATATGGCACACGTGTGTAGAACTTGCTCTATCGTAAAGAGCTCACATAAAAAATGATAAACATTTTAGTTACCAAAATAAAAAGAGCAGTCATATTTTTTTCTTTTAAGATACAAATTTTAAGCATGCTTTGTGCTTTTAACATTATATAATTTGGAATACGTGTATAAGCTATATAACCTGTAAAATGTTAATTTATTTTTTCAAACTATGTATATTATACATGTTATTATTTTATTTTCATAACAGCTTGCTTTCTACGATACAATGAATAATTTTAAATACTGAAAATTCCTTATCTTTATTTTACCTTAATCAAAGAAATTCGACTCTTTTAGTATATATATATATATATATATATATATATATATATATATATATATATATATATATATATATATATATATATATATATATATATATATATAAATAGATAGATAGAAATAAGTTACAATATAGTTTATAAACTCTCAAAATGATATTTCCATGTTTATCTCAAGGAATATTTTTCTGCTTCATTAAAAGATATTTTATCAAATTCAAAAGCAGTATTATACATAATTTTCATAATATTATTTCTATTCAAGTAGTTTTGAATATTTTATAGTTGCAATAAGTTTATATTTTTTCTCGTTTAACAAGTTTTGACGTCATTCATATATTTCTGAATTTTAAGATTCAGAAAATATTTTGAGTTGAATAAACTTTATGAAAACAAAAGTTATTTACCACTTAGAATTTATTATAATAAACAGTATATATTCAGTTTTTTTTAACCCTAAATAAAATATTACCCAATGAAAGGAAGTGAAGTTTATTTATTGAGTACTTACTGTTTGAGAAAGTATATTTTCCTTTTGTATTTCTTCTGTTTAGTGGTAATGAATTTCATTACCTTTTTCTTCATCAAACTTAAAATCTTTCAAAGATAAATAGATTAATATATAATTACAAACGAAAAATTTTCAAATAAGATAGTTTAATTTTTATTAAAAATATATATAAAAAAATATCAAATCAACACATAAAAAGTGAAAGGTTTCAAAAATAAAGATTTAACTATTTAAAATGCTAAAAACCATTGATGGTCTGAAAATTGATTTTGCATTAATTGAATTTTTCAAAAAAAAATCAAGAAATCATATATTTTATTACATGTTGAACGTATACTGCAATAAAAAATAAGTAGATCAATAACAAAATCAAATTTAGTCTATAAATTATTGATTATTACGTAAGATGACTGTGTATTTATTTCTTCCTAAGAATTTTATAATCTTTCTTTCATAGCATTTACTATATTCGAAAAACCCAATACTTAGATTTTCCTAAAAAACGAATTCCTTTAATAAAAAATAAATAATAATAATAAAGAAGAGAAAATAAATAATATGTAATTTTTATCTTCCTATCCAAACTTTATACCTTTTTACGTTAGTAAAAACTAATTTACATATATTCTCATAATTGAATATCAAAAATGTATATATATATATTTTTAATTTGAAAACATTTATATTAAAAATTTTTATCGATCAATGGAATTTTGTCACCTGTGTTACTTCCATCAATTACAATTAATCTAAAAACGGTGGTATTTAATTTTTAGTGTCATTAACTTTGGCATGTGTTCAGAAAGTCATTTTTGTAGAAAATTTTTTAATTTAGATAAAACTTTTCAATTAGTGACTTTTCATTCTTTATTGGCTAGCCCCAATAATTCATTCATTCTTCAACAAATCTTGAGTTTTTGAAAAAAGATTTTTTAGTATTTATCATACCTGAACATAATATCATATTATAGAATTTGAGCATCTAATTCTTAAACATTCTTATATATCTCTAATTGATATCGCTAAACCTCGGAACATACACACACACACACATATATATATATATATATATATATATATATATATATATATATATATATATATATATATATATATATATATATATATATATATATATATATATATATTATATATTATATATATATATATATATATATATATATATAAACTTTAAATTTCTAATTCAAAAATGAATATTTTGATAGAAATTCAACTTCGCGTATAAAACAATTGTATTCCTATCTAAAATATAATGCATTTGTTATATGATGAATATCTCATAAATTTTATGAGTTTTGTTTTATTTTGGTACATCAGGTTTGAGACTTATAGAATCAATATTATTTATTGCCCTAGTTTCATTATTTATATTCATGGTTGGTCCTTAGTTATTTTATTATCTAGAACTTTTGTTAAAGTCTGTATCGGAGTTTATGAAATGCAATTGCGCTTTGTAATAAATATTTCATAGTGCTTTCTCAGAATTTATTCAATATATTTTACGACGTTACTACATATTCTAGCAACTTTATCATTATGTAAATATAATTATATTTTACTGGGATTTCTACAACTAATTTCAGCATTGTAGTCTAATGTATACATTATTAATTCATAATTATGTGTTAGAAAATGTATTAAATAAATTTAATTCGAAAGCTAGTTCTGCTAATTAAAAGTGATGGAAACTTATCTATTCATATCAGGTCTGTATACTACATTCGAGAATTTAATTACCTCAGATAGTTATTTACAATTGGCGATGCTTGAACATATTTTTCTTTTATTCTTTTTGTATTATTAAGTTATTTCTTTTTGTAGGAAATCGCACAAAGATTATAAAGCAAGATCCAATAACCCATTTTTGCATTAAGTACAGAGATAGAAATATTGTGACACTCAACTTTCGAAATACAACAATGGAAGATCGATAAGTTTTCACAATAACAGAACATACTTGAATACACAATATTTCTATGACAATATTCAATATTTCTAATATCATTGCATTAGCATTTTTGACTATTTTCATATTTATATGTTAGTTTTTAGAAACATTTATGGAAATTTTGGATTTACTAAACAATTTAATAAAGAAAATCTCATCATTAAATACTGAGTTAGCAAAGAATTTTGTTTTTTATAAAAATAAGCATCAAACTTTTGGAGCTCTAACTGTTTCAGTCATATCTGTAATAATCCTTATTATGATATTAAGATTATAAATAAATATAATAAATTGCTAAATAATTTTGTCAAAAAAATTTCAAAATGTCAAACTAATTTTGAAATTCTGTTGTATATATTTCAAAATTAACTATAAATACTGTCTGAAAGTGGCGTTGACGATAATGTGATATCAGGGCACCCATAAAGATACAAATATCAGTGACAGATACATCAGTGAAGCTATTAAATATAAAAATCAGGACAGTCCCAAATCAATTGGTTATTTTAATGACATTATTACTGTTTAATCTATAGCATTCAACACCAATAATATGTATTACTTTTACCTAACTTTGAAAGCCATCCTAAATAAATAAATGGCATCCTTATCATCGCAATCATGGAACTATTTGTTTTCATGCTTTGAATTTTTGCTACTAGATAAGCACTTATAACCATAAATTGAAACATTTATTGTAGAAAATAATATTAGTACTCTATATTAAATAATTGTGTCAAAATTGATATTCGTTTTTTGTGGAGATTACATCAATTATTATATTTTATTATTTTTATTTTTATTATTTATTTATTTATATTTTTATTATTATTTTTTAAATAGACTGGATTGGTCAGTGACCACACGCAAGTTAAATATTCCTAAGTTCGGCACAGTTGCCTTATAATCCATGATTTCAAATTCTGAATTTTTTTGGCGATGAAGAAATGTTGCCAAGATGACGTATCGTGACGTTCGCCATGAAGTAAATACTAGGGCTACAAAATAGAATTTTCTGCATAATTCTTATAGGTCTCCACATGTAAGACGTAACAAAAACGAGGTTGCCAGATACATAAGAAAATCCGCCAAAAATTCACCAATCTCAGAATTTGGTGTCATGGATTATATGGCGGAACCTGTGCCCTAAGTTCTAATATGGCTCCACATTTGTGGTGTGAAAGTCTTGAGATAAATGCATCACTGTAAATGTTGACTTTATAATTAAATCACACATCACTTTGATTTATAATTAATCATGATTTATAATTAAATCATGGTTCACACAATTACATGATTATCGTTAGACGGTGTAGATATTAGCGATTTCCATCGAAAAGAAACCAACCGGAAACGTAACGCAAAACACGATAAATTTCTGCATCGATTGTGTAAATTTGATTCTTTATTTATTTCGTCAAATTCTAACAAATTTTACTTACTTCATCTTACCAATTCAAAATCAAATTCACAAAAGGAGGAATTAATCAAAATTATTCATTAATTAAAATTCAAACACGCCGCTCGCTCTATACACAAAATTCATGCGCAGACGACTTTATATAAATGAAGTCTCTGACGCGCCATATTTACATTTTCCTAAAACACCCTTAACACGATTAAGGAATGAAGACAAATCCTCCTTCTTTCTGCACCCTCATTATCATTACTGTAATTAATACGGAATTAAAACAAAGAAGGAGAAAACTAACGTCCTAATCAATATTCTGAAGGCAGAGCATTTACTTCTTGATGTCTTCAAAAGATAGTGGAAGTATCCTTTCAAACGCGGCTCTTCAATTATCCTTTTGCGCGCGCCATCCAAGCCTTCTCACTTCATTATAACCGACATTTGAGCCAGGCTTCTGTAATAAAGTTATCGCCGTCCCCATTAGACCCCTTAATGAGTGGAGTACCCACAACTCACAGGACTAATGGAAAGAGGCTAATGCAATATTTTGTCCCGTACTCCTCTCTGCTCAAAGACTACAGGCACAGGTCTTTCCTGATGAAAATCTTCCGCTGTAGGGATGAGATTTAAACTACCAGAAATGATGCTTGGAATTTATTAGTGGTGGTAAAAAATATTTACCGAACTGGCTTGTTTTGTTGATATCTGGCTTAAGGATATGTTTGATCTTTCATTTCCTTTTCGATGTTGAAGGATTTATAATTATATTTATACGGAAACTGATTGTTATTCTAAATTGTTCAGATAAATCATTCTAACTGTTTCCAAAATGAAGAAAAATAAAGTTGATTTTTTTTTAATCACTACTGACCGATGTGTTCATTTAGGGAATTTTATGATAAAATAAATAAAGAATACTTAAGATAATGTAAATATCTATTCTATATTTATGCTCAGGGATGTCTTTCATCATACAATTAATACACCTGGAAGGATAACTGGTAGATTCTTAAGTATTTTTTTCAATACATATGCTGTTGGAAAGTTTAAACAGACTCTCTCTCTCTCTATTCAACAACGAAAAGAAAGAAATAGAGTATGTTGCACTTCACAAAGAGCATGTCTTACATTAAATCTATGATCACTAGTGTTATCATAATAACATAACTCACCTTTATCATTACGATGAAACTATTATTAAAATGAATAGTTAAAATTGTTTCTACTCTTCCTTATTGCTAGGAAAGTGAAGCAACATTTGCCGCAGGTAATAATTGAAAGGGTGAACACATTCTCTCTCATTGTTAACAAAAGCTCCATGGTTTGATAACGTCTCCACTTTAATGTGTGACGTCTCAACTCTTTCCGCAGGTATGGCGAAAATGTGAAAAGAAGTGTGCCAGCTCAGGTGTGACTTTATCATCTGACCGGAGTTAAAAATTACGAGTCACTAGATGGGTGAGTATTCTAAGCCCGTTAACATGAAAGTGGAGTCCGGAGCTCACCTGCAATCGCTATGTGTGTATGTTCATTTTTGGTGACCAAAATGGTCATTAGAATGGAAAATTGCGTATTAACAACTTTATACCTAGAGATTGTTGAATGTTATGTTAACCTCAATCGCAAATACTACTTTCTGTGTGTGTTTGTGTGTGTGAGTACTTTTCACCTTCTCATATTATTTCATTCTCTTGTCTCAAAGGGTGCAATATGTATAAATATATATATATATATATATATATATATATATATATATATATATATATATATATATATATATATATATATATATATATATATATATATATATATATATGATCTTAGAATATTTTAGATATAAATTAAATAACTCTTTAACGTTTTGATTACTTAATGTTTCCACATAAAATATTTAATGATTTTTAAGCCACCCACCCTGTCTAGTGATCAGAGTGCCTGACTTCGGATAGGGAGGTCCTGAGTTCGAATCTCAGTTCTGTCATGGATGTACTTTCTCTCTCTATCTATATACTATCTTTGTCCTTTCTTTCTATAAATGGTTGCCTACTCTATAAGCGGGTCCCTATGGCATGTGTGTACTGAGGAAGTCGGACTCCACACCAAAATATGGTTCAGTTGTAAAAGTGGAGCAACGCACCCCATAATGCCAGCCTAGCTGGCACACGACAATAACGACAATGATTTTTCAAAAAGATTTCGGGAAACCTATAGTGAGAAAACATTTATATTTTAATTCGGCTTTCTGAATCTCATATTATATCAGGACTCCAAATTCAGTTTCTTTGTTTCGATTAATTTAAATATTTTTATTTCTCAAAAACATCGAAAATTTTCCTCAAGCAAAATATTTTCAATTTATCCTCAAAGAAATGACTACGTGCATGCAAAATGTCAAAAATCTAAATTTTAAAAAAATGAAATATTTCAAACGATGGATGTTTATAATAAAGGAGTAACTAAATTGCAAAACAAACATTTTGCATGCTTGCATGACTATTGGATGGAATGTAAGATGCACTAATCAATTAAGATGTTGTATATAAGGCCTATTATCACATAATAGCATAATTTTATAACCCTGTCCTTTAATGAGTCCAAAAATGGAATATTTTCTCCTTCATGGATGAATGATTATTACCATTGTTCTCAACACGAAAGATCATGGGTTCAATTCCTCCAACGGTTGAGTTTGCATTTAATGTGTTAAAGACTAAGTTAAGATACATATAAGCTTTTACAATGAAAAAAGTGTGAACCACATAGTGTAACAACACAAACCATATATTCTACTGAAAAATTATCACATTCTATAGTATCAAATATTGTGAAGCTACAAGCTTATAAATTCAAATATTACTATATCGATGATTTCCAGAATTTTTTTAAGAAATTTAAACTGTAAACTAATTTTAACTCTTTATAATTTCTTTATCCATCCAATAAAATAAAAATAAAAACTTTTTTATTTTAAAAAATTATGTGTTTTTGTTCCGATAAATATTTAGTTAAAAACCGCCATTAAACAGTTTTCTAAGAATGGACATACTTTTCGAGGCTTTTGATGAATAATGAACACTCTGTTGTCCAATTCAATAGTTCATAAGTTGGATTCCACTCAACAAAGTGAGTCCTTATAATAGAAATCTCTCTGTGGAGTAAGCTGTGTTGGTAAAAGGTAAAATCCTATAACTCAAGTTAACCTATCCACAAGCTAAGTACAAATTCAAAACAATTAATAATGTTGTCTTAATTATTAATATAAATTTTAAGAGTTCAACCAATTCCAATTTATGAATTTATTCGACTTCTTTTTTGATATATTAAATAATTTGCCTTCATAAGTCATTTATAGGGCAATAGATACTTTGATAAAAACTTAAACTTTGATAATTAACTTTTATCTGAAATTCATGTTTACCAAAATGAGTTTAGACAGTTAGTGTTAAATAAATTCTCACATGCGAAATCTTAAAATGTTGTAAGAGCAATGTCAAATGTGAGAATATTATGTATACAAATTCTTTAAATACATACATACATACATACATACATACATATATATATATATATATATATATATATATATATATATATATATATATTCTTTTTTAAACTGTCAAATTGTCAATAAACCTAAACTTTTTTGTCATAATCTCACTAAGATTTTATAAGCAGCTCATTTTACCAAAATTAATAAAATCATAACATTTTTATAAATTTATTTAAATATTAAAAAGTATATATTATCAGTTAAAATTTTTGATGCTGGTATCAAGGCATTTATCTTAAGATTTAAAAGTCATTGTTTACAAATATTGCAATAATTAATTTAAAATTCTATCAATTATTGGATTTTTTTAAAAATTTAAATCGTCCTTGCAGATTTAATCTAATTATAAAATGAATGTTATCGTATTTTTCATTTTGCTTTTTCTTCTGCCCTATTGTTAACGTGTTGACGGCTTGAATCAATGTAAATTGCTTTTAAAACCGATGCTTTGGTCTTTAATACGAGAAATCGTTTTATTAACAAAATGAATTTCGATAATATTCTCAGACATTCGATGGTAGTTACGAATTGTTTGCTGCCGCTCGAAGAATGCGAATTGAAAGCAGGCAACAAATTTGTCAACAAGCCGAACTGATGACTCTGTCTCAATATGGTATCGTAATTTATTATGTGTGGCGTGGATGAAACGCTATTTGTCGTCATAATATTTTAAATCAATGAGATTTGTAATAAAGAGATGTAATCATAAACAAATTTTTATAAGTAAAAATGTAAAGACAAAATACTCCAAGTTTTTACTGAATTCTTTTAAATTATGATACTACTTTAATTCAAATTATAAAAAAATAACGTTGTACCGTGCTATTAAAATATGTAGGGTGTTTTTTAATAAAAGAAGTTTTTTAAATTGATATCCCTGAAAATAAGATTATTTTATTCCGGGAAAGAAGTACAATTACCGGTCATGCAGCGCCATCTATTGCTAAAAAGTACCATCTCAAAATATAATCAATTCAAAATATATTTTTCATTCATGTTTTATATTTGCAAAAAATCGAGATAATCTCTTTTTGGAATAAATTATGTCCATTAAAAATTATACAGAACAGAACAAATTTTTCAATTTAAAATTTATTTCCATATCAGTCATTGCTTATTATGGTTTCAAAGATGTTAAAAAATTATGACTGAAGAAATTTGTGTTAACCATAATAAATTAGACTTGTTATAAATTATTCTCTCATTAATTCTCAATATAATTTTATAATAAACTAAAAAAGTTAATATTATTTTTTAACTAAGGTATTTTAATTTTGATTTTCATTTATATTAATTTTGAACATTAAAATTGTAAATAAACAAGTAAAGTACACAAATATAATTCATTAAAATGCAAAAATGTTCTAAATTGTAAAATAAAAATCTATTCATTACTCAAATTTATGTCTTAAATGAAGCTTTTCGTTATCAAAACCATAACATCAATCTTTCATATCATTTCAATCAAGATTAACATAAAATTTAACAAGCCATTTTTAGAAAAAATGTAAAGTATGCCAACCACACAAGTTTTTGCTAAAAAAGGATTTAATATTGAAATTAAGGAGTATGTTCCGAAGGCATTACTTAAAATTAGTCTTAATTTTTTCAACAAAAATTATAAGTTACAAAATAATATTTTATGTAATTTCTTGACATGTCATATCGCATAAAATCAGCTAAAAAATAACCATCGAAACTTTCTGAAATTATGCTTTTATTACAATTAATTCGTAGGACTAATATGTTAATGATTAATAAATAAGATTAGTTCTTTCTAATTTACTGTTTTCACTGATATTTAAAGTAAAAAAAAAATGGTAAGCAATTAGTCACTAGATTGAAACTTTTGTATTGATTTGATTCATAATATATTTTAGTTTCTATAATATTTATTAAGAGCTGACTTATATTTTGTTTAACAAATTTTCTTAAGATATATTATTAATTAATAAATTTTTAAGATTTCCACTCTCGATACTCTAGTTGAATTTACAAGGATTATTTTTCTTTAAAAATTTTGAATTTCTTGTAAAAAAAAAAGTTTTCTCTTCACTATTATTTATTAATTTTCCTTCAATTCTTTACAAACATTAAAAAAATTGTCTAAACTTAATGATGATTAATTATTTTTAGTTAAGAGTTTTTCATTTCACAAAGATCAAATTTTCGATAACTCCAAAATGCTAATAATAAAATAATTTGTCACCTAATAAAACAATAAAAATATTGAAAGACTTTTTGAATAATATTATTTCACCAACATTTACTCACATGAAGAAATGTTAATCATTAAAAGGAAATCGCGTCGTAAAAAGTATTAAATTGAGAAACATAAATATATATTTTGATTAAGAGTTGATACAATGAGCGAAATGTTATTTGGCTAATATTTATTTTGACTTGTTGAAACTAATAGTTTAAATGAGTTTCAGATTTAGTAATAATTTAATATTTTTAGATAAAATAAATTTAATCATAGAAAAAGAAAAAAGTTATTTGGTGAATATTCATTTTGGCGCGTTACAACTAATAATTTTAATGAGTTTCAAATTTAGTAATAATTCGATATTTTCAGTTAAACTAAATTTAGTAATACAAAAATATATTTTTTAACGATATAAAGCCCCTCAAAGAGTTTTACTATTAATTATAAGTATTTTTGCAGAATATATTTCTTGATAAAATACAACATTTTTTTCATGTTATAAAGCTCCTCATAATGTGCAATATTTTCGAAATTAATGCAAATATTAAAAATCCGAAAATTTAAAAAAATGTTCTACATGCAGTTAATTACATAACTTGACTGATTTCACTATATGGTTGAAATCAATCATTTTGATTACCATACAAATACTTTTTTCAATAATAAACTGCTTACACAAACAATTTATCTATTTTTCAATTTTAATTACCCGAAGAAACGGTTAATGACCCAAAAATTTACTCTGACGTATCCTTAATGATTCGTTTCAACAGGTTATAACAGCCCTCACGCAACTAAGATATTTTTTTTCTTTCTTGAGGGTAAAATTAATCAAGCTGCAAAACTTGATTACTTATTTAAAAATTCATGACAAATAACTTCTCAAAATATGGCTTTTTCCTATACGGAATAAGCAATGAACGATCCAGTCAACGAATAATTGTTTGCTTTAAATATACATAAAAGAAAACATATTCTAATTTTCATTTTAATGGCACGAAAGAGAACCATTTGGAATAAACATGCTGTATAGGCACTTTTATATTTGATTTGTGGTAGAACTGAAATGAAATACTGAAAAGAACATTTAATGGCTATTCAGAAACAATTCAACTCTTATCTTCACCTAAGTTTTTTTTGTTGCTTATTTCTTTTTTGTTTTCCGTCTCATAACGACGTTTTTAATTCTTTTTAACATTTTCGTGTACTTATTTAGAAAATATATTCCACTGTTTTTATTTTAGTTCTTTTTTTTATTTATTTCATTCTTTCTTTCATTTTGTTCGAGCTAAGCCTAAATGACGACACTAAAGATGGCGTAATTTCGAAAGACTCTTATGCATAATAATAAGACTTTTATTAGTTTGCGTTGTCTAATAAATGGGATAACACTTTTCTCGGGGTAATTTAAATATGAGTAATGTATCTTTTATTCGTATGATATCTATTAGAGGAAATTCCTTAAAAAGACAAGGAATCCTCTGATGTATTCGCTGTGGAGAGGGGTAAAAAAAAGAGGGGAACTCTTCCTGGGGAACACTTAAAAGTGCTGATGATGGTACAGGCCATGCATATAAATAGGCTATTTATGCACGATTGAAGATGCTGCAGGGTAGCACGCGGGGATAGCATTCAAGCAGCGAACGAGAGGTTGTTAGCGTGTTCCCTTAAATTATGACTCATCGGTCGGCACAAAAGCTCTCTTTAGCAATATTTGTCAAATAAGTGCAAAAAGGAGACAAATGACAAGGAAAACAAAGATAAAAATTTGTATTCGGCGCCAAAATCGAGAAATTCTCTTTAAAATGTTGGTTTCTAATTGTCTTACTATGATAATTAAGTCATTTGTTTCCTTTTCTATTCGATAGTTGGTTTTAAATGGACATTTTTTTTCAATTGAAAAGAGAATTCAATGTAAAAAGTAATTAAGAAAAAGTAATAAATTTTTGGATTTGTTCTTAAAGTGGCTTTTGTTTAGATTATCCTTTCGAGATTGTCTAATATATACATATATGCATTTTAATTTGACGTGAATACTAAATCTGAGTTCTCTAAAGTTCAGCAAAATTGCAACTAAGACATCATGTATGTAAAAGAAGCTGTTATTTTTTAAGACCTAAAATTTACTACCAAGTATATCTTAAGACATTATCAATGCAAATATTATTTTTAGTTTTAAAAAGTATCCTTCATTGTATTCAAATGTTTTATTTGAATATATATTTCCTTAATTTTGTAACGGAACTTATCTTAATAAAATTCCTATTACAACTCGTATGAAACTGTATAAGTAATCTTAAGTTATACTCTGATATTTTTCTAAAAATTATGTTTCAATATTTTTTATTTAAAATACAATATTTGTAAATTATAATTTATTGTTGAGTACCAGTCTTGTCATGAACACTTTATTTTATTGTATTTTTATAAAAGAACTTTAGAAGGAAAATTATGTATTTTATAAGGAAAAGAAGAGAACATTTGATCAAGATCTTTTTTGAATATTTGAAAATAAATATAAATGTATGTAACGAATCGAGTACCAAAATTAGAAGAAAAGTGGAACGTTTAAAAATGATAATAAATATATGATCACTTTTAACTGTGTATATAAGATTAAAATTTCAATAAGTGTAAAGTGCATACTAAATTTTGGTGAAATATTCAAATGTAATTTTTAAGATTGAAATTGATTTAGAAAGATAATAACTAAATGGTTGATTACACAATTCTGTCTACATTTAAGTGAAATTATTGATAAAATGATATTGATTAGATAATATTTAGAAACCAAACTTAATAAATTACTAACCAAATTCTGCTGGGTTTATATTTATTGAAAATTGTTTAAGTTAAAATAATCAGAGGTTTTCAAAGAATTCATCACAGAATTAAAGTTTTTCCTCAAATTGGCAGATGTCTCCAATATGGTAGAGAAAAAAGAAATTATGACTTCAGAAATTAATTGGGAGTAATTAGAGGAAATTTTTATCCACTGATTTGTGTAAACATTTTGATTAATTATTCAAGCACAATATTTAATGATTTAACTTAAGCATAACAGAAAGCTTTTACATTATTATAATGTTTATTTTTGGTAAATTCCATTTAATGAGTTTTATATAACTTCTAAAATACAATGAACCTTTTATTATTTTTTATCTATTACACTTGAAGTAGATTATCGTTTTCGTTCCATCAACAAAGACTATAATATTATCAAGGTTCCAAAAATAGCAGCATAAATTTTAAGGAAAAGAAACAACTGGGTATCCCGTAAGTGCATAATCTTGAAGAAAGAAGAGTCTTGTAGAATTTTTCTAAAGAAAGGGATTTCACGTGAAATTTAAATATTAATATTTGTTTATTTCTAAAATAATTAGCCCCAAAATTTTATTCTTGAACTAAAATGCTTTTCTGAACAATTTTGGTATCTAAACTCTTCTATACTTGGAATATCTTAGGAGAATCTATACACACAGGAGAACTTACGCAAATGAACTTCAAGAAAATCAACATTAAGGAATAATTTAAATATTAATATACAATGTGAAAAAAATTCATATATTATTTTTTTTACATAGCTACATATTTAAAATATATTTATCACATCATAAGTAAGAGTATTACACTGATATTAAAAATCATATTCTAATTTAAAAATTATTATGAAGTTCCGAAATAATCTGTCAAACATATATCTGGAATCTTTTGTGTAATTTCTTAATTTATATATATATATATATATATATATATATATATATATATATATATATATATATATATATATATATATATATATATATATATATATATATAATCTTTGTAAAACTCTTATAAATGCTGTTATTTTTAGTTAGATAACTTAACTGTATGATATCCAGTCACATTTACATTAAATGAGTGTGAGGTTCTCATTTTTATATTTTATAATTTGTGTATATACTTATATTGTCACGTAAAATAATTAGAAAACTCGTAATGCAAAGCTTTTTATTTAACACTTAGTTCTCACCTTTGTGAAAAATGCTAACTACATACTGTTCGTTTATACAATCGCAGAAAGTTCTGGAACACTGTTCCAGTAAACTAAAGAATTTTTCTAGAACAGTTTGTTTGAAATTAAACTCAAAAATGCCCACTCCATTTGTACGGGATTCGGACCCCAACTGATCCGACGCAAATCCGCTACCATGACCACTGCGCTAGTGACCACGGCAGAGAAACGTTTTAAGCGGCATTCCTTACTCCTTTGAAAGACAGCGTCCGTCTGATCTTATATTTACCAGTCATTGTCTTTGAGTTTAAATGCGTCTGTGGGCCAGTGTACTGGTTCTTCCCAGGAAAATTTGTGTCCCCCTCCCTTGTCAGTCCTCCGATAATGTGGACTCGGTGCTTGTTGTTCGGGATCTAAATAAGGCTTCATTCTGAGTACATGAATGATGTTTCTCTGTTTCCGACGTCTTGATGTGGACTCATGCTTTTGTACCTCGTGGGTGACGTCAGATAATCGTCACAACACCTTGTATGGTCCGAAGTATTTCTCAAGCAGCTTCTGCGACAAGTTTACTTTCCGAACAAGTGTGAAAACCTCCACCAAAATCATTTGAAATCCTGAAAAAAATAAAACCTTAATTTAACAATGTTAAATATAAATATTAATAAATAAGTAACATACATAAAATCATCGTAGACAAAAATATCTAATGATGGTTTTTTAATGTCTAGCAGATTTCGAAACAATTTAACCAACAATTCATCTAAAATTTTACAAATACAAAAAATAATTATAAACAGTAATAGACGCATTCTAATATTTTTATATCAACACTTTAACTTTTAAATGATGTCTATTAAAAATCCTTATGAATAAAAAAATTAAAAAAGAGAATCTCATAATGATTTTCTTAATTAAATCTAATCAGCCCTGTATTCATAAAGATGATTCGAGGCATATATCATTTTCCACAAAAAACTATATTTCACTTAATGATATCTACTCTTCTTAATAGAGACTTTTTTAAAATTTTTACTAGCTGCTTCATCTTTTTGTCCAGTGTCTCGGGTTATTCGCATCATTAATTCCAATGTCTCTTTACACCCTAATTTTCTGAGTTCAGAAAGCTTTCTACTTCTAGCAGGATATAAAAGGGCTCGGTAGCAGGAGAAGTTGAATAAATATGATCCTAATTTGAAATACAAATTTATCCCTTACACGTGGGAACGGAGATAACTCCTCGCTTGCTATTGTGACAATTAAAAAAGCTTTATTTCTTATTTCCTTTGTAAGATATCAAGTAGGGAGAAACGGCTATGTACGCGATTTAAATTTCTGGGAAATTTTTGCGATCTATTTTATTTGGTTTACCTTTAAAGTGTAAAATAAAAAAAAATAGGAAAAATAATAAAACGTTCCTTCCATTACTGTCAATGTCAGAAGCAACACAATTAGACATTAACAGAATCGGAAATAAATTTGGTAAAAATATCAATAATTTAATAAAAATTAATGTTTCTAGTAACCATGAATGTTGTTTCAAATAAATATAATGTTAAAATTTTTGTCAATGGAAAAGGCCATCACAAAGAAACGTATGTTTAAAAAATAGTTTGCTTTGTATATCTTTAATAGAACGTATGAAATGGAAATTAAAATAAGAAAAATTTGAATTTGTTCTTTTAAATAGCATTTAACTATTTACCTTCTGGAATAAATTTTCTTCGGTTCGAAGTTCGCAAAGATAAAATGCTCAAGATCTACATAAACAGATTTACTTCTAGAAAGAAAACGTGCCGCTATCTTTTTTTAATATTGGAACTGATACAACAAAGACTCATTGTATTTCATTGATAATGCGTGAATATTTTATTTTATAAAAATTTAAAAAGTTACTGTGTGCATTTTTTTTTTGAAAAAATGTTTTTTTTTTTAATAAAAGAAAAGTATTTTTAAACGTGTGGTATTTACTAATTTTTATGTAAAGGGCATTTAATTTAAATTAATAAACGCGAATTTTGGAAATTGACTTCACAGTTAGAAAAGCATTTATGAAAAACTATATTTTTTCTTCGTAAATAATAACTAATATTTTAAAATATCTAAGTAATCGAGATTTTGTACAAAAATTAACAAATGTAACAGAATATAATAAATTAAAAATGAAGAAATTTAATACATTAAAAATATGGATTTCTAAATTCATTAAAAGGCGGAAGTAAAATTTTAATATCGTATCTTCCCTATCAGCGGATGGAACTAATTAAAACAATTCTCAAAATATCATGAGATTGCATCAGAAAATGGATAGGAAATTTCAATGATAAAATTTGTATTACATAAATCCACTCATTGGCCAATGAATTAGTGTCCTTTGAAAAATTTATTTTTTTAAACATTGGTTGCAGATTGTCCGAATAAACCTGATACATAAAAATGCATATTATGATAAAAGAAGTAAAATGAGAAAAGAGACCCATCTTTCAGCATTTGAAAAAGGCTTACTGTCGGAAGCCATTTTGAAAGGGCCTCCATTTATAAAGAAAGCGAATCTCACTGAAGCCTCAAAAGCAGACATATTAAACATTTTGGAAAGTTGTAATCGATCTCAGTAGCATTTGTTTAAAAAACATAACTGCTGTTCAAACAGTCTTTCAGGAGCTCCAAATAACTGTATGACACTCATAACAATAATAGACAATGTTAGCTTTCAATCTTTCATCATCAGTTAAACGTTCTTGACAAACTTGATCTTTGAGAAAGTTTTATCGCTTAAAGAGACAAGGATTCATGTCTGATAATGTTGCTTTCGCAGCAGTATGCTTTCCTGTTCTTAGCCCTGAGATGGGCTCTACCAGTGAGATAGAAACAGCCGGGTGGACTCTTTGTAATTTTGAAGCAGGTCCAAGTAGAAGACTCCCAATACTTGGCCTGCCACCCCTAAATGTATCATTTCACTTGGAGGGCAATGCGACCACGCCTAGTTATAACGTGCCCCAGCCGCCTTTATCTAACACGATGGATCTTATGTTAGCCGAAATTCGAACTCATAACTCGATAATGAGAATGACGCCCTAACCAACGAGGCCGCAGCTGCCCCTATGTCTGATGATGTCTCTACTGAGTACAAGAGAACTTGTTTACATGAAAAGTTTGCTTGATTCCTATGCATATAACCATAGGAACTTTTATTCCATCTTGCATTAATATGATAGCCAAACATGATCTATGATCTTTTGCTTAAAGCCAGATAAATATACATTTTAAGAAGTCTGGTGAATTATTGTGGTGGTACAACGAGCAAACCTAATCAATGTGACTTCCTTGAAAGAGAAAATAAATACACTTCAAAATGAACCCTGACTAGTAAATAAATACTCAGCAATATTTTCATAGCATGAGGAATGCTTAAATCCTATATACAACAGTTCATTGTTCTCACAACACCAGTCTCATCAGTTCATAAAAATTGACATTATCTGCATTTATTTCTTTGCTTTCTTACCAGAAAACGAAAGTAGAATTAGGACATGACAGTAATCATGATGTTCTAGTTTTTGTGTTGAAACGGGTCTTATTAGAATACAACTTCAAGCGTTCATATGAAATCACGTGCGCTGTCTCAAAATGTCCAAAATCATCTTATTGAGTCTTCATTGACAGTAGCACCTGAAGAATTTGAAGACGCTTTAAAAGGTAATTTCAACTTTTTTCTACAGTTGCTGACTCAATTGAGTGTCTTCTTCCTATTGACACAATGTACAGAAAGCCAATTTTCTTCAAAAGTTTCACCGCAATTTTAACTACATTTACAGACATGAGTTAGCTTCTTAAGTTTTTCATTTAGCATAACATATTACCGAAATATTGTTCTCATTTTATTTAAAATAGTTTTACAGTTAATGTGAGCTCTTTGTTCAGCAGAATATTCACCGGGAAAAAAATATGATGGCTTCATTTACTTGTACAAGAAAATTCCATGTGATATAATCATTTACATACATATTTAAGAAATAGAGCACGATTTCAAACTTTTATTTTAATGTAAGCCTCGACCGCAAGGTTTGCGTAGCATATTTAGAGAGTTTTTGTAATTGGTCCTGTAGAATAGGAGCTACGAGGCACTGTGAATTGTCCGCTTATATATATATAAATTTTAATCACATTTCTCTACTGATAGTTGTGGTTCTCATAATGACTTCTAAAATTTACTACACGAATTAAAAAAAATCCAATACATTAATTTTCGGCAATGCTGCATTTACAACAAAATCAATTATTAAGATTTTAAAAATGATATTTTTATTTTTATCATTTGAAATTGATTCCTATACTGAATGTAAATAAGCAACTAAAAAATTTAATATGTAACAATTCCCCTTATGTAAAATAAAATCTACGTAACGAATATAATTTTGGTATGAGTAAAAAGTTATAGTTATGCATTTATTATTTTATTCAACACTAGATGGCACTACTGTGTAAGCTGATTTAATATTTATAAAAAGTAATAATTACAGTGTAATTGTATTCTTCCCCTAAAGAACGCCAAAAAGAACAGTGTTAGGAATCCATATAATTTTTATTTTTAGATGATTTTTTTCTTAAATAAAGCATTTCGTTTGTTAGACTGATTATTGATTTTTTTAATGTATTTTAAAATCTTTAAAATTAACTATATTAAGGGTTTTCTATGAATTTTGCTGCTTTTTTTGTCATACTTTTCTTTTTTATTTTGTTTATAATTTTTTTAATTAATTATTTGATTTTTAAATTAGTTTCCATTTAAAACTTTTGCATGAAAAAAGTGAAGCCCATTTAATAAAATTTGATAAACATATACTCCTTCGAAATAGATAATAAATACTCAAAAAATACCAATTAAAAGTAAATTATTATATAAAATGATATCTTTAAATTCCAAGTCAAACTGAAATGCACAATTCAGATTGAAATTGTTCAGCAAAATGAAAGCGAGTGTATGAAACCATGTATTTCAAATAGTAAATCGGAAAATTTCTAACTATTAACTGACAAGAAATAAATTGTTGTTTAAACATACTTTGTTACTTAATAGAAACTTTAATGGTCATGATAAAATCGAAACGTATAAAAGAATTTCGAAATTCTTCATAATTTTATGAGAATAAGATGTTTAAAGTATCAGAAAAAGTAATAAAGTCGACAAAAAGAATACCATGAGGAAAGGATTAAATGAAAGCTGTAGGTGTTTCGTTTTCCCAAACCATACATTCAAAACATGTCACGTTCCCTCATTAAAGTTTATCTTTTCAATATAATGTAGAGAATATTTTTTCTAATACTTATGCGTTAGAATATTTATTGGTTAGACATTTTCTTATGAAAAATTAATGCCGCATAAATAACTTAAATATAGGTTCTAATGCTATAATAAAAATACAACTATTATTACATAAGATATTTATTGAACTTGATACTGTTAATATTTTCTCATGATCATTTCTGAAATTGTTAGCATTGTATAAGCGAAATTATACACTGCTGGACAATTGCTAAGGATGGATAACACTATCATCCATAGAAACCATAAAATGAAAGGAAGCAAAATGTGGAAAATTAGAATAAGTGCGGGATATAGTAAGAAGAAGTATGTGTATGCAAATTTTTTTCCCACGTCTGTTCATCACGTGATTGCGTTCATAAGAGCTTTAAAGGTTTTGACGCGTGTGGACAGTTGTTGTTTTAAGTCAAAGTTTTACAGGAAAGATTTAATAGACGAACTTGAAATTTTTAGCATGTCTTCCCGACATCACTTAGATGATTTTATGCGTGGCCGAATTATTGGAAAGATCGAAGAAGGGCGAAAAATAATAGATGTTTCCAGGGAGTTCGACATTGCTCACAACGTTGTTTCACGGCTGTGGAAGTCATTTAAAACTACTGGAATGTGTAGTAGGCGGCACGGGAGAGGTCTTGTTAGAAGTACGACGCCTGCAGAAGACAGACAAACACCCAAATTGGGACTGTCCCTACAAGAATAAATCTGGACGCACGATTGCCTCCCTAGTTCAAAATACTGAATTCAACATATACAGGCCAGACAAGCCAACACACTATGGACAAATTCATGGGAACTACATTGACCTCATGCTGTCCAGAGGAGTCCAATCACCAATGAAACTTTCTACTGTTGAAGACCTCCAATCAGACCACTACCCGGTGTTAATCTATTATGGCCACTCCACACAACAGGGAAATGAATACCACACCACTTACCATAACTGGAATGTCTTTAGAAATGTCATTAACAACTCCCTCTCACCTAATTCATTAAGCCCCATTGTTACTGAAGATCAAATTGAAAATAAAGCAGAAGAACTAACAAAAATAATACAACAAGCTCTTGATATCAGTAAACGCCTGAAACCCACACAACCAATCAATTTTCTTCCCGAAAACATCATTAACTTAATCAAAACTAGAAATAGACTTCGCAAGCAATTTAATAGATATAAAACGACTGAATTAAAAACCCAAATAAACGCCCTTAAAAGAACCATCAAAAATGAAATTGATTAACACAACTGTAATAGTTGGAACTCCTATCTCACTAATTTAAATGTTGAAGATGGCTCCTTCTGGAGGGCAGTCAAGAAAAGAAAAAACAAAGAAGGGCATACTTCCCCCTTCATGGACGGCCCCAGAATGGCCATTACAGTACAAGAGTAAGTAGAAGCGCTTGCAAACTCCCTCGAGGAACAATTCCAAGAAAACACAACCGACGATAACACAAGTATTCGTAATGAATCCTATGTTAACTTTCCCGTTAGCTCCTACTTCCGTCACAATAATTTTACCCCCCAGGATACTCAGACAATCAATGCTTCAGAGGTGGAAGAGGTTATACAAAAACTAAAACCCAAAAAGAGTCCGGGCTACGATCTTATAACTAACAAGGCGATCAAGCAAATCCCGGTTACTGCAGTATGTCTACTCACTGATAAAATCAATGCCATAATTAATATTGGACATTTTCCCACACTTTGGAAAAAGGCAGTAGTCATTCCGATCTACAAACAGGGAAAAACAGAAATCTACCCTCCAGTTACAGGCCAATATCCTTACTGCCAACGATGGCCAAAATAGCTGAAAAGTTCATTCTGAATAAACTGTTAGATTTTGATGCCCAGATGAGCATCATAATCCCTCAGCAATTTGGTTTTCGGAGGAAACTATCCACATCCCAACAATTGCTCCGGGCAGTGGAGAAGATAGCAAAAGGTATTGCTAACAAAAAATCTACTGGAGGAATTTTTCTGGACATAGAAAAAGCTTTTGACCGTGTTTGGCATCAAGGCTTACTATTCAAATTAATTACTTACAACTTCCCTCCCATTCAGATCAAACTCATAAGAAACTACCTAACTAATAGAAAATTTACCGTAAGGTTTGATAATGTTTACTCCCAGGAAAAGCCCATATTAGCAGGCGTCCCACAGGGATCACTGCTGGGCCCATTCCTATTTAATGCCTTCATCAATGATATTCCGCAGAGCCCTAATACTATGCTCTGCCTGTTTGCGGATGACACTGACATATTAACCACAAATAGCAATCACAAAACACTACACCAACACTTATCAGAACACCTGAAGGTAATAGAAGAATGGCTTGTTAAATGGAAAATAAAGGTAAATCCGACCAAGTCCCAGGCAGTTCTTTTCACCAGAAATATGTTACCGTGTGAAAAGGTCAAATTAGCGAGAAGAGAAATTCCCTGGGCTAGTAGGGTTGATTACCTTGGACTCACTATTGACAGGAGACTAACGTGGAAAGCCCATACTACTAAAATCAAAAATAAATTCATAGCAGCTAAAACTACCCTTTATCCACTGCTAGCCTCCAAGTCAAAACTCTCGCTAACAAATAAACTCCTAATATATAAAGCCTACCTCAGACCGATAATAACCTATGCTGCTCCAATCTGGGGAGGAGCAGCTGATTCAAATATCAAAGTCTTAGAAGCCCAGCAAAGCAAAATACTTAGACTTATTACTAACTCAGAGTTTTACTTTAGAAACCACCAAATAAGAGAGAACTTGGGAATCCTGCCCCTAGCCCGCTACCTTAAATTTCTTGCATTTAATTTCTACCATAAATTATACACAATCAACAATAGTGAGATTCAGGGTATTGAACTTTACAGTCCTTATGACCTAACGCATTTCCATAGGCCCAGAGCAGTGTTGAGAGTAAAACTTCTCACCAATATCTCCATTTATTCAAATAATTTCAAACGGAAAAGAAAGAAGAATAATAATTAATGGAAATCATATCTCTACCTAAATAAAATCTTGTGAGAAACCACACTGTAAATAAATCGTGTGGAACCTGTAAATATCTCAGTTTTATGTAATCTTAAACAACTATGGATATGTATCATTCTTTGTCCTCCGTTGTAAATATTCTAACGGAACTTTGTGTTTATCAAGAATTATTGTCATCAACCTGTGTTTTTCCTTTGTAACTCCTTGGTAAATATTTTAACTGAATTTGTGTGCTTCAAAGAATTATTGTATTCATCCTGTGTATTCTCCTTATATTTTCCAACGTAAAAAATTTTATTTGGATTTTATGTGTACAAAGAATTATTGTCATCATCTAAGTGTCTATTACTAGGATTACTCAATTACTTAGTCCAAAAAACACAAGTCATGCAGAGTGCATCCAGTGGGAGCACTTACCTCAATAGTTTTGTATTATTCATTATTGTATCTTTATTTCTCATTTTTTAATCACCCGGCCAAAAATTTTCCAAGGACTCCAATTCATTAGAAAACGAGGTACATGGCCGGAAGGCTACAGACCTCCCTCAATTCCAGACGAAAAAAAAACATATCGTCCTGTCCGCAAAAAGGAACAGGCGCACCACAGCTCAGCAGGTGGCAAATCAGTTTATTGCTGCCTCAGGAAAGCAGATCTCCCGAAAAGCTGTTGCAGGACGTTTGAGAGGAGGAGGGGATAAATTGCCTCAACAGCTGCTGGATAATGTTGTGCAAAGAATGATACGACATGTGGAATGTTGCATCACACTCCACGGTGGATATATCCCGTACTGATACCTTTCTTCAAGGTGCCTGCTGACTGTTAGATGCATTGTTCCAATTTTCCGTATGCAGCATCAAATGAAAATTTTTTTTCTTTCAGATGTTTCACAGCTTTTGTACTTTCCAGAACAATAAATATTCTTTATTCTAATGTCTGAACAGTGTGGCAACTATATTTTATCCTACTAGGCCTCATGCCTCTCTTAATGTTATGCTACAATGCAATTTGTGATCCGTCCTTAGCGATTGTCCAGCAGTGTAGTTGTAAATATGTTCAACACAAGGAAAAGTATTTTCTTAAATATTCTTGAAATGAATATCTTTCTCTACAACTTATAAAATGTAAAATTTCATGCAGTTTATCATCCATTAATATACACAGCAATATGTTTCTCCTTTAAAAGTTAATTTATAATAGTCTGTAACATGATAAATTGAAATAATAAAAATTCAGTTCACACGCACACACACAAATATTGTTACACTTTATATATACAAAAAAATATTTTCTCAATTCACAATTCCAAATTAATCTCTAATTTCTGTAGTAAAACTATATTGAAGGAGAGGAAGCCTTATATTCATTTCTTTCTAGCAAGGACAGTTTGGAGGAAACATTAATAAAGATTCTTTTTTCTAAGTGAACACTTCCAAATAATACTTAATATGTCATACAATGAAGTGGAACAAATAATAAATTGTAAGAGACTGAACGTCAGCAAGGTTTTTTAATTCCCGTTATCTTTACCCAGTCATATACACTTACGTTTAGGAAAAAAGGAATTGCAAAAACTCTCAAGCACTGATTTTGCCAAATGTCTATGAAGAAAGTAAAAATGCAATAACCATATTCCATTGTTCAACACAGGATCTGCTTCTCTGAACATCTCGGTATGTCATTGTGATATTTATAAGATAGTGAATTCAATACCTAATACAACTGAAGAACTCTGGATCGAGAGGGGGCATGCGCACTAAAGATTCTGAAAGTAAGTGTCCCTCTAACAGAAATGTGCTATCATTCAGGAGAGAGAGAGAGTCAATTCAAATGCCAGCAACATCGATTGATGGCATTTCACGTTCATACGGTTATAGATAGTGCTAAGCTTAAATTTTTAAAAATAGATTATCAAAATCGTAATTTAGTAATATAATATCGTAATTTAATTATTAATAGTATAACTTAAAAAAGGACTGCACGGAAATTCAATTATTTTATCTAAAAGCATCTAAAACTTAAAATAAATTAAAATTGATTAAATAAATCAAATTAATACGTGTTTAATTCTTATAAAAGAGCAATTATTTAACTAAAATATGCTCTTATGATTAATAGTTATGGAAACAGCTACCGGACTCCCAAACTCTTTGTCTTTTTCATCATATAAATGCACCTATAAAGAGTAGCATTTAAATGTTGCATTGCACAAATATTTGTGCTAAACCATAGCAGGGAACATTCAACATGAACTAAAGGTAGGACAGTGCTTTTCAAATTAATAAAAACCGGGTGTTACATTTCTACCTTCTACATTCACAAATGTTCTAGTGAGTGCTTGGGAAATTTCCTGATTTTTTGACATACGACACGTGAATATTGCTTATAAATTATGAAAAATACTGTCGGTTGGAAATTTACTTGGTGTATACTGAAGTGCTGTACAGTAGCCTCAGGCCGTTCTACTGTTCACATCGTCGAGCTGGCAGCTGTGTCAAGACAATTCGAAGAAAATTTTCAAAGAATGACACTATTTTGATTTCGTCTCAAACGTATAGCTTTAGTTGCTATTAAATCTCTCTCATCAACTATATATAAATTTCATTTATTGTTTCTTAATCTTAAAATATATCGCAGCTGTATACTGATTTCACCAAATTATCAAATGCAGATGATTCACCAAATTTTGATGGAGAGAGCATTCACTTGGTAAAATAATTAAAAGAAACTTTTTTATGTATTGATAGATCCCACCCTAAAATCAAAAATACACACACACACACAGATTTACATTACAAAATGAACGACTCAAGTATACCAAATAAACATTTTCAAGGATATAAATATTTATGTTTAAAAAAAATAACTCAAGTTTCGTTGGTACATTTTCAAAATGAAAAAATAGTTTTAAGTAACTTCACACATATTATATAATATACTGAAGATAAATATTTTACATTTACCACACTATATTTGTGGTAAATTAAAATTATAATTTTAAATTTGATTAAAAAATATTTTATTTTCTAATATATTTTTCATAATCAATGTTAAATACATGCTAAAAGAAACTTGTATTTAGAATTCGTTTATATGTTTAGATAGAAATTAAAACTCTATTGCGTAATATTACTAAGAAACCCCGCAAACAATACAGCATTTTTTATACTTTGAATAGTCATCTTTTAAAATATCAAATAGATAACAACCATTATATTTTCCTTGAATGTTTTTACACTTTGTAAAAACAGCACACTTCTTAATTGCTTTTTGTTTTTACACGATTGCTCAATTTGTTACAAGGAAAAGGACAAACACCGAGATTTGTAGAGAAAGTTAGGCATGTTAAGTAAAGCAAGGGATAAACTTTAAACGCAAAAAAAACACGGATAAATAACAGTAATTTGCATTTAAAATGAAAGAATGTTCACGATTGAGAAAATTAATTGTTGTTTACATTTTGAAATCGAATTTATGCGTTGACTGTTTTGTAAGTCACGAAATTACTCACTTTTGGCCACCAGACTGTTTGCCAAAACTGATTCTAAAATTGCAATACATTCTTTTCCCTAAATCAAAGATACGATTGCTTAATCGATTAAATTCAGAGTTGAATAAACAATCAATAAGAATGAAATAATTTTGAAATCAGAAATTATTGTAATTATAATATATGTGCCTCACTATTAAAAATGTTGCAAAATGATTTATATGAAAGTTTCCACACACACACACGCACATCCTATTGAGAATGTCCAGGATCATAAATTGCTATTTTTATTTATATTCGTCATTGAAATTATCTCTACCTATATGGATTTCATTCTTTGTACATGCAGTAAGTTCCCCAAAACATTATCACGTATCCTTTTCATACATAAATAGATATCGTATACAGATACAGTATCTACACGATAAAAACTTTTGCGAGTGTGTAAGCAATAATTCTAGGTTAGATTATAAGCATTAACTGTGATTTAAGTGCTGACAGAATTTTAACATTCAACCAGTTATAAAATCCCACATCCGTAATCAGCTTTATAGATGCATATAAAATTTATGTCACTCCTAATAAGGAAATTCCTTATATAATGCGCTTTTTTTAATGAATTCGAAATTTAAATCTGACATGTAAGTTTTAGAAAATTTCTGAATTTAATGACTATATCTTATATGAGATAAATTTAAGAACGCTAATTTTTATATGCAGCAGAAGTTATACAAGCCCTTATGTTCTTTATAATTGAGATTTAAAATATCATGCCGAATTCTTGTCTGGCAATATAATTAATTCATGAAAGATAAGCAAGCATTTTTCTTCTTCATAACTTCTTCTTCCCATATCATGCCCAGTTTTCCACATCCACAAGTTAATCTATCAGATTTACCAATATCAATTCCCCTTCTCATGAGAGAAGTAATTTTGTAATTAACGTCAGATAAGAACATGTATACAAGCTATTATCAAATTATATATATATATATATATATATATATATATATATATATATATATATATATATATATATATATATATATATTTATAACTTACATTTACAGATTATTTAGAAGACATCAACATATTTGGCAAAGAATGTAAAAACTGTTAAGATGTAAAAATAAAAATTGAAAATATTCATATTATTATTCAAAAGAAAAGCTAAAAATATTTCAAAATTGCAATTAAATTATTTTTCGAGCATGTATAAAAACACTTGCTAAGCAATTTTACAATGACCCTGACTCGGTTATTTTTGAACTAAATCGCGTCAGCTGCTGATGACGCCACTTCGAACACCTCCACTACGTTCTCATTATTGTATGTTTTTCCTCTTTCTGATGACGAAAGAATTTCAATCCTTTCATTATTTTAAATAGATATAATAGAAGGATTAAAAAAAAGGAAATGTGATATTATACAGATTTATAAATTTTGCCATTGTAACAGCGTATGATTGGGTTATTCTGTAAGCATTTAACGATAAATAAGAATTCTATGCATTATACATGGATTAAAGTACGAAATTTTGCATTAATGATTCCTATGAATTCAGACGTAA
This sequence comes from Latrodectus hesperus, assembly GCA_037975125.1. Taxonomy (NCBI): domain Eukaryota; kingdom Metazoa; phylum Arthropoda; class Arachnida; order Araneae; family Theridiidae; genus Latrodectus; species Latrodectus hesperus. The sequence continues at coordinate 16,441,454 of CM075851.1, forward strand.
AAGAAATGCATTGTGTGAGGAAGATAAATTGGCAAATGATTTTGTAAAAATAAATCATTATTTTAATTTTATATTTTATCGTCAGGTTATATTACAGTAAATAAAATAATGTTCTACCCAGCTTAACCAAAGAAATTTCAAATCTTATTTATGTTATTACGAAGCGTAATGTTTAAAACATCCGAAAAGATATCGGCCGAGCTGGTAGCCGAGTGGTTAACACTGTTGTCTACGGTACAACAGATCGAAGGCTCGAAACTCACCTTGGGTTTGGATGTTTGTAGTGGTCTGAACTCCACTTTAAGCAGTAGCTCATGGTCTAATATTTGCCCTCGTGTGCAGAAATATATACTGAGCGACAAACAAACCAATCGAAAAAATCTAGATGTGCCAACTTCAATCCAAAACATTAAATATTTAAATTTGATGATAAACAGTACACAGTTGACACACCGCCGAAATTCAAGCCTGATTATTATGATCCTTACAGACTCAAATGTTCACAAGCTTGAGGTCATAACAAATTATCAAATTGCATTTATATATATAATTATATATATATATATATATATATATATATATATATATATATATATATATATATATATATATATATATATATATATATATAAACTTCTATTCGTATACAAATTCCTTCCCCAAACCCAAGCCTCCCAAAAGAAGTTTATATAGTTTATAATAGTTTATTTACACATTTTCTTTATAAGTCTTACTTCTCTGAATACATTTTATAATCAAAAACATTATCATCTTCATCCAAGAATAGTAACTGTATATTTTAATCAGATTTTTTTTCTTTTAGAATTTACTATGACTTTTTTTTTGAAAATATTGTCTCTAAGTTAGTAATTATGATTTATTACATTTTTTATTTCAATAATTCAACTTATGAACTTTAAAAACACGAAAAATCTTACAAAAAATTTCAACGGTCGATGACTGTTCACATCATCCCATTGGACTCGTCTCTCTGTATAGCTACGTGATATATATTTAGAAAGTTTCTAGAAATTTCACATATCACACTTCGAATTTAGACTTAGAATGACTTTCATTTCTAAATACGATTTATTTGCTTTTTCACCAGTGAAAGGTCATTTAGTTAGATCGGACGCGTACATGGTTCTAGAAATTTCACCTATCACAGTTCGAATTTAGACTTTAAATGACTTTTATTTTTCAATGCGTTTTATTTGCTTTTTTCTCCGAGAAAGGTTATTTCATTTTGAATAGACGTACGTGACATACTCTAAGGAATATTTTATACACTAATAGGAAAGCATTCTGTTTTCATTATATTTGCTATAATTGCAGTACTTAGCCAATTATTATATATACGATAGTATATTTTTACATTGATATATTGTATGTATACTGGAAATGGGACAGGAGTAATTTTTTACACAATTTAACAACAAAACGCACACAAATACTGTCTCTCTCACACACACAGTTTAGGAAATTCTTATCTTTATATTGAAATACAAAGTAATTTGCCATGTAGAATTTGCGTTAAGCACTTCAAATATTAGTTTTTTAAATTAATTTCAGTAATGGAGGAATTCAAAACTGTCATTAAATTCATTGATAAATAATTCCCGCAATAATCACTAGAAGAATATCTTTTTTATATATTTTGTAATTTCTATGAATTTTTACTAATATTAAGTTTATTTACTTTACATGTACTTAATTACACAGAAATTAAATAATATGTAAGAAAAGATGACATTATAATCAAAAATTAAAATTATTTCAAATTTGATAAATTTGTTGAAAAATAAAAATTATTTTGTATTCGAAAATATATAATAAATAAAACCGTATACAAAAAAAAAACTAAATTATGAATGAAATTGTTTTCAGAAAAGCATGCTGTAGAAAAAGCATTATTAAACTAAGAAAAGTGTCGCTCTTCTATCCTTGAGGTAACAGGTTGCATTCGAACCAAGCTAAATACAATTATGCTGAGAAGGCCTATGCATATTAAAAAGTATGCAAGATCTCTTATAACTTTCCCTGGTAATTTGTAGAAGAGGGTGCTAGAGCTCAAATGTTGTGACCTCGGTATTTGAGCATGATTTAAAATTATCAATCAATTAGTGGCCAAACTACATCCATCTAATTCAGACCATATCTGTCCAATTAATTAGTGGACGAATGTTTCAGGAGCTTCTGACAAAAGGACTGTGCAGCTTGATACATATCATCATAGCATTGTTTAATACTGGAAAAGTCATTTAATAGCTTAAATTAACTTTAAATTCAAATTAAATCTGTATGTGTGACTTAAGTATCTTCTTATACAAACTTAGAAGAGGTTTTATCGAAATGAGATAAATTATATTGAAACGGCTAACAATAAAATTTAATTTCAGATTTATTATGACATGATTAAAATGTTAGTAAAATGATTTTATTATAATATTATTTACTTAACATGCTCGAATAATTGGATAGAACGTCATTAAGTTCTGTATTTTGACAAAAAGGTAGAAATGATGCCGGCTTGCATAGTGTTGCAATTAGTGGACGATCTATTGTAATCCTGGAATCTGCTGAGTTTTCATAGATCAATAGTAAAAATCATACAGAAGAGTCACAAAATTGGCTTTGTCAATCTCAGGGGTATCATTTCACTAGGAAGATATTGCGAGCACATGCTTTATAAGCCGTAGCTGCTATCAGTAAATACAGCAAATCTTTGGATGGGTAGTTGTAAAGATCGATTTTTCTTTTAAGAGTTGTATACTGGCTTGGAGACATCGCGGTAAACAATGTCTTTCCCCAATACAGGACACCACTGTCCTACGCAAGAATTTAAAATAGTACAGTTCTTCTTCTTCTTCGAGTTGGGTTTGTATGTCATTGAGCACCTCTGCTTTTATCAGCATTTTGTACTGTTAACTCCAAACCCAATGTTTCTTAGTTCCAGTTGCTCGGATCACCCACTTTATTAATAAAGTCTGATAACCCTTTAATGGAATCTAGGTGTAACTCTCTAGTATGGATGATGCCTAAAGAGGTTAATCTAGAGAGGGCAAGAGCCTCGCATTCATAAATGATATGCTTGGCCGTTTCCTCTTGCATATGACATTTCCTGCAGATAGGGTCTTGCTGAAACAGTCCCATTTTATGGAGATGTTTTCTGAAATAGTAGTGCCCAGTTATGAAGCCTACGATTAAACGTATCTTCTGCCTAGAGCATCTTAGAATTTCATAGGAAATCCTCGCTGATGATCTACAGATCATACTTTTAGCGTGGGTTTGACCAGGAGATTTGAGCCAAGCTTCATACATCTTCCGTTTTTCCCATCTAAGAACATTGGTTTTTGCGGTCTTCAAATTGATCCCACAAAAAGGTTCTGGACCAATGGGAACAAAAGACGATCCTTGTTTAGCAAGCTCATCAGCCCTTTCATTACCTTCGATACCTTTGTGCCCTGGCACCCATACAAGGATCACCCTGTTTCTAGTTGCCAGTTCTGTAAGAAGGTTTCTACACTCCAGAATCATTTTAGATTTGATTTCGAAGGAATTAAGCGCTTTTAAAGCGGCTTGACTGTCACTGAAAATGAGAATCCGCTTATCGTAGTAGCCCTTCTTCATATTCAGTCGCAGACAGTGGATAATGGCCAAAACTTCTGCCTGGAAGACCGAAGCGTATCGCCCAAGGCTTACAGACAAGCTGATTCTTGGTGACACGCCACAAACTCCCAGTCCTGAGAGGCTGTTCTTCAGTGATCCATCTGTGTACCAGATTAGATCTCCTGTTTTAGTTTCAAACATGTTGTTATCCCATTCCTCTCTAGTTGGAAAAACTATATCAAATGTCTTATCAAACATGTATGTTTTTTCCATGATGTCAGATGGCATCAGAAAAGTAGGGTCTTGAATTTTCCTGATGATGCCCTTGTGCCCTTTGGCAACGGGCTGGTCATACCAGTGGTTTTGCAGATTCATTCTGTATGCATTCATTCTTGCAACGCTGCAGATGAAGATGTCCAAGGGAGTCAGATCCAACACAACCTCCAATGCTCTGGTTGGCGTGGTGGAAATTGCTCCTGTGATGCAGAGACAGGCTAGTCTTTGTAGACTTCCCAGTCTGTCAATCACATTCTTCTGTTCCACTTTATGCCACCAGATCACACAGGCATATGTGAAAATGGGCCTGACAAAAGCTGTGTACATCCATAACATCAGTTTTGGATGTAAACCCCAGTTTTTACCAAGCATTCGCCTGCAGATCATAATGCTTTTCTTTGCTCGGTTGATCCTATCATCAATGTGCTTATTCCAAGTGAGTTTCTGGTCTAAATAGATGCCCAGATACTTCACCTCTGAAGCCACATTGATTTCAACATCAAAAAGTCTTGGTATGAAAAAACCTTTCCGTTTCTTTTTGCGTGTAAAAGGTACAAGGTAGGTTTTCTGAGGATTAACCATCAGGTCCCTATCCATGCACCATTGACCTACATAACTTAGAGCATCCTGCATGAGATGACAAGTTATGTCAAAATCTTTACCAAGGATAAGGATGACAATGTCATCAGCATATCCCTGCGTATAATAGCCCTTATCATTTAGATGTTTTATAAGGCTATTTACAACTAGGTTCCAAAGTAATGGTGACAGAACACCTCCTTGAGGACAACCTCTAGTAGTCTTTTTTCAAATGATTCACCGAAGATGTTCATTTGTATATATCTATCCGAAATTAAGGCCTCAATCCAAGTACACAGGGTCTGATTAATCCCTGCCCCTCTAAGTGCATTGAGGATGGATGGATGGGAAGTATTATCAAAAGCACCCTGGATGTCGAGGAAAGTTGCCAAGGCAATATCCTTTTGATCCAGAGTGGCTTCAATCTTGGAAACTAGCTGATGTAGAGCAGTCTCTGTAGATTTGCCGGGTTGATAGGCAAATTGAAGAGCATGCAAGGGACTATTTCTACCCAAGTAATCTCTAATATGCCGATCAATGATTTTCTCCATAATTTTAAGAAAGAATGAAGAAAGACTGATTGGTCTGTATGACTTGGCCTGGTCATAAGTGTCCTTGCCAGGTTTTGGAATGAAAACAATCCTAGTCTTTTGCCATGTCTTTGGTATATATCCCAGGGCCAAACTAGTTCTATAAATTCTAGTTAGCATTGGTATGACAACCTTCTCTGCCTTCTGGATCATGATGGGCATAACTCCATCAGGCCCAGGGCATTTTAGAGGTTTAAAGGCAAAAATTGCCCATTTAACAATGTTGTAGTTTATGATATTTTTAGCGATGGTCCATTGATTGCTATTGACTCTTTGCAAAGAGCCAATGCAATGTTCCCCTTCGTTGCTATAAATATCTCTAGCTCCCGGGAAGTGGGTCCTGGTCATAATTTCCATAACCCCTTTTCCGGAAGCAGCAAAATTACCCTCCTCGTCTTTTAGGGTACCAACCAAAATAGGTTCATCCCTTTTAAGGAGTTTCTGGAGTCTAGCTCCTTCAGAAATAGAATCTATCTCGTCACAGAACTTCCTCCAGGAGTTAATTTTGCTTTTTCTAACAAGTTTGTTATAAATAGTGAGGGCCCTTTTATAGTTCTCCCATTCACCATTTTTCTTAGCTTTGTTAAAAAGTTTTCTAACATTTGCTCTTTCGGCAGCTAGAGAGTCATTCCACCAAGGGCATTGGAGTTTAGCTCTTCTAGTGCGAATGGGGCAATTGTTATGATAAGAATCTAGAATACTTCTCTGCAGGAGATCTGCTGTAACTTCTAGATCGTAGTTGTCTCTAATAGGTCTGTTCCCGAGCTCAATCAACCCAGTCAGTTCTTCTTGGAATTTCTTCCAGTCCGTCCTAACTGGGTCTCTGAATATGCGATCCAGACACACATTAGAGTGAATTTCAAAATGGATGTTTTGATGATCTGAACCAGAAGGTCTGTCATCTACTTTCCAGTATTTGATATTTTTACTAATCAGCGTTGTCGCTATAGTAATGTCAATTACTTCAGATCGATTGGAAGTAATAAAAGTTGGTTCGTTGCCCTCATTTAGAATATCTAACCCATAGTTTAGAATAAATTCCAAAAGGTACTCACCTCTTTTATTTGTGTCCGTACTTCCCCAGACAACATGATGAGCATTACAGTCTAGTCCTAAGACTACCTGTAAGTTGTTATTTCTGCAAAAGTTCATGAGCTTGTGCAGAGAATGGTCAGGTGGAGCCTTCTCTTCATAGGGCAGGTATCCAGAGTCAAAAACAATTTCCCTGTCCCTACCCTCTATGTTGAGTCTAACTTTCACAGCTGTCAGGTCCCTAAGAATAAATTCAGAGAGGGAAAGAACCTCAATGTTTTTATGTAAGAGTATACAAGTTCTAGCGTTACCATTATTACAATAGATAAGCTTACCTTTAGTTCCTTTGAGACCACTGATTCTCCCCCTAACCAACCAGGGTTCTTGAATCAGGGCCAGGTGTATATCCCCAGCAAGGAACTTCTTACTGAGGTTAGTAGTACCACTTCTACTGTGGTAGAGGTTGGCTTGAACTACCTTCACCCCCATCAGCAGGAGCAGGTTTATCAAGTACTTTAGCCTGCACATGGTGAAGTCCAATATGAAACCTATATCCCCTTACACGAAGTGTGGCAGCATCTAATTCAGGCACACTAAAAACGATGGTCCGCCCAGATGGGTCATTCTTGGTGTTAAGAACGTTCCACTCCATTGGAGTGACCCCACCGTTCTGAGCCTCGATTTTTCTCAGGAGCTCTTTAGGTTCCAGTTCATTACAGATTTTTGGCAGTTTTGCAATTATCTTGGTGGTTCTGACAAGTTTCCTTGCCTCACCCACCAAGAGTTTATGTTCTTGCCAAGGGCTTATATCATTGACATTCTGTTCCAGCCACTTTGAGCTCTCCAGATCTGCACAGTTGATAATAAGAGCCCCGTTTTCAAGTTTACAGGATAGGAAGGTTGGGGCAAAACCCTCCTCATTCCTTCCTATTTTCCTGGTTAACAAGAGTTCCAGGTCATAGGCCTGTTTCTCTGTTAACCGTTTTTTCGGATGACCATCTAAGAGCACGGCCATCTTGATCGCCGTGAGAGCCGCCCTGTAAGTAAATCCCTCAGGTCCTTCTCTCTTGGCAGCCTTTCCGACCTTGCCCTGGTTCATCCGGTTGGCAGGACGCTTCTCGCCTTTGGTTGCCTTGGGTTTTTCAACCCAAGTCCCCTCAGCGATTTTGCGCTCCTTCACCAGCTTCTTTTTCTGGGCACCAGATATTCTCTTTTTAAGCTTGATTCTGGTCAGAGAGTCAGTCATGCTAGAGATAGCTTCCTGACTCTCACCAGAAGAAGATGGTTTGGAGGTCATTTCTACCTCCTGTGAAGGTTTCATTGCTACCCCTTCATTTGATTGTCTCTGAGTTCCCTTGTCTTTTTCAGAAAGGTCTGCTTCAGAAGTTTCTCCTGCAAAAGCAGAAATGTTTGTTATATTTAATGTCTTTTCAGCCATATAATAACATATAATAAGCTCAGGTAATATGACAGTCCACCCAGCATTGCCTGAGTTACTGGGCAGGACAATTTACTCTAGAAGTTCGCCAGGCAACTAGAGGCTCCGTTAAGACACCAATACCGCGGTGCCAATTAGCCCTAGGCACGGAACGCATAACACCAGGGTTTACGGGAGCTGGTTCGCGGTCTCTTATTCAATATTCAAGGCTATCCTGTCATTCCTACAGGACGTTCGGCTATCCACCACCTGCCTACGCACCTGGTGGCTAGCTCAAGCCCCAGAGGGGTACGCATACCCCCTGGTTCCAGGAAATAGTACAGTTAATCAGGATTGTGGATTGGCGTAATAAAAGCCACGAGGAAATGTATTTTACATAGTAATGATAAATTATCAACTATAATTAGTTAGATATTTTTGATTTAACTGAGTCAAATTTTTATTTATATGGTTCATTTATAAATGATCAAACAAATACAAAATGGGGGATGAAATCGATTATATTTTGCAATGGTAATATAAATGATAATTTTGAATATATATGTACGTGAGTGTGTGGATATCAGAAAACAGGCACATCATTTTTAAGCAATTACAGAGATCACGTATAAATCAGGGTATTTTCAAAGTATAAGCTACAATCTAATAAGTATGATATTGTTATTGTAATACTCTGTAATTATAAATGTTTCAGATATTTTAAACACGCAAGGTGCATTACAGATGAGGAAAGAGCTTAAGCTCCTCCTCTTCTTTATATATTCAGCTGCAGAATTTATGACAATCTGGGTGAAAAGGAAATTATAAGAAATTTTGTGATAGGTAAATCTTAAAATAACTTTTTATAAAACGTATTAAAATCATCAGTGTCCTTCAAAAAATATAAGTAAATAGAAAAATATATAATAGTGATAAAATCACAGTGCGAAATTTATGAATAATTTTAAATAAAATATTTTATGAATATTCTAATGAAAGAAGTGTTAGAATTCATTTCCAATCGTGACTATCTACTTGGGTATTTTTAAGCAGAATTCTAAATATTTACCATCAGCGGCAGCAGCTCCATTTGTTTCATCTTATGTAACTCCTACCAATGCAAAAGAGTTGTGGGTGAAAGAAGTTGATTAGTGTATCAATACATACGAATGCTTAACACTTAATAAAATATTTTAGAAAAGAGTCAAAGCTATTTGGTTCTTCAATCAGTAACATTCAACTCTGTGGATGCAACTTGTGTGTTCCTTCCAGAGTTTAGTGCTCTCAGCAATTAAAGATTCGCATTTTATTTATACAATTCATTTATGTTCTATCAGTAACTGAGTATCGAAAAGTTTACCACAGTTTTTACACAGCTTAAAAATTTTAGATTTAACAATCATGAAATTGCTTCTGTTTTGCATGCTCTTCATATCATGTTTGGCTTTTCTAAATGGCCTTACTTTCACTAATTGTGGTGCGGATGATGATCTAGGAAGCCTCCTGAATGTTAACGTCAGTAATTGCGAAGAAGAAGGTCCATGTCAATTGATTCGCAAGCGCAATGCATCAATAGAATTATTATTTCAGCCAAAGGAAGACATTAAAAAAGTTGTGTCTAAGATTTATGGTATTATCCTTGGAGTTTCTATTGAATTCAAGAACCACAACAAGAATGGCTGCAAAGATAGCGGTTTGCAGTGTCCATTACAAGGGAACATCACCTATTCGTATGAAAGTATGTTCAAAGTACTCACATCCTACCCTCCAATAATGGTGGACGTGAAATATATTTTGCAAAATGAAAAATCTGAAACAATTATATGTGCAATCATACCATCAAAAATTGTGTGATTTATTGAAATTCAAATGAAAACGAATTAAAGAAATATAAAATGCTTTCAATTGTAACTCAACTTACTGTTTCATAAGGTAATTTATATTCTTTATTTGATTATTTGATTTAATTAATGAACTTAAATATTAAAGTTAACTAATGAAATTAAATTGTAAAACTGATTCCGAATATAAGAAATATATATATATATATATTCAGATTGAAATTTCTAAAGTAAATAATTTGGTGACCAATACAATATACATCATTTGTTTCGTTATTTATATCATTGTTTTATAAAGAATATCAAGATTATGTAGAATAATAATTATTTTGGTTAAAACTGTTATGATATAAAATACAATTGGTATTTTTGTATTAAAGAGAGAACTATATTATTTTTCGATTGAATATGAATATTTAACACACAACATATATTTATATCAAATTATTATTTTTAATATATTTTCATCGACTTCTTTGAATTTTAAATTTAGATTGTAATAAATATTTTATGTTTATGTGATTAAAATGAGGGTATTTCACAAAAGATTGAGATTTTGTATATATCACATATATTATACAGTTATACATTAACTAATCGCAAAAATATTAACATTGTGTTTTTGTAATAACTTATTAATGACATATCTTAATGTGAATTTTGCATAAATTGTGAGATAAATTTTTCAGAAATCTTACCATTAGTTAGATGAAATTAGTTGCATTTAAGAGGAAATGTTTTTATTTAAGATACTAAAAAATGCTGTTCCTGTATACGTGAGTGTATTGCTCAATATTACAAAATAAAAATGGGCGTTAATACTTTTATTTATTTTATGCAAAATTTTTAAAAATCAGATTTCTTACCAAATATTACTTATTAATTTTAATATTTTAGCGAATTACTTAATTTGTAAGAAAACGGGTATTCTTATGATAATAGATTTTAATAAGTATTCTTGTGTTTATAATATAACTGTGAAAGATACATCTAACTATAATTTATAAGTTTCATTAATTTTTGCTATTTTCAGAGTGGCTTGAGGTTTTATATTGGCAGCATATTAACCAAATGTTTTCCATTCTTAATGATAATATGCATGTCTAAATTTTAAATGATATAAGCATTTTCCATTTATTTTCAAACAAAATGCTTTCCATTGCTAATAATATTGTAAGTCTGCATTCAGCTTGAATTTTTAAATAATCAAATAAAAGCTTGTCTTTTTTTCTGTAATATCATATATTTGAAATTTGGGTTCGAGTATTTATTTGTGAATAACAATAACGTTTTTATTCATATTCAGATATTTTACTACATGCTATAGTATGTGTTGCTAAAAAACTTTGCACCAGTTTCCCATATATATATATATATATATATATATATATATATATATATATATATATATATATATATATCAGAGGTATATTTTTATCTAAAAACGTGTATTTCAACAAATACACATGTAATTTAATATATATATATGTGTGTGTGTGTATGTGTGTGTGTGTGAGTATCTATCTACGTATATATATAGATAAGATTTTAAAATCAACTTTCTAAAAGTAAAATAAAATATCCGTTAAGACGAATATAAAAAATTTCATTGCAAGATATTTCTTAGAAGTAATAAAATATATTTTTCTGATCACGACCCAATATTTGAATTTAAGTTTATTATCACTCTTTGAATAACGAAATGATCTGCAAATTATCAATGGCCAACGCATCAATACCTAGTATTCAAAGATATGTTATTCAAACGATATAAGGCTTATCTCCTTTAGACACCTGTTGTAATATAAAAAACCTGAAGAAACACATTGGATAAAAACTTCAGTCTTAAAAAAATATTTAAATTGTGGTTATCAATTATTCGGTGAAATGGAAAAGTGTTTATCACTAACTTTCCGGAATACTGTGAACTGCTGATAAATTCGTGAGAAGAAACGTCTAAGAAATAAGTGTTTTCCTATGGCGTATTTACACACTACTGATAACAATCTCGATAGCGTGACTGCATCTTATTATCGATAGTTTTGCGGTGATATAATCGATGGGAAATATAATTAAACACGCAATAAGTTCAAAACAAGTCAAGCTAATACAGATTCATTTTATTTATAAAAATATACATAATTTTATTTTTTAATAACATTAAGATAATTTAAAATTAAATTGTCATTTTAATTATTTATTAAACTTTTCATTGTAAAATTTTTTTTCTGATTTTAACTTTACAATTGTATTAATATCAATTAAAAACATTTTAAGAAAGTTTAAATGCATCTTTGAAGTTATATATTTTATCAATGAAAAGAAACACATTCGTACATTATTTATGTGATTGTGACTAGAGTAACACAGGAAAGATTGCAAGACAACAATATCGCAATAGCTATTTCAGTTAAGATTATATTAATAACTCTAAAAATATTTAAAACAAATAAATACCATAAAAATAAAACAGAAAACTAAAACATAATAGCGAGTACATGATTTGTAATACTAAAGAATTTTACACTTAAACTTTGCAGTATTGTTTTTCTTTTTTCAAATAGGCAATCTTATATATGTCTGTTTATATTCTTCCTGCTTTTAAACTTCAAACAGCAATGCATCATACCATTATAAAAGTATTAATTAGTTTATTAAACTATTTTGAAACAATGTTATTAGATGCTTATTTATTCAAAATTATATACGAACTCATAACAGCATTAATAATACTATGAATGTAGTTCGTACGATTATTATTACCATTAAATCAACTATTTAAATATTATATGTGTGGATAATGTTTCAATAGAACCAATGATTTTAGTCTCTTGTCACCAATTATTTTAACATCTACAAAAAAAAAATTCAACATTGAGGTTATTAACTTTACATTAAATATTAAGAACAAATTAGTGGTTACTAACTTCATTTACTTATAATAGTGTATTAGAAACTTATATAAAAATGCTTATATCAAATGTAAAATAGCTTTTACTTAGATTTTAGTCTTGAAATTCGAAAGACCTAGAATATTCCTAATATTTATGAAAGGGAAAATATCTATAAATACTGATTTTATATTAGACAAGTATTAAGTATGGGAATATTAGTCTTATAAAAGCCGTTGAGGGATTTATTCTATGCTATCGCCAACACAACCTCTTTTATTTTTCCTAAGGCAGCAAATGTACATATTTTAATAAATACAAAATAGTCATTTTAAATGTATGATTCGAAGTATGAATAATATTAGATAGAGACTATATGTTCAATCACTTGTTGTTTTTGTTATTACTTATCTCAGGTTGTCTAGCTAGGTTAGGCAACCCCCATAAAACCAAAAATACCTAAAAAATATGATGAGTCCCGAAGGACATCATCTTTTTTAAAATTTAGGCAGATTAAGATATGTCGAGGGGAGGCCATATTGACGGAACACCAAGGACAGTCTGGAAATGTCCTTTGCCCCTGCTGAAAGGTGATTCCTCTCGTGTGCCCAATCAGATAGCAGGAAAAGGCAGTTTGATAAGATCTTGGTCTAAGATTGAAGGTCTCACCCGGTCTTTTGGCGAAGTACCAATGATGGTTTGGAGGAATTTTCATAAGCTTATTGAAGCTCAATCAGTAATCAGTTCTTTTTAAACTTCACTTAAACAGAAGTGAAGTTTTGGAACACTGAATCTTACATTAAAAATTTTATCGTTGGTATTTGGTCCATGAAACTTTTTCATTAAACTGTGCGTTTCACAAAGCACTCTTGTTTGAAGAATGGTATCCAAACTTTTTCTCAATTATCTGTGAGTAGAGATGGAGATATTTGCTGAACAATGTAACTCAACCCTTCATTTTAGCTAATGATGGGTTCGATTCCAACATGTGGCCTAGATGTTTGCAGCGGCTAAAAATTCATCTTAATCCTCAATACTGGTCAAATAAATCGTATGAACGATGTGTGTGGGTTCTTAGAACAACAAACTAAATTTATCGATAGAATCAAATGAATCACCAAATCCTTCAACGAGGCCACATGCTAAAAAGTTCGAAGAGAACAGATCTGGTTCCATTTTTGTATCAGCTTCACTTTTTATATTCGGCATATCAGCTAACTGAAAAATTGCACTGAGTCAGTTGATTCATGTAAAATATTCTTGGGGTTCAATGAGTTAACAGAAATATTGCGAAAGGTTTGAGAAGATAATCTCTAGCTCAGATGTTAGCTACACCACTTATGAGGGTCAAAACTATAAAACGGATTACATAGCTTAATATTTACTTAATCTATTAGCCTTTAGATAATATTTCTAGAACTCTGAATGGGCTCCAAAATAAAAGTAATTGCAAACTTGAACTATCGAATTTAAAATTTAACAGAAAAGTTTCTGTGTAAAAAGCGTTACATAAAGAATTCCATTTAAATTCAGATTTATACGTCATTTTTTTTATAAAACTTTATTTCGTTCGAACTTCCGAATTTAGTCTAAATGCTACTTAATCAGATTATTTCATTAATTCATTTTAAACTAAAGTTTTCGTAAATATTAAAACAAAAAATCTAACGCATTTATAATGTTACATATATATACATTATAATATGAGATGTGTTGTCTTGCTAATAATAATGACAAGGGATGTTATAAAGTTCAGAAAAAAGAATACACAAAAAAAGAACGAATTCCTTAAACTGTTCGAGATAAAAATTCGAGCTTAAAAAAGCACGTTTTGTGTTTCACTATTAAGGATATATCTATCAAATGATTATCAAATGATTTTATAGATTATAAAAATAACCAAAATAAATTAAATCACCTATCTTTACAAGGAAACACAAAATGTTGAAAAAATAAAACTTTAAAAAGACGTCTTTAGAAGAATACAAATTGTTAATAAGTCAATATTTATGCTTAAAAGAAAGAACTGTTCTCGTAATTTAAGAAGAAACTGACACTAAAGAATATAATGTTCAGAGCTTAAAAAGTAACGAACGATGAACCCAAAATGAAAGAAAGATAAGTATCTCCACAACTAATTTCCCCCGCTTTTTGTTTAACGCTGCTCGTCACTCAAAATAGGGATTTTTTTCCCTTTGGCTTCAATAAGCATGTTTTCCATAAAAAGAAAAGTCGCCATTTCACGTTCTCAGATTCGTGCTTTTCAGTCAAAAGGAAGCTGGCATATGGCCTCCGGCCATCTTAGCAAAACAGAAGTTTATTTCTTGTCAATCCGTGCATTATGCAAAGATAAAAGAAACTAAATAAATATCCTGATTTTTCTGTTTTCTATTTCCTTACCTTAGCCGGAAGGTAGTTGTTCAAAGCTAAAAGCTGGGAATAGTTTTTATTTTTTTTTAAATTATATTCTTTTTGTTTATTCAAGGGAAAAGAAATATTTCTCTAAAAGCCATTCCATTGCATATTTTTCCCCTACTGAGAACTATATATACTATATTTTCGTCATGAAAAATTCGAACGTATCTTTTTAGTGCATTCTTTAGATTTAAATTCAAAAGTGAAAAATAAATTCTGCTGAAGCAAATATCGTAGTCGATAAACTACGAAAGACTGAAATTTGTTTTGTTACAGCTTTTAGAATTCCACCTCAGTTTCACATAAACAGCGTTTTTGGGTGTTACTCGAGGAAATTTGCTGAATATGGATTCGAATTTAGATTTAAGAACAAAAAATCGATAACGATGTTTGTTTAGATATTTTTTTGCTTTATTTCAACATATGATTGTGATAGTTTAAAAGAAAAAAGAAAAGATAAATATCAGTTTTATATATATATTTTTAATATAAATCTAATTTTAGAAAAACTAGAGTTTACCATTCCGGGTGGTTTGATTTTTAAAGAAACGAATTATCTCAAACAAATCAATTATTTAAATTTTTTGTGAACGAATATTTTATTTGCAAATGATAACTTTGTTAGGATTTGTTTCTACAAATTGAAATAAAGCATATGGCATTTTTATTTCAACTAATAACATTTCAGAAGGAAATGTAATTGAGAGTCCTTAAAAAGTCAAATCAGAAACACTATGCAATTTATATAGCACGCAGGGAAAAATATTTCAAAAATATTTTGACAAAACAATGTATTCTTTAAGACAAAGAAACATATGATTTAGTAAGAATGTTCTATTTCGTCGAAAACTTGTATTGATTGTTATGATTTTACTGGGGATGGCCCTAAGAAACAGAATAAAATCAATTTACATATTATCAAAGAAAATAATAAACTCATTTATTAAAATGTATACTAAGTTTATTTTCTTAATGATCAAGATAATGTGAATCAAACTATAATGAGAATGAACTTACAATGTTTAAATTCAGTAACAAATCATGTAATACAGATTTTTTAATAAAAATACTGGAAACCAGAAACACGTTTCAAAAGTTCATTTTTTTTTCAGTTTTAATTTATAAAAATTTTGATATTTGAACAAAAAAAATCAAGCACACAGCTATAAGCAAAAAAAGATAACTCTATGCTGAAAAGAGTTGATTTTTTAAAATTAGAAAAAAACTTGTCAAAAGATATATGTTTAAAATGTATTTAATTTAATTTGATTGAAAACATTTAAATCTTGACAATTTTTTTTCATAACAATTTTGCTTCCAAATATTGTAAAAAGCTTAGTGTAAAGTTTTAATGAAATAAGACTTTTCTGCCTGAAACATTCGTTCATTAATTATGCTTATGTGGGTGATCTACTAATAACATTTAGACTACTGACTATATTGAAGAACGTATTAGTACATAAATGACAGTACTTTTGTATGTTTCTTTCTGAAGTTCAATATAAATGCAAATAAGTTTTACTGAAATAATTATTACTCGACTCCACGATGCAAAATAAAGGAAATCAAACGATTCCATAAGCCGCCCAACTTGTATAGTGGTCAGCGTGCCTGACTGCGGATAGGGAGGTCCTGTGTTCGAATCCCGATTCGGGCATGGATGTAATTTCTCTCTATCTATCCTGTCTTTGTCCTTTCCTTGTATGAATGGTTGTCTACCCTATAAACGGGTACCTATAGTATGTGTATACTGAGGAAGTCTGATTCCACACCAAAATACGGTTCAGTTGGAAAAGTGGAGCAGCGCAACGCATAATGCCAGCCTAGCTGGCACACGACAACAATAACAAACGATTCCACTTTTGAATTCAATTCAAGGAATTGAAACAGTATGATTTTTCTTTTAATATTAAGCTTGTATAAAATTTGAACACTTTCAATTCACGAAATGGCTAATCTTTTGGTATTTCAAAAAAACCCACCTTGCAATCTAATGTACATAAGTTGATAGGAAATCAACGAAATGATTATTAAACGGGGAAAAAAGTCGTAAACAGAAACAAACATTACGTAATAAAACCTTCTGGATTTCTTATCTTGCGGAATTCATGTGGCGGAAATCGCACGAGAAAAACTTTAATGGTGTTCTAAATGCGACTGCAAAAATCTGGAAGTCAGAAACATGACTAGTTCTCGATTTGGCGTCATTTAGAAAAAGATGTGAAAAATCACGAAGTACCTAATAACCGAGATTTTTTTAAAGAAAATTCTATATACAGTCAGTCACAAAAGTCTACATACAACCATAAAAAGCGGCACATTTCAAAACCGAGTTATATTTCAATTTGCAAAATCAAAAAAAATTCCTTTTTCACTAAAAACTGATTTACACAATTAAAAAGTTTCAAAGTATCATCTACTGGGAAATTTTGTGAATATTTAAAAATTAGCGCGTTACAAAAGTCTGCATACACACGATTAGTTGAGTAGAGAAAATTTACATATGAAGATTTGTTGAAGGTTACTTAAGTTTGAGGTGGCACTTTTGTAGCTAGTGATCGTTAGTATTTTCCATGATATTACAATAGGTAATTGCTATAAAATGAGTCAGGGAAAGGAAACTACCTTAGAACTTCAAAATTTGGTAGTAAAACTAAAGTGTGAAAAGAAATCTTATTCCGAAATTGCCAAAATTGTAAACAAAAGTCGTTTGACTGTGCAAACAATCTACAGAAATTCTGTTAAACGTGCACATGTACTCAGAAAATCTCGATGTGGTCGTCCAAGGTAGTTCAGTGATCGAGAAGCAAGAGCCATAGTAAGAAAAATGAAGAAAAATCCAAAAATTAGTGCCCCAAAATTAGCGGATCAAATTGCAACAGAAAATGGTAAGCAGGTACACCCAGAAAATGTTCGTAGAATTCTTCGATCGGCCGGCTACAATGGCAGAGTTCCCCAGAAGGAAACCATTCGCATCATCTGTAAACCGAAAGAAAAGACTTGTCTTTTCTTCTACACATATTGATAAGGATTTTGAGTTTTGGAAAAGTTTTGTTCACCGACGAGAACAAGTTCAACGTTTTTGGAAGTGATGGCCACGGAAAAGTTTGGAGGAAAAAAACACAGAAATGAACCCCGAGAATTTGACTTCCACCATAAAACACGGTGGAGGCAGTGTGATGGTTTGGGGTGCCATGGCAGCAGCTGGAGTAGGCAATCTGGTTTTCATCGAGGGTACTATAGATCGTTTTGGATACCGGAAGATTTTGCAAGGCAGCCTACCTGAATCAGTCAGAAAATTGGGACTTGGAAGCAAGTTTGTCTTCCAACAAGTCTTCTAAGCACACAGCAAAAATTGTGAAGGAATGACTGCACTACAAGACGCCTAAACAGTTACATTCACCTCCCCAGTCTCCAGAAGTTAACCCTACCGAACACATTTGGGAGGAAGTCGACAAAAACACAACAGCCCATTACAAGCGTCGAAACACTAAAAAAAAAAAAAGGTTATGAAGCTGGCTTGGTCCCAAATTTCCCCTGAAACAACAAAGAACCTGGTGAATTCGATGCCAAACCGAATGCATGCAGTCATTGCTTCAAAGGGAGGGCCTACCAAGTATTAATGGTATTTTTATTTTTGTTTATTGCCAAAAATCTGTGTTTCATGTCTCCGTATGCAGACTTTCGTGACCACATAATTTGAAACTTTTGTTATTTTCATTGCGTTTTAACAAATACGTTGATAATTTCATTTATTTATTCTGAGTTATTATGAGAAATAATAGTGAAAATAAAATTGAATTTTCGAAATTACGAGTTATGTGCAAAATATACGAAAATCAGAGTATGTACGGTGACTTTTGTGACTGACTGTATTTACATTGCATTTTTAATATTAAGAAACAATAATTCAGCAAACATTAACTTAAAAAATTTCTGTTATAATAAATGTTCTGTTACTCTTGCATACGAGTGACAAATTGTGCTTCAATACACAGATTTTATCCATTGTAACTTGTATCTGTTTAAAAATTAGCAAATGTTCATTAAAAAATTTATAGCACTTACTATATTCATAAATTATACAGCACTAAATATAACACAATTTAATGAATGAAAATACAGTTATACATTAAATGTACTTTAACTTGCAAATAATTTTTAAAAATTACAATTATATATTTTCAAAGAAATTTAAATGTTTTATTAAAATAAATCAAAATTAGATTTTTCTCCTGTCATTTTAAAATTGAAATTAAATTTGAACAAATTATTCCACAAATTTTAATATGCGTGCATCTTTCAAAACTCATGAACAATAAGTCGCAAGAATATGAAAGAAATAATAAATGAGAATGAGTTACGTAAGTTCTAATAATATTGACAAGTTTGGTTATACAATAATGAAATACATAAAATCATCTCGATTGTGAACTCTAGCCCTCGTATCATTGCATGAACGAGAAAACGTAACTTCCCAATTTTTGTTATAAAAGATACAAAAGTAAATAAAAATATTAAAATATATTCCTATATCAAAATAAATATGCTAGCACATAAGAATTCTTTCTAACAAAAAGAATATTTTTGATTTATCTTTTTAAAAAATTTAGTACGTTAGTGATTCATATTAATGTTTAACGAACATACTATAATTAGATGAATTTCGAATAAAAAAATTTGACAGAGTAGGTGCAGTTTATATGCTAGAAACACGAAATAATTAAACTGAAATTGATTTAATGATACCAATATCTTATCTAGTCAAATTTTCCAAAAAGTATAACAACCTCTATCAACTAATAATAATCTGCAGCTTTCATAAGAAATCACTAACGATATATTTGTAAAAACTTTGACTGAAGAATGCATGTTAATCTATATTTAAAACACTTTCAAAGAAATTGTTTATCTGTATATTGAGTAAATTTGTAGTAAAATTTATTACTTAAGAAAAAATGTATTTGAAGAATCATGTTTCTTCGACACAATTAGACAACTTAAATTGAGAAAAAAAGGTTCCATTTCAAATCAACTTTATCAAATTCTAATAATAAATTAAATTTTGCGATAATCTGGAATATATTTTGTGACCAAAATATAAGCATTAATTCAATTTCAAAATACAATATATAAATACAACTTTTTTTTAATAGAATTTCATTTAAATATTTAGGAATCTTTGCCTGGTTCAATGCAGAATTTTTTATCATTAGTTCTCAAATGTGCTTCCGTCATATCAAAAATTTTATCTGGTTACCATAATCAGTAAACTCAATAGAAAATATTTGTTATTAAAGATGCTGTTAATGATTATAATTTGGAGTTTATGATATTTTTTATTTATGGAATACATAAACAATTATATTTCATGTGCCGACCAACTTGTCTAGTGGTCAGCGTGCCTGACTACGGGTAAGGAGGTCCTGGGTTCGAATCCCGGTTTGGGCATGGTTGCACTTTATCTATCCTGTCTTTGTCCTTTCCTTGAATGAATGAGGTGTGAATGGTTGCCTACCCTATAAACGAGTCCCTATGGCATGTGTGTAGAGCAAAGTCGTACTTTCACCTTTATGGCGCTCTGATTAAAACGAAAGACACTCCCAACCGCGACTTAATACTCATAGCATAGCGAGCTTGGCTTGTGCAAGTGTCATCAATAAACAATAACAACAACATTTCATGTAATGCCATGTTTTCTAACATTAATACACTTGAAAACGTTGATGCTAATATTTTGATTTAATTATAATAGACAAAAAATACAATCAGAAAATATAATTTACCAGAACTAAAAATAAAATTAAGCTTATTATTTTTTAAAATGAAGAAAACATTCTTTCACTATATAGACACAAAGTTTAATCTCTCACTAAATGTTCCTCAAGTTAGTATTTAAATATTTTATTTTTATTTTGAGTCATAATAATAATAATAAGTAAAGGTTTTATAATTTAAAATAAAAAAAACTTTGCATTGCCCTTTGAATATTAAAAGTATTCTTTATAATAAATATAATAAATATTAAGTACATTATCTACTGTTAGAACATTTGAAATTTAAGGTAAAGAATCTGCAAATAAAGAAAATATATTTAAAAGTGATTTTTAATATTAAGTGTAATAGAATATATCAAAAATGTACATTTTTCTGGTCCATAAAAATTTTAATTTTTAAATAAAGGCAATTCTAAAATTTGCTGTTATTACAGTAGATTTTTCATGTCTATAAAAATTTAGATTTTTAAATAAAGGGAATTTTAAAATCTGCTGTTATTACAATTTATATTGGAATATTTAAAATTTTTTTTACATGTTATAAATTAACTGATATACATAACGATTAATTTTGATTTAAAAGTCCTAACTATAACAATTACATATTAAAAAACGAGGAATATCATATGCTGAAAGAAAAACCCAGTTTTGGAATAATTCTTTCATTACTTTTTTCTCTATAATTTCATACTACTGTTTAAAATGACGCATAAAAATAATTTTCATAAATCTCCTAATCTACGTTATTTAAAATGATTTGAAATATTCAATTCATAATTATTATACCTTAATAGAAAATTAGCTTTAGATTAAAGTAAATTTCTAAGATAAAAATCTTAATTTATCAATATTCTACACAGTTGAAATACTTAGCTTTAAGACTTCTCAAAATCATGTTTTGTAAAACACACATATAGTTATTAATATTTTATATACATAATAAATATCTTCTATGTAGAATCTTCGAATATTTAAAGATATAAAAATAATTCTCGAAATCCGTAACACAATTATCAACGCTGAATAAAAGGAATGTGAAACTTTTTAACAACGAATAAAATTGAAATGAAAGAAAAAAAAACGTCATTTTTAGAACTTCTGTTTTCTAGTTCTAGTCTAATGTTGACAGAATAGGATCCCAGCTACTTAGAATAATCTGAATAAAAGAAAGATTTTTTTTTAATGTGGTTACAAATGCAGTTTTGGAGACTGGATTCCAATGACTCATTGCATAGATGAGAATTTTATTTCAAAAGAAATGTGATACGTGCAATAAAAAGAACAAAATTTCATCGAAAAATTATCTAATTTGATAAAACTGATAGCTTATACTGAAAACTTCGTATTTTGATCCATGCATTTTGTTCATCAATATATGTATATATCAATATTGCATATAAAAATGCATATATTTGTTTATAAGTTGTATGCACTAGAAAAAAAATTCCGATTTCCAAGATAATTTAGAATATTTCAATGTTCTTTTTATATAGTCAATATTTTAATCAAAATATTTAATCCATATTTTGCTTTGAACTGCATTCAAAAGATTGAAAATTAATTAAATAAACTTATATTTTAAAGATACGTTAGCAAAATTGATATTTTAAAAAAATTCAAATTAAAATTCCTGATAATAAAAATAAATTTTTTTTAAGTTAGAAATGATATTAAAAATATAATTGAAATTGTATTAACAAATATTATACTTAGAACCAATTCCGTGTCTTTGACAATTTTAAAAATGAGAGGATAAAATTGTAGATAAAATAAGAACTATATACCATAAACATTTTCTTTAGAAAGACTATTTCAGACCGATAATTTCAAATTGATCGTTTTGAAAAATTTATATGTAAACACCACATCACACATATATAACATTACTTTTAGAAAATTCAGTATTTAATTAAAATGTTAAAAATTATTTTTAAATTAATGAAATCAAAGTTTAGTGAGCACAATATCTCATAATCAATTTTGTATAAAGTCAGTTGTATTATTTTTTCTTCAACTTTTTAGGTAGATTTATGCATATAGTTTTCTGTATCAGAATACTTTAATAATTTCGACAACAATATAAATTTTTACAAATATATAAAATCTCTCTCTCACACACATACACATATATACCCACAAACACACACATTTCAATGTTTAAAGTTTAAATCAATACAAGCTTTTACTTAAAATTTACATAACTCAAAAAAATATTATGACTCTAATTGGTGAATTTAAGAACATTTCATTATTTAAAAATTCAACAAAATGAAATTTTTTTTAACTTTTAAAATAATTGCAAGTTGATATTTTAATGATTTCATAAAAAACTTACTTCAAAGTTGGTAAGCAAATTCCTTTGTTGGAGGTCACTCTTATAAGTTTAAAACTGGAAAAAATTTATTGAAAGACAAACTAAACAGTTGGATTTAATATTTTTATTAAAAATAAAATAGACTTAACTATTTATATGGCAAATATCATTTTAATGAAATAATTTACAAGTTACAAACTAATAAAATCAGATATTTCTTCAGAAAGATGCTAAAAATAATTCAGTTGTCCACATATGAAAAAAGTTCTAATCAGATTACATTGTTATTAAATATCAAACTTACAAATGTTCTGCATAGATATAATTTGTTCAGCCTATAAATAAATGTTTACTTTAAGTTAGATGACAAGTTAAGCAATTTTACTTGGAATCTCAACACAAACGAGATCTGCTCCAGATTGGTCTTGTAACTCGTATTTAACAGTGACTGAAAGTGGAGGGTAGGAATTCCTGACGTTTATAGCATTCTTGTAGGTGTAAGATTGCCCCTTCTTTATTGGACAGGCAAGTCCACTTTTGCATCCATCAGATTGCGGAATAGGAAAAGGTATGGGGACTCCTTTGATGACTCCATGGACAACAACTTTCACTGAACTGGTGTCCTCCTGTGACTGGAAATTAATAGTAATCTCTGGCTTAGTACCTCTCTTCAAATCACAAATATCTTGCCCATCTGGACATCCAGAAACTTGCAGAGAGGTCACTTGGGCCTTGCCAGATCCACATGTACTGAACTTTGTTGCAGAGGCGACAGCTAACAGCACAAGCAAGCCGAGGCAAATTAGACGATTCATGGCTATGAAGAAATGCTAAGTTCTAAAAAAAAGTATAAGTGAAGAGATAAATCACCAGCCACACAACAGCTTTATACTCTCCAACGTTGCTATCTAAATATGTTTGCGAGGCGTGAGATTGTCAACATCTGCTTGAAATGGCGAATATTTTTATCGCCACTCTGGCGCTTATTTTCGCCAAAGTAGGACTTTGATACAAATGACCTTGAACACTTAGTCATTGATGTGTTTGTTTCCGATAGTATTCTCTTTTCAAATAAACAACAAGCGGAATGCAATAAACAATCATACGCTCACGTGTTTGATAAGTCAGATGACATTTCATTCACGTTATTAAAGACGGAAAAGAAAGTTTGCGGGCATAGAGAAAGTGTTTTTCTTGTGCATAAAAAATAAGATTTATCTACCCATGTGAATTGAATGCCATTCGCTTCAGTAAAGTGTTACGTTTGTTTTTATCCAAGCGTAACAGACACTTAATGTATTAATTCAGTTTTTTTTCTCTATTGGTTGATAAAAAATTATTAAAAGAAAAATATTATATTTATTACTTTGTTGACTAAAAAAATAATTCCCAAGAGTTTATTTTTCTACAGAAATGTTAAATAAGATTTTTATTACATATAAGAAATTTTTATTTAAATTAAATTTTTTTAATCTAATGAAAACTAAAAATAGTGATATAGTTTTATTAAAAGAAAAAACTTTTTAGTAAAATTTTATATTTTGTTGTAAATATTGTGTGCAGAACTTATACGCTAAGCAAATTATTTTTAATCATGTTTAATTTACTTAAAAAAGTAAATTTTATTCATCGATTCCATGTACTAATTTCTACCAATAATAGTGAAAAAAATATAAAACTATATTTTATTTACTCTTGTTTTAAGTAACGCTATTTAACAAATTTAAAAACTTTTCAATTAGTTACTGGAAGACAAAGAGATTTTTCAAACTTTTGGAAAAACCTTAAATCTGATTTTTAATAAATTAAAAAATTTAAGTAATGAATAACGTATATAGTATTTAAGGAATTAGTTTCTCCTAGAACATTCATCAGAAATGATTTAAAGGGGAAAAGTCTTCAGCATATAAAATTAATAACAAAAATAATATATTCAAAAAATATAAAATCCAAAGTATGTTATATCATTTATAAAAATATTTATTCAAAAATTCATGCTCTTCTATGATGCTAAATGACAACATATTTGCTCGTAATTACAAAAAACTTATATGAAAAAGTTAATGATAAAAAATAGCTCATAAAATAAAAATGTGAAAATAAGGTAAGAAGCATAGGAATAGATATAATTAATAAGATATCGTGGTAATACGTCAGTTAATCTATAAGTAAAACAAAAAAATAAATAAGTTGCAGGCATAAGTCAAATATATGAACCAATGCATGAAAACCCACTGCATGAAAGTTTAAGAAAAGCAAATATTTCAACTTATTTCATGTCACAAGCATATTGACGGAATAAATATTCTCTCACGCAAATTAGATTTCTAATTTTAACATAATTCTGAAAATAGTGTTGAAGTTACACTGTATGGATGACATTATTGTTTCATTTATTAATAACTAAAGAAATCGAAATTTGGAAGGCATGTTTAGAAAATCGAGAAAATTTACTTGTCCATTTGATGATTATAAAACTGGAAAACATAATTGGTAATAAATAGAGTGAAATTCACATAAAATTAAATACAGTTAAAAACCAAACAAAAATGAAATGCCTAACAAGCAGTATTAATGCATTTGTTTCTCAGTTTAAGATACTTGAATCAGGTAGATTTTACTAGGGACAAGTTTGAATGCATCAAAGTGGATTTAATATCCTCTATTACAATCACTTTTTCTGGTATTCTAAATAAGTTATTTTAGCATTAGAAATAAGAAATGAAAACAGGAAAAAATGGTTGGTGTTAAAAAATTGTTTTACCAGAATACTTATAATGGTTCATAATACTAATAATTCAAAGCTCTAATTTAAGAAATTACTTTTTATTTATGTTTTATATATTTTAAGTTATATTATAAATATCGAATCAACCTTAAATCAAGCTAAGAAACTTTATATTTTTGTAAAAAAACAATTGTGCTAAAACACTTTTATTTTTCATATGAATTTAAGTTTTGAGCTCCTCCGGGGACATAATAACATGGCTTCGCTATCCCAAGGCTCGGGTATTGATACATTAAGTATATATATATATATATATATATATATATATATAATTTATATAATAAGATTTACGATGTTTATATTTATGGTGTAGAAATAAAAAATGCTCAGAATTACAAGGCATGTTTTTTTCTTCTTTTTGTTATAAGTTAATTTATATGCAATAAATGCCTTTTGTAATACACTTTTATAAAAATAAAATGTAGACTAAAACACGATTTCAACTCACAGTAGAGAAATTTCGTTAATAATTCTATTTCCTTCGTGGCAAAGAGGCTGATGTGATCAGCAGGAA
This sequence comes from Latrodectus hesperus, assembly GCA_037975125.1. Taxonomy (NCBI): domain Eukaryota; kingdom Metazoa; phylum Arthropoda; class Arachnida; order Araneae; family Theridiidae; genus Latrodectus; species Latrodectus hesperus. Next base: position 16,467,497 of record CM075851.1, read on the forward strand.
ATAAAGGATCAACTTTCTCAAAACAAATGCTAGTCACAGTTCTCTCAGTCTTAATAACAACTACCTCAGCATGAAGACTTTACAATGGCTCTTTCAACTAACTCGTTGCTTAGCTGAGGAAAATACTTATACTTCTTCACCAGAAGTCCACAAACTTTCCAGAGAATTTCTTTAGTAATTCTATGGTAAACCAGCTCCAATAGACCTATAGACACGAAACTTCAAGAATGTTGACAGTATAAATATGATATCTCCACCCAAGAGATTTCTTGCTAAATCTAGCGTCCTTTGTTTTGTTTATAGTGCGGGCAATATGAGTTTTTGTTGCTTTTCGGATTTTTTGTTACCAAAATTGGTTTTTTCTCATGTTTTATATCATTTTTACACCATATATATGGTTATTTTCAGTGGCAACAGCATTTGAAGTTTTTGTTTTACATTCAATTCGAAATTTTTCTTCTATGTTTCAATTTGAAGCCATTTAACCGTTGTTTGCTTTAAAAAGAATATATGTATGTTACATTAACCATTGTAATATATATATATATATATGTATATATATACATATATTACTATATATATATATATATATATATATATATATATATATATATATATATATATATATATTACTTTTTAATTAAATTGTATTTTTTATATCAATTAATTATCATGTATATTCTTTTTTTAAATCAATGGAATAAAAAAACAATCGAAGCCTTAAATCCTAGTAACAGTCTGCCATTTGAAAAAATACTATTTGCAATTTCACATTTGATAATAAGAAAACCACTGCAGATTCTTCTACATTTGGCTAAACTGAGTAATTTCTGTAAATAAATGAAAAATAGTATTTTGACGAAGAAAATTAAGCTTTATCGTGGAATGACTAATTTGTAGTCAGAATTGCTTTATAAAGAATAAATCAGTTTATTCTGTACCATTAATAATTGCCAATTTTTTGCCATTTGTAGTTTAAATTTAGTCACCATTTTACTTACAAAATTAGTTTTACGGAAATATAAAACTAACATGGACGGATTAGAGGCAAACGAAGAAAATGCTGAAATAAATATCAATCCAGAACTAATTGTAATTTATTATATTCAAATTTAACACAATGGATGCATCAAACAGAAAATACCACCTAGCATATCCGATATGTCAGCATGACGTCATATGAACTAAATCCACATAATTGTTATTTACTTATATCTTTTACGTGTTGTTTTGGAGAGAAGCCAAACCCAAAACAACAGATTTTATTAATTTTCTAGTAATACTTTTTAGATTCTTTATGCTATTATGTGATTTAAAAGTTTCTAAAATGCGTATTTTTGGAACTTTGGAAAATTTCCCTTTCTAATAACATGCGTTTAACTTGGGGACTAAAAAAATCGCAATGGGGGGATATCCTACTTGCTCCATGTTGACTTGTGTTTAGTAGCCAAAACGGTTGCAAAGTAAATCAATAAACATATCGCTTAATGCCTCCAAGCTATACTAAGTTTTACAGACGGTCCATTCTATTTCTATTTGTACAATGGAGATACATGTGGACATAGAACCCCTTTCTTTTTTGAAAAAAAGCGCCATTTCTTAAACTTTTTATGAAAAGTGTATGAAACTTCCACTTTATCATTGGACGTCTTATAATCCTTGAGGGTAGACTAAGAATCACAATACATTCCTGAATACTGCAAGTGCTGTAATACAAAAGTATATAAATAAGCTGTATGACAAAGAGCCTTTTATTGGTGGTCCTCCCTTAACCTTGATTATTCGCATTTCGCAGTTTAGCCTTAGTATGGATATGAGAGCTGGGATATATGAAATTATCTCAAGTGCTTTGCTTACTTTTTCTCTTAAGGCTATTCTCATTCTATATCCTATTGAATATTTACATTAACTGCTTGCTCGCAGTCTAATAAGGCGAGTGTGATCCTGATTTTTATTGCAAAGATTATTTTGAAGGTTATGTTGCTGTTGGCAGCAACTTTGAAACTGAAATCGTAGTCACTGGCTAAGCTGCTTTAAGAATTGCAACTATTTCTACTCACTCTAAGTCTGTTTTCCTTGTTGATTCACTGGATGCAATTTACGCTTTGAAATCTTTTTGTAACGAAAACACTGTTAGGATAAAAATTTTCGTATAGTTCTAGACAAATTTTTGAACAGTAGTTGAATCATCTCCCATCATTGGTACTGAAGTCACAGTTTTATTCTCAACAATGAATATGTTGACAAACTAGCTAAGTCTTTTGTTCTTACCTAAGTTATTTTATCCTTGTTCTTATTCTTATGTCTGCAGTGAAAGTTTTAAAAAATGCTTAAATGTACAATGTTTAATAAGGATTATCACATAACTGAGGCTACAAAAAAGTATTAGAACATTTTTTTATCCCATCATCTGCTGAGTTATCTTCCTAGATAAGTCGCCTCTGCCAACATCCAAATTTTAACTTCAAGTGCCAACTTCCGAATTTTAACATTTACGGGAACAACTGCACTGCATTGATGTTTTAACTTAACTTGACCGCATTTTGAGATGAAACTAGAGTTTTGTGAATTCTTACTATTTACTGACCCGAAGACCTATTTTGCACTGCAGAACAAGCATCTAGCAGAGTCCGTCTCTGGAAAATATGATAATTAATTATTAACAACTGAAGATAAGCACTTTTCTGCGGACGATTATTTTAACCATTCATAACTGTACTAGACTGCTAGAAGAAAATATTTTTTATAGGCGTTTTAGAGGTGCAGGAGAAAGAACATTATTTTTCATTCACTAAAAATCATTATTTTTACAGTATAACAATTAATTAGAAAATCATAAACGATAATAGCGCTCTAAAACAAGTAATTAAAAAGACATTCACACAAATATTTACACTATATTTTCCATTATAGTAATATACAATGAAACGTAATTACATTAATTCCTTTTTTGTATTTTACTCTCGCTTTAACTTTTAAACATTAAAATGAACCTATCAATGTTAACCTGAGGTCAATAATTTCCCCTCAAAACTAAATAATTTCTCATTTATTTTTCAATAAATTTCATTTGGATACTTTGCCGATATTGTCATTTTAGTAAGCCACTCAAAGTACATCTAATAAATAAGTTACAATGTGATAATATGTGTAGTAAAATTTTATATAAATGTGAGTAGGAGCAAAATATTTTATTAATTTATTGTGTATGAGTGTACTTTGTTAAATCAAATTTCATAATAAAGCAAATGTCTTGTCTCACTATTAGGATTTTTTTGCTTAGATTTATATATTTTTTTCAATGGCATGAACACTTGGGTGACGAACCCTATGCTACAACAATGCCAGTAACTGCCACTCATAAGTCGTTACCCAGCGGGCACCTGTGAATCATGTCTTGGAGGTGAGTAGCGTTGTCCGCGCCATACCACCCCAAATCTTATTTATAGGGTGGGCCACATTAATACGTCCTCACGGAAGAAAATACAGAGAGAACAGAATGTAACATCCATGCCCGAGAACTGGGATTCGAACCTGAAACTCACAGCTCAGGAGTCAGAACGCCAACCACTCAGTCATCAGTCGGCTTTGCTTAGATTTATTTACTAGATTATTTTTTCCATTTTCTTTTCCTTTTTTAGAAATAATTATCTTTTTCTCATGCTTGTCTTATTATTTGGCTTATTGCGAAATTTATTTGTGACAAAAGTCGAATATTTTTTATCTTCAAAAAATTGTCTAATTGTGAATTGGTGACTCAAAATTTATCTTACAGTTAAAATTAGTGAAAATCTATCTGAAAAGTTAGTTAACATAGATGCGATGTGTACCTTATATCTAGTAATTTATTAAGTTTTATATGTCATACATTAAGTACTTTACTAAGATTTATTTGAATTTTAATATTAGAATTTAATTTTTCATAATTTAGTTTTATTTTTAATTATCTGATAGATTTAATATGAATTTAGGATTTTTGAATTCATGGTTTTTCGTCCATCTTTTGATCAGCAAAGGACTATCAGAAAGTGTACCAAAATATTTATCAAAAATATGCAAAGATTACTTTATTAAGATATGCATTGCATTCATAAATCCACTTTTATAAATATAATTTTAAAAAGTATTCTTTGAAAATAATCACCATATCACATAATCATATCAGGCACAGGTGCCGTATAATCCATGATTGCCAATTCTGTATTTTTTTGGCGATGAAGACATGTTGCCAAGATGACGTATCACATGACGTGCGTGATGACTTAAATACTATGGTTATCAAAGTAGAATTGTTTGCATAATTCTCATAGATCTCCATGTATGACGTAATAAAAAATGAGGTTGTCAGGTACATAAGAAAATCCGCCAAAAAATCGTCAATCTCAGAATTTGTCATCCTGGATTTGACATCCTGGACCGCAACTGTGCATCATATCACGTGACCACAAATCTTTATGTTTTCACGATGACTATTTGGCGTTAGTTTTTATTTAATTATTAGATAAACGCATGTATTTTTGAAAGTCATAGTGCAAAAACTTGCATTTTTAAATTACTAATCTAACAAAAACTATTGCAAAAATCACTAACAAATGCGAACATTTTGTAAAATATTTCATTCGGGTTTTATTACTTAAGGTTCATTTTCTCATTTTTTCATAAATTAAAACACTATAAGCAATGCAGTTTTTTAAAAATTTTCTTTAATGTGTTTCTAATGGTGTAACTGTAAAAATATTAATGCAATTAATGTAAAAATATTAATGAAGTCTTATAATAATTCAACGCATTAAGTGTGATAAATGTTTTATAAGCCTTCAAATTTGCTTATTTTTCTATTTAACGATAGTTATCAACATCACCATGTTCATATCATATGTTTTAAAAAAGCACTAGGAAGGTATTATCATTAGGAAGACATGCATTTATAAGTAAGTATAATAAAAAAAGCTATTTATTATCTCTTTTAAAATCTACATCGTCACTTAATTGATTTTCCATTAGAATTAAAAAGTAAGTGAAAACTAAACCTCAAAAAATAATTTAGCTGGATCCTGATATGTATTTTCATATTAAAGTACCATTTATTAAACATGAAAATACGGCATATCAGATTTTCATGTTAACTTAAGACTCAGAATTTTATTATTTAACATTCATTTATTTCATTCAAGTTTCCAATAAGATACGATACATAGTTTGCTAGTAATTTTGTGTCCTAGGTTTGAAAGCGATATATCACATTAATGTATGTCAGGCTTTATGAAAGAAGTTCTTCAATGAAGTTATTAATAATTAAATAAGAAGTGTTGGTATAATCGCTTATTTGTTCTTATTTTGATATGCAAATAAATTTTAATTGCAAATTAAAATTTGGCGCTGAGAAAATTAGCTAAGTCGGAAAATCGAAGATCCTTGATCAAATCCTTTCATGATGCGATGAAAATGGTTAGATTTGTTGCGTATTAAAAAGAATATAATGATTCGTTACTAATATGGAAAGGAAAATGTTTCAGCTCAAGAGCTATAACATCATCATATTGCTAATTTTGGCTTACTTATCGCTCAACGGTCATTTTTTGCACATGTGGGGTAGTTAGGTCAGGACCTATGGTTTAAAATGAATTATAAACCACTATAAACATCCATGTCCATGGTGGGATTTCAACCCATGTGTTGTTGAACCAAAGGCGAGAGTGCTAACTATTTGGCTGCAGTTCGGCTATGTTGTATTCATATTGCTATGATTGAAATAAATGAGGTATTCATGTATTTGATAATGTGGAAAAAACCCATTAAATAACTCATACAATTCTGCATTCCTCGTAAATATTATATATGTTGCAACATCTCATTATCAAAAATGATTATTTGATAATTTATACAGAAAAATAGGATACATTTTAAAGTGTCTTACATTTAAAATATGTCTATGTGTTTTGGGACATAAAACATTTAATTAATTATAATGGTACAGATTGAATTTTTGGTGATAATTTTCATTTTTTGGGGATAAAAATATTTTCCAATTTGGCATAATTATTACAAAATAATCATTTCCCAATTATTAAATACCAGGGTTTTAAAAATATAAGATTTTATTGTAATGAAAATTGTATATTGTTAAAAATAAGATGTTTATATTGCTGGGTGATAACGTTGACAAGGTTTGTCAAAATATAAGGTTTTGTTAAATATTCTTAACATTCTCATGATCATTCTGTCATAACAAAATATCCTGGTTGATAAGTAAACTGCAAAATTCGCCAAAAGTTTCACCAGTAGGTTATATGGCATCCGTGTACACTATTATAAATTGCTGAAAATTTAGTGAAATGAGATGTTCAAAGACATGTGTAAATCTTCCTTAGTAAATGAATTTTTCTTCTATATGAATTTGGTTGAGATTACTCAAAAATCTACCACAAATTTAAGAGCATATCCTCAACATCAGAAGACGTATCAATATTAGAATATCCATTTAAAGTCAGATTAGTCACATCTGTCTGGTAAGTTCAAACTAAAGTAATTAGAAATAAGAATTACTATTTCTGCGAAAAAGTTGCATCGATATTTGATTCCTAAAATTTTTCATTATTCACATACTTGAACTTATTTTAGCGTAAAACAAACAGATATTATTATTTTATATTTGTTAGATTTAATTAATGTATCAAATATTTGACAATACCTAAAAAAACTTATAAAGTAAATCAAGAGATTAAATCCTGGAACCAGGGGGTATGCGTACCCCTCTGGGGCTTGAGCTAGCCACCAGGCGCGTCGGCAGGTGGTGGATCGCCGAACGTCCTGTAGGAATGACAGGATAGCCTTGAATATAGAATAAGAGGCCGCGAACCAGCTCCCGTAAACCCTGGTGTTATGCGATCCGTGCCTAGGGCTAATTGGCACCGCGGTATTGGTGTCTTAACGGAGCCTCTAGTTGCCTGGCAAACTTCTAGAGTAATTTGCCTTGCCCAGTATCTCAGGCAATGCTGGGTGGACTTATATTACCTGAGCTTATTAATTGTTATCTTGTGGCTGAAAAGACACAAGAAATAACAAATCTTTCTGCATTTGCAGGTGAAGCCTCTGAAGTAGACCTTGCTGAAAAAGACAAGGGAACTCAGAGGCAATCTTGTAAAGGGGCAGTAATGAATCTTTTACTTGAGGTAGAAATGACCTCCAAACCATCTTCTGGTGAAAGCCAGGAAGCTATCCTTAGCATGACTGACTTTCTGACCAGATGGGACTGTTTCAGCAAGACCCTATCTGCTGGAAATGTCAAACGCAAGAGGAAACGGCAGAGCATATCATTTATGAATGCGAGGCTCTTGCCCTCCCTAGATTAACTTCTTTAGGCATCATCCATACTAGAGAGTTACACCTAGGCTCCATTAAAGGGTTATCAGACTTTATTAATAAAGTGGGTGACCCGAGCAACTGGAACTAGGAAACATTGGGTTTGGAGTTAATGGTACAAAATGCTGATAAAAGCAGAGGTGCCCAATGACATACAAACCCAACCTTAAGAAGAAGAAGAAGAAGAAGAGATTAAATGAAATTCTGCAATCAATCAACAGTTTTAATGTATATTATCGTATTCGATACATTTTTATTGTATTTTATAACTCTAATATTTAAATACTTAATATAAGTTAATAATTTAAATTAATATATGGATACAGTGAGAAAATTTCTTTTTAATTGATTGAAGGATGATAAAATTCCAAGTAAACACATATAAATGATACAATTTGATACTATTCTCAAGATCTATATTAGGACGTAAATTCATATTTTGAAGGAAACAAAAAACTACTTATAGAAGTGAATAAAAATTTTAGATAATTTCTTTAGCTATTAAAAACAATTTCTTCATTTTAATCTCCCGATGTCGAAATTTTAAGCAAAATTTTCATATTAATTTTTGAACTTCTTATGCTCAAATGATTTTAAGTACTTGTCAGTTTTAATAACGATAATTTTTATGAATTAAGAAAATATATTTTAAAAAAGCAATAAAATTTAGGTAAACTAAACATGATGTGGAGGTGATGAATAAAGATATAGAATATAATACTGTATTTATATATATATATATATATAGCAATATTAGATTTAATCTTTTTGGATGACAAATATTAGTTTTTAAAATCTGTAAACACACATGTTTTTAAGAACATAACCATAAATGTTCACATTTATAAACATAATTATAGTGTAAATTTCAATATATTTAAATTTTATTTAGTTCATAAAGCACTGAGAACTTTGAAAGAATAATTTGAAAGAAGATTTAGTTTTTATAGAAAAAGTTAATTATAGTTTCTTAAATTTTTTAAATGTTCATTTATTTTGAAAAAAAATTTGGGAGCTCAAAAATTTTTTATTTCCAGGTTTATTTATTGATTACAAATGTTTCTTAATTTAATTTTATTAGTTGAATGAATTAAAGAATGATATACAATTTAATAAAAAAATAAAGACAAACTAAATTTATAATATCATATAAAGAAAGATAATTCTGTTTCAAAGTATAAATGTACCCGATACTTTTAATATATTTATTGCCTTACTATATTTTGGAAATTAAAATTATAATTTAAATTTTTAAGTAACGGAAAAATTCAGAGGATAAAAGGTTTTTATGCATTGACCTAAAAAGTTAAGAAACAGAATGTTTTCGCAAAGCTCACCATAAAAAGTGATAGTAGCAATAAAATTTAAAATTTAAATAAATGCTAAAAATGAATATATGTAAATTTATGCAGAAATGCTAACTAAGATCTCTATTTAATAGAAAAGAACAGATATAATTTCAAAGAATGGACTTTTTCTGTAGTCTTTTCCGTTGTAAATAATTTATGCGTTTTTCTTATGCAAATTTCTCTGTTGCGATCAATATACACTTATTTTGGGCACGTTTTATCCAAATTTGATACTTCTACATTAATTTACTTCCAAATTAAGCACAAAATCGGTTTTTCTTTACTTTTGAAGACTTGTGTATTTTAATAACATTCAGATAATCTTACAATGTCAAAGAAAACGTCAAAGAAACTTTTAGGGTTTTGCTTTATGGTGATTATAACTTAAAAATCTGATATTACTAAAAAATCATAAGTTAGTTATTGATTTAATCTTCCACTTCTTTTCGGTAAAGAAAATAAATTAAACGATACCACTCTTGCCTCTTTTTTATGATGACTATTAACCTTTGTATTAGAAATAATATAGAAAAACATAATATGAGGTCTTGACATTTAAAGTGTACCTATAAACCTCATTAAAGTGGTTGAGAGAATTGATAAAAAAATATGGTATATTTTTTTAATCAGATGTTCTTGGAAATATTCTGAAAACACTATTTAAAAAAATCCCAAAAATATGAATCACATGTTTCCAAACTTGACTTCATCATATGGAATGTCATTGTTTCTTATAGCGAAATATATTAAAATATAATTTCTAAGAATATTTTACTTCTTCATAAAGAGCTTTAAAGGAAAAAAAAGCAATCCATTATATTTTTTCTTAAAATTCAATTCACAAGACATTCAAAACATATTTTCATTACATCCGAAAGACATGTTACAGTTATAAGAAAAATGCGTGGTAAAAATAATCTTAATAAAATAATATTTGACAACAATTAAGAATAAAAGGGATTTCATATTTAGAGAAATACTTTTTTTTCATACAGGTATTCAGTTAATATGAGATTCAAATGTGATATTTTCAAAAAAAATAGTTTCAAACTGTTTTAGAAATTTGATGAATTATTAATTTATAACTTATAAAAACTTGGCAAATCCGTATGATTTTGTGTCAGATTCATACATTTTTGACAATACTTATCCCTAATTACTTCATTTCAGTTCATACATTTTTCAGAAAATATATGAATTGAAAAAGAATAAGGTATAGCAATGACAAATAGAGCAACAGTTTATGTTTCTTATATTATTCATTTTGAGAAATTCTTCCTTTAATTTGAAATATCAAATAATAGTTTATGTGTTTGCAAATAAAGTTGAATCAACTATATTATTATTGTTGTTTTTGGCAATAAAAACATATTTAGTTGATTAATAATGTTTGAAGTTCAGCAGAAATTATATAATTAAATTTAGCTAAATAATCAGAAAAACACTTAATATTTTTTAAAAAGATATGTGCAGTTCCCGAAAATTTTTCTTGTAGTTTTATATTATTATTTTTAAGAGAAAATTCATTAAGTTACTTCGAATCTTGGTAAATTAATATACTGATATATAATATTATGTGTGACATAAGAGCTCATAAATCATATACATTTATACATATGTTATAGTATGCTTCACTTTAGTACTAAACGTAGAAAATATAAAATAACATCTAAAATTTTAAAACAGATTTTAATTAAAAGTCAAGTTTTAAAATATTGCAATGCATAATTTATTTTCAAATGAAATCCATTTTGTAATGAAGGAGAATTAAATAAATCAAATAATTTTTGTCCATGTACGAAATATAGCACATTTATGTTATAAATATACTTTCCTTGCCTTCAAGAATAATAAAAAAACAAAAATATAAATTCATGCCAAGGTTATTAATTCAATAGATGCGATTTTTAGAGATAGATGCGGATAACTAAATATAATATTTTATACTGAAATTTTTTTGTCAATTTCAACTTTGTATTCATTATTTACAACCTAAAACCATTTCTTTCTGAAATCCTTCCTTTTTATTCTCATTTAAGTCACGGGGTAAGCTTTCGTTTCATAGTTGTGGTGCCCATAATATTTCCGAGATAGAGTGCTCAAAAGTAATGCGCGAAAAAGATTAGAATCTAAACCTATACCCAGAAAAATATTTATTTTACACACCAGATGGCAGTACAACATTATTTTAAACGTAATTGGTATAGTTTATTTTATACTAGATGGCAGCACTGTTAAAATTTTCTTGAATGAAAAAATAGGCTTCTTATGACCGCTTTCTTAAATTTTGTTAAGCGGTTAAGCAATATTCAAAACGCATTATATGATCCAAATAAACCATATTACATAAAATAGTTATATCTTGAAAATGTGCTTAAAGATTTTTTAGTCAAATATAAAATACTGTAGAAAACAATGAATTTCTTTTAGAGAACAAAGGGTTCTACGCAATATTTTAAAGTACTGCAGTACCATATTTTTACATATATTTATACAATAAATGTGTTTGTTAGCGTGATGCTAAAAATTAAATCATTAATTAAAAGTTCACGTTTAATTGATTGCATGTCATTTAAAGTAACACTAACATCTAACTTTTTGCTGTTGTCGAGAAATCTATTGAGTTAAATATAACAGAATGAGAAAAAGTCATGAAAATAGAATTATTAAAATAATTAATTATAAAAAAAGAATAATTAATTATAAAAAAGAATAATTAATTATAAAAAAGTTAAATTTTATTAAAATTAATTTAGTACAAAAGTTATATTAAAATGTTTACATTTTTTCATTAATAATCTATTATTTTTAGTAATATTTTCAAAATTGCTTAATAGTATGAGAATGAAACTGATGGAAAAAATATGATAATTAAATGCTAGTTATTAGTAATCACTGAATTTTCCCATTATGAAAAATTTAAAAATGTATTTAAAAATTCCAACTATTCAACTTTTTTGTGATTTTATGAAATATATATTAATTTAAATACAGATATAATAAATATTTAACTTTATCAAACCCACGCCACTCATTTATAAGTTTTTGTAATTTTAAGATAATAATTAATTTTAAATAATGAGTATACTTACAGTAATACCCATATTGTTAACTAAATCTAAATCTTAAAATGAAATAATTTAAGTAAAATGGTGAAATAAAATAACTCAGTAACATTTTTTTATAAATTAACAGTTTATTAAAATATTTTTAAATCTAAAAAAACTTTGTCTTACTTTCATTTCGTTTAATTCTGGAGAAGGATATGTACATACAGCAAAAACAGGAAATTTTCTGCAAAAAAGTAAGCGTCCAATAACTAGAAAGTAAAGGTCAAGAAATGTAATCTTCTCCTTTCCTTTATAAATCAAATATGACTTGCAATTTATTTAAACAAATGTCTGATTTTCTATGTAAAGCATGAAATGCAGTTTTATTTTCTTTAATCTGAATATTATAAAATTTAAATTTCCATGCCATCACGTTTTTTAAAAACATCAAAACATATTTTTCATTTTGTTATCTCTTCATAACTTCACTTATACCAATAATAATTGCAATTTACAAGTGGTACACAAGTATTTCCACAAATAAAAAATATATGAATATTGTATTCCTAAATTCCATATTCATCAACACATATATTGAATAGTATTTCATATAAGGCGTAGATGAAAAATATTTGGAATTTTTTTAAACATTCTTAAATTAAATAATTATTTGTAATCTCCAACTATATGTGACAAGAGTTAATTAAAACGATTTTTTGTGATTAGCTTAAGAATTCCATGTGTTTAAATTAATGATTTTTTGTGTGTGTGTTTAATTAACCTATTATAAACTAGAAGTATTTGTTGCCTTAGATGAGCAAATTTTATGCATTATTAGTCGGGAAATTGTTACAAAACCAAAGAACCTGTTGATTGTTTTTAATCCTGATATTGTTCTTCTTCATAACAACTAGCTTCCTAATCTTCCTAGTTAACCTTTTACAGCCATAAATAAACGTGTTATTGCTACTTGAGAGGACGACTCGGCATAATAAACATCATTTCCAAATATTACCTTTTTATTTTTACATGCAACCCAATTGTTGTCCTGGAAACATATTTTCATGCTCTTCTTATCATTTAAAAGAGCTAAATATGGAAATTTTCATATTTTGTTTTTGTATTGTGTTTGGTTAAAATATATTTTACGCGAAAAAAAATGTTCAGTTGTACAGTTTCACCCAATGGTTTCGACGTTATTTTTACTTATTCATCATTTAATTTTCAAGAACTGTACGTACATCAATTGATTATTACTTTTCGAATTATAAAGTAAATTTTTTTAATATTAAACAATCTATGTTTTTGTTAAAAGTATATCACAACCATCCTTATATCTGCTGCAAAATGAAGTAATACGAGTTGATAATATTTACATGAATATTTTTTCATAACTTTTGGAGATTTTTAATATATATCATAAAAGTAATCAGTAAAAAATAAAATTATTTCTATACTCAATTTACTTATGAACTCTGATCTCATTATTTCAACTCAAGACACATATATTTATTTGTTCATTAATAAAGGTCTTATTAATCTTATGTCTTAATTAGGTATTAATAAATATTGTTAAAATCTGTATTATATTTTCATATTTATCATGTAATTAAAACATTACATTTTAATAAATATAATATAAAAAAATATAAAATATAATATTTTAATATATTATATTATGTTATATTTTGATGATATGAACAACAACATGATATTCGCTTAATATAATAACATATAACACAGATTTAATAAATTAATTATCAAAATAAATCATCAAAACTTCTTTCAAATGTATTTAGTAGTCACAAAAGTATTGTTAGTTAATGCTAAAAAGCATTTTTATCAATGAAAACAAAACAATTGGGCTAAACTAAATGTAAATTAATGCACATAAAATTATTTGATGTTAAGAAAAATATTTAACAATTCAAATATTATGAATTAAATTAAATTTGAAAATAATTTCTTTAAAACATGTTTTATGAAACTGCTGCAACTTTAAAATGTTTGCTCAACTTTTAAGGTAATAAATGTTTGTTGAACAGAAAATAGATTAACGTAACATTCTAATGATATTTAGATAGTAAAACTGACTACAAAAATTTTTAGAGAAAAATAAAATTTGTCAAATTTTCACATTTATGTAAAACAAAAGAATATAAAAATCGATATTTATTAATTTTATTCCATATCTATTACAAAGAACACATGCAAAGTTTAATTAAAGTTTAATCTTCTTTTGAAATATTTTTTTTTGCTTCAGCAGATTTTTAACATAAAAATTATAAGCAGTAATATAATACAGTTTCATATATAATATAATATATTTTAATATAACATATGTAATCTTCAGAAATCTAAAAGCGATGCTATTCAAGCAATATTTGTGCCACTAGATGAAAATACAGTTAATTATATTTGAAAGTGTTTTTTATAAAGTTATACGTAATAAGGTATCTGAAGACAATAAACAAAAGAATTAAATCTGATCAAGTATAGTATTTTAATTGTTTCGAAATAATTAAAAGAGAGATTTAAGTATGCAAAAGTATATTTAGAATATTTACAAATATTTAAGAGAGAAAATATATTAATCATTGCAAAGCATAACAGAACTAATACTTTCAATTTAAGATATGTCACGAATATGCAAGTTTCTAAAATTTAAGTTTTTTATATTTTCCTTCAAATCAAAATGTAATATATTTTTGAAAATATTGATATATGCAATTAAAATTTAAGATATATTTTAAATGGATTCATTTAATCTGTCCAGAATATAAATCTGTGAGTAAGGTAAGGATTGAACACAAATTTTAAAATAATAGTAAATTTAATTATTGCCCAGTGGCTTATTGGTAGCTTTTTTACGCTCCCGAGTCACAGGTCCGAGGTTCGATACTCGGGCTGGGCAAAGCCGACACAGCCTTTCATTCCTTCAATGGGTCGATGAACTGAGTACTAAACATGCTTGGGAGCTAAACACTGGCGGTTTCCCTTCAGGCTGACCACCAACTCGGGAGACATGCTTTCCACCCCAAGGTCAAGAAAACAGAGGTGGGCAATATAGGCTTCGCACGCGAGCACGGCTTACACGGGATGTCGCTCCACAGAGATTGGATTGGTTAAGTTTCAAAGTTTTAACTGAAATTTGTGTAAATAATACTATGCATTATTTTATGAATGACTAAATGTTTAGTTTTAAGCTATTTTTGATATAAAAGTATCAAATTTAAAATTCACAAGAGTTTAAATTTTAATTACTGTTTTTATAATCAATAACGTAAAATAAATTTTATTAGAATTTAACGACTGCAAATTACTTTCGAAAATGTATGCTGTAAAATTGTTTAGTTATTTGGTCGAAATTATTTTGTTAATTATACTCATGTTTTTGTTGTTCATTTTATATTGCCCTGGATAGAGAAGCATCTATTCTAACAAAGTTGTAACAAAAAGAAAACAAGAGGTTTGTTGCCAAGAAGGTACATGTTGCAGTCCCATTCTATGCAACTTGGTGGCAAATGAGACTCTCAAATACAATCGGGAAAGAGTTAGAAAACATATTGACCCAGAAATCGATTCTCATCAAGCATTTGTAGATGATTTTACTTTTGTAATCAGTGCAAGAAAGTAAAAAGTAGTTAGAAAAAATGGCATCTGAACTCTAGATCTTTTCAAAACCTAGGCTGATAGAAATAAATTAACTATTTCTTATGACAAAACAAACTATCTTCTCATTGCTAAATTGAAAATAGGAACCAAGATCATACTATCTAATGCAAGACTAAAAAGAAAAGACAGTATTAAAATTTTAGAGGTAGTTCTTGACAAAAAGTTAAACTGGTCTACACATTTAAATCACCAAAATAATAGGGTCACCATATATAATCACCACCTTATATCAAAAACTTCTCAAAATTGTCTGAAGTACTTGAGGTAACTCTCAATACAATAAAATCGCATTATATCTAACTGTTATGGAAAATATGGTTTCTCATGGCTCGGTTATTTGCGGAGATTCCTTGATCCAAAAAAATAAACACAAATTAGCATCAATTCAAAGAAAATTTCTCCACAGTATTACAGGTACCTTTAGAATGACTCTTACGTCCACTCTTTTAAGAATAACGGGCATTCTCCCTCTTCATTTTAATACAAAAACAGAGGAAAAGTTTGTCAAATTAATCTGAAAGCTTGTTCCTCAGTACACATCTTCCTGCTCCACATCAAGTGGAACAGAAAATTTCTAGAGAAACTATGTGTTTCTTTAATGTAAGCAATGTAATAAACATTGATACATCAGAGAACATCCATAACTATTAAAATGAAGTAATTAATATTTGCATAGATGGTTTACATAGAGGAAGGAACTGGAGCAGTCTATATAGCCTTTGTTGGCACCCAAACAATCACATGGAATCAGAAACTAGACACAGAAAATTCAGTATTTCAAGCAGAACCTTATGTCTTGAAATTTGCACTTCTATACATTATTAGGAAAGGTACTCTTGATTTTATATAGACAGGTAATCAACAGAGTCTGAAAGCCATCATGAAACAACTAAAAAGATGTCCATGAGTTAGTGATATTCTGATATAGACCCAAACAATGCCAATATCGGTTGGGCAAAAGCTCACATAGGAGTAAATGGCAATGAAAAGGCAGGTGGAATTGCTAAGCATGCTGCAAAATCAAATAATGCTCCTTTCACTTTACCCATACCAAAGTCAACCATAAAAAGCTTTTAGAAGATTGGATTTTAAACTCCTAGCAGTCAGAAAGGTAAAGATGATAAGATAAAAAATGGCACCACAGGATGAAGCATTTATTAGAGGATATTCAATGTCGAAAGAAAAGCCTCTAACAGGATTCGAAATGAAATTCTTTTCCTGACTGGCCATGAGCCATTTCCTTCGTATTTTCAAATGTTCAGTATTCTCCTCTCAAAAGATTGCACATGCGGCTCAAAAGGCAGCCCCATTTATTGTCGAACCAACTGTTATTAATAATTCTTGGCGTCTTACTGCACCCAGTGATAAATGGAAAACTATATGGTAACTGAAGTGTATTAAAAACAAAACTTCAAGAAATTTAGCTGCTAAACTAGTGTATTTTATAATGAAGAATGAAACCCTCACCTGGTGGCTTTTAGTTCAGAACTAATTAACTGAGATTGATAATCTCTATGCTTTACTTGAAATACATTGTTTTTCCTTTTATTATTGCATTTATTTAGTTTTCAATCATCTGATACCGTTTTCTGTACATGTTTGAAAAATTCTTTCTTCAATTGTGTACAAGTGCCTGGAAATTAAATTTGTATTACTGAATTATAAAATCTGTATAATTTTTCCTTACATTTTTATCACTATTTTACAACTTTGCGTTTAAAAAATTATAATGCAATGTATATCATATTATATGTATTATTGTACACTTTTTTATTTTCTTTCTAGTGTAATTTCAACATAAAAATATAATTCATTCAGTACATATGTAACCCTTATTCTTATATTTTCCAATTATTGCATTCCTTGTTAAAATTCCAAATTATTGCAAAAATTTTTCCCTTTGCATTCTAATATTTTGCGTTATGAAACTTATGATTTTATCCATAATTTCTATAGTTAATTAAATTTAATTTCTATAATTATCAAATATTATTTCTGTAGTTATTTAAAAAGATAATCTCTTCTCTATTTTGGTAGTACTGCATTACATATGTATAATCCTCATCTTTAAACAGTACAAAATCTTACAAAAATTGCAATACTTCTCATTGTTCTTATATGAATTGTTACAATTGTGGGAAAGTTAGTATTATATGTTCCATTAGTGTAATTTTCAGTTGTATTTCAGTCTTTCCAATTATTTTATACTTATTGATTTCTGTAGATAATTTGTTTTCATAATTTTTTCCATCCTGCTACCTTGAGTTATCCCAGTGGCTTCTAAAGAAACTGGTAGAATTCCATTGAATTTAGTTGCAAGGAAGTTCGCTGGTATTCACGTCCTTATTTTCCTCCATTTGCTTGATTGCAATGATACTAGTAAATAACCCAAATGATTGACATTATTCCTTGTAAATCAAGATCAGAGAATCTGAGATCAGAGAACTCTTGGGTTGTTGCAACAAAGTTAATGAGTTTTAAAACGCCTTTATTTAATAGCATTGAATAGTTTGTTAAAAATCACGAATAATTAACTTTAACACAAATCATAAATTAAAATAACAATTAAACTTTCATCTATACAATTACATTCACTGATTTTTAGCAGAAATAAAAAATAAAATTTTAACGAAATTATTAAGGTCATTTATACAATTGCAACATTTCCTTAATTCTTACGAGTAATCAGTGACATATATGGTAAATTAAAAAATTTTAATTTTTATTCCTCAAAACTAAAACTGAATAAAATGCTTTACAAATAAGACTGAGAAATAACGTACAAAATTTTTTTTTTATCCATGAGCTCAGTATTTGAGTTTATTAAAGTTAACTCTGATTCACTTATGGAATTTTCTCTTTCAATTTTATGCTACAATTTAGGTTTTTAGATTTCAAATAATTCAAAGATGTAAGCATTTACTTTATTTTATTAAAGTCATGTGCATTCTTATTTCACATATTTTTATATTCTTAATAAAATGGATATAAACTTATATTCTTAATTTTATTAATTTTAATTCTGCTAAATTTTTTCAGTGCATTCCATTATTACATTCATTAAAAATATGCCACAAATGTGTTTCGAAATTTTAATTTGCAGTTAAAAATAGAAACTTAAGTGCATTATTCTTAGCGGTATCTACTTTATGAAGTGTATAAATGAATTAATAAAGCAGTAATTGTCAATTATTTTCAACATTAGTCTAACTTTAATATTAGAAAGACAGAGTGAATGGAAACGATACTACGGATTCCTAAGGAAAATGACTTAAATATTATTATTTCTAAATGTCATAATTTATATTAAGCAAATAACAATCCTTGTATTTATTTATTATTTACTTATAAATGCTAATTTGCTAATTATATATATATATATATATATATATATATATATATATATATATATATATATATATATATATATATATATATATATATATATATATATATATATATATATATATATATATATATATATATATATATATATATATATATATATATATATATATATATATATATATATATATATATATATATATATATATATATATATATATATATATATATATATGAATGAATGCAAAATTCCATATTACACAATTATAATAACATCTTAAACACTGATAACGAATCAAAATATCTGAAATATATTTAATTATATGTCCAGTCAATTTTTTATTGAATTATTAATTTCGTTTCCATAAAGTTTAACATAAAATATATGAAAGTAAACAGTAATCCTAAATCATGATTTTATAATTACATTGTAGATAATAATATTCATAATAAATTTTGTACTAAATGTAAATTTACTTTCAGATGGTTGTTATATTAGAAAACGAATATCTTTCTTTTTATTTTATGAAAAAAATGTTTGTAGGAATGCAGTGTATGAAAACAATAATTATATAATTTCATTTCGTAACTTGACAAGCAGTCACTATTTCTGAAAACGCATACCTTTAATCAGAATAGGAAAATTAATAGACTGTTTTATTTTTAAAAAATTATTCTCGCTCTCTTTTCATTATTTTATAGATATACCTTTTAAAATATATTTCACATATATTTTTATGCTTCTTTCTCATAAATATTTCTATTATTATTCTAATACTTCAATTATTCTCATTTTAAGCGTATAGAGAACATGTAAAATATATTTGTAGACAAAAATACTGTGTAAACATTTTTTCTCTAAATCAGTTTTATTCAATTATCATTTATAACAAAATATAGTTTAAATATACCTTAAGTTGAAACCAAATATTTAAGACACAGACACACACATGATTTTAATTCGCTTTCGAACATAATGATTATTTAAGGCATTATAAACAATTTTAAAAAAATTTATTAATATTTTAAAATTTTTATCAATATTTAAAGTTTATATATATTTTAAAAGATTCTCTCATAATCAAAGTTTATTTCCTTTATTCTTCAAATAAATCACAATTTCGTATAAAAAATATTATTAGGATGATTCTACGTTTCTTATAGGAAAAAATTTGAATTGATGAGACCGGTTAAAGTTTCTTTTTAAGTACCTTAAGATTCCATTTGACCTTATTTTTTGATCGATAGATAAATGTAATAAAATAAATAATATGCATTTATAATTCTATGAGTAAAATCTATTTATTAATGTACAAAATTATCTAATTTTCCGTGAATTCAAATATATAATAAAAATTAGAGATTATTAATGCTTTTATTTTCATGACAAAAAATGTGAAAATAAATATCGACTTACAAAATGCTAATTTTTACTAAAAAGGTCTAATAGTAATTAATTTTTTTATTGCAAGGTGTTTTGAAAACATTAATAAATAAGAACATATTTCCATGAATACTATGATTGTAAAGATTTTATGGAACAATGTAGTATCAAGTTTGTCTATAAAATCTCTCCGTATCAAAAATATATTACTGGAGAGTATTATTTTCTGAAAACAGTGTTTCTGTTGTCTGTCTGAAGAATAATGTTTTTATGAGGATATTTCACAAGATTTCTAAAAGCTTTTTGGCATATCAGATAAAATATTACATAAAAAATACTCCACAATCAATCGTATTTTTAATAAATAATAAAGCAGTTAACTAAGACAAATAGTTGTCACAAATTTTTTCTGTTTTTATTATCATAAGGAGATAGGAACAAATCATTTCTTTGAGCTTTTAATTTTAGTCAAACTAATAGTTGCATAATATGTTTGAGAAAATATTATAGGGGAGACAACATTTTATAATGTATAACTTGCTACAGATAAAAATAGCGAATTTTCAAGCATTATTAAGTTTGATCCCCATCAAATTCAGATTATTGTTTTTATTGTTCATATTAATAAAATCTATATGCATTTTTTAACGTAGTCTAAGTAAAATTAGAAATGCTGGGAAAACGAATGGATATTTTTGTCACGATGAGTTTACATGCATATTTAAATGTTTTAGAAAGAGGTGTGTTTGTATTTGCTCATAAATTTGTACATTCATTTTCTAAGAGCTTAGGCATATCTTGAAAGACAATTACCTTTACCACTGTCTTATCATTATCAACTAGAAACTTATCACGGCTTTTAAAATTCTGTATATAGTACACTTTTTTCAACAACTGCTGCTGAAGAAGTTGAATTAGTTAATTTTTGTTGAGCTTTGTACGTATATATGTGTTTGTATACATTGAAAGTTTACTCACATATTCATTTTTCTAATGAAAAAAATTTATTTTGATAATACAAAAACTAGAATAAAATGAATAGTACTTTCCCCATTCACAAACAGTTTATAAAAAAATTTTTTTAATAATAACTGTAAAATTAATTTGGATTTTATACAGTATTGAATTAGATATTAAATTTTATTTATATTAAATTCAAGTGTAAAATCCAAAATATATAAAGTTGTTTGTGAAAATGTTTCCATCATCAATTTAAATTTTAGCTTATTTCAGATATTACAATTTATATTTTTAATTTCCTTGGAAATAAATGAATTTATCTCACACAATTGTAGCATTGAATTTAACGCAAATGATATCTTCTCTTTTGTCTTTCCAATTTTCTATGCTAAAGAAATAAGGAGCTGTAAGCTTTGGACTTTTCTCGGGCATATGCTGTGTATAATTATAAACATATGTTTTACCTTTCTGAATTGGACAATCTAAACCCGTAGAACAAGCATCAGTGAAAGTATGTTTGAAATAGAAACCAGAAAATGCAAACAAGGTATTAAACGCAACTTATACAAAATTCGAATCAGTTTCAGATAGAAAATTGACGGATAGAGTCACATTTGTACTTCGGGTGAATTTACAACCACTTCTATAATTTGGACATCCGGAAACCTTAAAATCTAGAAGTTCCCCTTGTTTGGAATGACAATGCACTTTGTAAGCCATCATTTCGTTTCTTGATAAGAGAATAGCTAAGAAAACTGGAAGTATCAGAGCAACCTAAAATAACAAATTTAATTATAAAATCTTTTAGGCAACGACAAAAAATTAGAACAAAAACAAAATAAATATATTAATGCTTTACTGAAATGATAATTTTAAATTACTCTTATAATTATTGAAATTGATAATTTAAGCTCAATGGGCATTTCAAAACTTATTTAATTCTTGTAGTACTTAAAAATGTCATTAAATGCCTCTTTAACTTGATATAAAACAAATCAGTTTTATAGTATTATAAGTTATGTGGTATATGAATTACACTAAAAGGCTAACCATTATAAGTTTTTAAGACAATTGAAAGACCAGTTTTTACACTGCAATAAAGTGATTCACATAATGTTGCTTATGCTGCTAATTTACACTTGTTATCTTATAATATTTCACTCATTTAAGAAAGCTCAATTTGCACTTGATTCTAATGATACCGTCTATGTCATCCTGGATAAAGATATGTCGGAAAATCCATTAGAAGCATTCTAGACGCATCTAGATTATTAATGGAATTTTGATGCATTTTAAAATAGGCAATTGTGTTGTTATTCCTTCTAAACATTAAAAAAATTAGTAGTTATAATCTAAAGAGTTATATTATAAACGCATTCAAGAAACTGGAGGTAATGTCACACATAAAAATATTAAATATGTATGATAATTAGTATCATAATCTGTATAAAAATATTTAATACCCGGCTACACTTTAGATTTTATCCAATTCAGCGCTACAAGGGGAGGGGGAGGGAAGGTGATAGCATCTTATACAGTGCGGCATCCAGTGGGTGCGCCCTCTTAACCTGATAGTGAAAAGATAAAGAAACACACAGAGAAAAAAGAACATCCATGGCCGTACCAGATATCGAACCCGGGTCCTTCTGATTAGAAGTTAGGAAGGCTAACAACTCATACGGCGGTCAAGAAAAAAACTGTAAAAACATTATTATTATGTTATAATTCGTCGCGGGGGAAGAAAAGCCTACTCGGGAAGCAAATGTGAGATGTAAATAAATGCTGCGTACAAAAACTTTTCACTAGGAGAAAACCGGGCTGTCGGGCTGTGAAAACAACTTTTCCAGCAGCAGCGCTTCAGACCAGCATACTTTAAGGCACTGACTGTCCGATGATATGGGCGTAATCCTCCTAGAAGGCAATCAGTTCACCATCGTGACAAACCAAGTAAACAGCTCCTGCAACCCAATTTGGATGTCACACTCCACGTTTTTTTTTTTAACGAATACCAAGTCATATGACTAAGTCGGGATACGTATGACACCCTCATAGAGAATATCACAATTACTTTTGCAGACTGTGGTCACGTGGATCTAGAAGGAATCCTGTAAAACCTTTAGCACCTACACCGAGCTGACATGCAACTGTGAGAAATGAAAAGTCGCAACTAGAGGGCGAAGAAATAAATAGTCAGTTGATGTACGTCGACCGTGAGATGCGGTCGGAGAATGGCTTAACTCAATATTAAATTCTTTTTGTTATTTGTTACTAAATTGTAGTACTTCATTTAAATGTCCTTACATGACTAAATGTCTAAGTAATCTTAATGAAATATTGGGTTAAGTGAATGCACGTAGGATATAACACAACTTTACTGCTGTTACATAGTAAGCCGCAGTCTGCTGATTGAAGATTCCCTCTAACAGATGTTGGGTGCTAGATATGTTGTTACCAGAAGAGTCTTTTGTGAATAAAGTCTCCACGTTTCGTTGATGAATGGGGTGTAGTGATCTTGGCTGCTAGCAGATGCTTGCTGTCGAAACGTATAAGAGTTCATACATCCACTTGACAGAGGCAACTAAAAGCTGATCTCAGTAGTTACCAACGAGGGGCAGTCCTCCTTTCCATTTTGACAATATTTACATTAAAATAAACTAATTAAAATTTAAGAAAGTCAAATAAATGATTTAGAGTTGAAAATATAATATTAAGAGTAAAACTGGTAAATGTGTAAATAAGGCATGAATAGATTTATTGAAATCACTTTAAATTATTTTGTTTAAAATACAATCTTTAGTCAGAACGAATGAAAAATGATCATTTTGTTTTTGGTAATTTTGGGAATTTATAAAGTCAAAAACGCAGTAAATATTTTAAACTGCAACAAAAACAAAATTTTCTTTTAAATGTTTTAAGATATTCTTCTATAATTTCAGTGAATTACTATACAATTGTTATTCAAAAATGTAAGAAAATTTTGTTAGGTGACAATGATTCACTCTAAATAGGAAAAGTTTTTCAAATGAATAAATTATGCCATAAGTAATAAAATAGACTACTACATTTTAGTTCTATTAAAAAAAAAAGAAATAGAAGTACTATTTACTTTTGTGGATTGTATATTTCCATTTAAAATTACATTCTTAGGAGATTATTAATTTACTTATACTAAAGAAAATAATTTTAAAATAAACAAACAAGTTCTTAAAAAATACAGAAAAAGGATTATTAAATGTTTATTGTTTAAAAATAATTTTAATAATTTTAAATTTTTACGGAAAATAACTATTGACACTATAAAAATATTTTTAGGAAATTTTTTTCTCACAAAGAATTAGGATCATATAAATAACAAATAATATGTAATTAAAAATTTTAACAGTGAGTATAATTTTCAGGGATAAATACAGGATCTTATAATTAGTACTTGCTAAATTACTTATTCTAGCAGTATACTATACAAAACTTTATGATCAAAATCACATGCCGTAATAATATCTGCAGAAGATTTAAATATAGGTTAAATATATTGCTTCCGAAATGAATGCTCATATTTGAATTTGAATGAATGAACTACAATGAATGAATGAACATATTTGAACATGAATTTTACTAAAAACAATTTCATGCAAGAATGCAACATATCCACATTAATCTATTATAATAAAATTTTGAATATTGATAGACAATCATGATATCTGAAATAAGTTAAAATATATGCTCAATCGGTTTTTTATTTAAACGATATTGCTGTTGCCATGTTTTATAGTAAAATAAATTCAAAAGCAGTATTTCCATACTATACTTTAATAATTACAGTTGATATGTATAATGGTTTGTATATTGATATGTTTAATGGTTTGTATATTGATTGATACTTATAATTGTTTCTTTAATAAATACAAGTAAAATATAATTGTTTTATTTAAAAACGATCCAAATTATATTGAATTATAAAAAATCATATTATAAAGAAGCTATTTAAGCCAGAGATGAATTACAAAAAAATTTTCTTGCTCGACGAATAAAAATGAAAATGTATAAAACTTATTTTGTGAAGATAAAATATTTCAACAAAGGCTTTCATTAAAATACACAAGCGATTTTAAATATTATTTACCCATAATAACTTTTTAAGACATTTTATAGTAAGTAATTAATTCTCAAATTTTACCATAAATATTTAAATAATAATATGATTACTAATTTATAATAATTTAAGTATCATATATCCTCAAAGAAATAAATAACATAAAATGTTTCTTTTAAATTCGAAGTTTTATAATATCTTTGATTATTTTCTATGAAGCTAATAAATATCGAACTCTTAAGTAAATTGCATAAATATATATGTTATTTTTGAAAATTAATCCAAAGTACCGATTTCAAGTTTTCATTTTAGTAAAGGGGTAAATAATTTTTAAAAATATGTGTTTAGAGTTTGTTTACTTCTGTAAACATATATTTTTAACGTATATAAACTGTAAACATATATAAGCATCTACATTTTATTTATTTATTTTTTGATAGATTGAAACATATTCGGTATAACAAATTCCTGATTCAAATATGAAAATAAGAATTTAGAGGCTATTAAAGAAATAAGACTGAAAGAGTATTAAAACAATTTTAAAACATGAATTATTTTTTAAAAAATCCATTATTTTAATATGTAAAAATAGAGTTTTACCTTCATTTTGAAAATTTTACCGATGATATTCTCGTAAAGTATCAGCAAATTCAAAACGTAATGTTGTTGTTGCTGATCCCTGTTGTCTAGCAGCGCTAGACCAAGTCTATGACATTGCACACTCTCAGGAAATCAATGACCAATAATGGTCGCTCCAGAAAATCTTCTTTATCGAGTCCCAAGCACTCAAGGATATGATCCGGAGTGGCTTGGCTTTTGGAACACTTAGCGCAAATTGGAAATTCCTTTTCTTTGTTGTTAAAAGTCAATGATCTTAGGTGGCCACTTCAAAAACGAGTTATTGTAGTTTGTTCCAGTATGCTGCACTGGAGGGATAGAGATCGGCCGGGACGATTACCCTGGTACCAATGGTGCACGGGGGGAATGGCAAATGTAGACCGAACAAGGCCTTTCTGTCTAGAGTATAGTTCAGTATAGGTAAGAGACGCCGGAGTAAGCAAAGGCTCGTTAGTACCTCTTTTTGCTAGGGCATCAGCCAATTCGTTACTCGCAAGGTCTACATGGGAAGGGATCCACTGTAAGTGAATCTCACGAGATAAGGAGAGCCGTCTAAGCTTGTCCAAGATAGCTACTCCTGTATTATCACGGACTCTGTGCCAGTTAGTAAGATGCTGGATGGCGCTCCGGCTGTCCGACTAAATCCAAATTTCCTCATTCCCAGGGAGAGAAAGAACCGTATCAAGACCCACATTAATTGCAATAAGTTCACTGCGAAAGACGGAACAGCCGTCGGGGTTTCTTATTGAGATTTGGTGGGGTTCGTTTTGATACTTAATAAATACCCCACTACCGGAACAAGTTCTGGCCCGCCCGATGGTATCTTCACCTTGACGTGGTGGGCGGGCTTGCGTGCTCCTGCAACCCAGAGAGCTATGCCGGCGGTAGCTTAGCTACTGGTAGGGTCTCCCATGCCGGACAGGTCTTCGTTGGGTAGGAGCCAGACTAAAAGAGATACCTAGGAGAAGGAAAACTCCGATCCAAACCAACGTAAGGAGCTAAGTCAGCCTTCTACCTTTGGTGCTCCGGTCCACTTGGATAACAGAAGCTGCCCCTTTTCTTTATCTATGAATACGTCACACTCAAAACGTAATACAATGCATTATTGCCATTAGTATCAGAAAGAAAGTTTCGTAACTGAAAACCACGTACTTAAGTATAAATTATAAATTTAAATTTTGTTTGCTCATTGTAAAGGAAAAGGAAAAAGCTTCCTCATATTCTTTACACGTTTCAAGATGTTATCGTGGATGCTTAAGAATAAAAATCTTACATAAAGAGAATCAAAATTCATACTTGTATCAATCTATCTTTGCATATGCATGTTTTCAAATTTTATAAAAGTGGATGTCACTGCTTTTAAAACACTCATTGATATTAAACTAACCAAAAATAAAATTCTTCTTTTTTAAGATTTAAAACTCAAAATTAAATTTTAATTTATATTGATATATACTACTAAGATAAATGCCCAGTCTGAGACTCGTCTTTACTGCTATGTATTTAGGTACTAACATATTAATGAACAATTTTTGTTGAAAATATTTAAGTATTTGTATGTAAAAATGAACGCATCCAATAAAAATTTTCCTAAGATTAAATTTTATTTTATCGATATTTATGATAATATTTATGATGAAATTTATATTTTATATTAATTATAATTTTTTAAAACATTATCAAAAACATAATTTCCGTAATTGTAAACTTCCCCAAACGAAAATAATATATCAATTTGTGTATTTGTAACAATTGCATTGACTCAAAATTTTATGATGAATTTCACTCACGTGTTATACCTGGTTATCTGGAAAGTGTAAAAGGTTCTGATTTTTTTCTGAAAGTACGATTTTTTTCATATAGAACTAATTTTAAATTCTGAAAAAAATCAGCCATTGACAATTAATTAATTCTTTTAAAAATATAATTTTGATTTTTTAAAAACTAGCCTTATAAATTTGACATCTTATAGAAAGTTCAGACAAATCATGATTTCTTGAGACTAATAATTTATTTAGCCACAACAATGAGCATCAAAAATTATCAAATAACTGAAAAGATTTCAGTTTTAATATAAAAAAAGAAATGAAAAAAGTCAATAGTTTTAAATTACTACGATTAAACTAATAAATGCTTCGCTTTCATATTATTATTTTGAACTAATTTCTCAAGCTTAATTAAGCAACCATATTACTATTACTAGATTAAAATCTCATACTGAAACTATAAAAATAAAATTATAACTATATAAAAGACTAAAAATTAAACCATCTAAGGATAATTACCTTTTCTTTTACATGTTACCTAAATTTCCCAAGTGCCAAAATCATCAGGCTTCTCCTGAGCATCTTTTGGATTGCATGGGTCTCTCTAGGGAGGATCTCTTTAGCAATCCTCTTTTAGTCTTCGACTTCCTTACAGTCAACGATCTCGTGGATCTAGTCTGACTCCGTCAGACATGGAGGATAAGCAACAACAACAACCTAAATTTCATAAATATATCCAGTGGAGTTAATGCATAATTGAAAAGTCGATATTATTTATATGAATTTATTAAAAAGACTATATATAAATATTAAAAATAATTAATCAGCAAGAATAAGGAATATTTAAAATTAGCTTTGAAAATTTTAAACATTATTTGAAAACTTAATAAGACGCTTTAAGGCTTGTAATAATGTTTTCAATGTTTACCTTTGATTGAAAATTTATATAAAACTTAACCTCATATATAATGATATGATAAAATAAACCACCAGAATTTAGAATATTGTCAATTTCTGCCATTTAATTTTATGAGACTAAACGGACACTCTTAGTGAAATATTTTATTTTTTAATTAATTCTGTTAAGTTTAGTAACTAAATACACAAACAAATTAACGATATACTAATGAGCACTAACTTTAGTTATAATTTAAATATAACTTGTTTAATTGTTTAAAGTTTATTTAAATTTATTTATTTATTTTGTAACTCATATACATATATATATACATTTTACCACGATTCTTCAGTTTGACAAATTGTGAGATTTTTGAGATATATGATATATTTATTCTAGGTTATTATATTGACTGTGAAATACATTTAGATTACATGTATAAACTTAAGTTAATATATTTTCGTTGATATGATTATTTCTTCTCAGAATTAATTCAAGTAATTAATATCATTTCATTTTAATATTTTTATGGAAGAAAAAATTATTTTCAATTTTCAAAGCCAAATTTCATATTGAATAAGCAAAATATGTTTCACAACAAATGAATGCAAAAATAAGTGAAACCACTGAGAAATAAGTTTCAGAATTCATGACATCAGAGATTTTATCCCATATAATTTATTCTTATGTGTATCTTATGGACTTAAAATGAATAAAAACAAATATTTTTTTATAAATATTAATTTTTTGAATTTAATTTGTGTATGTGGTATGTCTTTATTTTGTTTCATGATGAGCTTTTGGGTAGGGATTAAATTTTATTATCATATATTTATCCTAGAGATGAAACTTAAGGATTTTAAGTAATCCTTATAAAGATGAACTGAAAGAAAGTAAGAAACTTAAAAATAGTCATTTCATTTCTACGAGAAATATTTACAACACAAAGTTTGAAGAATTTCGAAAGGTTTGTCTTTATTTTATCTTCTTTATTTTGCAAGTTCTTACTTTGTTTGAATTTTGTAAGCATTATATTATAATTTTACATCGAATTGTTAACTAAATAATAATTAAATAAAAAAACACTTTCTTAATTTAAATTTTGATATTTTTCAATGAATGACAATAATGTTATATCTGTTTACGTTTTACAGATGATTATGAATTGTACATACATATAAAATAAGGCCTATTCACATATTGCAAGATGAGGACAAAGAGATTCGTATATAATTTTCACTGAGGTTTTTTATTCTATGATCATTTAGCCATAAGACAAACTGCTTAGTGATAAAGGCCTTGTCTGCTATGATAAGCAATAAACATATTCAATTGTCGAATTCAAGCAGTGAAAAACCTTCTCTCTATTCAGGAATTACTCTTAGTGACACTGTAAAAAGACAGGGATACCATGATATGTCAAATTTTGTAGTTAAACATTTTCAAGAAAGTGCATACTTTTAGGATATAAATTTAATGTAGGATGGCAGACTTGCGGGATGCAGGGTAGCAGTAAAGTAAAGTGGTAAATAAGACATCACAACTCAAAGATGAACGAGAAATCACCCGTCTTTATTCATTATTTTCTGGCTATGTGGTTTGGCAAGTATTAACCTTAGACTCATGATGAGGGATTTCCTTAAGAAAAATATCAACAGTAAAAAGCCTTCAACTGAATATTTTAGTATATGCACTATGATCTGTAGTTACACTACATGCCATGACATGTATGGTGACATGTTTAACAATTAATATATAACATTTATAATAGTATTTATTGTTTATAAAATATCTTATGTGTATTGCCGAAACAATTACCGGCTGATTCTGCACACATTTTTTTGAAATAATAGCACATTATTTAAATTTTATGTAGTTAAATTTTTATCTGATTTTCGTAAAATGCATTTTAGAGGTCTTAAATGCGATAACATATAATTATTATAAAATATTAATAATTTAAACCCAACCTCAAATTCAGGAATGCTACATTCGAAGACCATGTTATTACAAAATACATAATTTATTAGCATATTTTAATAGTTGTAACTACGCATTTTTGATGTAATATGTGTGTGCTTCAGTTTTAAATTTAACTCTTCTGAAAGTTTTGTTATTTTCACAAAAACTTATATGAAAATTAAATGGATGTTTGCATCAGGTTATTTGTGAAACAGTTAGATAAATAAATTAATTTATTATTGAGGTTGTTTTTAGTAAGCTGTGTACTCTATTTCAATGCATAACAAGGTATAATTGTTTGCCATTATTTTTATTGTACTTTAAAGTTAAGGAATTTGTTCGAAGTCATAGAATATTTTGTTACGTTTATTAGGAATTCAGAAAAGTATGTTGAGCAAATTATGATCCCAATTTTTGGCAAATAATGTTTTACAGCTCGAAAAGAGTTTTTTTTAATTTTTGCGATATGATGAGAAAAAAATTACACAGTGAAAGATATAAATACAACACGAAATATTTCATTTTCTACTGGGAAACAACGAAACTCCTCCAGCTAACATGAAACTAAGTGATGCTTTTCTAATTCTGAAAAAAATACAATTTACTATTTCCAAAACATGTGAAAACAATTCATTACTAAGAAATTAATTATATGAAAGAAAAAAAACTTTTTGTTTGACCAAAATGATGAAATTTCTTTTCTACATCGAAGTAGAAATCAAATACTCGTGCTTTTTCTTCATATATAGTAAGGCCAAAATTTTGCTATTCATTCGTTTAAAAAATATTTGATGTAAACAATTCGATTGAAAAACTTATGGTCCGTTGATATTGGCTGACAATATGTTATAGCTACAAAATGAATTTAAACAACTAAAATCTCATCTTTTATCTTTAAATTTAAAGAAACTGAAATCTGACAAAAAAGACTAAACTAAACTATACTCTATGGTACAACAGCCCATGTGTGGGCCAAGACCTACAGTTCCGATCTCTGTTTTCTTGACTGAGAAGCCCTGGGGCGAAACAACAGAGACTAATTACTGCTTTTGCTTTATAAAATGCTATATAGTTAGGAAATAATTTGAATAAAAATTTAAAAACATAAATATTTTACTTCATTATATGTGTATATATTGTAGAAAATTTAAAATGGCATTGAAACAAAATTTAACTGTGACAGTTTACTAATAAAACTTACAATATCCTGTAAAAATACTCTATTAAGTTGAACTGATGAAATTAATTAAATGATACTGATGAATAAACAAATAGATTATATTAACTGTACAGTAAAATTTAGTTAAAGAATAACATAATGACAGAAGTTTGAAAATTTAAGCGAATTAAAAATAAGTAACTAATATTAATATTTATTGTGAATTTATATTTATTTTAATCTGCTAAATATGGAATAAATACAATAAATTAACTCAAAATAGTGTAAAGTAATTAGTAAATTGCGTAGAAGAATTTTTTTATTTCTCGAAATATATATCTGATAATAATCGATGACATAAATAAAATACCTTTTACATTCTAATTGCTTTGAAAAAATTCTCAAGTTTCTAGACAGGCCTATAATTATTCTCTTTAAATTTACCTGGTTTTTATGACCTTTCTATACAAATATGTAAAATATAATGAGAAGACAATTAAACTTGTCTGGAACGTTTGTGTATACAGTCAATTAACAAAAAATATATTTTTATTCCTTTTCTCATTTTGTAGCTATTTACTTTTTAACTTTAAGCTTAATTATGCACATTTTAAATAGGTAAATTAATAAAATTAATTCATTCAATGTCATCGATAAGTAAAATATACTTTTTTGATTTATTGCAATAATATCTTTACGCAAAATTCAATATAAATGCAACTGAATAAAGTATCAGATTATAATGCAAGAATAACTTTTCACTTAACTTATATTTTATGACATTTCAATGAACTATAATTGCATAATATTTCAAGGAATTATGTAATTGTATATTTTAAAAACAAAGAAAATAACATTAGACACACCTAGGACAAATGCATCCAATTTATTTCATTATTTTACAAGTTTATTTTTCATTTTATTTATTTAACATTAAAGTGTAATATTAACAATATATATGAATACATTTGTGTGATACTTAATTCTTCTTAATATATATAAAAGAAAAAAATTAAGATGGGACAAACTTGCATTTAAATGTAACGCAAATGAGTTGATGCAGGAATTTATTTTGTAATATGTAATAACACTCATATGAAGATTGGTCATCCTCTGTTTTCGGTGCATGAATTGTTATATTAAACAAATTTGTTTCATCCTTTTTAATTGGACATTTTAAGCCCATCTTACAAGCATCTGATTAATAATCAGTGAGATCATAACCATTATTCTTATTTGATGCGAAAATTGTCGCATACACTTTATCTGCGTTTATGTTAGACTTAAATTTAGTAGATATGGTGGCGTCGGAATCTTGAACAAATGTACATATTTCTGAAGAATCTGGACACGAGGAAACTTTGAACTCCAGAAATTCCCCTTTATGTAAGCCACAATCTTTTGGTTTTGCCTTGGAGTCAGATACCATCATAATGCCAATTAAGTAAGTCAAGAAAATCAGAGAAACCTAAAGTAAAATCGCAAAATATATTATATTTTGAATATACTGTTATTTTAAATGAGGGTTAAAATTGTGGTCTTATTGATGACATCTTTATTAATGTTCTTTAAATTAAATGAGAGATTAAAGGAAATCGAATATTTTCTACATTTTTATTTACGATTGCCAATAAATAATGTACTTACATACATTAAAAATGATTTTCATCGTTATTTATATGCTAAAATTCTCACAAAGTTAAAATTTTATTCAAAGTTTTCTTTTAAAATTTAAATTTCCTCTAAATAAATAATTTATTTATCTTAAATACTCGAAAATAAATATGATATTTTATTTTTGAATTAATATTAGTTTGTATCAAGAATATGTGTAATGTGTTTTATTGAATATATTTTATAAAATATCTAGTGAGAAATGCTTGAATATACCTCATCAAACTTAAATAGAGGTATTATTGTGTATCTATAAAATGCATAAATTGAGATAAATTTAATTAATAAATTAATAAAAATTATTAAGTTTGTTAATAAAGTTTGAATAAAAACGTGTAATGAAATTAAATAATATTTATTACTGAAGTTATAAGTAATTATATTACAAAATAGGAAAAAATGATGAATGAAAAATTAGCATTTTTATAACTTTGAAATTGGTTAAAAATATCCCAATTTATTTGTTTCAAGTTTTTTAGCTCATTGCAGAAATAAAATTATAATTTATTTTGTATTTTAGACATCACTTATTTGGAATTATTTTTTTGAATATTTATCATGAATAAATAAATAAAAATATCGATATTTGTAAATAAAAAATGTTAATAAGAAAACTTTTGTATTTAATGCAAATATATTTTAATAAATTATGACGTAAATTTTATAAGCAAATGATATATTTCTAAAAATATTTCATACATAAATACTAAAATATTTTATAAAATATTTCTAAAAATATTTCAAAAGAAATTAAATAACTGAAATGCCATGAAAAGGAACATTTATAATTGACTGAAAAGATTAATATTAAGAAATCTAGTCATTTCAATCTCAAATGCGTAAACAATAAGCAAAAGTAAATTTTTAGAGTTTAATTCCTAAACAAATTCGTTTCGTATTTATAAGAAAGTTTCCTTTTACACTCCAAAATTGTTAAATTGTACCTTGTGAGATTTACTTCTTTTATATATGGGATAACTCAAGCTTGCTATATAATAGTTTAGTGAAAAGTAAATATTTTTGTAAAATATATGTAAATCTCTACAGTATTAGAGAACTTAATAGTTTTTTGGTCAGATGAGATTTGTAATTTTATATCTTTAGTACAAACTAATTATATATCTTTGAGTCACTACAACATATGAAGCTAGCATGTATTAATACGAGAAAAATTTCCATGCATGACTTAAATTTCGGGAGTTAAATTTATTTGCATCTGAACAGCTTGATCATCATTATTAGCAGACATATATACTATAAATTTTTCCTCAGAACTGCTATAAAATTTACTTTCCTATTGTTACAAAAATTATATTAAAATTTTGCTTTGAGATTAGTTTTTTAAATTTTGAGTAATCAAAAGAATGATTTATTTACTTTCGGGACATAAATTTTAAAAATTTATTTCATTTTATTTTATTTAAGTATAAATACGCATTTATTTCGAAGAGGATAAAATTAATTTTTGGTGTGAAATAGAAGTTTGTACTGCATAGACAACTCATTCATACCTATAATAAAATGTTTAGATTACATAAGATTTGCAGTTAAATCAAACACTTATCTATTAGTATTAGCTAATTTTTTATGAATAAAATATAAAATTTTTATTAATGCAGGTAATGAAATTAAAAATAAAGTATAATTTGTGAATAGAGATTAAGATTATTTTCGAAAAATTACAATTTTTGAAATTTAATTTAAGAAAAAATTAAAATATAGGTATATGATTTTGAAATATAAGTACTTTTTATTTATTATTAATATCATATATAGTTTGAAAAGTATATTATATATTTCCCATATTTATAGATTTATATTTATATTTACATATATATATTAACAAAATTATGTAGACAGTTTTTTATACTGAGTAAAAACATTTGTTAAATATTACTAAAAATTTAAATACAAAATTTAAAAAAGGCGCATTAAGATTTAGCACTTGAATTGAACTAGAAAATAAATATTGTTTAATGTGTATTTCACAAAAGGTTTGCACTATAAAAAGTTACATATTTTTAAAGAAAATAAACTAACTCAGATACACATATGTACAAAAATATTTCAAGTCTGAAAAAATCAGAAAAATTTTTAATGAATGAAAAAGTTTTTTTTCAATTTAAATTTTTAAGTTTGACAAGAACCTTAGCTGTTAAATACTTTTGGATATGAACACAAAAAATGTAAATTGCTAATTTTTACAATGCGCAATAGACTATGTGTTCATAAATTTAGGATATTTATCAAGCTTTAAACATAAACTTATTTCGAAATATATTCTTTTAAATGAATTTTGAAGTTATTAATCAACAAATGTCCATATTAACATCATTGATTACAAAATAACAAATGTTTTATTCTGCAATTATCAGGAATAATTAATGTATTAACTATTCTTATTGCAAATAAGTGATACATTACCTTCATTTTAAATCCTTTGAGATGAATTTTACCGATCACTAAAACATTACGATAATATTCAACACATTCCCATGTGGTTAGTGACCAAGAATTGTAAGTTGTAAAACGTGAATATCTTTTTCTTATAAACATGACTCTGACTGGCATATTACATAAGCAATTAAAGTTTTGACGTAAGATATGAAATAGATTTTTTAATTATCATTTTTAATTTTATCTAAATGACTTTTACAAATACGAAACAGAATTCAACTACTCTTAAATACTTAACCACTGCTGAAATCAAATGAAACTTCGAAACGACATTATGAATATCTTTTGAATTATTTGCTTATCTGTTATTATAAATTAGTTTTTCATTTAATTTATCTTTCCTTTTCATTAATTATAAGAGGTGTTCATTGTTATATAATTAATCTTCAAATTGAGAGCTGTTTATATTTACAGAAATATATGTTGACTCATGATATTTTCCAAAAGCCTCGCCAAAAAATTAAAATTAATATCTTTGAATGGAATTTTAACAAATTTAAAATGTATACTGAATCCTTACTAAGAAAAATTTGGTTAAACACCGTGGAAACAATAAAGAAAAAATAAACTTTTGTAATACTTTTTATGAGAATTGTTTCAATCAAGAAAAAATTTTACTTTTTGAAATGGATTTTGAGATTCAGAAAATATGGATGGAAAATACTACAGATGAGATCAAAATCATGATTTGGGAGTGATTTATTTCAAGGACGATGCAATTCAGAAACAAATTATTTTAGACAAAAAATAATATTGTTGAAAATTCGCCAATCGCCTTACAAAGTCTAGAAATGCCAAGTGAATCCTTCCATGATTCGAAATTAAAAAAATACAATGTTGAAGAATAAATTTCGAATTTATTACCTTACCTGTTACATGGTTAAAGTGATTTCAGACTTCATTATCTTACCTTTTTCAGAGTTAAAGTGATTTTAGATTTTATTACCTTACTTCCTTTAGGGTTAAAGTGATTTTAAAGAGTGATTTTAATGTAAAGAAGAATTTAAATATTGATTTTATCTGAGCAATTTCCAAACTATCAGCTGTAAAAGAACACAGGTGACTTCACAATAAATTACACATATAAAGTAATGATAACAGATAATTAGTTAAACTAATCTTATCATTCATGTTCTTGATATTCAATTATATAATGCCTGTTAACGTAAAATACTATATTTAAATATTAATTTTAAATTAATAACATTCACATTAGATTATAGGTTTGAGATTCACTTCAACAGTCAGTGAAGAACATGCTTATTCCAAAAACGCTTAAAATTTTAAAAATATACACACTTTTATCTTTTATTTAATCTAGGGTTCCATCTAGGGTTTGTACTGGTTCAGAATCACTTTAAACTGTATTCCGTCTAATTGGTCCCAATATAATTATTTCTCAATGCAAATATGAATGAGCTACAAATAAAAACTCAACTTTAACTGATCCTTTTATATCTGTAGTTAGTCTGGTTTAATAATTAACAACTGAAAGAAAACTGTACTGCAACGTTATGAGATTTTATGAAGATCATAAGAATTATGATTGTCATAAGGAATCTTAAGTATAAATAAAATTGTTAAATTAATATTCATTTATAAAAAGACAGAGATAAATCATACAAAGTTATTTTCAGTAACATGGTAACTATTAACTAATAACAAGCTTATGCAAGAAATATAAGAGAAAAAATTACTTTACTTATCAAACGACACAGAAGCGCTAGGTTTTCTCAAGAAAGTAGATTCAATTAAGGTTCACATTCCACAATAATTGCAACATAAAATTGTGTAACTCAAATAAAACCTCAATGGTCCAAAAAATATATTTCTCTCAAAATAATTGTGTTAAAAACAACAAGTATAGAGTTTTCACCTAGATAATTTCTAATGGTTCTCAGTATTTTTGATTACTCATATAGAAATTATCCTTATGGGTAACAAAGATATCATAAGAATTTTCGTAAAATGCATAAAAGACTTATTTATCGAAACAAAATGATTAAATAACTTTTAAGGTTCATCAATGAGAGATGGCAAGAAATTGCAGTGATATATTGTGTACATATTAATTTTCATTTCTTTTATAAACCCCACAGCCTATGAAATTGTCTGAAACTGTTCCCAAAATCTGCAATTCACCAACACCATGTCCTTCAACCTTTTGTGAAAATGTTCTTCAATAATTTTTCCACATTATGTTGACACCTCATCTGTATTCTATCTCACTTTATCTTTCCTTCAGACTTTTGGAAAGTTATTTCTTCACAAATTTTTCGTATGCATAAATGTAGATATATTCTAACCACAAAATATTTTATCTTCAATACTACTATCATCACTATATAGAGTAAAAAGATACATCTCTTATTAATGTCTCATATATCTATATTTTAGTTTCACTGCTAATTGTCGTCATTTAAACTACTATAGCAACCCGTATAGGCCTCTATGTTTCCTCCTTTACCGTCTAATTTCTTATGTTGTTAACATAATTCCATATCTATGCTAGCTTCACTCATTAAAATAGAGCTTAAAAAGTGCGAGAACACATTTCTTTATTTACTATTCACTTCTACCCTCATTTTGTGTCATTAGTTCAGATTCTTTCGCTTAATTTTCTTTTCAATGTTTTTCTCAAAAAAAGTGCTGTTTATAAAATGATAAAGTGGTAGTGTTGCTGTCATGCCCAACGATTACTTCATTGATTTAAGAAAAAGATGATGCCTGCCACTCATAAATTTATCCTTTCACAATTCATTTATTTTGCAGCTATTTCACAATAGCATAAAAGTAGAAATAAAGCATCTTTCTGTTGCGGAAACATTATATTTTGACGAATTGTTTAAATTTATTATTCTTCTTTCCGTTAGTGTGAAATAGCTCTATACTCGTTCAAGACTACCAAGTAACTCAATAAAATTTTAGTTTGCAATATAAATTGCAAATTCTATGGTGCCCTAAAGAAAAATTTTTGAGAATCGAAGTTATTCCTTTTGTTGAAGAGTTTTTCAAATGGAATTAAACTTCAAGTTTAAAATTAATTAAGATTTCCTTAAAAAGTATGTCCTACACAAGCAAATTGCTCATATATATATATATATATATATATATATATATATATATATATATATATATATATATATATATATATATATATATATATATATATATATATATATATATATATATATATATATATATAATATATATATATATATATATATATATATATATATATATATATATATATA
Organism: Latrodectus hesperus; assembly: GCA_037975125.1. Classification (NCBI taxonomy): domain Eukaryota; kingdom Metazoa; phylum Arthropoda; class Arachnida; order Araneae; family Theridiidae; genus Latrodectus; species Latrodectus hesperus. The sequence goes on from CM075851.1 coordinate 16,506,500, forward strand.
TATATATATATATATATATATATTTGTCATAAAACGAATAAAATTTCCAATTTATTTAAATTTTATTGTATAATATTTGAAATGGTAACATTTTTAAAGTCTAAACAATGTTCTGTCTTTTATTGGAAGCATTTTTAAATGAAAAATTTAATTAATCAAGTATTATTATTATTCAAACATGAAAAAATATGTATTTGTTAAAAAAATGTTTTCATTTTTAATAACATAAATTTTTTAAGGTAACATGACATGATTAAAGATTGTATTTTAAAGCATAATAATGCGTGTGATAAATTTTTGCTTAATTTTAAAAGCAACTGGTAAGGCAAAATAAATTATCAATGTAGAGTAAAAACGGAAATAATGAAACAAAATAATTCATAGCCTTTAATATTGATAATTTTATTCACATGTGTACAATTTACATAGCAATACGTTGTATTAGTAGAAACTAAAATATACACAAAGAACAAATTCTTTTCAGAGTATGTTAAGTCAAAAAAAATCAATTAGGATTTCCGAAACGTTCCATCAAACTCGACGCAAGCTATCCTTTGGAAATTTCTATCTTCTACTACAAAATGGAATATAAAAGGCAGTCTAGCAAATCTAGGACTGACATTTGGTACATGTGCACTAATCTTATACAAGTAAGTTTCACCTTTTTGAATAGTACACTGTAAACCGGTTTCGCAAGCATCTGTTTCAGGATTTATGAGATCATAACGTAAAACGAAATGAGATGCAAAAAATGTAACAAATAGATAATCAAAATCAGTTTCAGGTAGAAATTTAATGAAGGCAGTTATATCGGAACCTTCAACTAGTCTACATTCTTGAGAAAGGTCTAGGCAGGCAGAAATATTAAATTCAAGGGGTTTCCCTGTCTTTGAACGACAGTCTTGCTATAGAATCATCCAACATTAAAATGGCAACTAAAGTCCTAAAAAAGATCAAGGTCACATTAATCAAAAAATACAAATTTCATTTTCTATGTAATATGAAAACCAAACTATAATAAAGAAAAGATAGTAAAAATATTTCATATAGGGTAAGTCCTTTATGATTAGATTTTATAATTGTTTGGCAATAGATGAAATATTCAAACATACCAACTTGATTTTCTTAACTTCAGCTGAAAATATAAATTGTAGTTATACGAATTCTCAATGTTAATTTGTATGCATAAGTGTGTATTTGAATTTGACTATCATTAAAATTTATCTTTTAAACTTAATTTACTTAAGACATTGAAAGTTTGCATTATTTATTTTAATCAAAAATTAATTTTTTTATAATTCCAAATAAATGGAATGTATTTTATGATGGATGGTGCTTTGAATATCATAAAGTCTTCTGAGAATAATTTCCTCAAAAACTCATAAATTTTTAAGTTAAAAACTTACATGACACACATTATGAATTTATTAAATTTCCCTCCATCTAAAATACTTTACCGTAAAAATTGAAACTCATTTCAAATTTAGATAATTTAGCGATGAACATATATGAACATCAAACTTTGAATTTTCTTTGACGATCTAAAAACAAATAAAGTAGCAGGTTTCACTCAGATATTCTACATTTTTCGAAACACACACCTTTCAATGAATAACTTGAAAAAATTTAGAATTCTTTAGTGAGTAATATATAGCTTCTGGTTCAGGAAAATTAATTTTCAAAACTCAAAATATGTTTCCCATTACAGTATTACACAGTGTGCACCATTTTAAATAAAAAATAGTTCATAACCTTAAATTTTTTTAAGATATTGAATTATGATTCGTAATTTCAGTCACCTATTGGTCACTTATGTATTTTATTAATACAAAGTTGATTTTGAAATTAATTTTGAATGAAAATATTTTTATTTGTAAAATTTATTTAAGCGTAAGTATTTTATAATTTTTAAGCAACTTATAAATAAAAATGAATATAATATTACACCTTCAGAATGACATAAATATGTACGTTTACACAATACGCATGTAATAAAATGTAATGATTTTGATGTATACTTATAACAATATTTTATATTTACAAACATTTCTTTGGATTTGGGTGGGTAATGAGCATAATTGATTACTTTCTTTAAATATATGTTTTACACACTTTTATTAATTGTTATTAAATAGCTGTGAGAAGTTATATTTTAGCAAATATTTTTGCATTATTAATTTCAGCAAAACTATAAATTCTCCGCTATTTTAGAAAAATTTAAATTATTAATTTATTAGTAATTATAACATTAATAGTTTGCTAGTAAGTAAATTATTTTTATTTTACTATTATGAAAATAATTTTGTAAAGATAATTCGTGAATTATTTTATAATGCTGAATATTATTGCAAAAATATTTACGGATATTCACAAATTATATGAAAGAAAATGTACCTAGTGCATAAATAAAAATCATTATTAAATAAAATTATTGATAAAATTTTAAATAAAAAGTTGTAATATAAGAAATATATAATAATTTAAATATTAATTATTATTGAAAATTTTGTAAAAGCTTAGAAATAAAATTCTGATAATAATGAAATAATACTTTACATTCATTTTTAATATTTATAAAGTTTTGTTTCATAAACTGAGACTAAAATATGAAAACAATCAACCGAATGCTACTCACATTTATACAAGAATGCAAATTTAAAAGCTGAAATAAGATACTTTGATTGCTCGATCATGACTTTTAATTTATTATAGACGAAAAACATTTCTCAGGGTAAAAGCAACAAGCAACTATTTATATTTCCTGAAAAAAACTGCAGTTGCATTTCATGACAGCAAAGATTTAATGTGTGGAATTTAGTCAAAAAAAAATTAATAAATATCCTATAAATATCTAAAATGTCTTCAACAAATTTATGTTTACAGTTGTAGTAATGTTTCTATTTTTAAATTTGAAGCAGTTTTTTGAAATTTAAATCAAAATTTAAAATAAACAAATGTAGGTCAATATTCATTTGCTCCTCAAGTCGAAGCATTTAATATTTGTTTGTTGTACGTAAATCGAATAAGATTAAATGAGTAAAATTCAATACGAAACTAATGTTTTATTTAAATAAATTACACAAAGGAAAATGATACATTACTATTTTTGACAAAACTCTTAGAACAAAACATTATAATCAGAATAACTTAATTACAGATGAAAATACTTTTAATTTCATTAAAATATTACTACATTAAGTTAAAATTAAAACAAAAGAAAGTATTAATTTATTTTTGCTCCATTTTAAATAAATGCTCGCTCCGTATTTAAGAATCTATGGAAAAGTGAATGAAAAAATTTAAGCACTTAATTCTGCCATCATAGTAGAAAATTCCTAAATTTGCGTTGAAGTATAATAGTAGTTAGATGATATTTGTATATAGACTGTCAAATATGTTTCTAAGAACCATAAAATCAGCAATAGAAGCTGCCCTTTTTTAAGATATACATAGAATATATATATATATATATATATATATATATATATATATATATATATATCAAACAAGCTTATTATAAAAGATTATTTCAAGATTTAGATTTATTTAACATTTGAGCTGCTTGATCCCCTGTTATTATTGCAGTTCATTTCGATAGTTTTATTTGCATCATCGAAATTAATCGAGCTATGATCTCTAACATTTATTCTGTTATGTCTAATGTCTGTTATATATATGTTTTCTAACAAAAATAGGAAAAAACCCATTCATTCTTCAATTCTAAGTAATTAATCTCAATCAAATTTTATTCATTGTAAGTAAATTAAATAACATTGTACAAAAATGCTAAAGGAAATAAAGTTTTTATTTAAATAAATTTCAAAATAAAATGTTACATTACTATTTATGACAAAAAGCTTAGAAAATGCAACAAATATTATGATCATAATATCTTCATTATACATTAAAATATCGTTAATTTCATTCATATTGCTTTATATTTCTTAAAGTAAAAATTAAAACAAAATATAGCTTCAACTTAACCACATTTGAAACTGTACAGTAGAGATTATGGAAAGAGAGTGAAAAAATTTAATCATTCTATCCTACCATCAATTTGAACGCAAACAATATTTGCACGATTTCTGTCTTGTAATTGAAAATATATAAAATTTGATTTGTCTGCAGAATTTACTACTGGGACTTGTGCGGTAATATTGTATGTGTATGTTTCACCATTCAGAATAGGGCAGTCTAAACCATTTTGACAAGCATCTGTATTTTTTGGAGCAAAATAGAAACCCGCAAGGAAATACAGTGCAAAAAAATCAACGTATACATAATCCGAATCAGTCAAAGACTGAAATGTGGTTGATACTGTCACGTTGGAGCCTGGAATCAGTCTGCACTCTTGTTTAAAATTTGGACATTCGGAAACATTGAATTCCAGTAACCTCCCTTTTTTATGCTTACAGCGATGGAGTCTAGCTAACGTGTCAGATACCATCGTCATAACAACTAGGTACATTGAAATCATCAGGACTACCTAATAAAGAAATATTAAGATATATTATACTTTATTTAACATGATAAAACATTATAAGTGATTTCAAAATGATTTCCTATTATTGGTGTATTTAAGGTTACATTTTATCTGGTTCAAAATGAAATATAGATTATTAAATCCCCTTTCAGTAAAACATTTTTAAATTAAATTTATAAGTTAGAAAATTGGTAAGGTATTCTAAGATTAATTTTTACCAGAACATTTGTAAAATTAAAATTATAATTTTATAATTGATTCATTATAAGTTATTTCACACTTTCACACAGTTTAATTTGCTCTGATGTAAAACCAATAGTGAATTTTTCAGTAACTGTGTGTAGACTGTAATATGTATTCGTACGTACGTACACACACACACAGATTTATATATGTATGTATATAATTATATATATATATATATATATATATATGTGTGTGTGTGTGTGTGTGTGTGTTTCAGAATTTTTGAATAGGAGTATATCTTATTACAACAATATATTTCTGATTCTAGATCAATTAATTAATAGAATTAATTAACTTATAACTCTATCATATTGATTTATAAGTTAATTATTTTAACAAACTGATCTATACAAATAGTAACTAAGTTAAAATTATATACGTTAGTTATTCCATTGAAAACTGTTTGAAAATGTTTTAGTAACATTGCAAACATTTTATATACCAATTCACTGGAATAATTTAATAAGAGTACCTTTATGCTATTTCAAGAGAAACTAGAAATTAACTTATTTTCTATAATATACCATTGAAATATTCGTAGGAATATTCGTAAAAAATCTTCTTATCTTTTGAAATACATAAGTATACTCATGAAAGTATTATTTTCTCATCACAGCTGTATGTTTTTCTTTAAAACTTAAATGATGCCTTTTTTTGTATCTTTTAATTTATTTAGAAGCATAAGGAAAAAGATACTATGTAAAATCTCCCTCAAATTTAAAATACTTTATTGGATAAAAAATATTACAAATGAAATTATAAAATGAGTTTATTCAATTTCCATTACAAAGACAAATTAATAGAAAATAAATTACTGTTTTTCCTACTCATAAGATATGAAATAAGAAAGTATATTGAATATCCTTTTTTTAAATTTAACTAAATATGAAATATTTGAGTTAAAAATTGCCTTAATATAAATTTTAAAGATTATTTTACTTTTCAATTAAGCACTTCGATAAATGGTGACGATTAGAAAATCCGTTAAATTTCAAAATGGTGACATAGAAAATTTTTAATTAAAAAATTTTTAACTTAATGTTTATTATCTTTAGTAATGTAATGAAGGATCAAATATTTTTGTCAATTTCACAAACCTGTGGCGAAAAAATTAATTTGAATTACACAAATCTTAAATTTAAGTACTTCACATCATTTTCTTATAAACGCTTGTATACAAATACATAATTACGCATGCATTTGTAAAATTCGTTATCATATTGAAAAATTTTACAAACATATGTATAATGTCAGGAATATAATATCCTTGCGTTTAAGTAGTTGTAATGGTAAATGTATTTAGATTTTTCACACATTTCTAATTAATTGCATTGGTGCAACTTTAATTGCAACTTTTTAAATTTGTTAAATTTATTTTTGTCATGTTGGGTATATGCCGTTTATTCACTGAACTAAAACGATTTTGTTTTACTTATTTAATTGAATAAGTATTGTAATTGGAAAATTATCTCCTAACTTCACTGAGTTTTCTGAGCTGAAAGTAAAATTTTAATATGTATAACAAATTTCTTTGGATTGATTTCAGAATTATCTGTGATATTTTAGGAGAAACATTCGGTTACTTTGATTGTTAGATAATTAATGTTCTCTGAAATTTTTATTATATATTCTAAAAGCACTGGAATTCAGTTTTCAAAACTGAAAAGTCCCGTACAAGTAAATGAGTACTGAAAAAATTTAAAAAGAAAGGTCTTTTTAAATTATGTATGTCATTTTGTGCAACTACCTTAAGCCAAATGGACCCGTGCCATATTGATTCTCATACTTCATCGTCCGTCTCGTATGAAAATCCGGGATGTAGAAAGATGGCCCCGTCCAAAAAGTAAGTAATAATCTCCCCATGATTATAAAAAATCTACTAAAAGGAGAAGACATAATACAATGGACAGTGCACTGAGTGATGCTCAAAACTGCAAACCAACAAAACATACTTTAGCAGTTATTTTAGATCCAACAAAGGCATTCGATAGGGTTTGGAAGTATAGACTAATAAATAAATGTTATTAAAATTTTAACTTTAGGGGTAGAGCACTTCCATTTATCACAAATTCTCTGAATCTTGGAAATGTCTGTGTAAACTTCCATAATCGGCAATCAAGATTTTACAACCTCTACCAAGCAATCCCTCAGGGTTTTGTTACTCCAACCCTGTTCTCCATGTTTATTGCAGGAACTAAAAAACTAGTTACTCTATGCCAGATTGGGATATTCACTGATGACATAGATTTATGATTCAGTGGTACCGGCATAATCAAATTCGAATCTTTCCTAAGCAGATATTTGGATTCAGTTCCAGATATCTCAGACTCCCACAAATTAAACTTCAATACTTCCAAGTCGGTTATTTGTTTCTTTACCACAAATAGACCCCTTTGCAACTTTACTCAAAACTTTACTTTGCTGGTCAGATGCTGGATAATCACAAATATCCAATTTATCTGGGTTTTACTCTAGATTTTGAAATAAATTTTAGAAAACATATAGAGAAAATTCCAACTAGGACTAGAAAAAGATTACAGATTTTGAAGTATATTTCGGGTAGAGACTAGGGAGTTGATGCCTGCACTCCTAAACATACATGCTGTTCTCTTTTTCTGCCTATCCTTGAGTATGGTTAGCAGATATTCCAAACAGCTTCTGTCTCTAATTTAAGGATTTTGGATTGAGTTCAACTTAGTGCAGCAAGAATAATTACAGGAATAATAAAAAAAATTCTCTATTGAAGTGGTCCTTTACGAGGCTGACATTATACTTCTGACCGCGAGATTTAAGATAAGTTCGTTTAAATAATTTAATAAAGTGAGAAGCTTTGAAAACTTTAACAGGACCTCTAACTATATTTTAAACTGGAAAAGTAACCAACGTTTGAAGAGAAACACTTCACTTGCATATTTGTGGAAAGAGAGTATTATAAATTTTAAAGTTTTCCTTTTGATTACTGTTATCTGTACAGAGTGTTTGGTGAGAATTTGAAATGCCATGCCAATAAAGAGGTGGACCACCCAGACCTTTTGAAACAGTTGGCACTAGAAGTCATCAATAACATTCCCTCTGAGGCTTTGGTCTTCTACACACATGGCAGCAAATTTGATGATGGGAGAGAGATGATGGTATATTCGTTAGCGATTTCGTGACAAATAATGAGGAAATAAGTAGTTTCAGCATCAAAAATCTGGATTACAGCTCAGTTTTTAGATCTTAAATCATAGCTATTGCCGTAGCCTTTGATTATGCCCTGACCACTGATAAAAATGGCATTGGACTCTGACTGTATCGCAAAAGTGCTATTAGGTATTTCCAAAATTTACCCAAAATATATGATGTCACAGACCAAGTTATTTTACGGCTTTTCTGTGAGATTAGTCGGAAAAATCTGTGACTAAAGTGGATTCCTTCGCATGTTGGAGTTAATGGAAATGAGACAGCTGATATACTTGCCAAATATGCTTGTAATATTCTGCCCATCATTACGAATAGCTCATTCCCTCAGAAATCCACTTCTTAACCAAACAAAAACTGCTCACTTGTTGGCTTCCTCTCCGGTACATCACATGTACGTTTAAGCATTTCTGATCTGTCAGTGTCTTGTAGTGATCTCCGTGCTCTTAAGTCGGCCAAAGTGATACTCAGAAGAGTCTACTTAAAAAGCTTAAGGTTCCGTAATAGAGAAAGGGTTGTTCCTCCCTGTTCCTGTTCCCTCTTTACCAATCCTGCTCACCTTCTTACTTGCCTAGGGACTTCTTGGAGGCAGCTGTGTGTTGAGCAGCTTAAAATCTACTCTGAACTTGTGCATCATGTGCTTTTGGACCTGGTATAGGCAGGTCCAAAAGCATCAGGGGGATGAGTAATAACAACATTATCAGATGTCAAATAAAAATTACTGCATGTTGTTAATTAATGGATAGGTGTGTTTTGGGTTATGTATGGTTTGGATTACCGAGTTGGCTGTTATATGACAAGCAAAATGTCTGGTATCTGAAATACATTTAATTACATGTCCAGTCAATTTTTCATTGAAATATTAAAATCGTTTCCATAAAGTTTTATCATAAAATACATGAAAGTAAACAATAATTCTAAATCATGATTTTATAATTACATTTTCAATAATAATATGCATAATAAATTTTGTACTAAATATAAATTTACTTTCAGTTGGTTATTTTATTAGAACCCAAATGTCTTTCTTTTTATTTTAAGAAAAAAATTGTTTATAAGAATGCAGTGTATGAAAACAATAATTATATTATTTCATTTCGTAACTTGATAAGCAGTCACTATTTCTGAAATTGTATGCCTTTAATCAGAATAGGAAAATTAATAGACTGTTTTATTTTTAAAAAAAATATTCTCTCTCTCTTTTCATTATTTTATAGATATACCTTATACAATATATTTCACATAAATTTTTATACTTCTTTCTCATAAATATTTTTCTTATTATTCTAAAACTTTAATTATTCTCATCTTAAGCGTATAGAGAACATGTAAAATATATTTGTAGACAAAAATACTGTGTAAACATTTTTTCTCTAAATCAGTTTTATTCAATTATCACTTATAACAAAATATAGTTTAAATATAACTTAAGTTGAAACCAAACATTTAAGACACAGACACACACACGATTTTAATTCGCTTTCGAACATAATGATTATTTAAGGCATTATAAACAATTTTAAAAAAATTTATTAATATTTTAAAATTTTTATCAATATTTCAAGTTTATATATATTTTAAAAGATTCTCTCATAATCAAAGTTTATTTCCTTTATTCTTCAAATAAATTACAGTTTCGTAAAAAAATATTATTAGGACGATTCTACGTTTCTTATAGGAAAATATAGGAAAAAATTTGAATTGATGAGACCGGTTTAAGTTTCTTTTTAACTGCCTTAAGATTCCATTTGCCCTTATTTTTTTATCGATATATAAATGTAATAAAATAAATAATATGTATTTATAATTCCATGATTTAAATCTGCTTATTAATGTACAAAATTATCTAATTTTCCATGAATTCAAATATATAATAAAAATTAGAGATTATTAATGCTTTTATTTTTATGACAAACAATGTGAAAATAAATATCGACTTACAAATGCTATTTTTTACTAAAAAGGTCTAATAGTTATTTATTTTTTAATTGCAAGGTGTTTTGAAAACATTAATAAATAACAACATATTTCCATAGATACTATGATTGTAAAGAATTTATGGAACACTGTAGTATCAAGTTTGTCTATAAAATATCTCCGCGTCAAAAATATATTACTGGAGAGTATTATTTTCTGAACACAGTGTTTCTGTTGTCTGTCTGAAGAATAATGTTTTTATGAGGATATTTCACAAGATTTCTTTTTGAAGAAGCTTTTTGGCATTTCAGATAAAATATTACATAAAAAATACTCCACTATCAATCGTATTTTTAATAAATAATAAAGCAGTTAACTAAGACAAATAGTTGTCACAAATTTTTTCTGTTTTTATTATCATTAGGAGATAGGAACGAATCATTTCTTTGAGCTTTTAATTTTAGTCAAACTAAGAGCTGCATAATATGTTTGAGAAAATATTATAGGGGAGAGAACATTTTATAATGTATAACGTTGCTACAGATAAAAGTAGCAAATTTTAAAGTAATATTAAGTTTGATCCCCATCAAATTCAGATTATTGTCTTTATTGTTCATATTAATAAAATCTATATGCATTTTTTTTAACGTAGTCTAAGTAAAAATAGAAATGCTGGGAAAACGAATGGATATTTTTGTCACGATGAGTTTACATGCATATTTAAATGTTTTCGAAAGAGGTGTGTTTGTATTTGCTCGTAAATTTGTACATTCATTTTCTAAGCGCTTAGACATATCTTGAGAGACAATTACCTTTACCACTGTCTTATCATTATCAACTAGAAACTTATCAAGGCTTTTAAAATTCTGTATATAAGACACTTTATTCAACAACTGCTGCTGAAGAAGTTGAATTAGTTAATATTTGTTGAGCTTTGTACGTATATATGTTTGTGTATACATTGAAATTTTACTCACACATTCATGTTTCAAATGCAAAAAATTTATTTTGATAATACAAAAACATAATGAATAGTACTTTCTCCATTCACAAACAGTTTATGAAAATAAAATTTTTTTAATAATAACTGTAAATTTAATTCAGATTTTATACAGTATTGAATTTGATATTATATTTTATTTATATTAAATTCAAGTGTAAAATCAAAAATATATAAAGTTGTTTGAGAAAATGTTTCCATCATCAATTTAAATTTTTGCATATTTCAGATATTACAATTTATATTATTAAAATCCTGGGAAATTAATGAATTTAACTCACACAATTGTAGCATTGAATTTAACGCAGATGATATCTTCTCCTTTATCTTTCCAATTTTCTATTCTAAAGAAATAAGGAGCTGTAAGCTTTGGACTTTTCTCGGGTATATGCTGTGTATAATTATACACATATGTTTCACCTTTCTGAATTGGACAATCTAAACCCGTAGAACAAGCATCAGTGAAAGTATGTTTGAAATAGAAACCAAAAAATGCAAACAAGGTATTAAACGTAACTAATACAAAATTCGTATCAGTTTCTGATAGAAAATTGACGGATAGAGTCACATTTGTATTTCGGGTGAATTTACAACCACTTCTATAATTTGGACTTCCGGAAACCTTAAAACTAGAAGTTCCCCTTGTTTGGAATGACAATGCACTTTGTAAGCCATCATTTTGTTACTTGATAAGAGAATAGCTAAGAAAACTGGAAGTATCAGAGCAACCTAAAGTAACAAATAGAATTATAAAAACTTTTAGGCAAAGACAAAAAATTAGAACAAAAACAAAATAAATAGATTAATACTTTACTGAAATGATAATTTTAAATTTCTCCTATAATTATTGAAATTAATAATTTAAGCTCAATGGGCATTTCAAAACTCATTTAATTCTTGTAGTACTTAAAAATGTCATTAAATGCCTCTTTAACTTCATATAAAGCAAATCAGTTTCATAGCTCAAAATGCTTATTAAAAGTTATGTGATATATGAATTGCACTAAAAGGCTAACCATTATAAGTTTTTAAGACAATTGAAAGACCAGTTTTTACACTGCAATAAAGTGATTCACATAATGTTGCTTATGCTGCAAATTTACACTTGTTATCTTATAATATTTCACTCATTTAAGAAAGTTCAATTTGCACTTGATTCTAATGATACCGTCTATGTCATCCTGGATAAAGATATGTCGGAAAATCCATTAGAAGCATTCTAGATGCATCTAGATTATTATTGGAATTTTGAAGCATTTTAAAATAGGCAATTGTGTTGTTATTCCTTCTAAACATTAAAAAAATTAGTAGTTATAATCTAAAGAGTTATATTATAAATGCATTCAAGAAACTGGAGATAATGTATCACATCACTATAAAAATATTAAATATGTATGATAATTAGTATCATAATCTGTATAAAAATATTTTAATACCCGGATACACTTTAGATTTTATCCAATTCAGCGCTACAAGGGGAGGGGGAGGGAAGGTGATAGCATCTTATACAGTGCGGCATCCAGTGGGTGCGCCATCTTAACCTGATAGTGAAAAGATAAAGAAAACACACAGAGAAAAAAGAACATCCATGGCCGTACCAGAATTCGAACCCGGGTCCTTCTGATAAGAAGTTAGGAAGGCTAACAACTCCTACAGCGGTCAATAAAAAAGACTCTAAAAATATTATTATGTTATAATTCGTCGCGGGGGAAGAAAAGATTTCTCGGGAAGCAAATGTGAGATGTAAATAACTGCTGCGTACAAAAACTAATCACTGGGAGAAAACCGGGCTGCCGGGCTGTGAAAACAACTTTTTTATCAAAAGCGCTTCAGTCCAGCATACTTTAAAGCACTGCCTGTCCGATGATATGGGCGTAATCCTCCAAGAAGGCAATCAGTTCACCATCGTGACAAACCAAGTAAACAGCTCCTGCAACCCAATTTTGATGTCACACTCCACGTTTTTTTTTTTTTTTTTTTTTTTTAACGAATACCAAGTCAGATGACTAAGTCGGGATACGTATGACACCCTCATAGAGAATATCACAATTACTTTTGCAGACTGTGGTCACGTGGATCTAGAAGGAATCCTGTAAAACCTTTAGCACCTTCACCGAGCTGACATGCAACTGTGAGAAATAAAAAATCGCCACTAGAGGGCGAAGAAAAAAATAGTCAGTTGATGTACGTCGACCGTGAGATGCGGTCGGAGAATGGCTAAACTCAATATTAAATTCTCGTTGTTATTTGTTACTAAATTGTAGTACTTCATTTAAATGTCCTGACATGACTAAATGTCTAAGTAATCTTAATGAAATATTGGATTAAGTGAATGCACGTAGGATAATACACAACTTTACTGCTGTTACATAGTGAGCCGCAGTCTGCTGATTGAAGATTCCCTCTAACAGATGGTGGGTGCTAGATATGTTGTTACCAGAAGAGTCCATTGTGAATAAAGTCTCCAGCGTTTCGTTGATGAATGGGGTGTAGTGAACTTGGCTGCTAGCAGATGCTTGCTTTCGAACAGTATAAGAGGTCATACATCCACTTGACAGAGGCAACTAAAAGCTGATCTCAGTAGTTACCAACGAGGGTCAGTCCTCCTTTCCATTTTGACAATAGTTATATTAAAATAAACTAATTAAAATTTAAGAAAGTCAAATAAATTATTTAGAGTTGAAAATATAATATCAAGTGTAAAACTGGTAAATGTGTAATAAGGCATTAATAGATTTATTGAAATCACTTTAAATTATTTTGTTTAAACTACAATCTTTAATCAGAACAAATGAAAAATGATTGGTAATTTTGGGAATTTATAAAGTCAAAAACGCAGTAAATATTTTAAACTGCAACAAAAACAAAATTTTCTTTTAAATGTTTTAAGATATTCTTCTATAATTTCAGTGAATAACTATACAATTGTTATTCAAAAATGTAAGAAAATTTTGTTGGGTGACAATGATTCACTCTAAATAAGAAAGGTTTTTCAAATGAATAAATTATGCCATAAGTAATAAAATAGACTACTAAATTTTAGTTCAACTAAACAAAAAAGAAATAGAAGTACTATTTACTTTTGTGGATGTTTATCTCCATTTAAAATTACATTCTTAGGGGATTATTAATTTACTTATACTAAAAAAAAATAATTTTAAAATAAACAAACAAGTTCTTAAAAAATACAGAAAAAGGATTATTAAATGCTTATTGCTTAAAAATAATTTTAATAATTTTAAATTTTTACGGAAAATAACTATTGACACTATGAAAATATTTTTAGGAAATTTTTTTCTCACAAAGAATTAGGATCATATAAATAACAAATAATATGTAATTAAAAATTTTAACAGTGAGTATAATTTTCAGGGATAAATACAGGATTTTATAATTAGTACTTGCTAAATTACTTATTCTAGCAATATATTATACAAAACTTTATGATCAAAATCACATGCCGTAATAATATCTGCAGAAGATTTAAATATAGGTTAAATATATTGCTTCCGAAATGAATGCTCATATATATTATTTTACTAAAAACAATTTCATGCAAGAATGCAACATTTCCACATTAAACTATTATAATAAAATTTGGAATATTGATAGACAATCATGGTATCTGAAATAAGTTAAAATATATGCTCAATCGATTTTTTATTTAAAGAATATTGCTATTGCCATATTTTATGGTAAATAAAATTTAAAAAGCAGTATTTCCATACTATACTTTAATAATTACAGTTGATATGTATAATGGTTTGTATATTGATATATTTGTATATTGATATGTTTGTATATTGATTGATACTTATAATTGTTTCTTTAATAAATACAAGTAAAATTTAATTGTTTTATTTAAAAACGATCCATATTATATTGAATTATAAAAAATGCATATTATAAAGAAGCTATTTAACCCAGAGATAAATTACAAAAAAATTTTCTTGCTCGACGAATAAAAATGAAAATGTATAAAAACTTATCTACCAGTTTGTGCATTTTGTGAAGATAAAATATTTCAACAAAGGCTTTCATTAAAATACACAAGCGATTTTAAATATTATTTACCCATAATAACTTTTTAAGACATTTTTATAGTAAGTAATTAATTCTCAAATTTTACCATAAATATTTAAAAAATAATATGATTACTAATTTATAATAATTTAAATATCATATATCCTCAAAGAAAGAAATAACATAAAATGTTTCTTTTAAATTCGAAGTTTTATAATGTCTTTGATTCTTTTCTATGAAGCTAATAAATATCGAACTGTTAAGTAAATTGCATAAATATATATGTTATTTTTATATATGTTAGTTATATATGTTAGTTTTTATATAGTTTATATATTTTTATATATGTTTTATATATGTTAGTACCGATTTCAAGTTTTTATTTTAGTAAAGGGGTAAATAATTTTTAAAAATATATGTTTACAGTTGGTTTACTTCTGTAAACATATATTTTTAACATATATAAACTGTAAACATATATAAACATCTACATTTTATTTATTTATTTTTTGATAGACTGAAACATATTCGGTATAACAAATTCCTGATTCAAATATGAAAATAAGAATTTAGAGGCTATTAAAGAAATAAGACTGAAAGAGTATTAAAACAATTTTAAAACATGAATTATTTTTTAAAAAATCCATTATTTTAATATGTAAAAATAGAGTTTTACCTTCATTTTGAAAATTTTACCGATGATATTCTCGTAAAGTATCAGCAAATTCAAAACGTAATACAATGCATTATTGCCATTAGTAACAGAAAGGAAGTTTCGTAACTGAAAACCACGTACTTAAGTATAGATTATAAATTTGAATTTTATTTGCTCATTATAAAGGAAAAGGAAAAAGCTTCCTCATATCCTTTACACGTTTCAAGATATTATCGTGGATGTTTAAGAATAAAAATCTTACATAAAGAGAATCAAAATTCATATCTGTATCAATCTATCTTTGCATATGCATGTTTTCAAATTTTATAAAAGTGGATGTCACTGCTTTTAAAACACTCATTGCCATTAAACTAACCAAAAATAAAATTCTTCTTTTTTAAGATTTAAAACTCAAAATTAAATTTTAATTTATATTGATATATACTACTAAGATAAATGCCCAGTCTGAGACTCGTCTTTACTGCTATGTATTTAAGTACTAACATATTAATGAACAATTTCTGTTGAAAATATTTGAGGATTTTTGTGTAAAAATGAACGCATCCAATAAAAATTTTCCTAAGATTAAATTTTATTTTATCGATATTTGTGATAATATTAATGATGAAATTTATATTTTATATTAATTAGAATTTTTTAAAACATTATCAAAAACATAATTTCCGTAATTGTAAACTTCCCTAAACGAAAATAATATATCAATTTGTGTATTTGTAACAATTATATTGACTCAAAATTTTATGATGAATTTCATTCACGTGTTATACCTGTTTATCTGGAAAGAGTAAAAGGTTCTGATTTTTTCTGATTTTTTTTCTGAAAGTACGATTTTTTTCATATAGTACTAATTTTAAATTCTGAAAAAATCAGCCATTGACAATTAATTAATTATTTTAAAAATATAATTCTGATTTTTTAAAAACTAGTCTTATAAATTTGACATCTTATAGAAAGTTCAGTCAAATCATGATTTCTTAAGACTAATAATTTATTTAGCCACAACAATGAGCATCCAAAATTATCAAATAACTGAAAATATTTCAGTTTTAATATAAAAAAAGAAATGAAAAAAATCAATAGTTTTAAATTACTACGATTAAACTAATAAATGCTTCGCTTTCATCTTATTATTTTGAACTTATTTCTCAAGCTTAATTAAGCAACCATATTACTATTAGTAGATTAAAATCTCATATTGAAAATATAAAAATAAAATTATAACTATATAAAAGACTAAAAATTAAACCATCTAAGGATAATTACCTTTTCTTTTACATGTTACCTAAATTTCATAAATATCTCCAGTGGAGTTAATGCATAAGTTAAAAGTCGATATTATTTTTATGAATTTATTAAAGAAGACTATATATAAATATTAAAAATAATTAATCAGGAAGAATAAGGGATAGTTAAAATTAGCCTTGAAAATTTTAAACATTATTTGAAAACTCAATAAGACGCTTTAAGGCTTGTAATAATGTTTTCAATGTTTACCTTTGATTGAAAATTTATATAAAACTTAAACTCATATATATTGATATGATAAAAGAAACCACCAGAATTTAGAATATTGTCAATTATAGCCATTTAATTTTATGAGAGTAAATGGACACTCTTACTGAAATCTTTTATTTTTTAATGAATTCTGTTAAGTTTAGTAACTAAATACACAAACAAATTAACGGTATACTAATGAGCACTAACTTTAGTTCTAATTTAAATGTAACTTGTTTAATTGTTTAAAGTTTATTTAAATTGATTTATTTATTTTGTAACTCATATATATATATATACATGTTACCATGATTCTTCAGTTTGACAAATTGTGAGATTTTTGAGATGTATAATATATTTATTCTATATTATTATATTGACTGTGAGATACATTTAGATTACATGTATAAACTTAAGTTCATATATTTTCGTTGATATGAAAATTTCTCAAATTTATTTCTTCTCAGAATTAATTAAAGTATTTAATATCATTTCATTTTAATATTTTTATGGAACAAAAAAATTATTTTCAATTTTCTAAGCCAAATTTCATACTGAATAAGAAAAATATGTTTCACAACAAATGAATGCAAAAATAATAGAAACCACTGAAAAATAATTTTCAGAATTCATGACATCAGAGATTTTTTCCCATATAATTTATTCTTATGTGTACCTTATGGACTTAAAAATGAATAAAAACAAATATTTTTTATAAATATTAACTTTTTGCATATAATTTGTGTATGTGGTATGTCTTTATTTTGTCTCATGATGAGCTTTTGGGTAGGGATTTAATTTTATTGTCATATATTTATTCTAAAGACGAAACTTAAGGATTTTAAGTAATCCTTAGAAAGGTGAACTAAAAGAAAGTAAGAAACTGAAAAATAGTCATTTCATTTCTACGAGAAATATTTACAACACAAAGTTTGAAGAATTTCGAAAGTTTTGCCTTTATTTTATCTTTTTTATTTTGCAAGTTCTTATTTTGTTTGCATTTGGTAAGCATTATATTATAATTTTACTTCGAATTGTTAACTAAATAATATTTAAATAAAAAAACATTTTCTTAATTTATATTTTCATATTTTTCAATGAATGACAATAATGTTATATCTGTTTACGTTTTACAGATGATTATGAATTGTACATACATATAAATTTAAGGCCTATTCACATATTGCAAGATGAGGACAAAGAGATTCGTATATAATTTTCACTGAGGTCTTTTATTCTATGATCATTTAGCCATAAAAAAAACTGCGTAGTGATAAAGGCCTTGTCTGCTATGATAAGCAATAAACATATTCAATTGTCGAATTCAAGCAGTGAAAAACCTTCTCTCTATCCAGGAATTACTCTTAGTGACTCTGTAAAAAGACAGGGGTACCATGATATGTCAAATTTTGTAGTTAAACATTTTCCAGAAAGTGCATACCTTTAGGATATAATTTTAATGCAGGATGGCAGACTTGCGGGATGCAGGGTAGTAGTAAAGTAAAGTGGTAAGTAAGACATCACATCTCAAAGATGAACGAGAAATCACCCGTCTTTTTTCATTATTTTCTGGCTATGTGGTTTGGCAATTATTAACCTTAGACTCCTAATGAGGGATTTCCTTAAGAAAAATATCGACAGTAAAAAGCCTTGCAACTGAATATTTTGGTATATGCACTGTAATCAGTAGTTTCACTACATCGCATGACATGCATGGTGACATGTTGAACAATTATAATATAACATTTATAATAGTATTTATTATTTATAAAATATGTTATGTGTATTGCCGCAACAATTACCGGCTGATTCTGTACACATTTTTTTGAAATAATAGTACATTATTTTAATTTTATGTAGTTAAATTTTTATCTGATTTTCGTAAAATGTATTTTAGAGGTCTTAAATGCGATAACATATAATTATTATAAAATATTAATAATTTAAACCCAACCTCAAATTCAGGAATGCTACATTCGAAGACCATGTTATTACAAAATGCATAATTTATTAGCATATTTTAATAGTTGTAGCTACGCATTTTTTGATGTAATATGTGTGTGCTTCATTTTTAAATTTAACTCTTCTGAAATTTTTGTTATTTTCACAAAAACTTATATGAAAATTAAATGGATGTTTGCATCAGATTATTTGTGAAACAGTTCGATAAATAAATAAATTGAGGTTGTTTTTAGTAAGCTGTGTACTCTACTTCAAAAAGTAATAATTGTTTGCCATTATTTTTATTGTACTTATAAGTTAAGGAATTTGTTCGAGGTCATAGAATATTTTGTTACGTTTATTAGGAATTCAGAAACATTAACAGTGGAGCTTAAACGCTTATATGTGCTGGAATTTAATGTTTCATTATCAATCAAATCTAAATAGAATTTCTTACAAAAAAATGCGTAATTATTAGAGGCTTTATCTACTGGCGTAATGATGAAGTTATCTTTTAGATTATTTATGGCTGGTTTTAATGGACCAAGCTTAATACCAGGAAATGTTACATTATTGACAAAAATAAATTTCTTAATTTTATTAAAAAGTTTAGACTTTCAGACTGTAAAAAATTCAATAGGTACATTATAAAAATTAGAAATTTTAAAAATAAATGAATCAATATTATATAAAATTACTTTAATTATTTTGAATTTATTTAGTTGAAAAACTAGTCTATATTTATTTTAATGTCTACATTTATTGAAAAACTGGTCTATATTTATTGAAAAACTGATCTATATTTATTTTATATTAATTATTTTAAATCTATTTAGTTGAAAAACTGGTCTTCATTTATTTTTAAAATTTGTGATTTAGAGAAATAATTACTTTATTGAAATGCATAATGCAACAAAGTTAATGAGTTTTAAAACACCTTTATTTAATAGCCTTGAAATTTTTGTTAAAAATCAAGAATAATTAACTTTAACACAAATCATAATAAATTAAATTAACAATTAAACTTTCATCTATACAATTACATTCACTGATTTTTAGCAGAAATAAAAAATTAAATTTTAACGAAATTATTAAGGTCATTTATACAATTGCAACATTTCCACAATTCTTACGAGAAAACAATGACATATATGGGAAATTAAATAATTTTAACTTCTGTTCCTCAAAACTAAAACTGAATAAAATGTTTTACAAATAAAACAGAGAAATAATGTACAAAATTTTTTAGTCTAACTCAGTATTTGAGTTTATTAAAGTTATGAACTCTGATTCGCTTATTGAATTTTCTCTCTCAATTTTTTGCTTCAATTTATATTTTTAGATTTCAAATAATACAAAGATGTAAGCATTTACTTAATTTTATTAGAGTCATATATGTTCTTATTTCGCTTATTTTTATATTCTTAATTCAAATGGATAAACTTATATTCTTAATTTTATTTATTTTAATTCTGCTGAATTTTTCAGTACATTCCATTATTACATTCATTAAAAATATGCGGCAAATATTTTGAAATTGTAATTTGTATTTAAAAATAGAAACTTAAGTGCATTATTCTTAAGGGTATCTACTTTATGAAGCGTATAAATGAATTAATAAAGCAGTAATTGTCAATGATTTTCAATATTAGTCTAACTTTAATATTAGAAAGAGGGAGTGAATGGAAACGATACTACGGATTCTAAGGAAAATGACTTAAATATTATTATTTCCAAATGTCTTCATTTATATTAAGCAAATAACAATGCTCGCATTTATTTATTATTTACTTATGTAATAATAATTATAAGTAATAATTTTTAATTATAATTATAATCATTCATAAGTAAATAATAAATAAATGCAAGCATTGTTATTTGTTTATTATAAATGATGATTTTTGAAATGCATATATATATATATATATGTATATATATATATATATATATATATATATATATATATATATATATATATATATATGCATATATATATATATATATATATATATATATATATATATATATATATTACCGAGTTAGCGAGAATAATCTATAAGATTGGTGTAATTTAAACAAGTTCATTATGATTAATTAAACACACCTTTAAATACATATGAGAGTATTTAGAAAAGTATATGAAATTATAATTTGAAGACTAGACAATAGAGTGTTAGTTTGAATGCCTTAAGTATTGTAAATGACTTAAATATTTAAAAACATCTTAGGTGAGTAAATAAATTTAGAATATTTTGAGGATAATATTTATTAATAATTTTCTTAATGTAAGCAAACTGTTCTTTCAAATTTAAATAAATTATTAATATTGAGATTTTAAAAATTTAATTATAATAATCTTTCTTATCCTAAATTCAGAATAAAAGGTTTTGGAAATATATATGTAATTAAAAATGCATAAAATATTTATTAAAGCAAATTCCTGGCCTATCAAAAAATAAACATGCGCTTAATAAAATGCTATGAATTATTAAAATAGTGCATTCAAACATTAGGTTCAATATTTTGAGTTAAATTATTAATAAATGAATCAATATTATATAAAATTACTTTAATTATTTTAAATCTATTTAGTTGAAAAACTGGTCTATATTTATTTTAATGTCTATATTTATTGAAAAACTGGTCTATATTTATTGAAAAACTGATCTATAGTTATTTTATATTAATTATTTTAAATCTATTTAGTTGAAAAACTGGTCTTCTTTTATTTTTAAAATTTCTAATTTTTATAATGTATCTATTGAATTTTTTACAATCTGGAAGTCTAAACTTTTTAATAAAATTAAGAAATTTATTTTTGTCAATAATGTAACATTTCCTGGTATTAAGCTTGGTCCATTAAAACCAGCCATAAATAATCTAAAAGATAACTTCATCATTACGCCAGTAGATAAAGCCTCTAATAATTACGCATTTTTTTGTAAGAAATTCTATTTAGATTTGATTGATAATGAAACATTAAATTCCAGCACATATAAGCGTTTAAACTCCACTGTTAATATTATTAATAAAAAAACCTTGGGCTTTACAAACTTTTAAATATTAGCAATTATAAATTAGAGTTTCCTTATTTAACAGTCATTCCTAAATTTCACAAAATTCCTATAAAGTTTAGATTTATCACCTGTGGTACTAAATCATACATGAATAAACCTGGAATCATTTTTGCTAAATTTCTTAATATTATATTAGACAATATTGTTAAATCAGAAGCTACTTGGATCATTAATAATAATAAACCTATTTTGGATTTTTTATCGAAAAATTATATTTATTGTATTAATTCTTTTGACTTTAAAGACCTTTTTACTAGTATTCCCATAGATAAATTAAACGATGTACTACACCTTTATTACCAGAACTATAGAAACTTATTAAATATTAATTTTTATTACTGGAATAATTTAGTTAAAATGTGTATTTATAATAATTTTATATTTAACGGTGAAAATATTTTTATTCAAAATTGTGGAATTCCACAGGGATCCAACTTTTCTAGCACACTAGCAAATTTATTTTTACATTATTTTGAAAAAAACTTCTTTTATCAATATCCTTTTGCTTTTCGATACATAGATGATTTCATTATTTTCAACAATTTAAAATTTGAAGATATTTCTAAAACTATTTACCCTGAAGAACTTTCTCTAATTAAAACTAATTTATGTGAAACTAAAACAGAATTTCTGGATTTATTTATCACTATTGATAATTCCACTACATATATAGACATTTTCGACAAAACTAATCAGTTTAATTTTCATGTTAATAAGTTAATTTCTTGGAACTCCAATATTTCTTTAAAAATATACAGAAACATTATAATTAATGAGCTTAATCGCATTTATATAATCTGTAACAATTATGAATATACTAAAAATCAAATTAAACGCCTAATAGCTCACCTAAAAAATAACAATATTCCAATTAATTTTATTTTAAAATATGTAGGAAGTAGGGAATCGCTTGTAAGATTGAAGTAATGCGTAGTTTTTATAACTACAGAAGGGCCACCCAAGCATTGAAGTTCTTACAAGAATCCTGAAAATACCTACATATATACACATTATTTTATACATAACTAAAACTTAAATCCCCTTTAATACACTTTAACTTTTTAAACCACTTTAACCTTTTGTATTTAATTACTTCTGACAATATTTCTTCATTCTAATTTCAAATTTATTTTTGGCAACTTCCTACTATTCTCATACATAAATTCAATTTGATTTACTGGCATTTGTATTTTGTATTTTCTACTGTATGTATTTTTCTACTATTGTGAGTATTTTTTTACTCTATGTATTTTTCTACTATTGTGAGTATTTTCATCTATAGTGAGTATTTTTATTTTTCTGCATACATATTTATCTATTCTACATATATATTTAGTCTAATTTTTAACTAAGTTCTTTTAATACGAACACTCTTCGGGGGAATTGCTCGAAGATTTTTAGACATTTGTCCTTCGAGCATGTCAGAAAAGAGTGTTCATTTTTGCATAGCTGACCATCTCCCTCCTGATGAAGACATGGTCCCTATGCCTTCTTGTCTTTTGCTTCATATACTTTAGTATCTTTCCAATTTTATATTTCTGATTTTACTTTTCTTCATGTTTTATCTTATTTATATAGGCAAATCTTTCTTTAGCTGCTTTTGCGCTGGCTAGATTTCCTATTATGCATTGTAGTTACAACATTATATTTTTTAGCATTGTATTTATTACTTTATATTCATATATATCTTTTCTTTATATTAATATATATATATATATATATATATATATATATATATATATATATATATATATATATATATATATATATATAATATATATATGTGTGAGTGTGTGTGTGTGTTTCAGAATTTTTGAATATGAGTATGTCTTATTACAACAATATATTTCTGATTCTCGATCAATTTATTAATCGAAATAATTAACTTATAACTCTATCATATTGATTATAAGTTAATTATTTTAACAAACTGATCTACAAATAGTAACTAAGTCGAAGTTATATACGTTAGTTATTCCATTGAAAACTGTTTGAAAAAATTTTAATAACATTGCAAACATTTTATATACCAACTCACTAGAATAATTTAATTAGAGTACCTTTTTCCTATTTCAAGAGAAACAAGAAATTAACTTATAACCATTGAAATATTTGTAGGAATATTCGTAAGAAATCTTCTTATCTTTTGAAATACATAAGTATACTCATGAAAATTTTATTCTCTCATCAGAGCTATATATTTTTCTTTAAAACTTAAATGATGCTTTTTTTGTATCTTTTAATTTATTTAGAAGCATAAGGAAAAAGATACTATGTAAAAACTCTCTCACATTTAAAATACTTTATTGGAGAAAAAGGTATTGGAAATGAAATTATAAAATGAGTTTTATTCAATTTCTATTACAAAGACCAATTAAAAGAAAATTAAATTATTGTTTTTCCTACTCATAAGATATGAAATAAGAAAGTATATTCAATCCCCTCTTTTTTAAATTTAACTAAATATAAAATATTTGAGTTAAAAACTTCCTTAATATAAATTTTAAAGATTATTTTGCTTTTCAATTGAACAATTCGATAAATGGTGACGATTATAAAATCCGTTAAACTACAAAATTGTGACATAGGAAATTTGAAATTAAAAAATTTTAAACTTAATGATTATTATCTTTAGTATTTTAATGAAAGATTAATTATTTTTGTCAATTTCACAAACCTGTATCGAGAAAATTAATTTGAATTACTCAAATCTTAAATTTAAATAATTCACATCATTTTCTTATAAATGTTGGTATACAAATTCATAATTACGCATACATTTGTAACATTCGTAATCATATTGAAAAATTTTGCAAACAAATGTATCATGTCAGGAATATAATATCATTGCGTTTAAGTAATTTTAATGGTAAATCTATTTAGATTTTGCATATTTCTAATTAATTGCCTTGGTGTCATTGAGAATATTGAAAAGCAACGTAAAATTGGTAAAATACAATAAAAAAAACTTTTTAAATTTGTTAAATTAATTTTTGTTAAGTTGGGTATATGCCGTTTATTCACGGCACTAAAACGATTTTGTTTTACTTATTTAAATGAATAATTATTGTAATTGGAAAATTACCTTTTAACTTCACTGCGTTTTCCGAGCTGAAAGTAAATCTTAATATACATAACAAATTTCTTTGGATTGGTATCAGAATTATCTGGTAAATTTTAGGAGAAATATTCGGTCACTTTGTCAGATAATTAATATTCTCTGAAATTTTTATTATATATTCTAAAAGAACTGGAATTCAGATTTTAAAACTGAAAAGTCCCATAAAAGTAAATGCGTACTGAAAAAATATAAAAAGAAAGCTCTTTTTAAATTATGTATGTCATTTTAATACCCTCAGCCAAATGGACCCGTCCCATATTGATTCTCATACTACATCGTCCGTCTCTTAGGATAATCCAGAACGTTTTCGGGATGTAGGAAGATGGTCTCGTACAAAAAGTAAGCAATAATCTGCCCATGATTATAAAAGATGAACTAAAAGGAGAAGACATAATTCAATGGACAGTGCACTGAGAGATACTCAAAACTGCAAACCAACAAAACATACTTTAGCAGTTTTACTATATCAAGCAAAGACATTCGATAGGGTTTGGAAGTATAGACTAATAAATAAATGTTATTAAAATTTTAACTTTAGGGGTAGAGCACTTCCATTTATCACAAATTCTCTGAATCATAGAAATTTCTGTGTAAACTTCCATAATCGGCAATCAGGATTTTACAACCTCTACCAAGGAATGACTTAGGGTTTTGTTACTCCAACCCTGTTCTCCATGTTTATTGCAGGAATTGAAAAACTAGTTACTCGATGTCAGATTGGGATATTCATTGATGACATAGAATTATGATTCAGTTGTACCGGCATAGTCAAATTAGAATCTCTCCTAAGCAGATATTTGGATTCAGTTCAAGATATCTCAGACTCCCACAAATTAAACTTCAATACTTCCAAGTTGGTTAGTTGTTTCTTTACCACAAATAGACCCCTTTGCAACTTTACTCCAAAAATTTACTTTGCTGGTCAGATGCAGGATAATGACAAATATCCAATTTACCTGGGATTTATTTTAGATTTTGAAGACTAGGGAGCTGATGCCTGCACTCCTAAACATACATGTTGTTCTCTTGTTCTGCTTATCCTTGAGTATCGTTAGAAGATTTTCCAAACAGCTTCGGTCTCTAATTTAAGGATTTTGTATTGAGTTTAAATTAGTGCAGTAAGAATAATTACAGGAATAATGAAAAATTCTTCTCGTGAAGTGATCCTTTACAAGGCTGACATTATACTTCAGACCACGAGATTCAGGATAAATTCTTTTAAATATTTTAATAAAGTGAGAAGTTTTGAAAACTTTAACAGGACCTCCAACTATGTTTTAAACTGGAAAAGTAACCAACGTTTGAAGAGAAACACTTCACTTGCATATTTGTGGGAAGAGGGTATTATAAATTTTAAAGTTTTCCTTTTGATTACTGTTATTACTGTTAGCTGTACAGTGTTCGGTGAGAATTTGAAGTGCCATGCCAATAAACAGGTGGTCTACCCAGAACTTTTAAAACAATTGGCTCTAGAAGTGATCAATAACATTCCCTCTGAGGCTTTGGTCATCTACACACATGGCAGCAAATTTGATGACGGGAAAGCTAAGACTGGTATATTTGTTAGCAATTTCGAGAGAAATAATAAGGAAAAAAGTGGTTTCACCATCAAAAATCTGGATTACTGCTCAGTTTTTAGATCTTAAATCAAAGCTTTTGCCGTAGCTCTTGATTATGCCCTGACCACTGATAAAAATGGCAGTGGATTCTGACTGTATCGCAAAAGTGCTTTTAGGTATTTCCAACATTTACCCAAAATATATGATGTCCCAGACCAAGTTATTTTACGGCTTTTTTGTGAGATTAGTCAGAAAAAGTCTATATGTCTGCAGTGGATTCCTTCGCATGTTGGAGTTAATGGAAATGAGACAGCTGATATACTTGCCAAATATGCTTGTAATATTCTGCCCATCAATACAAATGAGTTCATTCCCTCAGACATCCACTTCTTAAACAAACAGAAACTGCTCACTACTTGGCTTCCTCTCCGGTACATGTACATATTAAACATGTACGTTTAAACATTTCTGATCTGTCAGTGTCTTGTAGTGATCCCCGTGCTCTTATGTCGGCCAAAGCGATATTCAGAAGTGGCCACTTAAAAAGCTTAAGGTTCCTTAATAGGGAAATGATTGTTCCTCCCTGTTCCTGTTCCCTCTTTACCAATCCTGCTCACCTTCTTACTTGCCTAGGGACTTCTTGGAGGCAGCTGTGTGTTGAGCAGTTTAAAATCTACGCTGAACTTGTGCATCATGTGATTTTGGACCTGGTATAGGCAGGTCCAAAAGCACCAGGGGGATGAGTAATAACAACATTATCCGATGTCAAGTAAAAATTATTGTATGTTGTTAATTAGCGGATAGGTGTTGTTTGGGTTATGTATAGTTTGGATTACTGAGTTGGCCGTTATATGACAAGCAAAATGTCTGGAACATCAATTCCATTTCCATTATAATGCCTTGAAATAGTTGTGGATCATATTTGAATGTCATATAGAATGCAACAGCAACATTACTTCAAATTCATTTCTAATGAGTACACTTCAACTAATGCTGAATATATCAATATGAAAAAAGCGTGTCAAAAGAAGGCTTTACGACATTGGAAATGTCATGAGCGTTTGCTTTTCAACAATTTTGGAACTTTCTTTAATTTTGTGATGACCTGCTTCTAGAATTATTATAAGAATATTGTAGTTATCTTTAAAAAACTTAAAGAACGAAAATATCACTAGAAGTTAAAAGAGCTGACTTTACATTCTTTTATGTAATGCATTTATATTTGTGATGCAGCAAAAATACCAAAATGGCTATATGCATTTGATGCTAATAAAGAATTTTAATTAAATAAATCTGTCTGATAACAGCACGTTTTTAAAGATAACATCGGAGATTTTTCAAAAACCATGCTAATATATTAATTTGTTTATTTTTACTGTTCTCTGGATATTTAATAACTATTTGCTGTTACCATTAGTCATTAAATACATATTTCGGTATTTTGGGCTGTTTTCTCAAATTATTTTACAAAATAAAATATGATGTTCTGAGAACTGAATTACTCAATTTTACGATAGTTAATTTTACTTCACAATACTGTATTTTGTGAATTTGGCCAAATATTTCAGCAAATTTGATTCAACAGATTCAGCGTGACCTGCATCTTTGTGAGTTGAATCACTCGTATATTATTTCATTGACATTTGAGGACAAGAGATAGATTATAAATATATATTCCTTAAATTCGCTTTCCTCTGGGCTTTTCGGTTGTTTTAGGATTCAACACTTGTAACATAAAATGTATATGTTAAACATGTATATAAAATCCATCTCAGTGAAATATGATTCTGGAAGCGTACGCATAGTAAATCATCTAATTATTTTCAAACGGACCACCAAAAAATAATGGACTAATCAATTAACAATTATTAAATACATTTCAGAATTACTCTTCTTAAATTTCTCCGTATTTCAAAATATTTGATAATAAATCATGTTTTAAACTTCCTAGTTTTTAAAAAAAATTTTCTTACTAAATTTTAAAAAAATTTCTTGGAATATACTTGATTTGATGTTGAATATTTCGAGGTATTTATTTTCTAGTAATGGTTACACGTTTCTGAAAGAAAACATATTTATAATTAAGCTCATATTGACTAATGATGTATCTTAAAATAACAATTCTTAAATATATATCAGCACTATAAATTAAATTTATTAATGATAGTAAATTATATAAAATAATATAAACATATTTGTCAAAAGATTTACGAAAGTAATTTTAATAATAATTAAAATACTATTTACTTGTAATTAATGTAAGAATGTATTTAATGCAAAGGTCTTAAAATATTTTTAATCATTTTGGCTTAGGAAAATTTATACAATTCAAGTTAATAATTTTGTTTACTTTGAAAACAAAGCGAAGAAAAAAAGGCAATATATTATTAATATATACACTGCTAATTCAATTTTAATACATATGAATAATTGATAGGGAACAGATTTCAATTTTCTTCCTTACAAATATTTGATTTAAAATCCTATAAACAAATGTATTGAAAAAAAGCACTTATATTTAAAACCAATATTTTTTCAATAATTTTAATTGCTAAATGAAAATTTAAAAATAATTTATTTGAAATAAAGAATTGTTCCTTTACCTTCATTTTAGAGGAATTTCAAATTCTTAATAGGGTTAGAAGAAATTTTTACTACTCAATTTAACGTCAAGCATCTAAATGAATTTTAAGCATTTTTAAACCAACTTATAAAAATTTGATCATAGAAAGCATATTATTGACACAAAAGTAAAAGTCACGAAGTAAAAGCATGAAACAGAATTTATTTTTTTCTACTCGTGAAATCAAAGAATATTATCATTGACAATAAGTCAAAATATGTTATTCCGCACTTAATTTTATCAAAATTGGACAAATGCGTCTATGAGGAGGAAAATGCCTTACGTAAAAAAAAATCTATTTATTCATGTGAGTCATTTAATGATTACTGATTCCATTTAAGTATAAAAATATAGTTTCTAACTGATGAAAATTTTTTAATGCATTTTTTATCCAAAAAATAGTTTTTTTCTTAAGTATCAATACTTTTTCATAGAAGAGATATTTTAGTAAATATTTCCAGATAATATTGCAAAAGTGATTTATCATACTAACAGTGAAATTTTAAGCAATGAGTACAAAAATTACTAACTTTTTTTTATAAGTACTTTAAAAAAATACGTCATTGAATGCTCAAATAGTAAAAAGTGTTAAATTACTAATATCCAAATAACAATATTTGCTAAATCTTTTAGAATATTTACAAAGAAATTAATATACAAAAAACTAAAAATAACTTGTTATATCAGCTTTAATAAGTACGTCTTAATTCAGTAAATAAAATTTCTTTTTTATATTCTTGTATATATGATTGTAGTAAAATTATAAATTCTTTGGTAAATAAATGTTATACATATTTAGGTCATTGTGCTAATAAATTTTTTTAAGAACTGCTTATAAAGTGATTTTATTATGAATATTAAAGGAAAGTAAGTTTGTAAATTTTAATAACTAATTTTAAAGAAATTACTCTTAATGTAGAAAAAGAAATACATTAACATAGAAAAACACTACAAGTAATACATTAAAACTAATTGCATTGCTATTAAATTTAAAAATTTCTATAGTACACATATTTATATGTTTGTTGATGAGTAAATTGTTTATTTAAAATGTATTGTCTTTTTAAGTTTGGATTAAAAATTCGTTGCATTTCCGAAAATTGTAAATGAATTTCAAAACTGAATTTTAACTGTTATAAATTTACTTAAATGAAAGATAAAAGTTCTGATATGAATTAAAAATGTTTAATCTGAATGACATTGTATTCGATTATTAATGATTACAAAGATGAAGCATTTTAATACTATGTCATAATTTAAATATCATTAGTCCTAAAATTTTAATTATTCTTAGATATGCTGAATTCTTTACTTTCATAGGTTGCATTTTTAGTAAGCTTTTTTTTTGCATATTTTTATTAACTTATACATGTTTAAGTATATATATAATGGTGATAGACTATCATTACATTCCTTTAGTTTTCTTTCACTTTATACATTAAAAATCAGATAAGAAGGTCATTTATTAACATAAGTCTTTAAATTTTAATTATTCTTATATATACCGATTACTTTATTTTAATTTATAGCATTTTCTTTAAAAAAACAACGCGGATATTGAATGCTATAGGTGATAAATGTGTTTAAGTGATAACTAATGTTGTTACTAAGAGTACCATTACACTCTTTTCGCGTTTCTTAAATTTAAACAATAAAAATAAGTTAAGAAAGTAATTTAATTTTCTTAAATTTTAGACGGCATAGAGAATTACGCCCAGCTTGATCTTCGATGGATTTCTGTTACAGCAGAGGTGAAGATAAATGGCCAAATATGCATTGAGACACTCCGTGGATGAGGCATTGCCGTATCAAAGTATTTTGGGTCTGGAATTTTGAATGAGTGGCTGAACAGAAGTTACCAAAATTTGCCTATCTCTTTCGTAGGCATTAATATATATAAAGAACATTAGGAGCTCCAGTGGCTCAGTAGCTTCACGCCGCTTCCCGCTAGCTCAGCAAAGTGAAGCATCATTTGCCGCGGGCAGTGGTTGGGAGGGTGACCACGGTGTACTCTCCTTCACTGGGTTGCTGGAACTCCGTGGATTGGGGACGTGTCCACTTTAATCTGTGACGTCCAAAGTCCTTCCACTGGCGTGGCGGGGATGTGGAGAGGAGGATGCCAGCTCAGATATGGCCTCGTCACCTGACCGTGGTTCAAAATTACTAAGCACCTTTAGAGCAAAATCGTACTTTCACCATCGTGGTGCTCTGATCCAAAAACGAAAGGCGTTCTCTATTGACTTAATTCGCACAGCCAAAGGCATAGCGAGCTTGGCTTGTCCAAGTGTCATAAACAACAACAACAAGAACATTGTGACCATGATCTGTTTAGCTTAATCTACAGTTATTAAGGAACAAGAAATTTCTTCAGTTAAATTGGAATTAGGATTATTAATTGAATCAAATCATACCTTTTTTATCTTAGCACGCATTAATGATTTTTCAATTTTTTGGTTTAAGCATGTGATTGTCTTTTTCTGCAATTTATGTTTTTTTGTATTTTCAATAGTCTTTAATTTCTTTAAATTTTCAAATGCTATAATTGCTTAGTTTAAAATATTTTTTTTTAATTTATAATGGTTTCAAAATTGATCGTTCTTTGATATATTAACCAGTTTTTCTTGTTCTTATTTGCGTTTCATATATGGTTATCAAAATCTGAATCTTTTATTTATTATTTTTCAATTTAATATGAATGTAACTGTAATTAAATAACTGTGGCTATCTAACAGATTTTTGATATTATCAGTCCATGGAATGTAATAGGTACATTTCATTCGAGATATTTTTAAAGGTGAAACATTTCTTTGCTTCATTTGTTTATCGCTCAATGATCATTTTTGCAATCACCGGTACCTATAGTTTAAAATTGATTCTAAACTGCTACAAAATTTTACGCCCAAGCTGAAATTCAAATCCCGGAAATGTTGAAAAGATGACAAGAACGTGAACCGTTCAATTACCACCTCTTTCAGGGACGAGGGAAGTAACATGGATTTAAGTTTGAAGTAGGTTATTGTTTGACCAAACAAAAATTTTGAAATTTTTATCATGTGTGGTTTAATTTCATTTTACTAAGAAAAATTAAAAATCTTCTTAGTTTTCTAATGGAAGGTATTTATTGAAATGTTCCAATAAGCATTGTTATGAATTTTAAGTCATTGGTAATTTTATAAATGATTTTTATACTTATAATGAATCTAATATGTTGATTCCTGGTTGTCAAGAGACAGGACTTTTTTGTTTATTGTATACTCTTATATCAAATGATTATTCATTTTTAATGAATATATGTTTAGATTAAAGTACTGAGCTTCATATTGTTGCAGGAAAACATGTTCAAATACGCTTTATAAACGAGCAGTTTGCGGATTTTATAAATATTTTTCTTTCTTTATTTTTTGAACTCAGAAGCAAATTCTTTCTAGTAATCTGAAGTGATTAAAGATCAAAATTTCATAAAACCACTATCAAGTTTTTAAATTTTGAAAAAATCCATAGAACTTTCCGGCATTATTTTAAAAACAAATTACGGTAGCTTTAATATGGTAGGTTTATCAAATAGAAATAAAACTTGTTTGTATTTATTGCGAAAAAAAGTAGACAATTAAATCTGTTTATGTTTGTCAGCAATTAAAACTATTTTAAAAGTGGAACATATTAAGTAACGTTACGTTGTTTCTCAGAATGATTGAAGATAAAAATGGAATGAAGGCTTGTAGTTCGGCACAATATAATTGCACTACTCATCAACTATTTCATTACTATATGAAATGTAAAATACAGCTGCTCTTAATTAGCGTCAAAATTATGTTTTGCTGAATTATTCGAAATTGTTTTTCTTACATTTTAAACTAGTTATATCAATTTATTCAAATTTTCAGGAATCCTTGGTACTCACTATAAACTTTAAACACATGAAACTACGAAGAAAAAATCGGTAAGAAATATTCCCTTTTTTTGTTGGGTAATTTAAATTGAACATGAATTCAGTTCAAGAGATTTCTGGAAATGAGTTGTTTTCATGAAACGTAATTCCTTTAGTTCAATTTAAGTTTTTTATGTACTATGTAAAAGGAAAATTTCTATAAGGCTGCACCTTTTTTTGATAAATTAAATTTCTTTTTTCAAGAATTCTTTGATGTTGTATGTTTTTAAAGATATTAAATTTTCATTGGGAAGAAAAATACTTTTAACTATACTAAAGGTAATTTCTTAACTACATTTAATCAGTTTTATCTGAAGCTTGAAGTAAATTTTTGCTCTAGTATAGGTCATTGTCGGCGTGTTTTCAAGATGTTATAACTGTCAATGTTAATACCAAATAACTAATGACACACTATATAATTATAATTGAATTGAATTCATTTTTGGAGTATCAAAGTTAGAAAGTTATTTAAAAGAAATATATAGTTTACATATTATTTATATTCATGTATATTTTGAAATGAAAATTACATAAGTATATATTCAAAATTATCAAACACTAAACAAAACAAATTATCTTTATAAATTAAAGAAAAATACTTAATTTTAGTTTTATAAAAATATGCTATAAGTTATCTGATACAAACTAAACTAAAAAAATGTGCTGTAAATTGCTGATGTGATAACGAATTTTATTTCAAAATTTAGTTGAGGAATCTCAGTCATATTTGAAGTTTAAAGTTCTCCTTCCAAAATTCCTTATGTAATGTATTATATATTGTATTGTTTAATACACTCTATACCATGAATTATCAGGCTAGACAGACAAAAAGGGAAATTGAAATATATTATCAAAATAATTAAATAAAAAAATAAAAACATTTAAATATCCTTAATTTCATTATTTTTTATTTAATATCTTGTCAAAATACTATAATTTAAAAAAATACAAAAATACATATAATGCCTGTTGTGTTTTAGTTTGTTTTTAGTAATAGTTTTTGTAGAAACGAAGTGAAACCATCAGGAGTACATTAATGTAAAACGAAGAAATTCATTACCCATTTCTATTGTTTTAATATATTATAAACCAATTTATTTCAGTCAAAATTTTATTTTTAAAATTCACTTAATATAACAGAGGTCAAGATAAATTTTAGTTTGTAATAAGCAAAAATATTTTGACAAAAAGAATACAAGAATTAGGAAGTCACAAACTTGCCATCAAATTGCATACAAACGATATTTTGGTAACTTCGATATTGAAACTTCAAAAAATAATATATATTTACTTTTTCTACAAGATTAAATTTTTGTACATCCAAAGAATCATTGAATGAGTATTTTTCAACCTATGCAATTTGATATTCTAAGCTAGTTATACAGGCAAGAAAATAAATAGTTTTTCAAATGTATTCGTAACGTTTTATTCTAAATATTTCTTGCCGAAACCCCAATGTTTGTGTTAATAAAGTAAATTACTTATACTTTTCTTAAAAGTATTATGTGAAACATTTATATTTTAATTAAAAGTTCATCAATCACTTTTTTAACAACAAATAAAGTTAGATCTGAAATAAAAGTTTAGAGAACACACACCTAAACAGCACGCACATGTATATAAATGTATATATCATCGGCTGATTTGTCACCGTTCCTGGCATCTAAGCTGTCGGTTACGTTTCGAATCCAGGTGCTGACATACATGTTCCTTTCGATGCCTATCTTTTCTATTTTTCCTTATCCTTCATTTTATTTATCCTTTCTTCTAATGTGATGAAAGAATGCAGTCCATTCTGTAAACGTGTTTAAGGTCAAGTAACACAGGTAATGCTACTCGCCTTTGTGGCATGCTTCACAGGTGATGAACGGGTAACTATAAATAAGCAGAAGATACCTGCCTTACTATGGTGAAAGACCAAAACAATTGGTTTCCAGTTGTGGTATGTAGAAATGATTATCAGAAATGTGTGCAAGAATACTTGCTTATCAACAGCTTTGAATGAATAATTGTAGAATTTTTAATCGTAAACTTTTGATTTTATTGGTGAAATTCATTATGATTAAATGTAGGTGTCTATATGATTTCATTTATGTGTCTATAATTAATAATATGATTTTACTGGTAAAATTCACTATGCTTAAATACATGGGATTAAATATTGTGGTATTTTGGGTGTTGTAGTGTAATATATATTCTAGTGTTTGCAAAAAAAAAACTCAACTCATGTTTTACAAAATGTTTGACAATTTTTATATTTATTTCCTTTATTCCACTCTTTTATCTAAATACAAGTTTCGGAAATATTTTAAAGATGTATACATCTGAAGCATAAAATCTGAAAACTAATAAAAATAAAATCTTCATTAGTAAGGATTTTTCAAAAATTTAAATTTAACAGATTAATAGTAATCTCAAATAATTATTCAAATTATGTGATTTGTTTTACATTCATACTAAAATTTTATAAATTAGTTAGACCCGTTATATACAAAATAAAGTTTATGGTACATAAATTTGAAGGCTTTTTTTCTATTTGAATCCTCTAACTTTGAAAATTTATAAAGCTTGAAACTTCATTCATTCATTCATATTTTCTAACATTTATTATTGCTCAGATTAGTAGTAATGTTTAAATAACTATACAAAATATGAGTGGTAATGTTTTTATCTCTAAGACTTTATAAATATCTCTCGATTTGCGTACAAACTAAAATTAATATAAATTTCCTTGGGTTATTCCTGATTTATGTTTTGAGAAAATTAAAATATTAGCAGAATATATTTTTATTTATATAAATTTGCTTTTGCAATGTATAAATTGAAATATTATTAAAAAACGTTATTTTAAGTGATGCAGAGAAATTCCCCATAACCGCTGTTTTATAAATTATTCTTGGTAGACATTTCTCTTTCGAGGTTAACTTCTTCCATACTTGTTCGTAACTATGGTTGATCTTATGAAAATATAAACCTTAATATTATTGTTATTTAACTTTATTTTTTCTTCACGCTATTTTTTGTCGGTTACTTAGTTTTGTGACGCATCATTTTTCTTGTGGCTTGAAAATATTGCATTTGGACCGAAAGTTGAATTTGAAAATTAATATTCAGAGAGATGATTTTCCAAAGGAGAATATCTTTTGATCTTGAATAAATGTTTTTAACTCAATAACTCAAAGTCATAGTTAAACTCACGGTGGTTATTTTTTGAAATATAAATACTATATACATGCTGAAACATACGTATCAGTAAGAATGCATGCATTTATCACCAAAAAAGCTCTGTAGCTGAACAGCTGTTATTTTACCAAATGAACCACTTATAAATTAATTTAATGTCATATTTTATTTTTATCTTGGTGTCATCATTAATTCTTATAATTAGCAAGATTGTCAATAGACATTATTACGAACCATAATCTTTAATTAAGGTATTATCCCTAAAACTTTACCTCTGTCAATTAATGTAAATCAAACTATATGAGGTAATATGTTTAAAATTTTCTATTAAAATAACTACCAGCGCATTTAGCATCCATAGTGATTAAAAGGATTTATCCTGGAATTTTTCGAAAGGTTTTTAAAATATGAAACAAACAATTTTATTCTGAAATTTTACATTTTTATTTCAAAAAAAAAATAATAATTGATAATTTCTCATCTAATGCGCAGTTAAATGATTAGTACACCAATGTTACATGATAAATAATAATATGTTTAGTATTTTGTGAAAGTACTAACTTTTTTATTTTTTTCAACCAAATAAATGGAATTTATAGCATTCCCCATTAAAAGTCTGTATAGTATAACTTAACTGTAAAAGTGATATATTTTTATTAGTTTATCGCATTTACTAAGTTATTCGCGGCAATGAATAATCCTCTGTTATTATTCAAAATTACCAATTAATCTCTTTTACTGCAACATTTTAAAGTAAATCTGGAAACCATTATAGATATTTATACTTGAAAGCAAATCTAAAATTAAAAAATTATTCTAAAAATTTTGTAGCGATTAGTTATAACTCGGTATAGTAGGCAATTAAAGAATCAGTTATAAATTTTGAAAATAAATTTCTATTTTACAACATTATCTGCTATTGTTTATTATGAAACAAAGTTGTTTCTATTGTTACGAAAATTATATTTTTATTTTCCAAATTTTGTTTAGTACATAAATGTAATACAACAGCTATTTTATGTGTAGATTACATTTTCAGTAATTTATTGAGTAATATTAAAAGATATGAGTTGGCTGTAGAAAGATATAAAAAAGGTATGTTAAAGTGCATAATTTTCCTTCAAATATATTCTGCTGGAAATAAAAGCTTGTTCAACGAATATAAAATAATAAATCTAATTTAGTGATTTTGAACTACATTTAGTGATTTTGAAGGAAGAATTAATTTCAATAACCCTTTTATTCAAACCGAAAAATAAATGAAAATATAAAAAACCAAAAGCGAAATATGTATGCAATTTAGAGTATTGATTAGAAGAATATTAATTTCACATTGAAAAAAGAAAACTTTAATAATACAGTTTTGCAAAGGAAAAAATATTAATTACATTTCAGATATTTTTTTATTTCTTTAGTAAAATGTTAATAATAGTTTTATTTTACAGCTTATGATAGAAAATTAAATAAAAATTTTTTAACAAAACTGTTTTCTAACAAACTAAAATTTTTAATTAAGGAATAGTCTAAAAATCTTGTTAAGTGAACAAAAAAATAATTTATTATCTAAATTTATATTGTAAGAAAAATTAATTGTAAGATTTTTTATTATTAAAGTAATTAAATATATTTAATTGTATAATTATAGATATATAAAATATAATATATTTTTCTTTATGTAATGTATGCATCAATATATATATATATATATACATGCGTTCGTGTATGTTGTGTACATTTGTATATGATGTAATGTGCTGTGTAAGTATATTCTGGATATTTTAACATAATAATTTAAATTTAATAATATATATTTTATTTGTATCGAATAAAATTTTAAGAAAATGGGGCATTCATAATCAACTTATTGTTAGATAGCTATACATGTATTTTATTTTAGGAAAAAAATTGGCAGAATACTTATGACGAGTTATATTGTAAAAGGAATAAATAGTTGTAGAAAAATTCGTTATACTAGCAACAAGTAATTTTATTAAAATGGTAATTCAATTATTGCCTTCATATACAGTAATTTATTGATTTTAAATCAAAGTAATTTTAATTAAAATAAAAATATTTAGTATAATTTAATTACTAAAATGATTTATTAATATCTGCAATGTTTCTGAATATTAAATGACAATGCGAATACTTTATATTTGTTAAATGTAAAATCAATTGAATAAAATTTAGTAACATATATTTAGTATAGATTTGCGTATTGCAGCTTAATCATTTTTAAATTACTAAATTTTTTCTAAGTAATTAATGATGTTAAATAAGATATTCAAAGCAATATTTGGTAATAAGGTAATAATAACTATTTCAGTGTCAGTGAAATTTACTATATAGTTATAAGCAATCTTTTTATCTTTTTGTACCTTTATTTTAATTAGTTAATGAAAAATACAAATTAACCTTATTTTTTAATATTACTTAATAAAATAAAAATATTCTATAAGATAAACTTAAAATTCAAAACATAAAATAGAGCACATGTTTTGTAACTAAAAAATGTTACGTTTCGATGATATTTTCCATTATATTCAATAATCCATGTATAAAATGGCTAAATACATTTTCTTTTCTCATTGATTATTTTACATATTTGAACAATCAATTGAGCGAAAAGCAAATGATAAGTTTTTTTTTAATGATAAATAATAAATTATGAGTAATGTTATAATCTAATTTAAACAGGAAAATATTGCTTTCTATTGATTCATAAGGCTGAATCAATTAATAATGAATTGGGTAATGCATATATTAAGCATCACTGCGTTAGTTACATGATATTTAGTTAATTACAGAAAAAGCTGACATATATTACTTAAAAAATATAAATCATTACTAAAGTGTATTTATGTGAACCTGCAGAACAATATAAAAGAATAAATTTTATATTTATAACAACACATTCATATTTCTTTACAATGGGGAAGTGAAAATTATTTTAAAATTATAAAACCTAATGTTTTTTTCCCTCTTAGCCTTGTATTAAAATTTTATTTTGCATGGATAAAAGATTTGCATTTTGTTTGTTTTTAAGAAAAAAATAAATTATTATAAACAGTTTATTAATACAATCATGTGATCCGGCTGTATCTAATGAAAAACTGTTATGCCTCAAACTGTGTTGGAAAAAACGTCATATCGCATTGTTTCTATAAATTTCAAAAACTTGTTAAATAAAAGATTTCATTTTGATGTATTGAATAAAATATAGAAGGAAAATTTGAAAAAAAAATTAAAGAAAATAAGTATTTCTAAAATTTTGGAGCTAAATTAAATCATTATTGAAATAAAATTGAATGGAAAATTTTTTATGTTAATAAATTTAATAATATCATGAAAAGTGAGCTGTTACACTGAATAATTGAATTTAAACAAATAGTAGCGAAAAATATTGAAACTAGTTAATTTAATTGGTATGCTAAATTTAAGACACGAAATACCTTTAGGACAAAAGTAGCATAATAAAAGATAACATAACTTTGTAAATTAACTTAAATAAAGTAAAAACGTATAGATTACTGATAAATTTAAATTTACTGTAAATTTTTGTATTTCACGCTATGTAAAATTTGAAGCCCCTTAAACGTGTTATAAATATTAATACAAGAATTTGAATAATATCTTGAAGCACAAATTTAAAAAACACAACCTGATTGAAAATGCAGAATATAATAAAGGAAGAATACTTTAATTAAATGTGCTATTTTATGGCATTTCAATAAATTTTAATTTCAGGTTTTAGAATGTATATAATTGTTCTTAAAAAGTATTATAATTAATAGAAAATAAACTAAAGCCTATTTAATTTATTTTATTTCAATTTTTACATCATTTTCTTCCACTTTATTTGTTTAATATTATAATGTAACACAGAGAAAGAAATTTCAATTTCTAACAATCCTGAATTTTCTTAATATGGACGAGAATATGATCAAATTAGGATTTTACAAACTTGCATTCAAATCTATAGCAAAGGATTTGTCTCAACGTTTTGGTATATATCCAAATATAAAAATAAAATGGAGACTCGTCTTCTATATCATTTGGGATGTGCACCGTTGTATTGAATTGATAAGGTACACCCATTTGAATAGGACATTTTACGCCCTTCTTACAAACATTTATATCTTGAATGATGTCAATATGTGTCTCCTTATTTGTAGCAGTAAACGAAGCATAGACGTTATTAAAATTCTTCGAAGGCACAAATCTGCTATAGATTGCAATATCAGAACCTTGAACAATGGTACATGTTTCAAGAAAGTCTGGACATGCGGAAACTTTGTATTCCAACATTTTCCCCACATAACCACAATCTTCAAGCTTGGAAATAGAGCCAGATACCATCATAATGATAACTAAGAAAGGCAGAATGGTCAGTATTATCTAAATCAAAATTAAAAGAAAATATACTTAAAAAATCTAAAATAATAAATTAAATATTTTTAAATTGTATTGTTTTTGAATATATCTGTATAATTAAAACTAAGTATATAAGAAATTGAATAATATTTTATATTATATAATTTTGTATTGCATTTTTTATTTATAATACCAAGAATACTTACAAATACTATATATGTGTGAATTTCCATCATAATTAATAGTTTAAAATTCATTCAAAAATGAAATTTTACTTAAAATTATTTTATTTGAAAATATGTTTATACAAAAATAATAAATATATATTTAACGGTTGAAAATAGGTTGATATTATTTTATTAAATTTTATATAAAAGTATGTTTTAAATTTTATAAAATATATTTTAAGAAATAGTTTAAAAAACTAAAATGTAAATGATACAAATAATTTTAATTAGTTTTATAAATTTAATAATTTTAAGTAGAATTTATATAATTTTAATTAACACAATTATGAATAATAAATATTTCGTAGGAATTAAAATTTTACATATTTGTACAATTTCATATAAATTGAAAGTTTACATTTATAAAATATTAGAAATTTCTTAAATTGTCGTCATTGAATTCTTTCATGATTTTTTTGTTCCTATAAGAACAAAATTATAAATTATTTAGTACTCTAAGCCTCACTTATTGTACTATCACATATATTATATGTAAGGTTCTTATGCATAATTAAACAAAAGAATTGCTAATCCTATAATTTTTATATATATATATATATATATATATATATATATATATATATATATATATATATATATATATATATATATATATATATATATATATATATATATATATATATATATATATATATATATATATATATATATATATATTTTTATATATATATATATATATATATATATATATATATATATATATATATATATATATATCTATATATATATATATATATATATATATATATATATATATATATATTGGGTTGGCAACTAAGTAATTGCGGATTTTTTTTTAGAAAAATCAAAGACAATTTTTTCATGGAACTAAGTAACTTTATTCTGTAATGTATCGCCCATTTTGATCAATGATCTTTTGCCATCTTTCAGGCAGTATCATAATCCTACATTCATAAAACTTCTGGTTTTTATTACCAAAAAACTGAATCAGGTACGATTTGACATCATCATTATTATTTAAATTTTTACCATTCAAGGAGTTTTGTAAAGATCGAAACAAAAAGTAATCAGATGGTGCAAGGTGAGGCCTATATGTTGGGAGTGGGAAAACATCCTAACTAAGCTCCAATAACTTTTGCTGAGTGACCAAAATGTGTGTCCTTGGATTGTCATGATGGAATGCAACGTCTTTTCGATTTGTCGATTCGAGCCGCTTTTCTTCAACTGAATTGTTTAATTTCGTTAGTTGTTCAATATAGACATCAGAATTGATCGTTTGGTTGGGTGGTAAGAGTTCAAAGTAGACAATTCCTTTGTAATCCCACCAAACTGATAACAAAACTTTCTTTTGATGAATACCAGCTTTTGATGTTGTTTGAGTTGGTTCACCTGGCCTGCTCCACGATCTTTTCCGATTTGTTGTAAACAACCCATTATTCATTGCCAGTTATCAGTCGTTTTAAAAATGGATAATTTTCTATACGTTTCTTTAGCAAATCGCAGCTGTTGGTGCTTTGCGTTAAATGCGTTTGTTTCAGTTCGTGAGGAACCCATGCATCGAGTTTTTGAACATAGACAAAGTGTTTTAAGTGATTTTCAATGCATGTATGTGATACATGAAGCTTCTCTGCAATCTCACGTGTTGTACTGTGACGATCCGAATCGATTATTGCTTTGATTAGGTCGTCATCATTTTCAACTGGATGACCAAAGCGTTTTTCATCTTTGAGTAAAAAATCACCAGAACGAAATTTGGCAAACCAATTTTGACACTGCCGTTTTTTTAAGGCTTCGCCACTATAAACAGCACATAACTTTTTATGAGCTTAAGATGCGTTTTTACCTTTGCAGAAATAAAAAAGCAAAATATGACGAAAATGTTCCTTTTGATTTTCCATTTTTCAACGAACGTCAAACGAAAACTACGCGACCGATCAAGAAACTTTTTTTACTGATTGACAGCTGATTTGCCTACTATCAAATAACAAAATGTGTTTCACATTTGTACTATGCCTGCAAACCTAAAAATTCAACTGAAGCCATCTATGAGTGAAATCCGCAATTACTTAGTTGCCAACCCAATATATATATATATATATATATATATATATATATATATATATATATATATATATATATATATATATATATATATATATATATATATATATATATATATATATATATATATGTATATAGTATGTATATATATATATATATATATATATATATAAATCTAAAAGACAACAAATAATTTAAATATGATTAAAAAATTATCTAGAATTTATAATACCATGTGATATTAAGAATTTCAACCATTGCTCCTTATTCTGTGAAAACAGTACAATGAATCACAATATTAATTGAAAATTTTTTAATAAAGAAATTAATGATGTTTACAATGAAATGTACTCCAAATACAGAAAGTGCTGATACTGCATATTAAACTTCCTGAAAACTATAAACTATTACAAGAATATTGATCATTTACCTTTAACTGCTTTAGTGTTCTTTCTAAAATTTATATAATCCTCTTATATTCTGTTTTTCTGCCTTAAAGACAGGAAAATTCTGGAGACCTTTTCTGTCACGTAAGGTTCCAAAACCATTCATTCATTCAAGGAATGAAAAAATTTTCAAACAGACAACATCCATCATCTACTCCTCAACAGCAACGCTAATTGCTTTGTTTTTTAAGGAATTTTGTTGTTAAAGAAATTTGAATTTAGATTTGTTATTTATTACATAAGACTATTTATATCACAAATACGTTTAAATAACACAGCTCAACATGCTTTTAAATTTTAATTGCCTTTTTTGCTTAGACTTCATTTAAGCATGTTATGTAATATTTAACTAATAGTCAAAACATGTAGATCTGCAGTATCATAAAACAGAATGATATATTTTGGCCAGAAAATGGTGTGATAAATAGGTAATACTCATATTTTTGGTCTACCGAGGATTGTACGAAACAACATTTGAAGCTAGCTTGTAGTACTAAAACTTAGAAAAAGCTTAAATAATCGATTTTTTTCAAATAAAGAAACTTTGTTATAACTTGGCAACTTGATAGTTCTTTTATTAGACATATATACTGAAAGTTTTCGAAGCTCCATGCTTTGTTTGATGCATCTTTTACAATGCCTTGTATTTTATACTTAATTTTAAAATTTTTCTTGCAAAATTGTTCTTGTAAAACTTTAATTAGTGATTAATTTTTAAAAAGAATCTAAATTAATTATGATATTGTATGTCTTAACGGTATTATCAGAATTTTAATTTAATTTAAAAGATATATATTAACTAAATGTATTTATTACTAATAACATAAATATAATTTTTGTTGGGAAAGAAGTTTGCATATTGGAATGGCACTTTCATATCCTAGGGAAATATTTTCCAGATTCCAAAGAAGATTTTGTATATAAAAACAAGTACTTATTTTTTTTATTATGGGCTAGTTTTTTGACACGTGAAACGTAAAATTTTAACTTATTTTACATATTTCATACTTTAGATAAAAATCAATTACACTTCTGAATGGAAGTTTCAAAAAGTAAAGTAGATCAATACTAAAATATTAATATATGTATTAAAAATGTAATAGTTTTTATAAATTATGTTACACATATCTTATAATTTATAAATATATCATAAGACATCGTAATCAAAATTATTATATTTCTTAATTTTCTTGATATATAATTAATATTCTTTTTCAAATAAATATACCCTTTAAGTTTTGTAAAAACAACTTCACTCAAAA
This sequence comes from Latrodectus hesperus, assembly GCA_037975125.1. Classification (NCBI taxonomy): domain Eukaryota; kingdom Metazoa; phylum Arthropoda; class Arachnida; order Araneae; family Theridiidae; genus Latrodectus; species Latrodectus hesperus. Next base: position 16,551,303 of record CM075851.1, read on the forward strand.
TTTAAAATATGTTGTGTAAAAAAATTTAAAATAATTTTTTCATTATTGAAAGCCATTTAATGTTTACAAATTTAATGTACCTAATCGATATGAACGTTGTAGCAGCTTTGAATAATTAATTACTTTAACATTAAACTCTTTAATACTGAATTATAATAACTTTTCTAATAATTTTCATTTGGATGAATATATTTTAGTATTAAATTTAAAATTTGCTATTCTCTAACTATAAATTTCTAAAAAGGAATTACTATATTTCAGGCTGCAATATAAATTAGAATTTAAAAATTGATTATAAAATATACTTGTTCTAAATTTTTTCTACTAAAATGACAATATATTTTTTGGAGAAAATAAAAAACATCAATGTTAAATATTTTAAGCATTGAAGAAATTTTCATTTAGAAATGAATCTTACATTTTGATAAAAGGTATTTTTTAAATTTATAAAAATATGTTACTATTAACTTAAAAAAACACTATTCTGCAAATTTTAGCAATAACAGAAATTATGCAATTTCACATAAAATTATATCACTCAAAGGCTGGATATAAAATTATTTCGAAACAATATACGTTTAAAATCTATTTTATAGTCACAAAACAATAGATTTATACATTCGCTTTAATACTTACACTGAAAAAAAAACTTTCATTGAAAAAGTAATATAAATTTTATATTTATATGGTAAATAAAAGCTACTTTACCTTCATTTTAAATGATTTGAAATTATTCTTGAAGCTATTAAAAATAAATGTAATACTTTACTGATGCCCAAGTGGTTAACCTAAGAAGAGAAATTTTAAAATGCGAAGATCGTTCTTTTATGTACCAGACTATGACTTGCTGTTTATTTAAAAAAACTAAATTTTTATATAAAAATATGAAATGGAATTTATTAACTATTATTTTTATTTCTTGATTAATGATATTTTTATTTAAAAATGAAAGTCAATTATTTTGAGTATGTAATCATTTAATAAAATCAAATGAATTTCTCACACAGGATTATAAATTACTTTTAAATTATTTGCTTACGTTTCATTATAAATTAATTTTTCAAAAATAACAATTTACGATGTCATTCATCTTTATAATGAACGTTGTAAATGATTAAAAAATGTTGAGTCAAGATGTTTTCCGATTATTAATTATAAAGTTAAGATTTGCCTTATGAAATAAAAAGGGAAACATTTTGGAGGTAGGCTGGACAATAATTTGTTGAATATTTTTGAAATACCACCAATACTCTTGCAAAGACTAATGATACTAAATATTCTTATTGTTCAAAAATTAAAAATGCCTTATTGAAGAATACATTTTCAATGGTTTATTTACATTGTATGATTTGAATGATCGATTTTAAAGAAAAATGTGTTTACTTTATAATATTAAAAACATGGAAAATTTTGAAAATATTTCTTGCAAAAATATAAAAAAATATTTTTATGTTAATAAATTCTGGATCATCACCCACAAAATAAAACAAACTGACTTCAGACATCATCATAGCCTAATACCGAATTCGATGTATTTATGGTATGCAATATTCATTGTCAATAAAGAGTGCATTGCCTTGTAAGTCTGTCATGGTGAATATATCATCGTGTATGTACTTGAGTAACTAATTTTAAACTAACCTTATTGGGATTCCCGAATTCCTAAAAACTTAAAGAAATCAAAATAAATTTCTTGAGTCCTTTTCAAAGCAAATAAAATTTAAAGAAATAAGGACCAGAAAAAACAATCTTGACACTTCTAAATAAAATTCCTTAGAAAACTGAAAACCATTTCCAAACGAGTTGCAAAATAATTAACATATTTCGGATTTACATTGTAGAAAAAGCTTAAAACTGTTTGAAAATCAATTTTTAGGTTCTTGACAGTGCTACAGTTGTTAACATGCTGCAATTTCAATTATTTTTAATATTTTATAGGTATTTTATATGAAGTTGCTTCCATGTGAGAACCATCTTTAACATAAAAAATACCAGAACTTATCGTCAAAACCAAAATTGCGTGTAACTGGCTGTTGGAGTATTGGAAGAAACATCCTTCACAGTTTTAGCCAATATTTTTGCTTTAGTCAAAAAGAAACTAAAATGCATTTAATTTCTTTGTTGACTAAATTTTAACACTTGTAGCTCACAACTGAATTAACCAAACAGAAAACAGCAAAAGAGCTTGTAGCATGAATTGTTAGCATTTAAATCTGAATAAAACTAAAAAATTTTGATTGAGAGATATTAATCTCTACAACCAAATACCCCACAAAATAGAATTTTCTTCAGCCTTATGTAATATATGTATACAAATTATATATTCAGGTATTTTTGGACTTATTATTTGTTTTTGGATTACTCATATAAAGAAAATTTGAATGATAAAAGCGCAGCATTCTATTTACATATATTTCTCTAGAAACAGCCTTTAAATTTGTTTTTATATTAATTCTTAAAACTTTTTTAGTTATTCAATAATGTCTCTCAATGATTAATGAATGGTACAAAGATTCTAGCAATAATCATTTCAGAAAATTTGAAAATATATTTTCAATTGACTGCATTACATCCAACAAAAGGAAAATTTGGAAAGAAATATAGCGCTGGTTGTAAAACTAATAAGTAACATACAAGAACGAATACTAATATCACAACGAAACATGAACGGTCGAAAGAGCCAAAATATTTTTAATTATACTTTTACTGTCCAAGTTAGGAAATGTATAACACTTAGTGAGAAAATGTATTACTTACTTCCTTTTTATAGATCGTTAATGTTTCCATATGTAGTAAGAGTAAATTATAATTAAACTTCATAAATTATATAAATGATTAATTAAAATCATCTCAGAAATAAATATTTGAATATATATCAATGGTCTTTTATAAATGTGAAACATTTGGAGCAATATAAAGCAAACCGAGATAAAATATACATTACAGACATGAAACAAACACAAAAGAAGAATTTCATTTAATGCCAATGGTTCGAAGAAACAGAATGGGAATATTTTCTTCTTCAACAATACCTTCGCTCGGCTACTGGTGTCACAGTTTCGCGACAAAAACTGATCGAAACTACCTTCACTCGATAAGGTTGTAAGTCCACCAATAATTGTCTATGTCATGTCTTCAGGAATTGATTAACACATCAGTTAAATTGGAGAGGAATTGAATAGGTCAATATGCTTTTTTCTGACGCGTCCTGTTTTATTCTTCATCCTGATAACAAGCATATTTTCATATGGAGGAAATGTGGCGCTCCATTCGATTCTAAATAGTGTTGTGATAGATCGTTGAAACAGGTATGAAATCCTCGAACCTATTATAGTCCTTTATTCTATAGCAATTCAACAGGAGTTCTCAATAGAGCATGTTTAGCACATTGTGGACAGATGGTTTTGCTGGACGCCTACTACCTCCATCCTAATAAAAACAAACTGCTAGCAAAACCCCTTTTGCAGCTGGCTAAGCTGGTTTTCTGCTGACCAGGGCAACTTTCTCATGGTTGTTGATGGCTCTGCTCTGGTCATGATAACCACAGCTGGAAAATAATTAGTGGGCCAACAGATTCTTAGAAAAATTAGCCCTGAAGCTATTGGCCACAAAAATTAAGACAATTAGTTTTATTACTATTTTCTAATTTCATTGAAAAAGCTATTTTTTCATAAAAACTGTTTTTTACTATTAAGAAATTTTCAGATAACATCGTATTAATTTAATCTTTACAACTATTTCTGAGCAAGAAATAGCTTCTCCACTGTTTAATGTTCATACCGTGTAACAACATAGCGTCAAAAACTGCAAAATGCTGGTATCAGCTTCAGCTATTAATGTGAAATGACGGAGAATTCAATGTTGGGTTGATAAGCCAAAAGAAATATGAGATAAGTACGCATTTATTATTGTTGTTTTTTATCAGGTTAGAAAAGTTATGAAAGCTGCGCAAGAATAATATATTTGTTGTATGTTAAAATATTATTTATTTCCTTGTTAAGAAAGCTTCGTAAGCTGTCGATGACATGACAACAAGATGAGTACATTCAAAAACTTTTTATTCCTATTATGATTTATAGTAATTTCATTGCCATGTAAGAAATAAGAAAAATGCATTGAACACAGAAGAAGTTTTTTTATTTGTGATATATTTAATCACTTAATATATAAAATTTTCTAGTTCTCAAAGAATTAAATTAATATTGTATTTACTTCTTATTGAAAAACAAAACCGAAAAACTTTCATTTAATAATACAGTTATTCAGAGGAAAAAATATATGAATTTGATTTTTAGAAATTATTTTTAATTTCATTACTGAAATATTAATAGTAGTTTTATTTTATAGTTTATTATGGAGAATTACAAATTAATTTATTTACTAAAAAAAGGTTTGATTTCTAAATTTATACTGTAAGTAAAATTTAATGTTGAATTTTCGTATTATATATGTAAATTTTATATATTTAATTGCATAGTTATAAATATATAATACAATTTGTATCAGCTAATTCAACTAATGGATGCATACATGAATGTATGTATAATGTATGCATACATACGTACGTACGTACATATATATATATATATATATATATATATATATATATATATATATGTGTGTGTGTGTGTGTGTGTGTGTGTGTGTGTGTGTGTGTGTGTGTGTGTGTGTGTGTGTGTGTGTGTGTGTGTGTGTGTGTGTGTGTGTGTGTGTGTGTGTGTGTGTGTGTGTGTGTGTGTGTGTGTGTGTGTGTAATTTATTTTTATCGATTAAAATTTCCAAAAATGAAGTATCAATAATCAATATAATTTTTGACAGTAATTCATGTGTTTTACTTTAGGAATAAAATAAAAGAATACTTTTTAAGTATTCAATTGTTAAAAAGAATAAATAGAGTTGTATTAAAATTAATTATATTAGCAACAAGTATTTCACAAAAATTGTAGTTCAATTATCCCTTACAAATACAGTAATTCATTGATTTCAACTCAATGTAAATTTCAACTAAAATGATTTATCAATATCTGCCATTTTTCTGAATATTAAATTTTAAATCCAATATATCATATTCATTAAGTGTTAAATCATTTTAATACACTATTGATAAAAAATGTATTTACTTTATATTTACGTCTTGTAGCTTAATTATTTTCAAGTTACTGAAATGTTTCCAAGTACTTTATGATGTTTAATGAGGTATTAAAATAGTATTTGGTAATAACTATTTCATTTTATGTGAGTTACATTGTTATAATAAATCCTTTTCTATCTTTATTTTAACATTTTAATAAAAAATTAAAATTAACTTTATTTAGCATTATGTAATAAAATTAAAATGTTCCTTAATATAAACTTAATTTAAAATATAAAATAGAGCACATGTTATATGTAATTCAAACATATTAGAATTTAATGATATTTTCCATTATATCCAATAATACATGTATAAAATAGCTAAATACATTTCCTTTTCTCATTGATTAATTTACAGATTTGAAGAATCATTTGAGCGAAATTAGACTTAAAAATAAATGGTAAGTTTTTCCAATAATGATAAATAATAAATTATAAGTAACATTCTAATCTAATTTAAACAGGAAAAATATTATTGTTTTCTATTGATTCATACAGCTCAACCAATGGACCAAGTCTAGGAATATAAGAAATGAAATAATCTTGGATTTTTAATTTTCCTTGCTGAATGCATATTATACATACAAATAGTAAAATTGATTTTCTATGACGATATATATTTTAAAATTCTTACGATCATGACATTTCAATTAATATTATTTTATTTTAAAGTTTATATATACTACAATAAAAATATCTATATAATTTGTTTAAAATAGGTTGGTAATGTTATGAAATTTTGTATTAAAATATGTTTTGAATTTTATAAAATATAATTTATGAAACAATTTTTAAAAAATTTAAAAATTTATTTTATAACTTAATAAAATTAATAATTCAATTTAATTTATGAATTTAATTAACTTGAATTTAAGTTAAATAATATTTTAGTACAATTAAGAATAATAAATATTTTGAATGTATTTCATATAAAAGAAATATTTACTTTTGTATATAAATTAGAAATTGCTTAAATTACACAGCTTTAATTATAAATATATGTATGTATCCATATGCATATATATATATATATATATATATATATATATATATATATATATATATATATATATATATATATATATATATATATATATATATATATATATATATGTATATATATATATATATATATATATATATATATATATATATATATATATATATATATATATATATATATATATATATATATATATATATATATATATATATATATATATATATATATATATATATATATATATATATATATATATATATATATATGTATATATATATATATATATATATATATATATATATATATATATATATATATATATATATATATTTATATATATATATATATATATATATATATATATATATATATATATATATATATATATATATATATATATATATATATATATATATATATATATATATATATATATATATATATATATATATATATATATATATATATATATATATATATATATATATATATATATATATATATATATATATATAAAATCTCTTAACATATTTATTACGAAGAAGATAAATATTGTCTTTTTGAAAATGAAGTTTGTGTGTGTGTTTACTTTCATGTCCTTATTATAACAGCGAGAGAGAAGTATTTTCCAGATTCGAAGGAAATATTTGTATATAACATCAAATATTTTATTTTTAACATGAGCTAGTTTTTACATGTGAATTATAAAATTATAATTTATTTTACGTATTTTATTTTTGAGATAAAGATAATTTACATTTGGTGTATGGATTTTCTTAGAGGTAAAGTAGATCATATACTAAAATATTAATAAATGTTTTAATAAATGTAATAGTTTTTAAATTATTTTACTGATATCTTATAATTTTGCAATATATTTTAAGACATTATAATGGAAATTATAATATAACTTATGATATAATTCATATTCTATTTCTAATAAATATCCGTCTACGTTTTGTAAAAAGGTTCAAAAAATAAGTTTTGTAAATAAAAATATCTACCAAAATTAAAAATAGTATTTTCAAAATATTTTAATATATTTTTCAATAATGAAATCACTTTAATTTTTACAAATTTTATAAATATGAAGATTTTGGTAGTTTTTTGTGTGCTTATATATATTTATTACAGAATTCTTTAGTGTTGAATGATAATACACTTTCTAAAAATTTTTATTTAAATGAATATACTTTAAACTTAAATTTAAACACTACCAAACCTTAACTATAAAATTCAAAAAATAATTTTTGAAGATTCAGAGTGCACGATAAAATAGAATGCAAAAATTGTTTAAAATACACTTGATCTAAGTTTTTGTTATTAAAATAGCAAAATAGTTTTAAGAGAAAATAAAAAAATATATATGAAACATACATTTCAGAATAATTTTAAGGTTTAAAAAATTAGTACAATATTTAAAACATAATGAGATTTTACTTTGGAGATGAATCTTTAACATTCATCACAGGTATTATTAAATTTATGAAAATATTTTATTGCAAACTCAAAAAACACTATTCTACAATTTTTAGAAATGCAACACAAATTATGTAATCTTAGATGAAATTGTATTTATCGAAGGCTCAACATAAAATTATTTCGAAAAATCTACATTACAGAATTTGTTTTATACTTATTAAATAATAGATTTACATATTAGCTCTAATACTTTGTATATTTATTTTTATGATAAATAATAGATACATTACCTTCATTTTAAATAATTTGAGATTATTCTTGAAGCATGTAAAAATAACTAAAACACTCTTCAGATATCCGAGAGGATAACGTAAAAAGATTAATTTTCAAATGCAAAGGTCATTCTTTTATTAATTGATTTTTATTTGAAGAAATTCAATTTTTATATAAAGCTATTAAATGTAGTTATTAACTTTTTTATTTCTTAATTAATGAGATTTTCATTTAAAAATGGAATTCAACTATTCTTGAATCTGTAATCTTTGAATAAAATCAAATAAATTTTGCACGCAGTATTATAAATAATTTTTAATTATTTGCTTATATTCATTATAAAACTATCACTTTATGAAAACATTCATTTTCATAATGAATGTTATGTTTGATTAAAAAATGCTGGGTCACGATGTTTTCCAAAATTTAATTATAAAATTAAGATTTGCCTGATGAAATATAAAAGAAAACATTTTGGGGATAGGCTGGACCATAATTTGCTGAATATTTTTGAAATACCACCAATAGTCTTGCAAAAACTAATGATACTAAGTAAACATTCTTACTGTTCAAAAATAAATAAACAGTATTGAAGAATAAATTTTCAATGGATTGTATGATTGGAATGATCTATTTTAAATTATATTTATATTGTTAAGGACATGGAAAATTTTGAAAATTCTTTCTGCAAAATAAAATTTTCTTTAATATTTATATAAAATTTATTTATTGCCTTTAATATTTATATATAAATTAATATTTGGCTTTGAAAATAAAAAAGAAAACATTTAAAGGTTGGATCATGATTTCCTGAATATTATTGCCATACCCCTTATGGTCCTGTAAAGCCTGATGATACTAAATAAATATTCTTACTGTTAAAAAATGAAAAAAAGTGTATTAAAGAATAAAGTGAGTTATCTGATATTGCATGATTGCAATAATTGATTTTAAAGAAAAGTGAGCTTATTTAATATTTATAATGTACAGGATATGGTAGATTTTGAAAACACCTGCCGCAAAAATAAAAATAAAATGTACTTATATTAATAAGTTCTGCTACTCCATTCACAAAATAAATTAAACTGAAAAAAAAAATTAATTTATATTATCATTCATTCTTCATTTTTAACTAACGATAACGTAATGCTTATTGTCTAAGGAACGCAATAAATTTACTTAAAATTAGTATGGAGAGACAAATACTGTATTTATAAAAGTTAATATCTCGTTAGTACCAATTATATATTTTTGGATATTTATAAATATGTTTGGATATTTTTCAATGGTCAGTTAAATACGTATGTATATTTTTACAAATACATTTTCAATAAATATATAAATGTATATATATATATATATATATATATATATATATATATATATATATACTATACGTATATATATATATATATATATATATATATATATATATATATATATATATATATATATATATATATATATATATATATATATATATATATATATATATATATATATATATATATATATATATATATATATATATATATATATATATGTAAGAAATAATGACAAATGAAGTTTAAATAACTTTTAATAATGGTTTGGTTTTGAAATAACAAGAAAATACTATTTACATATTTGTAAATGAATATCAAATAATAATCTAAAATCATTGCAGTGAATAATTCAAAGTTGAGATTGTCCAATATCAGTACATACATCTTCATCTCGGCTCTCCTCTTTGTTCTCCCTCTTCCTCTCTATGTCCGGTGGCGAACACTTTACTTAATGGAAATAAGGGATATATATATATATATATATATATATATATATATATATATATATATATATATATATATATATATGGTATATATATATATTGGTATATATATATATATATATATATATATATATATATATATATATATATATATATATATATATATATATATATATATATATATATATATATATATATATATATATATATATATATATATATATATATATATATATATATATATATATATATATTGGATTTACATTGCAATAAGTGTTTAAAACTGTTTGAAAGTCGATTTTTAGATTCTGCACAATGTTACAATTATTAACTAACTGCTATTTCAAATTTTCTGATATTTTATAGATATTTTGTATGAATTTGATTGTATATATATTTGATAATTATTGCATCTAAATACTATTAGATAATTAAATTATCTAGGAAATAGAATGGTTTTTGGAAAAAAAAGCGTTCATTTTAAAATCCACCCATAATCTAATATTACATAGTGACTTTTGATTAAGAATTTAATGGCATACAATTTTATTTTTAATTTTTAATTTAAATTAAGAACACTTAAATACAACTTTCATTTGTGAAACAAAAATATAAAACAAATTAGCATTCCAAATAATATTCAATATTTTATTTAGCATTCAGTAAAATGCGAATATTATGATTTTACTGAAAATACTTTTATATTTATCTTAAATTAATTTGCCTTTTATATTTCCTAAAAATTAATACATTTCAGTTTTTTTATTTAGGTTGTCTTGTGGCTTTTCTCATGACTAGTGGATCGTTCGACTGCTATACTACGTTATTGTGGTTCAGGTGAAGGGATGCTTCTCCAGTTCAATGTTTCCAGCTGTTTAAATTTTTCTCATAAATTTAGACCTTTCTCAAGAATTCAAACTAGTTCGCGGATCCAACATAACTGTATCTGTCGCGTTTAAACCTGAAGTTAATTCTGATTTTGTATTAATTAAATTTTTTGCGTCGTATTTCATTACACGATTTGATCTCCTAGAACCTGGCACAAATGTTTGTAACGCTGGTTTAAAATGTCCCATTCTAAAGGGTGAAATATATACATACAACATGAGTGCAACTGTTCCAGAATGAAGTGGAGTGTTGAAATCAAATATAATGTATTTTATGTTTGTTGACAATCATTACCAAAAATAATTTGTATTTAATTTGTTGGAAAATTTGGGTAATCCTGACGGTTTCTTTTCTTTGCCACTGATAACACATACTGAAAAGTATTAGAGTTTGCTTCATATTTCAAGGTTAACTTGTACATTGTAATATTATGAGCAGACACTACATATTAATGAAGTTATAGGTTTAAAATGTGTTTTACATAATATTTTAATTCTCCAGTGTTTTAATACATAGTGATAAATTATTTTGCTACATATGATATGTATATAGCTAAAGAAAAACATTTTTATAAGGTTATGTAGGAAATTTTTATTCATTTTGATGTATATTTAACGTATTTGTGTTTAAACAAATTTAATATTATTCTCTCAATTTTGAAATGCAGCTCCTTCCATTTACTTCCAAATAATTTAAGTGCTAGATATTTTCACTATTTGGTTAGTTACTAAATTAATTTTTGATAGAAATAATTATCAATAACAAATAAAAAATAATTCGTAAAATCAATAATAAATAAAAAATAAATTTATTATAAGCAAAAAGTAAACTCTGCTAAATTAGTAATTTACTTTTTTATATATTTAAATCATAGGATTTTTATATAGTTAAGTATTTTAATAATTAATAAATACTATAAATTTATTGAAAATAAAAAAATATTTGATTTCCTTATTTTAAATTGAAATAAATTAAAAAACTGCGTTTGAATTTCTCATTTTTTTATTAAAATACATAAGAAATTTTTTCTTACCGTCGATATTTTGCTCATTAAACTCAAAGAAAAGAACAATTTATTTTATACTGCTTATCTATTATAAAATATTATCCAAACAAAAAATGTATGCAGGTACTTATAACTAATAATAAAGAAACAATAAATTATGAAAGTTACCTGTTTTGGGTTACATAAATTCTTCATACATTTAAAAAACAAGAAATTCCTTAGTCTCTGATTTTAAAACTTGATTATCGAAATTTATACAAAAAATTTACATAAGAATCTTTTTTGTTTCCTAGTCATAATCTTATGTTCTCAGAATACGAAATAAGTCATATTTTATAATCGGCTATGTGTTATAATTAACTTTTACAATTATTCAGTGCAAAAATATTTTTAAATTATGTTAATTATCAGCTCAAACTAATTAAAATTTGTGAAGAATCTTGTTTGAAGTTTAATCTTTTAAAAAAATATTTCACCATAAATTTTCCTCGACGTGATGTTATTAATCAATATTTAGTTAAAATGTTAATCATAGAAAAAATGATCAAGTAAGAATAGATAATTTCAGTTTGAAATTACCTGTTCTATGTCTGAAATTACCTATTCTATAAAAATGTCGTATGTATATTTAATTCCTGTATTGAATGTCTATTTTAATGTAGTTATAGTTTATTGAATAATATCGTTGGATTTTTATAAATCATTGTAATAATTCTAAATATTTTTTTAAGAAACGATAGATGAATCCAACGTTTTACAGACTATTTTCATAACCATCAGGAAAACGACAATATTTGCCATAAGTCTAAGATATATCGTTTGTTTTGTGTTTTACATTTGAAATGTAATAAAATGTCTTATATTTCAAAAATTCATCCTAAAGCATAGTACACTAGATGAATAAAGGCGGCACCTACTTTCTAGTCTGTCAGATAATGCTGTCAGTGTTTACCGACTTTACTTCTCTCAGATACTAACATTTCGTTAAATTTGTAGTACAAAAATGATTTCTTAAATTTATTGCATACTATATAACTTTTTTGACACACTTTAACATTCTGAAGTAAATAAATAACATTCATTTCCTAACGATATTTATCATAAGTTTTTGCTAGAACAAAATTTAAAATTATCTAGCCACGTGCTAATTAACAGGAGTTAACTTTTGAGAGAATTTTACGTAAAAGTACATGAAACTATGGATATTTGAAAAATAATATTGTAATTGATGAGTCATGCTTATAATATTATCTGAAAACTTTTAGTAAAAATCATGTTAATCATCTAGTAAGAAAGTATTACTAAAATGTGAAGAAATAATAACAGAAAGAATATTTAAAGAATTTAATAAACATTATTTTATATACAAACATATATTATAATTATATAAAAATAAATTTGTAATCACAATCATAGACTTATGCAATTATTAAATAATTTTTAAAATATGCATAAAAATATTCTTTATTAATTTGCTATATATTATTCTAAAATCATTCTTACTTTGCAAGTGTTAAAATATATAATATATTTTATTTATTTTGGACTTCTAAAGCTTACTTTTAGTTCAATTTCATGTTTCAGTTCAAAGGTAAGTGGAGAATTACTTTATACCTATATATGTCTCAAAATTTATATTTAATTTAATTTATTTGAAGAAATAAATATTTTACTATCTTAAAATCAATATTAATTTTTATACACATTTATTTGAAAATACATCGTACTCCATGTGGTTCGTACTATAACTCATAAATTTATCAGTGGTAAACTTTAGAAAGAAATATATTTGTTTTTTAATTTAAAAAATGTTCTTTATATAACTTTATGTTAAGAGAAATTTATTTCATTTCTCAAATTTTCTAGGTAATCTCTAAATTATCATGATGGTTTACATATTACACACTTGTTGTTCATTGAAATTCATTGAATGTAATACAAAATATAAAGAAGCAAAGATATTTCTATGCGCTTAGTTTAAGATAGTTCTATTAATGTATTTTTCGTTAGAAAGAGAATGAATTTAGTATTCAATTAAAGAAGTATAATTCTGAGGAGCCATAATTGCAAAAAGACAAAGGATGCATTCTAACCTGCGAAACAGAAAAGTGAAATATTAAAATTCCAAACAAGATGTACAAAAGTGTTAAGAAAGTGAATGTACGATATTAAAAGTTGCACAATCAGATTTATTGTTTAATAAAAAAAACTCACCACAAATGTTTAAAATGTATACTACTCATGATATTACGCGGTTGACACTGGCTGAAGAACAACTGGCACATTTTCTCAAAAATTCCTAGTGCCAGGTAAATTTTATGAGCTATAACAACCATTCTTGCCATGAGATATTTAAACTTAGTACATACGTCCGCTAAAATGTTCATGTGTTCGTAAAAGAAAAAATATGATGAAGGTATGGTGGGAGAGGAGGGCAAGCTACAAGTCCGCTTGTCCAATTCAGCGCAAGAATAAGTGGCATTGAAGAAGTTACGAACAATGCTGGATTTTCATCGTGCAAAACAACATGCTGTCTCTCTGGATGGGAAATGGAATTTTATACAATGAATAGCGAGGAACATGTTTGTAAAATATGTGTCACGATGTTCCGGTCAAATGGTCTGGTATGATGGGAGGACTAACCAAACTATCACCAGTGGTACCTACCTGGAAATTCACAAAAATATTTTCAGGTGTTAATATTGCTTAAGGCAGTGGAGGATTGCTTTTAGACCAAAGCTATTGATAGCGTATGCTGAAAATGACTTCTCCCTACATGAATGAAATGTATTTTTGCCGCACTACTAATTAATAATGCAGAAAATTGTCATTGTTCTTCATTCAAAGCACACAGTGGACAAAGTTTATCTTACAGGAATAATGCTTCTGTGCTATGATTTCATTTTTTACATGATGTAAAGATGCATGTATTTCTCATGTAAAATGTGTCATACTACTGGCTAAAATATAGCTATTTTGTAAATCCCAACTTTCGTACTTACAATTTTAGTAAAACCTCTCTCATTCGCCGGAATAAGTACATTTCCCGAACATCCTGCATTGCTATTTGATATGTCAAACGAAGCTTTTTCTTGCAGTCATCGTTTAGCATTGAAAATGTATGATGAAATTGAATACGATGAATAGAAAAACGCAATTTGTATTATCATTGAGCTTCATGTCAATTTCACTTTACTTCACTTTATGTGAGATGCATATCTGCAAATTCCTTGTTTTTCTACTCTACCATATCCATACCATATAAATTTTTCTTGACCATATGTTAAAAAAATTTATATTATTAAAATAATACTTAAAGTACACATATTGGATCATTTTTAAAAGTTAACATTTTTTCCTATTTGCTTTCATTGATATTAATTTATATCTTTGATTAATGCTGCTTCATCTAAGTAGATATTTGCATATGGTAAAATCTTATCATAAATTTCTTTTTTCAGATGTTTTGATATATCATCTCCATATAATACCCAATTTTCTAAAATTTTTGATTTATATCTCAAATATTGACGTAATGTTTTTCTAAATTGCTAAATATATTAGAAAACATTTCGACCTTGTGCTTTCAGATAAGTAAAATGCTGTTTCTTTTTATACATGGAAACATCATCATTAAACTTTTTAAATATGAAAAGTATTCCAAATTTTTATACCGTCATCAATGTATTGTAAAAAAATATTATTATATGCATATTTCGTGTTTAATTTCAAAAACAAATGACAAAGCAGAATTTTTAGGTCATTAAAAACAAAAACAAAATCTTGAAACAAAAAATGAAATAAATTCCTAAGTGTTCAAAAATTCACATTTATTTTATAAATATTTTTAAATATAAATCTACGCACTATGTGCGTTATGTTTTTCAAAAGGTATTTTATCTAGAAATTGTGGATAGTAAATGAATGTAAGCTGGCTCTTAGGAGTAATGAATCAAAGTTCAAGCTCTACTAGTTGGATGGCAGAGTCTGTATACGGCATATATCCCTGGGTCAGACTGTAACTAAAGAAGAAAAGCTTATTTATCACACAAAGACTTCAAACATAAAAGCCTAATGTGTTGCAACTCACAACACAAACCAAAAGAGGATTGAACTCATCTTACAGCCCATGATGATGTTAAAAACATGTTCTTATGTCTCAAAACATAACCTGAAAGCTTTATAGTAATAAAAGGGGAGAAAGGATTGCAAAGTAATTTAAAAACTCTCAGGTTAAACTCTGAGAACAACTTACATTTATAAGGGCAATGCCGAATATCAGAGCCAATTTCTCCACAAGTACAAAATAACTGATTTAATAAAAACTTCCTAAAAGTAAACTGGAAAATGACCGTGATTGGTAAGATTTTGTGCCAAATAGCAATTTGACTAATTTCATCTGATATATACATTTAGCACCAGAGCACGCGTAAAAATACCGATACCAATCGTTACTTAGTCCCTGGCAGTATACTTCGTGAGACCACACCAAATGTTGTCAGAGGGCTGTATCCTGTACAATATTATGGGTATCCCTAGAACCCACCTTCACAGCGGAGCCCACCGAATTTTATGCAGGAGTGTCTAAAGAGTTATTAATCCAACAAATTTTAAAAACCAAATGTAAACCGTTTCTAAACTTTTCTAAATGCGAAATGATATTAGCTACTATTTCATTATATTTGAGTAAATTGTTGATAATCTTCAAGATACTGTAAGAATCAGAGGATAAAATGAACTACGGAATATTAAATACTTAGGGCCAGCTCAATGGCCATTAACTCAGCCGAGACCATCTATGTGCCGTCATTTGGTCTGACTCCATGCCTATACAACAAACTATTCTGAGTGATGACTATAAATCGTTCTAAGACGATCATAAAACTTAGAGCCGTCTGTATAAACTCTGCCAACTAAAACATCTTTATAAACTTGTGAAAGAACTACAACCAGAGTAACAAAAATTAATAGAAGTAACCAAAAAGTAATTATTAAGGAACTCTATATCAAAAATGGCTAAAAACCAAATCATAACAATTAACAGTATTTAAGACAGGTTTTTAATTCGTACATCACAGAATCAAGAGCAGCCCCCAAATAGATTGGCAAAATGTCTGCTATTACATTAATTGCGTTGACAGGATAGGTACGAAAGGCCGTGGTTATAACCGAAAAAGCCACCTACCGAGTTTCAATTATTCATCAATTGATCTTATTTAAGAAGAGTCACCTGACAGTTGAAAAATACAAAATTATTTTTTCAAAAAATCAAACATAAGTGATTTTTAACACAGAAGGGTTAAGCCTCCAAGTGGCTTTTCGAAATTCAGTTGATTTTTATTAATAATAACCTGGAATTTATGTAAAATATATAACTAAAATGTGTTTGCAAATTAAGCTTATTATGAATAATCAAAACAATATATTGTAACTTATTAACCGCAAAAATTGGATTATTATAAACATAAAGACTGGAAGATCGATGTCCCTACAATAAATCAGATCAATGTTACTTCCAGGATGATAACCTCACTTGTGATGATTCGATTTAACGTTTGTATGCAAAATATGATAACAAAGTGACAAACAAATGACACTCATATTACTCAACGACCAATCATGTATTTGTATGATGACAATTGGGTGTATCAGTTGGATATATCTGCCCAGAATCCATTCAAAAATCCTGTAAAACACTTCTGGGAGGATTTGAATCGCGGAATTAAGGGATGCATTAAATCTCCAAAATCAGTGAAAGAACTTGTATGTCTTTCTCCAAGTCGAGTAGAAGAAAATACCACTATCCATCACACAATTATACTTATTGGTGGATAGCATACATTTAGAGTTCCACATTTTACTGTCAAATTGAAAGTTCCAAATGAATTCAAAAACTGCCTTTGAATAAAAATAACTGAAGATATATTATTGAAATTATAAATTTTACGTCAACTTTTACATAGTACAAAAGCTTTACGTTCCTGCAGCACATGCTGAAAAGTATCAAACAGAATATAGCATATAATACAGGCATATTAATAAAGAAGATCATTTTTATTATGACTGAAACCCTTTCAATACAGCCTATTTAAATCATTGTATTAAACACATTGGATTTACAAATTAAGTATTTCAAATGTGAACTTTCTACACACTCGCTTCCGAACCTCAAACATTTAGACATTTTTGGAAACACATTAACGCGATTGGTGTGGATTGGCATGACAACCCATGATATGAAATTTAGTATTGCTTAGTCATTAAAATCCTGTTCGAACAATATTATATTTTAATGCATGTATCATCCCCCATTTAACAAACAGTCAGTTTTGAAGCTTTGAAATACTTCGGTATTAATACATCTATATTACTGTAGTTATTATAATAAAAATAGTCACCACACACACAACTTCGAAGAACTCCTGTAATTCAATTACATGTAAAGCAATGTAAAAGCTTTATTATGTATTTTTGAAATTTTCAAGAATTACATGATATTTGAATAATATAATCTACGACATTTTTCCCAGGAAAACCCATTATTATCCCTTATAAAATGCTGCAATAATTAGAATCCCGGAAAAGTTTCATCTTTTCTAGTGAATAGTTTTATTTATAGGAATATTCTTTTAGTTAAATACTATAACATTTTGTCCCCTATCTAAAGTGAAATCAGTGCTGTCAACACGGCGGAACAGATACGATAATCGATAGCTTCTTTTTTGGTAAATTTATCCAAGCCAATTTTCTGATAATATATAGTTTATAAATTAAAAATTACATTTCACTGTCCTCATAAACAGGCTGTTTTAAGTTTTAATTTTATTGTTTTTGGTACACAGTATTTTATCATTAATTATTCAATGCAGACATGGCTGATATTTCTCATTAAATAATCATTGTCATCAGCTAAATTTTTCAAATAAAATCTCTGTCTTTAAATACATTTGCTACAAATATTCCATTCAGTTTTTAGAAAAAATGTATCCAATGGCAAAATCTTTGTAACTCCGTTTATATTGAAATATTTCAAATTTATATAAGATTATAGATTATATACAAATCTTTATTAAAATTTCATAATTTATTCTTTAATAATCTACAAATTCTAAGTAACAATAATTCTTTTAAATTTACATTGAAAATTTTTAACATTTGCATTTTTTTATCTACTACCAAGAAATTATAACATCTATTTATAAAATGCATTCAAAACAAAAATAATTTTCAATTTTCTTCATAATTTAAATTTTATTATTATATGGTATATAGAAATTTTATATACATTAATATTATTATTTTGTAGAAAATATATTATTATATAGGAAATAAATTTTAATTTTGCCATTTATGTTTCCTTGATGTTTTTTTCAGACTCTAGTTACACTAGAGTAATGGTGATTGAAGCGATTACAAAACTACGTGACTGCCTCACTCCTTGAATCTCTTATCTAGAACTTTCTAAGGAACGTAGATTACTTCATGGATCCCGTATATTATCATTAGGATTCTTTTAACAAACAAAATCTGTTTATGTATTTCTTTTTATTTTTGAGTCTCTTTTCGTTGCTCATTTTGACTTCATAAATCCTGACAAAGATGCTTCAAAATCTGGTTCACATTGTTCCATTCAAATAACTGAAATATTTATATAAAACATTAGTTCGTGTAGTACAAGAAACAAGTTGCACATATATCAAAAATCTTTTCAGCTGCCTCTTGTTTTAGAAAACAGAATTTTCAGAAAAATAATTTACGTTCAGCTTCAAGATCAAATTTGTATTTTTCTTTTTTATTCAACACAAACTAAATAGCAACTATCAACTATTGCAAGAAACAAGTTGCACATATATCAAAAATCTTTTCAGCTGCCTCTTGTTTTAGAAAACAGAATTTTCAAAAAAATAATTTACGTTCACCTTCAAGATCAAATTTGTATTTTTCTTTTTTATTCAACACAAACTAAATAGCAACTATCAACTATATATATATATATATATATATATATATATATATATATATATATATATATATATATATATATATATATATATATATATATATATATATATATATATATATATATATATATATATATATATATATATATATATATATATATATTATATATATAATATATATATATGTATATAATATTATATATATATATATATATATATATATATATATATAAATATATATATAAATATATATATATATATATATATATATATATATATATATATATATATATATATATATATATATATATATATATATATATATATATATATATATATATATATATAGATAGATAGATATATAGATATAGATATAGATATATGCTCATGATTCATGGTAAAGGGAAAAATTTGACAGCTTCTGTTGATCCGGAGACCTGGAGCACCTTGTCCTATGTTAGAACCTAAAGTAGAAGTCTGACTTGGCTCCAATGCCTGCAGACCTTAGCTAAGCATATTGGAATGGCTTTCACGCCTTGGGTGACCCTACCAGGAGATTAATCTCCCGACGTACTTCACCCATTCCGTCCAGGTAACCCCCTCGCCGGCTATAAGACCACTCTTTGAGGCGGCCTGCACGACTTGAGGGGGACCAATCACACCATAGCAGCATTTCTGGATTTATCCAGGGCTTTTGACACGGTCTGGCGAAACAAACTCATTCTCAATATGGTTAAAAATTTTGGAATAAAGGGGAGAGCTCTACCTTGGTTCTCAGATTTTTTGAAATTCAGAGTAATACGAGTTAAATTTAATAAATCTGTCTATAAGGACTTTAAGCTCGGCCAAGGAGTTCTCCAGGGATCAGTCCTCAGTCCCACACTTTTTCCTGTTCATGGCAGGTGTGGAAAGGAGTACTTTTGGAAATGGCTGTATTGGCTTATTCGCAAACGATATTGTCCTTTGGTGCTCAGGTTACGAAGTTTCATCTATTGAAGATACCCTTTCACAGTCTTTGGGCAGAGTTAGCGATTTTGCTATGGACCACAAATTGTCATTCAATCTCATGAAGTCAGTGGTCAGCTTTCTCACCACCAATAAACACCTTTATAATTTTAAGCCAAAAGTATTCATGAAGGGCCATGAACTACCATATTCAAAACATCCCAAATATCTGGGATTTACCTTGGATCAAGAGATTCTTTGCAATCGACATATTGAAGATCTAGTCACAAGAAGCAAAAAACGCCTAAATATATTAAAATACATCTCTTAGCAGGATTGGGGTGCTGATGCATCTACTCTTAAAATTACCTATACTTCCTTAATTAGACCTTTGTTAGAATTTGATTCAGCCATTTATTTTTGTGCCTCTGAGAAGAACCTTCAAAAGCTTGAAAGAATTCAGCAGAGTGCTGCTTGGATCACTGGAGGACTTCGCAACAACTACCCTAACACTTTAGTTCTGTACGAGTGCGACCTTCAACCATTACATAGGAGAATGAAGTATTGCCTAACCAAGTATTTCAATAAACTGATCAGCTTTGGAGACCAACACAGAACATCACAATATTTAATTAATTGGAGCAATAACCAACGATTATAACGTAATAGTCCATTCTCCCAAGCACATTTACAGAACTTGCTGTATCCTTATGTTGAGCCCTTCTGCTTGACACCTTTGATTAAACCTGCATTTGGCCTCTAGGGAGTCACTTTCCATCCCAACCTAACGCTCGAAGCAAGTAAAAAGTCGGACCACCCATACTTACAAAAGCAATTGGCTCTAGAGACAATTGACGAGATTCCTATCGGAGGAGCCAGGGTTTATAATGATGGAAGCAAATTGGAGACCAATGCAACTGGCAGCGGAGTATGTATTGAACTCCCGAACCATTCCATCAAGCTTGAAAAAAGAACTGCTGACCACACGTCCGTCATCAGAACGGAACTCATCGCCATCATGAGTGGACTTTCTTTGTTAGATAACAATACACAAAATGATTTCTCAGAGATATGGATCCTTACAGACAATCGATCTTCGATCCAGCATTTTTTCAATTGGCAATCCATCGGAAACAGTACTAGCAGAAGTATTCTACTCTTGTTGAAAAGCTTTTCAGTTCAACATCCAATCCACCTCCAGTGGGTCCCCTCGCATGCTGCAAAAGCTGCCGCCAGTAATCCTTTGAACCCGGAAGATCGCATGGCACTAACACCATCAGAGATCTCTTCCATTACTAAACAACTTATTTCTAAAACCTTGGCTGACCCTCCTGCTCATCCTTGCTACTTCCAAAGACATCCTAGAGCCGCCACAACATTTAAGGGCTCCAAAGTACATCAGACGACACTGTCGCGACTTTCTACTGGCCACTTGAAGTGTATGATCTCTGAAGACGGTGAAAGAAAATACCCATCATGCCCCAAGTGCGACAATGCTCCGTTTTGCCTGCAATACATCTTGAAGTGGTTGGGATTTTTTCGTGAAGAGGCTGTTAAAGGTCCACATCTGCTTTTGGACTTGGAATTTTTGGCTATCTATGATCTCATAGATCTAGTCTAGTTCCACTAGACCAGATGGGGATTTGTCCCAACATCATATATATATATATATGTGTGTATATATATATATATATATATATATATATATATATATATATATATATATATATATATATATATATATATATATATATATATATATATATATATATATATATATATATATATATATATATATACATATATGCATTTTAGGGTTTACTTTATACATTAAATGGCATATAGAAAAGCCAAGTATATCTAAAGGAATTTATAAATCTTTAATGAAATATTTGTCTTTTATTTTGCAGTTCGTAAATCATGATGCAGTTATATATTTGAATGAAAAACTACTTTCTTATTATATTTTTAAATAATACTTTTTAATCATCTTCCATTACTTTAAAGCATATTCTTAACGAAACAAAGTTAAAGAAAATTCTTTAACTTTATAAACACATTCTTGTTTTCTCAGGTTTGTTTCATAATAATAAAGAATTAATGCCAAATAATATTTTTTATTTAAAACTGTTTCAAACAAAAAATTTAAAATAGCCTAGATGATAAATTTTTTATTTCAGGTATTTTTATACAGTAAAGTTAAATAAAAGATAGAATTATTTAATTCATTTAATATTGAATAATTTACATTTGAAAGAAAGAAAAGTTACAGATTTTTAAGTTAACATGCATTAAAATGTAAAATTAATTAATTTAAATTAATTTTTCAAGTAAAAACTTATTCACAGCTATAAATAATGAGAAGGTAGACAAATTTTTAGCTTACCGTCGTTTAGATCAATAGCTCTTAGGTTCGAATATCAATTTTCCTGTTTCGGTGTTTCGGAATTCTTTTTAACCCGTTTAATGTTCCGTTTATTTAGCTCTGGTGGGAGAAAACTGATCGTTGCGCAGTTAATAAATGAAATAAAAAAGACAAAAATAATATAGTTCAGAAATATTGCATTTACTTTCAATCATGATTTTAAATTTATGAGGGTACAAAAACATATTTTGTCTTAAATAATAGAAGATAAATGATAACTGCCTTTTAACGAATATGGTGGAAAAATTATCAGATTGTTCATCAATTAGTAATGCATATTAATAGTAGCGCAATATCAATAGATGTTATGAGACATTAATTTTTACTTTATATCTCATTGTAAAATTAATTGTATTTACATTTTTATATAAATTGCAAATTAAAAAAACTAAAATTTGGATTATAACGAATTATATAAGTGCAATTTTGCATCAAGTTTTTAGTTATATGTAAACAGTGCAAACAAAGATAGGCATAATTATCCTGCTCGTTAAGCAAAATTTAAAGCTGCAATTAAACGCACTAAAATATACCGTATCTGTGAATTGTAGAAAATAGGTACTAAACTGGTTTGCAGAGAAAATGTGAATTTATATGAAAAATTTGCCCGTGTTGAAAATATTTGTTAAATAACTCTTAATAATAACTCTTAAATAACTCTTAATTCATTTCAAGTTAGTAGTTTAATTTCATTTATAAACTTTTTGTACAGAGGAAATATCTTTAATTCTAAAGATTTTCTCCGTGATTTTTTGAAAATTGGCAACTTATATGAGGTACTAATATATTTATGCGATCCTTATTACCTTGACAGTTTTAAGCAAGGATAGATTTGAAAATCATGGAAATAATTCATCCAGAATAATTGCATTATAATTGATGTCTGTTTTATTTGCATATTCATGTGTTACTTTCAAATATTTGTTTGTAAAAGGAATAGGTTAAAGTTAATGTCAAGTATGTCGAGCATAATATTTTTCTTACATAACTGAGAAAATCATTAGGACATGTGAGAAATATCCTCACCCTTTAAAAAAAATGTAAGATTTTTTTAAATACTGAGATGAAACAATTAAGGATGTATCCTATAAAATGTCATGGAATTAAAATTAAAATCGAAATTAAATCATGGAACATTCTCATAATCTTAAAATGTAAATCACTGATAAGTTTTGAATGAAATGACTAGATATGGAAGTTGTGTATAAACTGTACAGGGTGTTAGTGTGTTAATGATGAAAAAATTAAGTAAAAGATAGTACACCTTGTACTATAGTTGTCCAGATAAGTACCATCAAATTGGTAGCACATGTGATGTAACTAAAAGAATAAGAGATTTTGAACCAAGACAATTGAAGAATATTTTTGAATTATGTGAGAAGTTCAAATTACAAAGATTTGACATTATCCTAGTGTTATTTTCACTGAGGATAAAGCTGAAACAGAAAATTTATTCAGAGACAGGTTTTAATAAACTGATAATAGTTGTTCACCTAATGATATAAAAGTGATGATAGGAGATTTTAATGCAACTATATGCAAAGATGATACTACTTAGGTTGAACTGTGGAGACACAGCAAACATAATGAATTCAATGGCATTGGATATAGATTTTTTGTGATTTGTGTGAAGTAGCAGATATATTGTTGTTACTTATGACTCTTGGACAAGCCAAGATCATTATGTGGTTGGCTATGTAAATTTAAATAGAGTACTGTATCTTTCGCTGAGGCCACCATGAAAGTGGAAGTACAACTTTGCTCTTAACTAATCCTATATATGGCATCAACAGAGGATCCAGTCCATCAATTTTGATATTGATCTGAATGTGGAGGAAATTTTCTCCAGACCATTATACTCATGGTAACTGCTCAACAACTGAACAGAAGACTTTCGATTCCTCAGATTTAACGAGCACTTATATCGTATGTTATTGACATTGTGAATTAACCCCCCCCATTCTTTATAGACGGAAGGTCGATGCTATAACCACTTGGCCATAGGTAACAGATCTGGTCACAGGAAGCCCAAAAATAACATTCAAAGATAAATATAAAAGTACATGAAACTACCTTGATGGGAATACATTGAATAAGATTGATTTTGTGTTTATTTATTTGAAACAGGAGAGCTGTGCTTAGATGATGCAAGAAGCATTTGCAGCTTCAGCATAGACATATAGAAAATAAATTATTCCTTTCAAAGTTAAGCGCACAGTTTCCGAGTCTAATATTGGGACAATAATTTAGAGGATATAATTCTAAACACGCATGTCAAGAGAATCTCTAAGTAAAAAACATTTTATTATTTTGGTAATGATAATCCAAAATTTAATAATATAAAAATACTTTGTTTTTATTTTTGCATGAAACATTTTCAAAATGTACCATGTCCTTAATGTTAAAAATGTAAATTAATCTTACTTTTCCTTAAAATAGATTGCTCCAATCATACAGTGCAAGGTAGTATATTTAAAATTCATCTTCAGCGCTGTCTTTTTTTATCATTTTTGAATCTTAAGAGTATTTTTTTGTATTTTTGCAGGACATTTTGTGTAATTCCAATAAGAGATTCCGCAGATTATGATCCCCCCAATTGTTTTCTTTTGAATTTCCAAAGATATTTTTTAAATTGTTTGATGAATTTTAGAAACCATTGTGATTCAACATTTTTTTATCAAATACACCTTTCATTTTCAAAAATGAATGGCATCGAAAATAGATATTTAAATAAATTTTATTTATAATTAAACGTAATCAACTAATTTAAAAGCAATTTATAGTTATGAATGCCAAAAACATTTGATTTCAGCCTATGATACCATATTTAAGAATAATTGAATTTTACTTTTAAATGAAGGTCTCATTAATCAAAAAATAAAATGGAAGATAATAATTACTTTTAATATATTTACATCAAAATTGAATTTTCAAAATAAAATGCAAGCCATTGCCTTGTATATAAAAGAATAGTCTTTGCAATTTAAAATCTATCTTCTTAAGTTATCCTCTTGGATATCAGTAGAGTATTTTAATTCTTGTTACGTGATTCAAAAAAATTTACAATTCTTTAAAATGAAGGTAAAGTAGCTGTTATTTATCATATATATAAATATAAATAGATTTTATATACTTTGTCAATCATAGTATTTGTCTTTTTGTTAGTATAAAAGCTAATATGTAAATCTATTTTTATAGCTATAAAACTAATTTTTTTACATATATATTTTCGAAATAAATTCATGCTAGGCTTTCGATAAATGCTCTTTATCTAAGATTGCATAATTTGTTGTGTGTTGCAGAAGATTGTGCAATAGTTTTCTCTCTGAGTTTGCTGTAAAATATTTTCATAAAGCTTGACGAAAGATAAAAATGTATTTCAAATTAAAATTTCTTCAATGGTTAAAATTCTCTACTGATTTTTTTAGAACTAAAAAGTTTTTCGAGAATGTGTTTCAAGATATATTTTTATTTTTTTCAAAATGCATTGTAATTTTAATAAAAAAAATTAAAATCAAGTATATTTTACGAAATGTTTACTTTTTATTTTATTTTTGCATGATGAAACTTAATAATTTCTTTTTGAGTTTTAAAGTTAGAATGTCGTAATAGGTAAATTTAGATCTAAATTCAAAATAATATATTTTAGAAAGTATATTACCATTCGGCCTTAAGAAATTACGTGCTTAAGTAATTAATCACTGAAAACTGTGTGTACCCTTTTATTTACATCTATCTGGCACATTAAATTTGTAAAACCAAACTGGCTTTCAATATTGTAAAATAATTTTTGAAAATTTCTTACATAATATGTTATTACTTTTTTTGAATTTTTTTTATAAAACTTATGTTTGGAATTTTATTTACAAAACTAAGATTGTATATTTATTGGCGATAGAATATAAATTATCATAAAAAATAAATAATATTATAATTTGTACTATAATGTCTTACAATAATTTCAAAATTATAAAATATAATTTAAAAATTGTGCCATTTTTAAAAATGTAAGCTAATATTTTATCGTTGATCTAATTTACTTTTAAAAACATTCTATTCACAAAATGTAATTTATCTTTATCTCCAAAAAAATACTTAAAATACATCAGAATTTTATATTTCGCACGTAAAAAAACAGGCTTATGCTAAATATTAAATATTTGTTTTTAATTGTGTTCAAATTGTTTGTTCCAAATTGTGCTTTACAATCTATAAAGTATTTCTATAAGTCATAAAACTACCATTGAAAAAATAAAAACTTCTTTCAAGTCAAAAATAATTATTTTTCCTTCTTAGTAATAAATATACATAATATATATCTTTAAAATGAAAATAAAATTTAAAAATATCGTTAAGATATACAAAGCAATATCTTAAGCACTTCGGATTTTTTTAATTAAAGAGAATTAAAGAAAAATTTTTACTACAATGAACAAAGTGCAGCATTATAAAAGTAATATCAAATAGATTTCATAATACTATGCTGCTTAATAATATGCTTAATATATATGTCTAATAAAAATGACGATAAGTTGCTCATTTATAGCAAAATTGTTCATTTGAAAATTAACTTAATTATGGAATGCTTCTTTCAGTTTTTGTAATACAAGATAGCTTCAAATGCATTATAATATACATTATTTAATGTTTTTCTGGCCTTTATACATACATACATATATATATATATACATACATATATATATATATATATATATATATATATATATATATATATATATATATATATATATATATATATATATATATATATATATATATATATATATATATATATATATATATATATATATATATATATATATATATATATATATATATATATATATATATATATATATATATATATATATATATATATATATATATATATATATATATATATATATATATATATATATATATATATATATATATATATATATATATATATATATGTATATATATATATATATATATATATATATATATATATATATATATATATATATATATATATATATATATATATATATATATATATATATATATATTATATATACCATTTGTGAGTGTTTGTGAATATAGAAATACCAATTCTTAATTCTTTTGTTTAATTATGTATGAGAACCATTCAAATAATATTTCCAAATTAATGACGCATTGAGTACTAAATAGTTTATATCTTAAGTCTTACAGGAACAAAAAAGTTATGAAACAGCTTAATGTGGATAACTTAAAAAATTTCTAATTTATTATGAAACTAAATTTTTAATTTAAAAGACATTTATTTAAAATATTTATTATTCATAATTGTTGTAAGGAAAATTATTCAGTATCAATTTCAATTAAATATATTCATAAAAGTAACTAAAAATATTAATTTCATTTAAATTATATGTTCCAAATTGTTTTGAAAGAGTTGCGATTCTAATTTCTTAAAAAAAAAATAAAATAAAAAATAAAAAAACATACAAAGAAAGCAACCAGTGTTGCTATTGAATAATAGGTGATGGGTGATGTCCGTTTGAAACGCAGCATTGTTATTGTCACATCAAATAGATTTCATATTATTATGCTGCAAAAATGCTCAATATATGTATATTATAATAATGATCATCAAAATACTCAGGTATAACAAAATTGTTCATTAATCGAAATTAATTTTCAAAATTACTTAATATATCATAAATTTACACTTTTTAGGGATACATAAGTATAACAAATTTATTTAATTTCTAATTTAAGTTTCAATTCTTTTTAATTATTTCAGAAAATATATTTATACAGTTTTAAACATATTTTATTACTGTATTTAATAAAATATTACCAACCTATTATTTAACACTAAATATGTATTTATTATTGTTGAATAAATACACTTTAAGATAAGATGGTATTAAATCAAATTTCATCCTCGTAATAATTTTAAAATATAAATCAGCATAGAAAATCGTATTTAGATTTCGTAAGTATAATTTGACTCTGTAAATAAAAAAACGCATTATTTCATTTCTTATATTCTGAATTATAAACGTCTTCAATCAAATCACAAATTCAAACATATTTAAGCTTAATATTTTAGATTAGTCCAAGTATAATTTATTTTATAATTTTTATATATATTGTTCTGATCATTCTGGCCTGCTTAGTTGACATCATGATGGTATCTGGCTCCATTTCAAAGCTTCACTATTGTGAACCTGGTTCACTAGGGAGACTTTTGCAGTACGAAGTTTCAGGATGTTTAGATTTGACTAAAACATGTAAAATTGTTCAAGGTTCTAACATCACAGTACATGCAAGATTTCTGCCTGGGTATAACTCTGACAAACTGTATTATTCGTTTTTTGCCCAAAAAAACGATAATTTTATTCCTATCGTTAAAGATAAAGATGCTTGTAAATCGGACGTAACATGTCCTCTTAAATTAGGGGTACCTAATCAGTTCAGTACACGGTTGCGTATCCCAAATAATTTGGAAGGTGATTCTTATTATTTTATTATTTTATTTCGTTACAAATTTCAACAGCTTTGCGCTAAACTTGAGACCAAATTTGTCAAATCATAGTTTCTTTATTTTCTTGTCCATATTATGAAAAGTAAAAAGTATCAGAAATTGTAATTCCTTTCTGTGTTACATTACAATATTAATTAAATAAAGAAAATGAAAATCATGTAAAAACTTAAATAAAATGAATACATTTATCTTCAGTTTGTTTTCTATTATTTCTAATATTTTTAAAAATGTAATTATGTATATTTTAAAACCTGAAATTAAAATTTATTGAAATGAGATGAAAAAACAAAGTTAATTAAGGTATTCTCCTTATATTATATTCTGAGTTATCAATCGTACTGCATTTATTTTTTTTAGATTTCCACATAAAGATATTATCAAAATTATTTTAAAAATTTTTGAATTTATGTATATAAAGGGCTTGAAATTGAGAAACAAAAATTCGCAATAAATATAAATATATAAGTAATATATTCCATTTTTATTGCCAGATCATAATTGCTTCAGTTGGATTACTTATAAAAATTTATCTCTTTCTAAGAAACAAATAAAACGCAAATGTTTTATCCGTGATAATCAAATTTTAATCCCTCAGCAAAAAGAAAAAATCTTAATTTTTCTAAAATTTAAAATAATTTTCATTTTTTTGCCGTGAAGTCATGTGAATGTTCTGGCTTAAAAATATAAAATTTTATTCTTTCATATTGTTCCTAGTACCCATAAATGCAGTTTGGTAATTATTTATATATTTTTAAATAATATATGATACTTTTTTGCGTAATTAATTAAACATCATAGTACATAAAGGAGTGCTACTTAATAAATGCATTACTCAATTCAGTATTAATTGATGTAGCTTTATGAATCAATAGAAAAAATATTATCATTTATAATATTTTTTCTATCTAAATGAGATTGTGAGATTGAAACATTGCTTGATAATTAAGTAGCCGTTATTATTCGATAAAAAATATTTTGCTTTTAAGACTCATTTCGCTCAATTTAATCTTGAAATCTGCAAACTAAATAATGAAAAAATGATATAGGTGTATTCTGCTTAGATTATTGGATTTATCAATATCAAAACCTAACATGTTTGAGCTACATAATATGTGTTCTACTTTATATTTTGAATTTTAAATTTTTCTTACAGGATATTTTAATAATATTATATAGTATTAAAAAAATAAAGTTGGAAAGTTACATAATATTAAAATTTTTGTTATAAAAATGTTAAAACAAATGTGTAATATGTTTAACAATAACATTATTCATATAAACATTAACATTGAAACATTAACATTGAGATTTAGTATTTAAAAAATGGTAGATATTAATAAATAATTTTAAAAACTGAATTATACTAATATTTTTCTTGAAAGTAAAAATAAATTTTAATTCAAATCAAGGAATTATGGTATTCGTAAGTAATAGCTGAATTGCTGTTTTGGAGAATTATTTGTAGCAAGTGTAAGGAATTTTACTAAAACTATTCATTCTTTTTTAAAATTGAATTCTGCATAAGTATTCTCTCATTTTATTCCTAAAACAAAGTGCAAGAATTAGTATCTATGTATATAATAATGCGTTAATTATGAATACATCATGTTTTACTATTTTAATTAATAAAGTATAAAATATGTGTTTAATTATTTATTTTAAAATATCCAGAATATAAACATACCTCATGCATCCATATATATGTAAATACGTAAACATAGATATATATTAAATAATATTTTTATAGCTATGCAATTACGTATATTTAATTTACATTTATAATGAAAAATCCTAAATTAAATTTTACTTTTAAAAAATTGTTTTTGTATTATTAACAATTTTTTTTATTTTATTAACAAATTACCAAACTTTAGTTGAAAATTTTAATTTTTAAGCAAATTTTGTTTATAAAATAGTTTTGCTTGGATAATATTTTATAGATTTATAAAATACACTATAAATAAAATTATTATGAACATTTCTCTAAAGAAATATCATAAATTCTTAAAATTTTTCTATTTTTTTCTCTAAAAAAATAGTATTAAATGAAAACTCCTTGCCTTTGTTTTTTAATAAGAAATTAATACTATATTAATTAATACATTTAAATGCATACATTTTTCGCTATCAATTTTTAAAGGTTATCAATTTGAGTTTGAATGAAAGAATTCAGCTTTTCATACAAGCTCTATAAATATACATAGTTTTGTTCCTTAAAATGATTTGAACATGCTTGTTCTTCCAGATGAATATTTTTAAAACAAAGATATATACTTTACCATAAATGTTTTAGTAGATTTAAATAGTCAATTCGCAGTTTTTAGTTTCTTTAATTAGTTAGTGGAAATATATTAGTTTGTAAAAATCTACATATAAAAGAGTTGCTGTATTAAATTTAAGAACTAAAAAATATTGAAAATAAAATATCTCTTTCACTGAAAATAAATGTTATTTAAACTACCAAAGAAATAGCATAAAAACTGACAGAATATTTTAATGCAAGTACTTTGCAAGGAAATAGAAAAAAATACTTTGCAAGGAAATAGAAAAATAATGTTTGCTTCAGAATAACTTAGCTTTACCAATCAATAGCAGATATTGTTGAAGAACAGAAATTTAATTTCAAAATTTGTAACTGGTTCTTTATTGATTACTCTATAGATTTATGAATAATCCTCACAATATCTTTAAAAATTTTGCTTTCATTTTAGATTTGCTTTTAAATATGAATTTCTAATAGGGCTTTCAAATTTACTTTTGATATGTTTCAGTAAAAGTGATTAATCAGTGATTATGTATAATAACTGTTGATTATTCACATTTACAAAACTTCGTAAATGTGGTAAATTATTGATTATATTTATAATTTTTATAAGTAAATCTATGTAATCCCAGCTGGCTATGTGGAATGTGATAAATTCCATTTATTTTGTAGAGAAAGGATATTTTAATGAAAAACCAAATATTTTCAAGTAATGTTATACATAAAATTATTGATGTTCACTTAAAAATCAATTATGCATGACACGAAAAATTATTTATAACTATTGTTTTTGAAATAAATTTATAAATTGCAGAATAAAATTATTTGTTTCATGTTTAAAACCCTTTTATAAAATTCCAGGATAAATCCTGTTAATCAATACGGATGCTAAATGCACTTGTAGTTATTGTGATGGAAAATTCTAAACAACTTACCTCATTTATTTGAATTACAATAATTGATTCAGGAAGTTTTAAGGATAGTACCTTTATTAAATTTTATGGCCGGTATTTATGTCTATTGATAATCTTGCCAATTATAAGTAATAAAAGATGACACCATGATAAATAAACTGATGTTCAATTAATTTAGAAGTGGTCAAATTACAGCTGTTCAGCAGCAGAACTTTTTCGATGAAAAATGCCTTTATTTTAACTAATACCTGGTGTATATAAAATTCGTACATCGTGTGTATAAAAGTTATATTTTCAAAATTAACCACCTTGGGTTTAAATATCACATTAAGTCTTTGAGTTAAAAACATTCCTTCAAGTTTAAAGGATATTCACCTATGGGAAATCATCTCTTTGATTATTAGATTCGACAGATTATTATTCTGATTATCAAATTTGACTCTTGGTGTAAATTCAATATTCTTAAGCCACAAGAAAATTGACACGTTACAAAACTAAAATATAGACAAAAAAAATAGTGGGAATGAAAAATAAAGATAAATAACAATTAAAATAATGTTTACATTTTGAAAAAGTAAAACTTACTGACGTAGAATTTTATACGAAGATCACCTCGAGCGGAAAACGTGTATCAAGAATAATACATAAAATTAAAAGTTATGTGGTATTCCTACAACATTTAAAATAAGAAAATCTTGAAACATTGTGATAATTTTGCAGTTTTAATTAGTTAGTAGCCTGCATTACCTTTTCTATAATATTATGTGCTTCAAATCTTATATATAAAAATGAAATGTTTACTTTAAAAAATTAATTAAAATTTAAGAATTCGAAAACATAGCTTTTAATATACTAAACATATAAAATTCATTTTAAATAACTGAAATAAATTTTTTAGTGAATATTTTTTGCAATCACACTGTTTCCTGAAATAAATATATTACTAATTCACATCGGCAACTACGCACCAAACATATTACTAATTACTAGTAATAGGCTGATTCTTATACAAGATTTTATTCAAAATAATTCGACACACTTGGCAGATGCTGGACTCGAACCGCGACTCCAAAGAATTTAATGCTTCAGGCCAATCGACCACACTTCCAAGTGGGGAGCACTACAGCTTCCATGAATAAAATTAAGCATCTCATTTAAAATACTATGAATGGTTAAATAATTTCATAAGTGATGGAGGCTAAAACAAAACACTTACCGAGACACTAACGAATTCTTTCGAATTTTATAAAATTTTATCAGATATCCACCATTTAGCAAATTGAAATTGTATATTTTCTAGAAAAATATTTAAAATTTATGCAGTCTACTTAAATTGAAAA
Source organism: Latrodectus hesperus (assembly GCA_037975125.1). Lineage (NCBI taxonomy): Eukaryota > Metazoa > Arthropoda > Arachnida > Araneae > Theridiidae > Latrodectus > Latrodectus hesperus. The sequence continues at coordinate 16,585,161 of CM075851.1, forward strand.
TTATTCTGTTAATATTTTTAATTTTGATTAAATTAAAATAAGGAATAACCTATTGAAATTAATACTAACTTTAGTTTGTGTACAAAGAGACAGAAATTTATAACATATTATTAAGAATATAAAAATATAGCAAGCATATTTTGCAAAAATATTGAAATCTGCTGTCAATCTGAGCACTATAACTGTCATAAAATATTTAAAAAAGACTGCAGATGTGATTTTTAGTAGTTTTCAGATTTATAAGCTTCAAATCGAAGAAAATCCTTCAAATTTATGTGTACTAATTTTTATTTCGTTTGTAAACATTGTATTTATAAAAGTTTAGTATGAAAATAAAATTAACCACGTAATTTTAATATCTACTTAATATTACTAGTAATCTGAGCAGAAGAAATTTTTGAAATATTCTTAGTAAGGAAGATTTGATTTTTATTAGCTTGCAAAATTATATGCTTCAGCTGTATAGAAAAATTCTTTAAATATTTCCAAAATTTTTATTTAGTTAAAAAAGGAGGAAAAATGAAACATATAAAAATATTTCAAACATTTCATGATATATGTTATGAATCCTTTTTTCGAAATCTAGAGTAGTGTTTGATTAAAATAATTCAAACACTAGAACACACTACAACTTTAAAATATTACAAAGGATGCATGTGTTTAATCATAAAGAATTTCATTAGTAAAATCAAATGTTGATTCATACAAATTATACAATTATTCAAAACAGATCGAAACAGATATTCATACATTTATTTGCCGTACCACTAACAATCCTGTTTCCTTACAGCAAATGATAATCAATAAAATATATCAATAATATTGAAGAATATTTTGGTACAGATCATATTAAAATATTCACAAGATAAAAGATTAAATAATTTATGTTATTAAAAGACATGCATGTTGAGTTACAGAAGAAATTTGTGTCTCATTTGTTAAGCGTACTTTGAATAAAAAAATTACAAATATATTTTGAAAAAATACTTAATTTCTTCTCTGTATAATTTGCTTAGTATTTCCCCTTTTGAAAATAAATCTTTCAATGACTCTGCGGATATACTGAAGTTTAATTTAGCAGACAACGAAAATCAATCGTTTTTTTGCTATTACAAGATAGAAATTACCAAAATATTATTTGATGGTAGATTAATATCATCCTAATTCTTGTTTTCCTTTTTTTAAGCTATTTTTGCTTAATCTTGAAAGTGAATATTATTAATCAAACCACGGCTGAAATAAATCGGAATGTAATATATTAAAACAATAGAAATTATATAGATAGAATATATTTCTCTTTTTTCAGTTAGTTAAGTTTTGTTATTTCATGATGTATATCTATTAAATGGAAAACATTTCAAGTGTTACTTTAGATTTTTAAGTAATTTAATTTAAAATTTACCTTAAATTCTATTCATTCTATTTAAAGGTATTTTTCTAGGCTTGATACAATAAGAATTATATAATAAAAAAAACTTTAATTACTTTCATGGAATATCACACATTTTTCTAGACATATAGCTTGCAGATTTTTAATTGAAAAGTATTCATAACTTGGGAATTTGTGTTTAAATTTTCTGATGTTTTTACTAGCATAAAATAAAATAAATATAAATAATATGCAATACGTCTTATAAATTTGGAATTTAATTTATAATATGCTAAAATCCTTAAAATGTTATATTTTTTTGTATAAAAAAATTTAATATTTTGATATTTGTATTAAAAATTAGAGATTGTATAATGAAAATAAGTATATTTTGAAAATCTTTTTCTAACATTCCAGTAACTTATTAATTATTTTACTCTATTTTTACTTTAACAAAATTGTTACTTTGCAAATTCTCTTTATTTACTTAGGTTAATTTAATTGTACATGTAATTTCGTTTTTTTAATATTAGGTTATATTTGTGTTTTGCAACAAATTTTAAGCATTATTATTTTTAAAGCAAAAAAACCATTCTTAAATACTTTTGTTAGAAATTATCAGTGATATTGGATTAACATCATTTTCTATCATAAATAAAAATCTATTCTTCCTTAAATTTTTTAGATAGTAAACTTTTTTTCGAAAATTTGAAAAAAAAAGAAAGTTTGCAAAATAAAATTTCAACTGTATAACATGAGTTCATTACCTTTTTTGAGTTTTGTTTCAAACATACTATAAATTATTAATTTTAAGACTTAAAGAAACTATAGAAAAGATTACATAATTTTCGTAGGAATTACGTATTAGTGTTATTATATCGTTTCTATAAGGAACTTGTGAAATAGTTACACATCTCACTATTTGTAATTAAGAAATTTGGATTTACATGCATAATTATTCCTCAAAATATGTAAAATATATAAAAAGAACTAATTTGTTCACCTTTAAAGAATATCAGATAGTGTTGTTGTTGTTGCTAATCCCAGATGGTCCATTTCCAATACTAGGCGAACTTCACAAGTCCATAAACAGCAAGGAAATCCAAAAAATATAAGGGGCTTTGAAGAAGCTTCTTCCGAGTCAAAATTCATGCAGCTCAAGATATACTCAGCTGATGCCTGTTCAGCTTTACATTTTGTTCTTGAATATTTTCAATTATTAATTGAAATAAACAAATAAAAGTAAATGATATTTCGAGTTAATTTTTTAAAGCATCTTTATTTAAAAAAATTCTGGACATTATAAATATGAATATTTTCTTCAAAAGTAAAGGATACTGAAGTAGTGGGTAGACCTTGCACCTAGAGAATATTTTAGTTGATTGATAAATTTTTGACCGACAAACTGACTTTATAATATAACAATGATATTTGCTTGACTGATAAAAATGCTTTTTTTAAACATTGGGGTAAAAAAAATAGAATCACGATTTGTACATATTAGAAAAACAAATGAAAAATTAGATTTGTAAGAAAATATCTTTTTTAGTTGGTTGTATGTTTTTCCATGGCTGGCAGCACATTTAAGCACTTTTGCAGCATCCAGCCAATGAGGGTATTAGTAAAAAGCTGAGGTATTCTATTCCACTTCTTCAGAGAACACTTTCGAGTCTATGAGGAGCATATCTCAGCAAACAGAAAGGAATTGGACATCCATCAGACATTTGGCCTCACCTGTTCTGTCAGTAGTTTTCTATTCCACTTCTTCAGAGAGCTTTTTCGAGTTTATGAGGAGCATATCTCAGCAAACAGAAAGGAACCGGACATCCGTCAGCCATTTGGCCTCACCTGTTTTGTCAATGGTATTCTATTTCACTTCTTCAGAGAGCTCTTCCGAGTTTGTGAAGAAAATATCCTAGAGAACAGAAAGGTACCGGAGACCCATGATCTATTTGGCCTCATCGGTTCTGTCTATGAAGTGGGCGTCATCATTGCTGCTGGGCCGGCAATATGATACTGAAAAATCAGGGAATCGGTCAGTGGATTTCAAAGATGATAGGTTAATGTTCTGGTACTCAGAAAATCTAAATTTTAATTTTCTTCTATGTTATTATTTCAAAATTATGAGTGTATGTTGTATGTGTTTATTTAAATATAATAAATAATTAGCTTCGAAAAGCTTTTCATTTTTATGTTACATATCAAATTTATTGGTGGAAGCTGACTGGATGAACTTATCTCTTGGATTGCATTTATTTTGTACATCGATGCTGAATGAAATTGAGGATGAGTATCATTTTTATTGGGGCAATGATTTATTAATTATTGCAATGATTTTTTTGTATAAATCATTGCATTTTGGTTTCAATTTGTTATGCAAAAGTAGGAGCATAATTGTTTAAATTTTGTCCTGAAATTGATATTTATAGAAATTGTTGTGAATTTTTATCTGCATCTTTGTATCAAAGTTTCAATTTGTTATATAAACGTAGAAGCACCGTTGCTTAAATTTTGTTTTAAAATTTATATTGAAATAAACTGCTCTAAACTTCTTGTGCACCATAGTACTATAGCTTCAATTGATAAATATAATTTTACGATGGTAAGGTTAATCACCTTACCATCGTAAAATATAAGTTTTCGCATCTTTTTTATTTTTTAAAAGGAAAGTTATAATTCTATGAGAAACCATCATTGTTTTAAATACACACTCTATTTCATCATATAGAAGTTCAGCATTATTGCTAAAGTTATAAAAAAACATAACTTTTGCTTTTTATAATAAATGATCATTATTAATTGATTCATAATTATTGATAATAATTTAAGAATAATTGGTTTATTTAATAATATTATTATGTGTGATGTAAATTTCTTTTCACTAAAATAAGTTTTCTTAGGTGTAATTATTCTTAATTTTGAATCATATAAAAAATATTATTTGTGTAACACTGTGTTATCAGATGTAAGCAAAGCAACTATGCATTTTATTTTTGAAATTAAAACTTGTGATTTAGAGTTTAATTTTTCTTGTATTAATGTTATAAATTATGTTTAGTGAAATTATAACCATAATTGTTTGTCTGTTTAAATTATATTACCATATGTTGAGAGAAAATATTCATAGTTACATCTCATAAAAATTATTTATGTGTGTTTCATGATGTGTATGAATGAAAATAAGATTGAATTGATGTATATGAATGAAAGAAAGTATTTGAATGAAAGAAGAGATTTATTTTTGAAATATCCAATCATTTTAATTAAAAGAGGTGTATACAAGTCAGTACCTTTTGTTTTTATTGTTTATGATGATTCAGGCAGCAATTCCTTGTTAAAAGAATTCTGTTTCTTGCAGCGTAGTTATAAAATTTCTTTTTATTTTATTAAGAATGATTTATGGGTTTTAAAAGGACTAAACTGAATTGAAAGTACATAATTGAGAAATAGTATATTCTTTTATATTTTATATGTATTAATATTTTTTGAGTAAGAGCAAAAATTGCATGATGTTAATTAGTAAAATTTGTATCTGGTTTAAAAACAAATGTCAATAATATTTACTTTCAACTTCATATCAATTTAATCTTGGTGTTGAATTAGACAATTTCAGGTTTTTTCTGACTTTCAGAAACGCTATGAAGGAAAGTATCAGAATCTTTTATCATAAATTTAAATTAATATTTAAAAATTAGAAAACATTTTGAGGTAGCTCACACACAATTAGGAGATACAAATATTATAAAAAACGTTTGTCAACTTATACATATTGTTCTCCATATCGAAAATATAAAACACAAGAAAAGTAAGTTGAATTAATAACATGTATTTTTATAATTAAGTCATTGTTGTAATTTTTTTATATTTTGTTATTGCTTTAAGATAACGTAATTTATTATTTAAAATCAAAATGCGCGACTTTGCAGTGAATTTATTTCATAAAATCTTAATAAAAATAAATTTAAAACCCCTATTTTTTATTTTTAATATAATATATACTGATATACAATATTTAAAATAACACAAGCATTTGCATGTTACTTTTTAAATATATTCATTCATTTATAAGAAAAATCAAATATTATTTTTTAAATATTTATAACCTAGTAAAGATTTATTTTGTATAAATTAAATAATTTTTATTTGCATTAAGATTTTTATCAAATTTATTTAATCTTATTTTTTATTCAATTATTTTTATGTGTAACATAAATGTTAAAAGTTAATAATTCATGCTTTATTTGAGATTTTTGTATAAATATATAGTTAATAATCATTGAATTTAAATGAGCTTACGAGTTTATACATAATATAATAAAATGATAAATATAGTTGAATTAGTGGTTTAAAATTAATAAAATATTTAAATTAGTAAAATTTCTTATAGGAGGAAATGTGTTAAATCTTAAATTTTTTTATTTAATTTTTGTTTAATAAAAATTTTTAAATATGACGATTGATTAAAAAACTGAGTGATTGTGCCAAGTTTTTTGAAATTCAATTTCTTAAATTAATATATATGCAAACAATTAATTCTAAAACATAAATTCTTAACCACTGAAGATAAATATTTACTCTGAGGATTTATTTAATTACAGAAATTTTATTTGATTACACCAACTGATTTAAGAAAAATTAACTTTTATTGATTATACAGTATGAATATTTAAAATTTTAAAAAAGGTTTTTAATATGTGTTTGAATTTTATGATTTTCTAAATCCATGTTAAGTGCATTCAAGTCTCCATTTCCTAATATTTTAGAAATTTTCATAAGATCAAAGCAAACTTTGCTATTGGTAAATTCATTGTAAGCAGAAACTTTTAAGAAAATAGAAAAACAATCTATTGTTACATTTAAACACATTTTATTTTAAATCATTTATTACTCATTACAATGTACATTTATTAAAAAATATATATTTCATAATTATGTATCTAGAAAGTATGATTAAAAATATGGATAATTCAAATTTTAGTTTTAAATATTATCAATTACGAAATTAAAACTTATAAGATTTTAAGTAATATTTTATCGGATACTTTACGAACTTAGAAATCTCAAAAATGATTTTTCACTTCATAATATGATATTATCTTTATTCTTATGATGAATATTTGAGCATTTATTAAATGGAAAATTTATCAAATGAAAACATAATAAAATAGGTTGCTAAGACGAAAGAGTCTATCTTATTAAATTAAATAAGAAAAAATTTTATAGTAATAATATTTTATCATTTTTAGTACTTTTTATTATTTTCATAAACATTTTGCTCGGAAAATACAAATCCTCAAGATAATGGTTTTGTCCCTTAGCACATAATTATTGATGCAAGATAAAGATATTTAATCAACTTCTCATTGTGTTACTATACATATGATACATTTTCACCATACCTAAATTAACTTAAGACCATAGAAATAAATTTTAATCACAGTAAAGTACTTTTATTTGTATTTCCTAAATTACTATATCAGTAAAGAATGATGAGTTTGAAGAATTTTGAAGAAATGGACTACTGGTAAATTTAATTTTTATAAAAAATGTATAAGTTTAATATTCAAAATAGAAAATAAATGATAGAAATGCATAGCTTAAAGCTGCATATCTATAAATAAAGTGATGTGATGAATCTAATGAGTGAAAAATCTAATAAAATTTTTTAAAATAACCGGTTTAAATTCATACACTCTGTGTCAATATTAAACTCCAAACTTTAAGAAACAAAATTGTTTCACTAGATACAAACACCCTGGTTTATTGACAAAATGTTCTCAAATTGTAAAAAATAACACAAAATGCATACAAATTTTCAAAAAATAACAATCCAGGTACTCATGCAGTACATTTTCTAAAAATACTTTTTATATTTTTGATAGTGATTCAAGTTCAATCCAGTTGAAATGGATGAATCAAAAAGAAAATTAACTGTACATAAATTATGTAATTAAATCTGAAAAATCATCTGACTAAATGTTGCTTATCAAAATTAATTAAATATGATTTTCAGGATTTTTCTCATTCCCTAAATTTCCCAGCTATTAAATTATTAAGTGTAAATTCTCTTCAAAATCAAAAGTATTTTACACAATTGCGAAAAAAATTTTAACTGTCACAGTTTTTTTTTTTTTTGCTTCCTATTACTACAATTACATCAATATTATTCATGCTAATGCTGATAAATATTAATCTTTCTAATCAAAACTTTCCTGAATGCTATCCATTAAAAATTAAGAATTTACTAAGGCTTTTCTGTTTACTGCGTTTGTAATTAACAAAATTATTTTTAAACAAAGTTCAATACAATATTTGCATATTTCTATAGATCAGGAATTAATTTTTTTAAAAGCAGAGATTCTAAAAGAAACATAAAAAATATTGTATTTTTTACAATTTATTTACAACTTGCATAAGATAACCAAAAAACGAAGAGACTTTTTTATATTTGTTTTCTTAATATTTTTTTAAATTCAAAAATTGTTTAAAAAATTTATACGAATTGTAGAAAACGAAATTTACATGATAGAAATATTTTTATTTATTACAATTGTTGTTTGAACGAGAATTAAAAAAACAATTTCTTGCATTTAAACATATATTAATTACACTGGCCTCCAAAAGTTAATGAACAACCGGTTTTCTGTGCCTAATTTACAAATGAATGAATGTAGAAACATCAAATTTGGATAATCTGTGCAAAAAACAGGTATTTATTGACTGCAACATAGAAGTTTACATAAGAAAAAAGCAAAAAGGATTTACAACAAAAAAAGCAATCTCGCTGGAAAAGTCCATTCTTGGAAAAAAGAATAATTACAGTTTTATGCGGTAAAATTTAATAGAAGCATAACAAAAATGAGTTTAAATAAGGGATATGCCCAACCTTAGCTTGCATGCATTGGCGGCATCGACTTTCCATGCTGTCAATTAAGTTGTCGGTTACTGAAATGGGAAGCGAAGACCAGACACGGAGTAAGCTTTGTTCCAGCTCTCCTAAAGACCTTGGAGGAGGATTTAAAGCAGCAACCTGTCTACCAAGATACTACATACAGGTTCTATTGGATTCAAGTCTGGAAATTGAGCTAGCCATTCTATTCTCTCCAAATCAAGAACCTCAAGATATTCCTCAACAACTACAGCTCGGTGAACTCGTGCGTTATCATCCATCAGAATGAAACTATTGCCAATTGCACCGGCATATGGGTGGATATATGGATCAAGGATCTCATCCTAATATTTCATGCCAGTCACAGTTCCTCCCCGGAACATATGCTGGTCAGTGTAACCACCGACTGAGATCCCTGCCCAAACCATAATTCAACCGTCGCGGTAACTGTCTCTTTCCACAATGTTGGATTGGTGGTATCTGGTGTTTTTCTCTCCAGATCCGAAGATGTCCTGAATCAACAAGTTGAGGAAGAGAAATTCTTCTTTTCCTTCAGATCGAAAGAGCTATAAAAAGGTCTTTTTTAGATATTGTGATTCGTGGTCGGCCTGGAACATGTCTTCTGGATACAGAAGCTTCAGTTTGATATTGAATCAGAGATGGTGGACCACACTGGGAGACACATTGAGGAGTCTAGCAGCATCAGCCTGTGATAAACCAATTTCCATCCATCCATCCGACCGCCCGCCACCTTAATGAATCTTCCAAACGGCTTCTCTCACACATTGCGGGACCTCACTGCATATTGTCATGGAAACTGCTAACAAAATTGTAAATTAAAATAGTTACACGCGTAATTACGAAAGGCTTATATTTTCATATTTTTCTCTCACAAATATATATCTATTCATATCTACAAAAAAAGCCGCAGCTACCATTTTTGCATAAATTTGCATAAAGTTCGTTTTTATCTTTATATGAACTATAAATTGTTTTGTTAGTGTCATTTTTTATGGTGAACATCAAAACACACATTGTTCCTTAACTTTTGGAATCCAGTGTAATTGAAATATATTAAAAAATAATAATATATGATTTAAGACAGGATATCAAATTTATTAACATAAAAGTATTTGTCAAAGGGAAAATAATTGTAATATAATAAGAGTACAGACCCATTAAGTTAATTGCGTTTAATATCACAGAAAAAGATTAAATATTTTATAGCATTATGAGATTAACTTTTAAAATATGTCATGAATAGCTCAGTTGTTGTTTTAAAAATAAATTAATACGTTTATTCATTTTTTTCATTTAGATTACACAGTTGTTACCCATATTCCTTTATGTCTTCGTACTAGCTGCTTACAAGAATGCTGTTCTTCATAAATATGTTCCAAATGGAACAGAAATCATTGAGTTCCAAGTTTCAGAATGTCCAAAATTCACTGAAAGATGTGAACTGCTTCAAGGATCCACTATAAACATATCTGTCACATTTCAACCGGATACTGATTCAAGTGATGTCTTAGTTTCCCTTTATGCGTCGATTGGAATTTCTTCTATGAAAATCAGTGATTCATTCTTACACAGATGCTTGTAAAACTGGTTTTAACTGTCCTATTAGAAATGGTGAAATATATATGTATGTTTATTCACAGCTAATTCCAAAATTTCCACTAAAAACATTTCCTGCCATCTTAATATTTAAATTAAGAAATGAAAAAAACAGTTTGAAAAAGAATATCATTTGTCGGCAATTTGATGTAATTTTCGTTTGATTTAAAATTACTTTAAAATTGCTTAAGAAAAGTGGAAATATGTGGGATATTTTACACAATAGGTAGTAAATAAAATAAGAATACTTTTATTATAATTATGGAGCATTCTTTATTATAATGAATTAAAATCTGATAATGAAATTAAAAATAACATGATCTTTAGGCTAAAAAAACATTTACATAAATCATTTCTTCTTATCGACATATGACAGATATCATTCCCTCTTAAAAATATGACATTTTCGTGTACACTGACCTAGATTTGACAGTTTTGTTTCGAAACAAAAGACTTCACAATTGTCATATAGGTATTCATTCTTAAGGAAATCAAGTGGAATTCTAAGACATTGACTATGACAATGTGATTAAATTAACTACACGATTTTATTGAACTTTTTGAAACTGAAGTACTCAGCAATACAGCAAGTAATTTCAAAGAATTTGTCTTCTCCAGCTGATGAAAACATTACTTAAGTGCTTACACAAAATGCTATAGAATATAACAGATCATTTGAGAAAGTTTTGGACAATTCTTGACTTTAATAGATTCAACATGTAATTACAAAAGATAAAGCATTCTGTTCTTTTTAATAGCAGGAATTATAGTAAAAGATTTTTCTCGAATTCTTTCAGTACAATTTTTGTTTATTTTGTAGTTTTAAATCTTTTTCTCATCTATAATGCAGTTCCATCAACATTTTTAAATATTTTATAATCTGCCTAAATTGTTTTAATTTACCACATTTTCATCATGTTTCATCTAAACTTGGAGCCATGAATGCCATGAAACTTTTGGACAAGTAACATAAACTGATAAGTTGAGTTATGTTTGTTTGTGTTTAATCTTATTAATAATAAACATCTTTCTTTACATAATAATCCTCATTAATGAATAAGAACAACTGGATTTGACGTACTTATTATTCTGCTCAACTATGTTAAAATGGAAGTATTAAACAGGTGCGAAACTTTTATGTATGTTCCATCTGCAGCCTAATTTTTGCATGACCTTTATTATCAATTATTTTTCTACTAGGTACATGAGTTGTTCAACATTCCCCTATAGTTCAGGATGAATTAGAAGCTTTGTAATAATAATATTGCCCTATAGGTGAGTTAAGGTGCTTAATTTTAAATCATTGCTTTTTAATGGCTTTTAACACATATCGTGTATTTTGGAATACGTAATTAAAATTACCTGCTAAAAGTATTTATGCTTGCATTTATTTTTTCATGAAAAATTGAAAATAAATATTTAATAATTTATAAAACTTGCCTTACGCTTTTTTTACTACTTCGAGATGATTTAGTTATCACATATTTAGCCTTTTTTAAAATTTATATATGAAAATGAGAAATAAGTTTTTTTCTTCTGTATAATGTAAAACTGACTAATTTTAATTTAACATTAATCTTTATTTATATTGCTTTTAATTATCATGAAAAATTTTAATTGTCATCGTTAAACTTTTAATGATAATAATTCCATTATAAAAATCAGAATAATTAAAATTGATAAAACTGAAAATTTTCCGAAACTGTGCCTTTTTCTTACTAAAATTTACAAAGTTATGCTGTTATAACTAATTTTATATTTCAAATAATTTATGTATTCAAAACTATGTGAAATTTTTGACAAATACGAAAGAGACTTAAGATACCAAATATGTTAGTATCAAATAACATATCATTAAGAAACAAATAATGCATAAATAATTGTATCGAAAATTCTTCATCACGAAACAACTGTTTTTTGTGTAAAATGCAAAAAAGAATGACATATTCATTCTTAAAAAGAATGACATATTCATTTCTATATTTTTCACTTTTAACTTATTTTGTAAATAAAATTCTAATAAAAATTCAAACTTATGCTATTTTTGTGCAAGCGTTAGTTTTAAAACGTCAATATGAAGGTAAGAAATATGTGTTCCTAATCAAAATCAATCTCGAAAAATATTAATTCATGAATTAATATTGTTAAATAATATTTTTGATTTATTCCTAAAATTTAAAAAGTAATATTAGTGCAAGTTAAATTGTAAGAGATTTCAAAAAATATTCTAAAAAATTGTGCTTATTTTTATACTATTGTTTTCAAGGTCATATAGCTTTATGCCCTATGACTTTATAATAACAAATTAAATCTAGTTCAATGATCAATTGTAAACAATTTTAATTCAATTGAGAAGGCAGATGTCATAGAAACAAATTTGATGGTGAAGTTGGGTTACCATTAATGCTGTCATTCAATTAAAACCTTGGCTAACGCCCAATTATTACCAATTTCTAATATTCTTCAATGGCAAGGTCACTTTACAGGCTACCTCTAACAAACAGTTTTTTTTAACTCCTTGCAAATTTATGAAAGCATGAAGATTCCCTTAAAAAGAGGAATGGTATTTGTCACGATATTCCAAAAAGTCAAATATTCTGATGTATAAGTGTTAAGCAATTTTTTTCATTTTTTAAATGTTTACCTTTAAAGTAATAACGTGGAATGCTAATAACAAGTTATCGCAAGTCCAATTTAGTTCTGGGACTGTTAACTGCCAACTACTGTACTTAAAAATAAATCTTAACTTTTCTTTCACTAAGCAAAATTATTATAAGAAAAGTAAAGCTGAGTAAATAACTGCATTTAGTGTTTTTACACAGATTCTATTTCTGAATAAATAAAATTTAAATATTTTTGTGCGCATGAAGGATAACTTCTACGTCACTAGGGTTTAATATTTAAGTCTTTCTGATCTTAGTTGAGAGTAGTCACTTGTTTCATTTTATGCCTGTATATGATATTTCCAGTGCTTCTAAGATAATGGTAAGAGAATGTTTTCTTTAAATAATAAATTAATATATTTTTATTAGCTTATTTTAATGATCCTTTATTAAAAGCACTATGCTTCATTAGAAATATACATATAGTTTAAAGTTTAATATATTATGTTTTTATTGCAATTTTTAATAAATCATTTAAAAATTAAAAATAGAGTTGAATTGATGAAGTTAATGGCTGAATTAATAACAGCATATAGGAAACCATTTTGAGAATTTCACTTTGAATATTCATTTAGAGTTCCAACAATTATTAATACTTAACTGTTTGTGTTTATACATGTAAATGTTTATTAATTTCTTAAAATATTTTATTTTTTATCGAGAGAAAAATAATCTTCTTTATTTAAATATCTTTGTTTCAGTCGCATGTTATCTTATTGAATATATTTATCTTTAAATTTAAAATTAAAAAGGACATAATTCTATCTCAATGCATTACTATCTTACTCAGAATATGAAATATCCTCATAAATGAAAAATAAAAATGGAATTTAATAAGCAATGTGTATCAAAAAATTTTGCTTTAAAAATATGGGTAGTGTAAGAGCTTATAAGTCATGGTACCAAACATATAGCATTTTAATTGTTTTACGCAGTAACTGAATTTATCATTGATCATGACAGTAATTTTGTTAAGTATTCTACTCTTTAACTTGTCATTTATCATGAAATTTTCATTTTTAATGTGTTTAATATCTAGGAATTTTTATTTCAAAATGTTCTTATTTAATTTTATACAATAATTGTATACGTAGAGAAGATTCATATAATGCACATTTTAAATATTCTGAAATCTCTACAATATATTTTTAAAAAATTGGATATGAATTTATTACCTATAAATTTTTTAAAATACAATAAATAAAAATTAATGATAAAAATTTCAATAGTAAGTTCGATTTGTATTTTATTGAATTTTACTACTATAAAAAGTGAATTTGTTAATTTCTGAGTTTTTAGATTTTTATGATGGGGTGCAACCCTTAAATATTTTTAAAAAAATAATACTTTTTAAGATATCGAATATTTTTATGTTACAATTTAAATATAATGTAACCAAATTTAGGACATATTTTTTTACTGAATAAGTGTGAAATTTAGCACATATTTAAGAGCTAAGATTTCATTTCATAATCTATTAACTATGTATTGAAATGAAATACAAAATTATACTTAATTACTATTATAAATATTTGATGTTATGTAATACAAAATATTTAGTTATTGCAACAAAATTTTATATTCCTATAAAAAATTTTCTGCTTAAATTAGATTTGAGTTCAAAGTCACTGCAAAATTTTATTTTTCAAAAGCTCCTAAATAAGATTTAAATGTATTGCAAATAAAACCATCATATTGTTGCAGGATTTATAAAAAATATATATATGTTCTTTTTTAATAATTTTTAATAGTATTATGTTTCAATTTCAATTATTTTTATTTTATATATGATCAAGTTTGGAAGTATAAGAGAAATCAACTTTGTAAATTTTTACATTGAAAGGTTTTGTTTTTAAATAAATGTAGACTTATTGAATGAATTCAGGCAAATAAAAAATTCATCAGACTAATTAATATATTATCCTCTTCAGTTTAAATGTTATAATAAATCCATTAACTTCATTGATTCATTTTTATTGCCAAACAATATTAATGCATTAAGCGATTGCCAATCTTTCTGACGAAATTAAATATTTTGGAATATATGGAAAAGTTTAATTTTAAATCATGGAAACAATTGACATTATATGTTTTGAATATCTTCCTTCTTTTAAGTAACATAATTTTATATAAATTTTAAATATATAAATCTTAGAATTATCATTATTATCTAAAACACTTTACCTTGCATAATAACTATCCATGCACTATTTTGTAAATTAATCTGAAATTATTCTTATTGTAAAGATTATATTTCTGTGATATTAATTTTAAATATAGATTGTAGATATATTTTCGAACTGAGAGGAAATGATTAATTCACAAATCTGGACAATAGTGATCTCTGTGTATGTTCTCAAAAATGCTAATTACTTTTGAAATACTTTTAAAATGCATGTATATGCCTGAAATGTTTTTTTTTAAATCGGAAACTATTTCCAATATCTATTGTATATGTCTTTGTGATTTATAATCAGATAATATTTTTATCACGAATATGAAATAAATGCTTCAGCAGTCAGTGAGAAATACACAATGAAAATAACTTACAAAATATGGCAAGAATAGCTCAGTTGTTGTTTTACAAATAAATTAATATGTTTGTTTTATTTTTAATTTAGATTACACAGTTGTTACGCATATGCCTTTATGTCTTCCTACTAGTTGCTTACACGAATGCTGTTCTTCGTCAATGTGTTCCAAAAGATGCCGAAATCCTTGAGTTCCAAGTTTCAGGATGTCCAAAATTTAATGAAAGTTGTGAACTGGTTAATGGATCTACCGTAAACATATCTGTCACATTTAAACCGGATACTGATTCAAATGATGTCTTAGTTTCCCTTTATGCGACGATTGGATTTTCTTCTGTGAAACTCAGTGATGATTATACAGATGCTTGTAAAACTGGTTTGAACTGTCCTATTAGAAATGGTGAAATATATATGTATAATTACTCACAGCTAATTCCAAATTTTCCATTAAAAATATTTTCCAGCCAGCTTAATATTTAAATTAATAAATGCAAAAAAACGTTTGAAAAAAAATATCATTTGTCTGAGATTTGATGCAATTTTCGTTTGATTTCAAATTGCTTTAAAATTCCGTAAGAAAAGTGGAAATATATGGGATATTTCGCACAATAGGTAGTAAATAAACAAAATACTTTTATTATAATTATTGAACATTCTTTATTATAAAGAATTAAATTCTGATCGTGAAATTTAAATAACATGATCTTTAGACTAAAAAAACATTTACATTAATCATTTCTTCTTATCGACGTATGACAAATATCAGTCCCTTGTAAAAACAAGACATTTTCGTGGACAGTGACCAAGATTTGACAGTTTTTTTATTGTTTGTAATAAATATGTTTAAGAAAATCTAAGGTACTTTATATTATCTAATTCTAAAGGTTTTGTTTCATTTTACAATTTAAGGGAAATTCATTATACACAGCATTTCGTTTTACGAGTGCATAACGTAAAGTCTCAATTGTCTTTAATTCCAAAAAAATATGCAGTCATATCATATCCCTATAGAAAGATTGTGGTACCTGACTATCTAATCTTGATATTTTGTTCTTTTAGCTTAAATACAATAAACACGAATTCGTATTTTGAAAATTTATAGATATTTTTAAATTTTTGTTATTACTTCTAGTTATAGACTTGTATTTGCCTCATTTATTTTTAAATTTGAGTAGCATTTTTACCAATTACATGTTCTCGCAGCTCTCAAACTAAATATTAAAAATTAAATGTCCTGTATTTATTCTTCTTTTAATTTGAAATCTAAGTGGAGTTTTTAGCAATGTTTAAGGAACATTAGAGATGATTTACTTCTTAACAGCATTTACTAGCAATAGTAAATGAATATTTGATCTTTACAGACTGGATATCCACTATTTATATCAAACATCTTGAATTTAAATTAACTCCACTGAGTGTGTGATTGTGTGTGCATTTGTCTTAACAGTAATCAAGCGAGTACTCAAATTTTATATGTCTTCGTGGTACTCAAACAATATATATTCTTAATTTATATTATTAATTTGTATGAATAAAACTTTACAAATAATAAAATTAATTCATTTGATCTTTGTTTTCTTATTTTTTTCTTCAAACACCCTACTTTTAAGTAAAAAGCATTAAAAATGATGAAATATCTTTACAATTTTTAATATAAATATTTAAAATTTTTGCTACTTTTTAGCAGGATTTTATTTCATATCTAATTTTACATTACGATTTCTGTTTTATTTTACATAAACTGAAATTCCAGCTTAAATTTTCATTTTAATTATAGTGATTTTTTGACTCTTTTTATAATATTTCACACATTAAAAAATATTTTGTTTATTTTTAAAACAAATAAGCACTTAATTTTTAATGTTTATTTCCTATGATTGATTCTTAAGTGATCAATAAACGAGAATCAATTTTAAATATTTATTTAGAATCTATAGTTTACATCTAAGTAATATCTTAAAAATTATCATTTAGAAAAAACCAACTTGTTTCAAAATTTTATTTATTATAAGCTTTAGGGCTTTAAAGGGTTTTGTGGTGCAGGCTAAAAAAATGTGCTTGTTTTCAAGAGTGAACTTTCGTATGTACGTTTTCTCGAACGCTTCTATTTGTCACTCTATGGTTACAATTTACACACGCAAATGAATTTACCAAGAAGTTTAATTTGAAGTGAAATCCAAAATAATGCATATTCACACATGAGAAAAGAATTATTGGACAGTTTTATTTTGATAGAGTACTGTATGTTTGAAACCAAAATATTTATATCTGACTTAAATATCATGAAGTTGACAGTTGACACCAGCGAACTCCCATATACCTAACTCCAAGGAGCTTTACCAGTTTAATGGAAGTTGCTGAGACATTTATTTAAATATAATTAAAAAACATCATTGTAAATTTTTCGCAACAGTTGAACATGATTATTTTACAACATCTCTTAATATATACAATCAGGTTCTTTTTAATTGTAAGGATGAAATCTGGATCACAATATAATGGATTTAGTAATGAATTATATACAGTTAACACATAATAATTTAAAGTTTTGCAAAAAGTTCTTGAATACAACTAAATTAAAATTTATAAATTATATTCAAAAATATTTTTGGTATTTATAAAGACCAAACCTTAATTCGGTCATAAGCATGTTCTTATAGCTAAGCTATAGAAAAGTTCTCAATCCAACAAACTAAGTTTTCATGGTTTATTCAACTGTTTTATTTAATTTTGCTCTCGTCATACGATTTCTCAAAATTCAATTCTTCGGATTTTGACTGGGTAAGGCTAAATGCCAAAACAATGTTAAGGAGCAGGTAGACAAGAAGTGAAGTGGGTTTGCTTCCTTTCAGCGAATGCAAACTTTGGAATCACAAATATGGAACCTGTTGAGGTAATTTGGAAATGGAGCATAGCCCGTAACGAAAAGTACCTCATTTCTAGTTCAGTTAAGGGTTTTCCTGCTAACTTTTGGTTCATCTCGTGAACATTTCTTCCAGTTATGCCATTGTCATATTCTTCCTGCAATCAATAAATTATCCAACAATCAAGTATGGATTTAGTACGACAACGTGGTAATGATCAGACTTTAGGAGAATTTACTTAATAGTGCAGCCGCTTTTACAAATCTGTCCCCTACCTAATATCCTTCTGTACCTTTATGGATCTTTACTCAACCAATCCTGATGTTATCTTCTGCTGCTAGGAGATCTTTCATTTCTCGTACTATTGGACATTTGCTATGAGGATTGGATAAAGATTTAAGGCATGCTTGACGACCTGACCAGATGTTTGACAGAAGAGGTTGTGAAACAGATACTTGTATGATTTTTAATTGAGTATGCACTGCAGCTTAGTATACTGTGTTCTCAGGTTGTAGCCCAGTATTCCAAGTACTTTTTAAACCGAGTTCAGAGTAAACTACGAACCGGATCCAACTTGTTCTTCTAATTTTGAAACATCTGTAAAAGTTGTCAGGTTGCCTTCATTGTAACATGGTATATGTTTTTCTCTTATATTCTTATTTTTTTCTCTCTATTGAAGACACCAGGATGAATTGTTTCTCCTTTTATAGCTTTCTCAATAAAATACTGTGCAGGAAGAACAGGATCAACTCCAGAAGGAATTTGTACCCTTACATGCCTTAGAAACTTTGCCTTCGATTTTATTTTCAGATAGAGAGAAGGTACACCAGTCATAACTTAAGGAGCTGCTGTAGGAGTGGTTACAAACTCACCAATGACGATTAGGAAAAATCTTCTTTGAAATGAAGTAAGTAATTTTTTGCCCTCGTTGTTAATGGCATTCCTCAAATTGCTATCCCATGCGCCAACATTCTCCCTTTAACAGTTAGATAAAGTAGGATTCGTTGTCTTTTTGAAATTCCCCAATTATTTCCTGCTAACCTTAAGAGTTTTTGTTGTAATACCATAACTGTATTAGCCTGTGATTTTAAATGGGTTGTGAAGTTAAACTTTTTGTCGATTATTACTCCCACAAGCTTAATTGTGTATTTTT
The DNA here is from genome assembly GCA_037975125.1 of Latrodectus hesperus. Classification (NCBI taxonomy): domain Eukaryota; kingdom Metazoa; phylum Arthropoda; class Arachnida; order Araneae; family Theridiidae; genus Latrodectus; species Latrodectus hesperus. Next base: position 16,604,247 of record CM075851.1, read on the forward strand.
CCCTCACTCATTTGTTTCCCCAAAATATTTGTGGACCACATTTAAGCTTTTCAATTAGAATATATTTGGTTTCCTCAAGCGAAATTTGAAGAAATTATCCTCTGATTATTTTTTTTAATGAACCAGGCCTCTGTTGCTATTTTGCCTAATTTTTTTCTCAATCCTTGCCGCTACCACGAAAGTCAAATCATTAACAAATGCTTGAAGATCTATCGTGCTTTCTGGGTCATGTTTTTTATCATTGCCGTTCTTTTTTATATCTGCAATAAAATTCCATAGAATGGAGCCATTACAAGAGCCTTATTATGATGAAACAGCAGAATTTCGATAAATAAAATTATACTTTTAAAAGGCTGTTTTGTAAGCACATGTCAATTAGCTTTATTTCAACACAAAAAATTACAGAAAAAGCCCAGAAGAATATAAAAAATTCATTTTAAATCTTAGAACAATTTTATGATAACTTACTTTGGAAGGAAATAGAAGAAAAAAGTTTACTTCAGAATAACTTAGCTTTATGCGAATGAATAGCAGATATTGTCAGCATATAGCAGATATTTATCAATAGCAGTAATTTATTTTCAAAATTTGTAACTGATTCTTTATTGACTACTCTATCGATTTATGAATAATCCTCACAATATATTTAAAAATTTGCTTTCATTTTAGATTTGCTTTTAAATATGAATTTCTAATAAGGCTTTCAAATTTACTTTTGATATGATTCAATAAAAGTGATGAATCAGTGATTATGTATAATAACTGTTGATTATTCTCATTTACAGATAACTTCGTTAATATGATAAATTATTGATTATTTATAATTTTTGCAAGAAAATCTATGTAATCCAAACAGGCTACGCGGAATGTGATAAATTCCGTTTATTTTGTAGAGAAAGGATATTTAATAAAAAACCAAATATTTTCAAGTAATTTTATAGATAAAATTATTGATGTTCACATAAAAATCACCTAATTATGCATGAAACAAAAAATTATTCTATTACTATTGTTTTTGAAATAAATTTATAAATTGCAGAATAAAATATGTTTCATGTTTAAAAACACTTTTATAAAATTCCAGGATAAATCCTGTTAATCAGTACGAATGCTAAATGCACTTGTAGTTATTGTGATGGAAAAATCTAAACATCTTACCTCATTTATTTGAATTACAATAATTGATTTAGGAAGTTTTAAGGATAGTACCTTTATTAAAGTTTATGGCCCGTATTTATGTCATTGATATAATCTTGCCAATTATAAGTAATTAAGGATGTTACCATGATAAAATAAACTGACGTTCAATTAATTTAGAAATGGTCAAATTACAGCTGTTCAAAAATCAGCAGAACTTTTTCGTTGATAAATGCTATATTTTACTGATATCTGGGTTTCATCGTGTCTATAAAATTTATATTTTCAAAAATAACCACCTTGGGTTTAATCATCATTTTTGAGTCTTTGAGTTAAAAATATTCTTTCAAGTTTAAAAGATATTCACCTATGGAAAATCATCTCTCTGATTATTAGATTCAACTGATTATTATTTTTATTATCAATTGTACTTGATTTCAATATTATTCTGATTCATTATGATTAGCCACAAGAAAGCTGACACGTCACAAAACTAAAATATAGACAAAAAAAGTGGGCCTGAAAAATAAAGATAAATAACAATTAAAATGATATTTACATTTTGAAAAGGTAAAACTTACTGACGTAGAATTTTATACGAAGATCACCTCGAGCGGAAAACGTGTATCAAGAATGATACATAAAATTAGAAGTTTTATGGTGTTTCTACAACACTTAAAATGAAAAAATTTTGAAACATTGTGATAATTTTGCAATTTTAATTAGCTAGTAGCCTGCATTACCATTTCTATAAAATTATGTGCTTAAAATCTTATGTACAAAAATGAAATAGTTAATTTAAAAAATAAATTCAAATGTAAAAATACGAAAACATAGCTTTTAATATACTAAACATATAAAATTAATTTTAATAATTGAAATAAAGTTTTTAGTGAATATTTATTGCAATCAAACTGTTTCCTGAAATAAATATATTACTAATTCACATCAACTACGCACCAAACATATTACTAATTACTAGTAATAGGCTGATTCTTATACAAGATTTTATTCAAAAGAATTCGACACACTTGGCAGATGCTGGACTCGAACCGCGATTCCAAAGAATTTAATGCTTCAGGCCAATCGACCACACTTCCAAGTCGGGAGCACTACAGCTTCCATGAATAAAATTAAGCATGTCATTTAAAATACTATGAATGGTTAAATAATTTCATAAGTGAATGAGGCTAAAACAAAACACTTACCGAGACAGTAACGAATTCTTTCGAATTTTATAAAATTTTATCAGGTATCCACCATTTAGCAAATTGAAATTGTATAGTTTCTAGAAAAATATTTAAAATTTATGCAGCCTACTTAAATTGAAAATTATTCTGTTAATATTTTTAATTTTGATTAAATTAAAATAAGGAATAACCTATTGAAATTTATACCAACTTTAGTTTGTGTACAAAGAGACAGAAATTTATAACATATTATTAAGAATATAAAAAAATTGCAAACATATTTTGCAAAAATATTGAAATCTGCTGTCAATCTGAGCACTATAAATGTCATAAAATATTTAAAAATGACTGCAGATGTGATTTTTAGTAGTTTTCAGATTTATAAGCTTCAAATCGAAGAAAACCCTTCAAATTTATGTGTACTAATTTTTATTTCGTTTGTAAAGATTGTATTTATAAAAGTTTAGTATGAAAATAAAATTAAACACATAATTTTAATATCTATTTAACATTACTAGTAATCTGAGCAGTAGAAATTTTTGAAATATTCTTAGTAAGGAAGATTTGATTTTTATTAGTTTTCAAAATTATATGCTTCAGCTGTATAGAAAAAATCCTTTAAATATTTCCAAAATTTTAATTTAGTTAAAATAGGAGAAAAAATAAAACAGATATAAAAATATTTCAAACATTTTATAATATATGATATGAATCCTTTTTCCGAACTCTAGAGTAGTGTTTGATTAAAATAATTCAAACACTAGAACTCACTTCAACTTTAAAATATTACAAAGGATGCATGTGTTTAATAATAAAGAATTTCAGCAGTAAAATCAAATGTTGATTCATACAAATTATACAATTATTCAAAACAGATCAAAACAAATATTCATACATTTATTTTCCGTACCATTAATAATCCTGTTTATTTACAACAAATGATAATCAATAAAATATATCAATAATATTGAAGAATATTTTGGTGCAGATCATATTAAAAATATTCACAAGATAAAAGATTAAATAATTTATATTATTAAAAGACATGCATGTGAGTTAGAGAAGAAAATTGTGTCTCATTTGTTAACCGTACTTTGAATAAAAAAAATTACAAATATATTTTGAAAAAATACTTAATTTCTTCTCTGTATAATTTGCTTGGTTTTTCCCCTTTTGAAAATAAATCTTTCAATGACTCTGCGGATATTCTGAAGTTTAATTTAGCAGACAACGAAAATCAATGGTTTTTTTTTTTGCTATTACAAGACAGAAATTACCAAAATATCATTTGATTGTAGATTAATATCATCCTAATTCTTGTTTTCCTTTTGTTAAGCTATTTTTGCTTAATCTTGAAAGTGAATATTATTAATCAAACCACGGCTGAAATAAATCGGAATGTAATATATTAAAACCATAGAAATTATGTAGATAGAATATAATTGTCTTTTTCAGTTAGTTAAGTTTTATTATTTCGTGATGTATATCTATTAAATGAAAAACAATTCAAGTGTTACTTTAGATTTGTGAGTAATTTAATTTAAAATTTACCTTAAATTCTAAAGGTTTTAATGAATATAAATAAATATTTATTATTTATCTTTTCAAGCTAATATTTCCTTATTGATAAATTTAAATTCATGTTTTACCTTACATTAAAAGTATTTCAAGGTATTTTTCTAGGCTTGATACCAATAAGAATTATATAATAAAAAAAACTTTAATTACTTTCATGGAATATCACACATTTTTCTAGACATATAGCTTGCAGATTTTTAATTGAAAAGTATTCATAACTTGGGAATTTGTGTTTAAATTTTCTGATGTTTTTACTAGCATAAAATAAAATAAATATAAATAATATGCAATACGTCTTATAAATTTTGAATTTAAATAGTTTTTCTTATTAAAATTCCAAATTTATAAGACAATAAAAAATTAAAGCTAAAATCCTTAAAATGTTATACTTTTTTAAATAAAAAAATTTAATATTTTGATATTTGTATTAAAAATTAGAGATTGTATAATGAAAATAAGTATATTTTGAAAACCTTTTTCTAACATTCCAGTAACTTATTAATTATTTTACTCTATTTTTACTTTAACAAAATTGTTAGTTTGCAAATTTTCTTTATTTACTTAGGTTAATTGAATTGTACATGTAATTTCGTTTTTTTAACATTAGGTTATATTTGTGTTTTGCAAAAATTTTAAGCATTATTATTTTTTAAAGCAAAAAAACCATTTTTAAATACTTTTGTTAGAAATTATCAGTGATATTGGAATAACATCAATTTCTATCATAAATAAAAATCTATTCTTCCTTAAATATTTTAGATAGTAAACTTTTTTTCGAAAATTTGGAAAAAAAAAGAAAGTTTGAAAAATAAAATTTCAACTGTATAACATGAGTTCATTGCCTTTTTTGAGTTTTGTTTCAAACATATTATAAATTATTAATTTTTAGACTTAAAGAAACTATCGAAAACATTACATAATTTTCGTAGGAATCACGTATTAGTGTTATTATATCGTTTCTATAAGGAACGTGTGAAATAGTTGCACATCTCACTATTTGTAATTAAGAAATTTGGATTTACATGCATAATTATTCCTCAAAATATGTAAAATATATAAAAAGAACTAATTTGTTCACCATTAAAGAATCTCAGATAGTGTTGTTGTTGTTGCTAATCCCAGATGGTCCATTTCCAATACTAGACGAACTCCACAAGTCCATAAACAGCAAGGAAATCCAAAATATATAAGGTTCTTTGAAGAAGCTTCTTCCGAGTCAAAATTCATGCAGCTCAAGATATACTCAGCTGATGCCTGTTCAGCTTTACATTTTGTTCTTGAATATTTTCAATTATTAATTGAAATAAACAAATAAAAGTAAATGATATTTCGAGTTAATTTTTTAAAGCATTTTTATTTAAAAAAATTCTGGACATTATAAATATGAATAACTGCCTCAAAAGTAAAGGATGCTGAAGAAGTGGGTAGACCTTGCACCTAGAGAATATTTTAGTTGATGGATAAATTATTGCCAGACAAACTGACTTTATAATATAACAATGATATTTGCTTGACTGATAAAAATGCGTTTTTTAAACATTGGGGTAAAAAAAATAGAATCACGATTTGTACATATTAGAAAAACAAATGAAAAATTAGATTCGTAAGAAAATATCTTTTTTAGTTGATTGTATGTTTTTCCATGGCTGGCAGCACATTTAAGCATTTTTGCAGCATCCAGCCAATGAGGGTATTAGTAAAAAGTTGAGGTATTCTATTCCACTTCTTCAGAGAACTCTTTCGAGTTTATGAGGAGCACATCTCAGCAAGCAGAAAGGAACTGGACATCCGTCAGCCATTTGGCCTCACCTATTCTATCAGTGGTATTCTATTCCACTTCTTCAGAGAGCTCTTCCGAGTTTATGAGGAGCAATTCCAAACAAACAGAAAAGAACCGGACATCCATCACCCATTTGGCCTCACCTGTTCTGTCAATGGTATTCTATTTCACTTCTTCAGAGAGCTCTACCGAGTTTGTGAAGAGAATATCCTAGAGAACAGAAAGGAACCGGACACCCATCATCTATTCTGCCTCATCGGGTCTTTTTTAATACTAATATCGCCTTATAGAAAGTTATTGTACTAAATTTTATATCGTTATTCTTAATGGGTTTTAACTCATATCGTATAGTTTGGAAAACGTAAATAAATTTGCCTGTTAAAAGTATTTATGTTTGCATTTAATGTATTTCATGTTAAAGTGAAAATAAATATTTAAATTTCCTTTACGCTTTTTTTACTACTTCCAGATGATTTAGTTATCACACATTCAGCCTTTTTTTAAATTTATATATGAAATTTAGAAATGAATTTCTTTCTTCTGTATAATGTAAAACTGACTAATTTAACATTAATCTTAATTTATATTGCTTTTAATTATCATGATAAATTTTAATTGTCATCGTTAAATTTATAATAATAATAATTCCATTATAAAAATCAAAATAATTAAAATTCATAAAATTCAAAACTTTCCAATACAGTACCTTTTTTCTTATTAAAATTTGCAAAGTTATGCTATAATATCTAATTTTGTATTTTAAAGAATTTATGTATTCAAAAATTTGTGAAATTTTTGACAAATACCAAAGAGATTTAAGATACCAAATATGTTAGTACCAAGTAACATATCGCTAAGAATAAAATAATGCATAAATATTTGTATCGGAAAATCTTCTTTAAGAAATATCTGATTTTTTGTGTAAAAAGTGCGGGTCATGCCTTAAAAAGAATGACATATTCATTTCTACATTTTTCACTTTTAACTAATTCCGTAAACAAATTTCTAATGAAATTTATATATACTTATGCTATTTCTGTGCAAACTTTAGTATGAAAACGTCAATATGAAGGTAAGTAATATGTGTTCCTAATCAAAATCAATCTCGAAAAATATTAATTCATGAATTAATATCGTTGTATATAACTTTGGAATTATTTGCTGAAATTTAAAAATAAGTATTAGTGCAATTTAAATTGTAAGAGATTTCAAAAAAATATTCTTAAAATTTGTGCTTTTTTTTATAGTAATGTTTTTTCAATGTCATATAGCTTTATGCCCTATGACTTGATAATAACAACTTAAATCTAGTGCAATAATCAATTATAAACACTTTTCATTCAATTGAGCAGGCAGTTGTCATAGAAAGAAATTTGACGGTGAAGTTGAATTTCCATTTATTGCTGTGATTCAATTTAAAGCTTGGCTAACGCCCAATTATTACCAATTTCTAATATTCTTCATGGCAAGGTCACTTTACAGGCTACCTCTAACAAACAGTTTTTTTTAATTCCTTGCAAATTTATGAAAGCATGAAGATTCCCTTAAAAAGAAGAATGGCATTTGTCACGATATTCCAAAATGTCAAATATTCTGATGTATAAGTGTAAGCAATTTTTTTTCATTTTTTAGATGTTTACTTTTAAAGTAATAACGTGGAATGCTAATAACAATTTATCGCAAGACCAATTTAGTTCTGGGACTGTTAACTGCCTACTACTGTACTTAAAAAAAAATCTTAACTTTTCTTTCACTAAGCAAAATTATTATAAGAAAAGTAAAGCTGAGTAAATAACTGCATTTAGTGTCTTTACACAGATTCTATTTCTGAATAAATAAAATTAAAATATTTTTGTGCGCATGAAGGATAACTTCTACGTCACTAGGGTTTATTATTTAAGTCTTTCTGATCTTAGTTGAGAGTAGTCGCTTGTTTCATTTTATGCATGTATATGATATTTCCAGTGCTTCTAAGATAATGGTAAGAGAATGTTTTCTTTAAATAATAAATTAATATATTTTTATTAGCTTATTTTAATGATCCTTTATTAAAAGCACTATGCTTCATTAGAAATATACATATAGTTTAATTTATTATGTTTTTATTGAAATTTTTAATAAATCATTTAAAAATTAAAAGTAGAGTTGAATTGATGAATTTAATGGCTGAATTAATATTAGCATATAGGAAACCATTTTGAGAATTTCACTTTGAATATACATTTAGAGTTCCAACAATTATTAATACTTAACTGTTTGTGTTTATACATGTAAATGTTTATTAATTTTTTAAATATTTTATTTTTTATCGAGAGAAAAATAATCTTCTTTATTTAAATATCTTTGTTTCAGTCGCATGTTATCTTATTGAATATATTTATCTTTAAATTTAAAATTAAAAAGGACATAATTCTATCTCAATGCATTACTATCTTACTCAGAATATGAAATATCCTCATAAATGAAAAATAAAAATGGAATTTAATAAGCAATGTGTATCAATATATTTTGGCTTTAAAAATATGGGTAGTATAAGAGATTATAAGTCATGGTACCAAACATTTTTTTTATACTACGCCCGACCTTGGTTTTTCAACCATCAGTCTCTGTCGGGCAGCCCAATACAATCTTGAGGTGAATGAAAAGTCATCTTCCGCAGAATTTCTATCTGCGACGTCCGAAAGTCCAGGGCAAGTGAAAAGGTGGTCACCAGTCATATCCTCTAGTCCGCAAAAAGGGCAGATTGGAGAGTCCCTCAAACCCAAACGGTGAAGGTGTTTTTGCAGATAATCATGCCCAGTTTTAAGGCGAAAATTTGCCACTCCCACAGATCTGTGGAGGTTACACGGAATAGGCTTTGTTAGTAAGGAAGCCCATGCTTTCTCCTTTATGCACATCTTGTAAATATTTCTACGATAGGAGGCTATATTTGACTTAATAAGCCTTTTAACAGTATGGTACTCCAAGGCTGGAGAAGGCTGTTGTAGATTTGAGCCAGCCTTTGCCAATAAACACGTACCAAACATAAACCATTTTAATTATTTTACGCTGTAACTGAATTTATCATTGATCATGACAGTAATTTTTATAAGTATTCTACTCTTTAACATGTCATTTATCATAAAATTTTAATTTTTAATATGTTTAATATATAGGAACTTTTATTTCAAAATGTTCCTATTTAATTTTATACAATAATTGTTTACGTAGAGAAGATTCATATAATGCACATTTTAAATTTTCTGAAATCTCTACAATATATTTTAAATAAATTGGATATGAATTTATTACCTATAAATTTTTAAAATGCAATAAATGAAAATTAATGATAAAAATTTCAATAGTAAATTCGATTTCTATTTTATTGAATTTTACTACTATAAAAAGTGAATTTGTTAATTTCTGAATTTTTAAACTTTTATGATGGGGTGCAACCTTTAAATATTTTTAAAAAAATAATACTTTTTAAGATATCAAATATTTTTATTTTACAGTTTAAATATATTGTAACCAAATTTAGGGCATATTTTTTTACTGAATAAGTGTGAAATTTAGCACATATTTAAGAGCTAAGATTTTATTTCATAATCAATTAACAATGTATTTAAATGAAATACAAAACTATACTTAATTACTATTATAAATATTTGATGTTATGTAATACCAAATATTTAGTTATTGCAACAAATATATGTTATATTCTTATAAAAAATTTTCTGCTTAAATTAGATTTGAGCTCAAAGTCACTGCAAAATTTTATTTATCAAAAGCTCCTAAATAAGATTTGAATGTATTGCGAATAAAACCATCATATTTTAAAAGGATTTATAAAAACATATATATGTTCATTTTTAATAATATTATATTTCAATTTCAATTATTTTTATTTTATATTTGATCAAGTTTATAAGTATAAGAAATCAACTTTGTAAATTTTTATATTGAAAGGTTTTCTTTTTAAATAATAGTAGACTTACTTAATGAATTAAGGCATATAAAAAATTCATCAGACTAAATAATATATTATACTCTTCAGTTTAAATGTAATAATAAATGCATTAACTTCATTGATTCAATTTTATTGCCAAACAATATTAATGCATTAAGCGATTGATAATCTTTCTGACGAAATTAAATATTTTGGAATGTATGGAAAAATTTAATTTTAAATCATGGAAACAATTGACATTATATTTTCTGAGTATCTTCCTTGTTTTAAGTAAATTAATTTTATATAAATTTTAAATATATAAATCTTAGAATTATCATTATTATCTAAAATACTAAATTTTGCATAATAACTATCCATGCACTATTTTGTAAATTAATCTGTAATTATTCTAATTGAAAAGATATTATTTCTGTGATATTAATTTTAAATATAGATTGTAGATATATTTTCGAACTGAGAGGAAATGATTAATTCACAAATCTGGGCAATAGTGATCTCTGTGTATGTTCTCTCTGGACCAGAAGACCCTCCTTTCACCCGTTTCGAACTGGAACATACAATCAAGCACTTAAATATTTCTAAAGCGCCGGGATTGGACGGCTTGGACAATCAAATAATGAAATTACTTTACCTTACGGCGCCAAATCTCCTCCTGCAATATCTAAATATATGTCTTAAACTTACATACTTTCCCAAACACTTCAAAAAAAGTAACGTAATATTCTTTCTGAAAAAGAATAAAAACCCAGGAGATGCAACATCTTATAGTCCAATCTGCTTACTTCCTGCCTTGGGAAAAATCTTAGAGCGATTAATATTAAACAGACTAAAGCATTATGTATTCAAAAATAATGTCATTCATCCAAACCAGTTTGGTTTTATAACGAATAAGTCTACAGAACATGCCCTACAATCAACACTAATTACAATCAATCGTAACAAGGACCAAAACCTCTACTCAGCATTATTAAGCTTAGACATCTCTCAGGCCTTCGATTCCCTGTGGTGGCCGTGATTAAAGAAAACACTTACAACCCTTCAAGCCCCAGCCAATATTGTCAAAATACTTATCAGCTTCTTAAGCGACCGTGAATTTTACACGTCTTATGACGGAGGCCAAGTGTTCTGTAAACAGTCAAGAGGATGTTCCCAAGGCTCTGTAAGTGGACCTCTGCTGTGGAATTTATACTTTAACGCTATTCTCAATTATAATTGGCCGAATCACACTACAGTTATAGCCTTCGCAGACGACACGCTACTTATTGTTAATGGCTCAACAAAAGAAAATCTCAAACAAAACTGCAATCAGTCTCTAGATATCTTTTCCAAACTGTGTGAAAGTTTAAAATTAGAGATTTCCATCCCAAAAAGCAAAGCTATGATAATTGGAAAACATGATAAATCCTTAAGATCCAACCCAAAATTAACCCTACTAGGTAAAAGCCTAAAGCATGCAAAAGTATTGCCTTATCTAGGAGTCCAAATAGATAAGAATCTAAATTTCCTCGCTCATATCAGATCACTTAAGCCAAAAGTTCTCCCCATCGCACAAAACTTACGCTCAATGATTGGTTATAATTGGGGACTAAAGAGTAAATTTCTAAAAATAATATATAGCACCGTAGTAGAAAAAATAATTTCATATGGTTCTTCAGCTTGGGCTTTGCCCTTAACCTCAAGGAAAAAAGCCCAACTGTCATCACTGCAAAGGCACTTTACCATACTAATAACTAAGACATTCAAAACAACATCAACAGCTGCCGCAAATGTCTTGGCTGGTCTTCCACCCTTGCACCTAACATTAAAAGCAACTACAGTTAAGACAAAAGTCCTACAATTGTGCCAAGATGCAACTCTTGAAGACAACACTGCCCTGCTCTTCTCTAACTATGAATATCCGTACAATAAAGATGAATTACATCCGATTATCAGAAGCCATCAAACTAAAATTTTCAATCTGCCAAAAGCATCATCTAATCCAGTTATGATAACAACACGATTTAATATTTATACTGACGGGTCTCATTTAGATAATCAAACAGGAGCAGCATTTGTAGTTTTTGAAAACTCCAATCTACTGCATCAACATCTCATAAAACTACACAAGTATAATTCAGTCTTTCAGGCAGAAAAAAGAATCAGGCAATAAAAGAATCACTGCTTTATTTGATCCAGCATAAACTACAAAGTGTCACAATTTGGACCGACAGTTTATCTTCCCTAATGGCTTTAAATAACCCGTTACACAAATCCCCAATAATAAGATCCGTTCAAAGTTTACTTTTTCACAACCAGAATACGAACATCCAACTAAGTTGGTTAAGAGCACATACTGGAATCACGGGGAATGAGGCAGCTGATCAAGCGACAAAACAAGCAGCAACCCATCCAACTCTTCCGTTGACACCTTTAAAGTGGTCCAGAGCCAGTCTGAAATCAAAAATTAAAAATTATATACAGCAAAGCTGGCAATCTCTATGGAACAACTCGCCGAATGGTCACCATACAAGAAGACTAATACCAAAAGTTTCATCAGATGTGCTATATTCCAATCCCTTAATTTGAAGGTCACCCCTCATTGGGAATTGTAACGGATTTGTGCTAATTTATTCAGTTTTCAATCTGCTCAAATTTTGTAATAGTGCGTCAAGAAAAAGTGTGCTTATCAACCATATTAATTGAACACTTTAAAAAAAAAAAAAAAAAACTTTTTTTTTTTATTATTTTTGTGCAATGGATACAATATTAATCAACATGAGAGGCTAAATTAAAAGATAAAAACGAAAACATCAGAGAACCGGATGGGAGCGGAAATTCAGAGTTCCGAAGCCTTCATTTTGGATTCTTCATTCACAGTAGGCTGAAAGCATTTTAAATTTTCAATCAAAGTAGGCTGAAGGCATTTTTGATTCTTCAATCAAAGCAAACTAATTATGGACAGTTCGAGTAAATCCCCGCAAGGGGATGAGCTGATTGGCTACCAACGCGGTAGTTCTGTTGATAATGCTTCAGCCACCACACGACTCTTTGAAGTTGAACAAGAAATCCTAATGGTTTTAGCCAACAGCAAAGCCAGCATCCCCCTCCAGCAAAAGATCCGGAATGGAGTCTCGGAGCTACTTAAGATTGCATTTTCCCAGATCGAGAGGAACGCCCACCTTGAAGGAGAGGTAAAAGCACATGTCAGCATGGCCCAGCAGACACAGGCAAAGACCTTTGCCCAAGTTGCAGCCAGCAAGCCAGAAAGACAGGGGCAGAAAAAGCAAAGAGAGACCAGTCGTTCCAGAAACCGCAGAGAAAAGTCCAGGCAGAGGCAGCAGCATGTAGTCGTCATCTACCCCACCAAGGAGAGCACTTCGGAGGAGACCAGAGAACTTCTTCGAAAGAAGATCAAACCAGCCAGCATGGGATTTAACATTGCAAAAATGAAGCCTGTCCGCAAAGGAGGAGTCCTGATTGAGACCCAGAGCAATCAAGACTTAGACAAACTCATCGAAGAGGTGAAGAAGAACGACACCATCAGGGAAGCAGTCAGTATCCAAAAGCCAGCCAAAAAGAACCCCCGTATCGTGCTCTTTGATGTAGACAAGGAAATCTGCAAGGAAGAAATTATACACCAATTAAAGTCACAAAATCAACTGGATGAAAAAGTTGAAATGGAACCAATCTTTAGCTACAAAAGCCGATTTGGAAACAACTGGGTCATTTCAGTTAACGGAGAAGGTTTCAACGTCATCAAAGACAGAAAGAAGCTATACGTGGGATGGACATGCGTCAGATTCCGGGAATATCTCCGAGTCACACAATGTTTCAAGTGCCTACGTTACGGCCATCATGCTAAAGACTGCAAGGGCCAGGAAACCTGTGGGAGATGTGGAGATAACCACCTGAGCAAAGACTGCAAGAACGAGCTTAACTGCTGCAACTGCTCTGATTTTAACAAAAAGGGAAATACCAAGGTAAGTACTGGTCATGATGCCAGAAGCAAGTGCTGCCATATTTATGGGAAAGAGATTAACAAATTAATCCTCAAGACCAACTATGGATATTAAAGACAAGAAGCAAGAACTAAAGTTGAGCCACCTGAATCTGCACCACTGTAGAGCGGCGAATCTCCTGTACTCCCAAGACATTAAGAACTTGGATATTGACTTTGCCTCAGCAAATGAACCGTACATATTCAATAATTCCATCACAGGCTTCTCTCTGGACTATGTTATCATTCCTTCTAAAGACCTTAAGGCAGCCATCATTGCTAAAAAGAATTTCATCATTAGTCCGATTTTTTCGGCTGATGAAATCATCATCATCAAAGTGAAGGTAGATAATGATTTCCTCTTTATCTGCTCTATTTACAGCCCTCCTTCAAGGAATATTCAATCTTCAATTGAACCGCTTGAGAGTCACATTTCCAGCAACCCCAATGAGAAATGGATCATTCTTGGCGACTTTAATGCCAAATCTTCGGCATGGAGTCCAAGACGTACTGACCATCGAGGTGAGCTGCTTCTAGACTTCATAGCTCGTCAGGACCTGATTGTTGAAAATGACGCCAACAGCCATCCTACCTTCTCCAGTACCATTGGAGAGAGCTGGATTGATCTCATGATCACTAAGAACCTGTCTAATGATGATGTCAGAAATTGGAAAATTAGAGACTGCATTACTGCCAGTGATCATTGTCTCATGACTTGTGAGATTGGAATCAACAGGGTACATAAGCGACACAACTGGAGATGGAACACAAAGACCTTGGACTGGGAGAAGTTCAAGCTCAGCCTTCCAAGACTGATTGAGGAATACCCACTCGATGAGATATCAGACATCAACGAAACCATTGATAAGATCGAGGAGAAACTCAGTAAGCTTTGTCAACGTCATAAGAGGAAATTGAAACCAGCCTCCAACTCTAACTACTGGTGGACGCAGGAACTCACGATGGAAAGAAGCAGAGTTCGAGCTTTACGGCGTAAATTCCAGAAAGAATCGGATCCTGAACTGCGGAAGAAAAAGAAGATGGATTTCAAATTGGCAGCCTCCTGCTATAGAAAGAGAGTTCAGGATACTAAACAACGTGCTTTCCGGGATTTTCTTGACAATGTGACTAACTCAAATGCTTTCGGCAGTCATTACAAAATAATCCGAGATAAACTCCGCAGACCTCAGATTGCTGACCTCGTCAGACTTGACAACAATGAGCTGGCCAAAGATGTCACAGAATCAGTCAATGCAATCCTCGAGTTTCACTTTCCCATGACTCCTCTTAAAGTGAATGATGCTCTTGACTACACCTCTCCTCCTCAACCAGCTTTCACGGTCCATGAAATTGAGGAAGCAATCAAAGACACCGACTTTAATAAGGCTCCAGGCTATAACGGCATCTGTTTGGACGTCTACGCTGAGCTGTTCTACACCAACAAGGACTGGTTCCTGGGAATCCTCAACAAATGCCTAACACAAAGTTCGTTTCCCAAAAACTGGAAAATTGCAAAGGTTGCTCTAATCCCAAAAGATGGTAAGGATAAATCGCTCAGAGATTCTTACAGGCCCATCTGTCTCCTGCCCGTATGGGGGAAGATTCTCGATAAGGTCATTATGAGGAGGCTTTACTACTTCTTCATTGAAAATGGACTGCTCCATAAAAATCAATTTGGATTCCTCAGGGGCAAAAGTACCTGTGATGCCCTTACAGAACTTATCAACCGCATCAAGCAAAATAAGCAGAACAACCTCTTCTCCTGCCTGATTTCGCTGGACATTAAGAATGCCTTTAACAGCTCCAGGTGGAATGACATACTGCGTTTACTCAGAAAATTCCAGACACCTGCTAATTTGTACTGGATGGTGAGCTCATTTCTTAAGGACAGATTCTACCTAGATGATAATAAGAGACTGGTACCATACAACATCGGGGTTCCTCAAGGTTCAAGTCTTGGACCTTTCCTATGGCTTATCATTGCCAATGAGTTGCTGACTAAAGATTTTGGCCCTAATGCCCATTGCCAGGCCTTCGCTGATGACGTAGCAATACTGTTGGATGCGAAGTCCTATTTCAAATTCACGAAGTTGGCCATGAGGCCCCTCAAGATAGTAGAAGACTGGACCAAGGAATTCGGACTCAAACTAAGCTTAAATAAGTGTAAATACTCTATTTTTACTAGGAGTAAGGACATTACCCGAAGACCAGGCATCTCGCTCTCCGGAAACAGAATCACCTACTCTGATGAACTGAAGTACCTCGGACTTATACTGGATCCCAAACTGACCTGGATGGCGCACCTGAACAATGTCAAGAACAAGATTGACAGCCTCCAAAACAAGCTAGTCAGAATCTCCCGAGTCTCGTGGGGACTAAAGCCAAATATCCTGAAGCTCATCTACTGCAGCGTCATTGAGAGTACCATCCTCTACGGGTGTCAGGTCTGGTATTCCAGCACTGCCAAGATCAACAACAAGCTCCAGCAAATCCAACGTATTGGACTCCTGAAAGTTACGAAAGCTTATCGTACTACCTCCACCGATGCACTCCAAATCCTGGCAGGAGTCCCACCGATCTTCCTCAAAGCGGACGCCCTTCAAAAGAGATTCAAGTTGTGGAATCTTGGGTCCACAATCCACATCAACGAGACTGATTGGAACCCTTGCAATGCCTGGACCAAGGTCCCAAGTCTCACCCCACCATGGACGACCAACCCTTGGACTTGGAATATGGAACAGGTCCACGAAGACTTCTACGCCTTCACGGACGGCTCGAAGATTGGCAATAGAGTCGGCTGTGCGTCTCTCATCTACAGAAACAATGAGCTGATTAAGACCATTCAAGCCCGACTTAATAACACGGCTTCAGTGTTTGAGGCAGAAGCAACCGCAATCCTGCTAACCATCAAGCACGCGATCTCCCAAGATTACCAGAAATGCCACATCCACACAGACTCTAGGTCAGTACTCTTGGCGTTGGCTGGAAGGCAAGACTCAAGTGATACAATACAAGAGATTGTCGAGATCTGCAAAGGACGAGAGAGACAATTCGCCTTGCACTGGGTCAAGGCTCATATTGGTATCACCCAAAATGAAGCAGCAGACGTTGCAGCGAAGCAGGCCACCCAATTAGACAACATTGACATCACTGTTAAATTCAGCAAACAGCAGTTCCGGACACTTACCATCGAGCACGAGACTTCTATGTGGCAGCACAGATGGGAGACCTCCAACAAATCCAGGAGACTCTTTGAACTCTTCCCGAAAGTTTCACGGAAAAGACTACAAGGGGACTTCTTCCTAAACCAGCTTCTTACCGGGCATGGAGTCTTCGGCACCTATCGCAGCAGATTCCATGGGCAATCAGATGTCTGTCCACATGACGGCGATGTACATGATCCGGAACACCTTCTCTTCCACTGTAGCCGCTACTCCAACATTCGGGAAAAAACCTTTCCCAAGAACTTCCACCAACTACACATCAAGCAGCTCCTCCCTCTTAAAGAATTCAGGAAAGGTGCCAAGGAAATTCTGCAGGCTGAACTCCTCTTTCAGCTCACTGACTAACCTCCACCTCCTCCTTCCTTGTACATATGTTTTGTGCTGTATCTTTCATAATTAAGGCCATCCGGCCCTCTACCAGCCACAGTGAGTCCCAACAGAACCCCTTTTGCCCCTTCGGTTTGGACAGTCCATTAGAGCTCTACTCACACGCCCTGGCCAAGTGCTGAGCCTGGGTTCCCTCCATGATTACTGTCCGACGACGTTCTCCACCGTATACCTTCGGGTGGGACGGTGCTCTTTGGTAATGTTATTACCAAAGTTATTATTCCATATTCCAATCCTTATTTAAATTGTATCTTAACAAACCATGCGCCCTGCCCCAGCTACTTCCACAGAATTAACAAATCCAGATCTCCATCTTGCATCTGTGGCCAAATTGGTACACTACTGCATTATATCACAGAATGTCCTCAAACCAAAGATCTACATATCAAAAAATCATCTATTCAAACCAACTACCAGTTCCTAAAATTCTGCACAACGAACAAGTTCAGAACAAAAAAATTAATACAAATAATTACTTTCCTTCATGAAAAAGGACTCCAAATGTGTAAAGACCTGGCTGCTCACCAACAGGAACCTTATAACTCAGAAGCAGAGTCAACAGATCTCGAAAATTAACTAAATTTTTCAATTCAAGTAACAAACAAACTAATCACCAGTTTTTCAATTTCCAAAATTACTAGTACTTTGTACTTATCTAAATTTCAAGACATGTAAAGAACTAATTACATTTTATTCCTATAAACTTCTAAATTTCATTAACTATAATCAATTTCTGTTCGTAAATTATGTAAATATTTCAGCCATCCTTACTTAAATTTATTTAGATCTTGTTAACATTTATTTTTCTGTTTCACTTGATCCTATGTTATTAATTCTGTTATTTCAAATTTGTATTCCGAACTGTGATACAGTGGTCTACTGTGTAGATCACTGTAGGCTTGAAAGCCCCACCGTTGTAAAGCATTCGTCTCTCAAACAATGTGTCGAGCGTTCTGGAGAACCTCTCAAGGCTCAAGCTCCCAGATTACGGTTCCCAGCGGGCACCTGGCACTCCGTGCAGGGTGTCCGACATTCTAGACTGAAGTAGAGGCACAACCTGATAGCCAATAGAAATAGAACAGGGCCTCTTCTTCTCGTTGTCTATCTGTCTGTGTATGTTCTCAAAAATGCTAATTACTTTTGAAATACTCTTAAAATGCATGTATATGCCTGAAAGGTTTTTTAAAAATCGGAAAATATTTCGAATATCTATTGTATATGTCTTTGTGATTTATAATCAGGTAATATTTTTATCACGAATATGAAATAAGTACTTGAGCAGTGAGAGAAAAATACACAATGAAAATAACTTCTAATATATGGCACGAATAACTCAGTTGTTGTTTTACAAATAAATTAATACGTTTATTTATTTTTTCATTTAGATTACACAGTTTTTATCCATATGCTTTTATGTCTTCGTACTAGTTGCTTACACGAATGCTGTTCTTCGTAAATGTGTTCCAAATGCCGCAGAAATCCTTGAGTTCCAAGTTTCAGGGTGTCCGAAATTCAATAAAAGATGTGAACTGGTTCAAGGATCCACCGTAAACATATCTGTCACATTTCAACCGGATACTAATTCAAGTGATATCTTAGTTTCCCTTTATGCGACGATTGGATTTTCTTCTATGATGCTCAGTGATTATTACACAGATGCTTGTAAAACTGGTTTGAACTGTCCTATTAGAAATGGTGAAATATATATGTATAATTATTCACAGCAAATTCCAAAATTTCCCATAAAAAAATTTCCTGCCAGCTTAATATTTAAATTAAGAAATGCAAAAAACAGTTTGAATAATATCGTTTGTCTGCAATTTGATGCAAATTTCGTTTGATTTCAAATTACTTTAAAATTCCTTAAGAAAAGTGGAAATGAATGGTGTATTTTGATTAATAGGTAGTAAATAAAATAAAAATACTTTTATTATAATTATTGAGAATTTTTTATTATAATGAATTAAAATCTGATAATGACATTTAAATAACATAGTCTTTAGACTAGAATAACATTTACATAAATCATTTCTTCTTATCGACAAATGACAGATATCAGTCCCTCGTAAAAATATGACATTTCCATGTACACTGTCCTAGATTTGATATTGTTTTTTGAAAACAAAAGACTTCACAATTGTCATATATGTATTCATTCTTAAGGAAATCAATAAGAATTCTAAGACATTGACTATGACAATGTGATTAAATTAACCACACAATTTTATTGACCTTTTTGAAACTGAAGTAAGATATCAGTCCCTCGTAAAAATATGACATTTTTATGGACAATGACCTAGATTTGACAGTTTTTTTTTTATTGTTTGTAATAAATATGTTTAAGAAAATATAAGGTACTTCATATTATCTGATTCTGAAGGTTTTGTTTTATTTTACAATTTAAGTTTTATTTTACAATTCATTGTACTCAGCATTTGTTTTTACGAGTGCATAACGTAAAGTCTCAATTGTCTTTAATTCTAAAAAAACATGCAGTCATATCATATCCCGATAGAAAGATTGTGGTACCTGACTATCTAATCTTGATATTTTGTTCTTTTAGCTTATATACAATAAACACGTATTCGTATTCTGAAAATTTTTACATATTTTTAAAAATTTTGTTATTGCCATTAGTTTTAGACTTGTATTTGCCTCATTTATTTTTAAATTTCAGTAGCATTTTTACCAATTACATATTCTCGCAGCTCTCAAACTAAATATTAAAAATTAAATGTCTTGTATTTATTCTTCATTTAATTTGAAATCTAAGTGAAATTTTTAGCAGTGCTTAAGGAACATTAGAGATAATTTTCTTCTTAACAGCATTTACTACCAATGGTAAATGAATATTTGATCTTTACAGATTGGATATCCACTATTTATATCAAACATCTTGAATTAAAATTAACTCCACTGTGTGTGTGTGTATTTGTCTTAACAGTAATCAAGCGAGTATTCAAATTGTATGTGTCTTCTTCATGGTTGTCAAACAATATATATTCTTAATTTGTATTATTTTTTTGTAAGAAGAAAACTTTACAAGTAATGAAATTAATTCCTTTGATCTTTGTTTTCTTATTGTTTCAATTAATCTCAATAAAAGCTTATTGAAAAATTGATTGTGTCATAATTTCTCAACCAAACTTTCAACACCTCTTCGGGGATGTAGGACTCTACAATGTAAACAGTATCGTTGCGTATATATCACTAGTCATTCCAATAAATTCGAAAGCTCTTAAGTAGGATACTAATTTTACACAGAAATATGTTATATTAAACTACCTTTTCTGATTGGTAGCATTTTTACTGTGAGTTTTAGCATTTCTCAAATATAAAATTATTTTATATAAATAATCTCTTCTCTGTTTCACACCTAATTTCTTTGCTCTAAATTATCTTATCCCAATTCTCAACTGTTGGATAAAGGTGTCTACAATATCCTACGTTTCAGCACCTTGCATAGTTGCCTGTAGAAAATAATGAAACTTGTCTTCATTTTCTAAAAATGTATCATTATTTTATTCGCTTAAGCCCAATCCAGAATGATAAACAATCTTTAACATCTCCAAACTTTTATTTCTATTTATAGTTCTTTTTATAGTATTTTTTCTATATTTATTCTCTAAATTACTGATTAATTTACTGACTTAGTAAGATGTGTTAATACTGTTTGACTACTAAAAAATGGTGAGTAAATTTTGCGCCTTGGTGATGGTTGTGGACTTTTCTCCATGTTTTATAGGGCGACAGATGATTTGACCAATGAAATGTGAGTTATTCAGTTGGGCGTAAGAGGGTTAATGGGAAATTGTGAGTTGGAATAAATTATAACTGTCTGGATAGTCCAAAGCGTTGAAGAAGAAGTGTAAGGTAGTAGTTTATTGAAGACAAATAATTATTAGGAAATATGCAGTATACATGAAGTGACCCAGATGCACATTATCCCATCCCGCATATCGACCAGCACACCCGATATACAGACTAAGGAGCAGACCTCTGTGATTGAATGAAAAAAAAGAATATTAATTTAATAAAAGGACAGCGGAAAAGTGTAGACCCTTGTGACGCTATTCGTTAAAATTCTCGTGGGTTTCTCAATTCTCCTACTGGTGGTTGGATAACAGCAGTTATGAAAATAATTATTAGTAGCAAATTGAAACATTTAAATTTAAGTTACGAAAAGATAAATCATATTTTGAATGTGGAGAGCCATTAGCCAATCATAATGTTGAAAACCGCATGTCCGTAACTTTATCTGGGGGTAAGCCATCATAAAATATTGTTATTATAATTTTTACGTTATTGAAGTGGTGCAAAAATGTAATCGAAAAAATCAAAATTAATGAGACAGTCTAACCCGTATTCCTAAGCACAGCAGAGATGGTTTTGCATGAGAATTATAAAGATTAGAAACATTTTTTAATTCATAAGATTTAAAAAAAATTTATAAAAATAAATAAATAAAAATTTTGGTTTAGAGCATATTTGTGGTCAGGGTAGGAAATTTTAACTAAATTGAAGTTAATAAAGCTGATTCGGAAATAAACTGACGCTAAGTTATTAATTTAAAATCATTTAATATCTGATTTATTTATTTTAATTTCATTTAAAGAAAACCTTTGGAGCTAAAGCAGAAGGAGGCTTTAAATAAGAAAGAAATTTTTACTAGATTACTTAAAAAAAGAGGGGGGTGGCTTTGAGACAATTGGGGCGAAGTTTACATGTATATTTAATATGAGGAGGCGTGATCAGCAGATTTGTAACCAAAATTTTCTAGGTGACCGAAAATTGCTTATAGATAAAAAAAACAAAAAGAAACATGAAGTCTTGTCTAGTCAAATCTCATGTCTCTGAGGCAATTAGAGTACGAGATATAAAAATGTTATGGGAGATGACCATAGTTAAAAGTTTGAAAAAAATTTAATATTTTAAATGCAGAAACCTTGAGAACTGTACAGGAAATAATTATTTAATAGTAAAAAGAAACATTTGCAGCTAACTGTCTAAATTAGTAAGTTATTAAAGAAATATATAAATTAGGCATTAAAGCTATGACCATTCCTCTATTACTATGTCCTGCACTACCACTAGGATCAATTCCCAAGCCCAGTAAATTAAGTATCATTATTTGAACCACTATAGACATAATTAAATGAAACAGGAATAATAGCCATATGAATATTTTTATGTTAGTAAAAAATTTATTTCTGTAAAAATTAAAAAATAATAATAAATAAATAAATAATTGGGGTTTTAGCATGGGAGGCAAAAGCATTCAAATGCATTTGGCCAATTGTTAAAGATTTGTAAAGGACTTAAAGTTAGCCTGGATGCAAATATGGAGAAGAAATTCACCTGTTAAATTTGAGTTAAATAATTTGAAAATTTTTAATTTAAATAAGCTGGTAATGCAAATGAAACATAAGCTAATTATGATTCAATTACATAAAATTGAATTAATTTACATTTGGGAAAAATAAATAAGTAAAAATTAAAATTTATAAATATAAAGAAATAAAAAAATTATTTTAATAATCAAATAAATAAAGTTAAATTAATAGATAATAAATAAAATTATAACAAGAATTATCCTCTAAATTCCAAACATTAAGTGCAAGAAAAGGCAAGACTTTTAGGCATGAAAATCCTTAAAAAGGTGTTGATAAGAACGTGAAAAAGTTAAAATCAAAGGAAAATTTTTTGAAAAAGTTGAAGTCCAGGACTAGTGTTAAAAATTTTCCAGTCTTCAGATTTAGGCGTAGTTACAGAAGCGAAGTACAAAATTTCATGGAGGATGAAGTTAAAGTCCATTAATTTTGATTCAGCTAGCAGCCCGAAAGAGTATAAGAGCAAGAGAAAAAGACTAAAAAAGAAATATAAGTTAAAATTATGAACATATGATAAGCATTTGTTTTACTAATCAATGACAGCATCATCACAACAAGTAAATTCTTACTAAACCCAAGGAATACAGAATTCCAAGCTGAGGCTCTCGTCATCCTTGAAGCCTAAAGCACGCCTTAAACTCCAAATACCCAACATCTGGTCAGACAACCAATCTACCATTCTAGCCATCAACAACCCCTTACATCGCTCCCCCCTTATTCAACTAATTCAATCACTGATAACCGATGCAGCAAATTCATGTAAATTCACCCTCATCTGGACCAGAGCTCACATAGGCATCCAAGGCAATGAGCTCGCTGACGCAGCTGCGAAAGAATCAACCAAACTTCCAAAAGATGAGCAATATCACCTTGCTAGTCCCAAGCATCCATAAAACACAACCTTAAATCTCAAAAATTAGCCTCATGGCAAACCGCATGGACAATAGCACACCAGAGAAGAACAACTAACAAATTAATTCCAAAAGTCTCCAAGCAACACCTACTAGATAACCCGTATGTAAATTACTTCGAAACAGATCATGGTCCATTCCCAACTTACTTTAAAAAAATAAATAGAACATCTTCATCTCTCTGTCTCTGTGGCATAGAAGGCAATCCTTTCCACTACTTTACAGAATGCATCTACACCACACAGCATCATCTCAAATGCCCTCAAAACCTTAACTACCGCGATTTTCTTTGATTCTGTCTTCGTTCAGCTCACCATAAGAAAAAATTAACACTAATCGCTAAGCACCTCACACAAAAAGGTTTTGATCTGTGCAAGGACAGGAATCCTCCTTCTATCAGCTCGCCAGACGATTCATCAGACTCAGACCTTTAACCTCCTAAGTTTAAGCAAACTTGAACTTTTAGTTAGAGACTTCAAAATTGAAATGACTGTTTTTCCCCAACTAATCACAGATTCAAATATTATGCAGCCACACAATAGTTTCATTCTTCATTTTTTCAATCATTCATCCTTATGTTGTCATCCCTGCCTGATATAGAACTGTAATGTTTTTGATACTGCAAGACCCAATACAATGCTTTAAGGCATCACCATTGTAAATCCTTCATTTTCAACAGCATGCTGGGCGACGGCACAGTTTGGGGACAACCTTTCAACCCCCGGAAGATGCTGCTTGCTCACAATGGTGATGAGTGGACTAAACCCGATAACCGATTGGTACAGAACGGGGTTCACTCTCATCTCCTATGTATGTAAAGTGACCTTGCCATTGAAGAAAATTAGAAATTGGTTATAGGCTTTAGCCAAGGTTTTAATTGAATGACAGCATTAATTGTAACTCCAACTTCACCATCAAATTTGTTTCTATGACATCTGCCTTCTCAATTGAACTAAAATTGTTTACAATTTATCATTGCATTAGATTTAAGTTGTTATTATCAAGTCATAGGGCATAAAGCTATATGACCTTGAAAACAATAATATAAAAATAAGCTCAAATTTTAAGAATATTTTTTTGAAATCTCTTACAAGTTAAATTGCACTAATATTACTTTTTAAAGTTTGGCAAATAATTCAAAAATAATAAACAACGATATTAATTCATGAATTAATATTTTTCGAGATTGATTTTGATTAGGAACACGTATTACTTACCTTCATATTGACGTTTTTAAACTAATGTTTGCACAAAAATAGCATAAGTATGTACAAATTTCATTACAACTTTGTTTACGGAATAAGTTAAAAGTGAAAAATATAGAAATGAAAATGTCATTCTCTATTAAAGCATGGCCCATGCATTTTACTCAAAAAAAATCAGCGGTTTCATAGTGAAGATTTTCGATACAACTATTTATGCATTATTTATTTCTTAATGATATGTTACTTGATACTAACATATTTGGTATCTTAAATCTCTTTGGAATTTGTCAAACATTTCACAAATTTTTGACAGATTTTTGAATAAATAAATTATTTGAAATATAAAATTAGTAATTGCAGCATAAATTTGCAAGTCTTAATAAGAAAAAAAAGAACTTTTTTGGAAACTTTTGAATTTTATGAATTTTAATTACTTTGATTTTTATAATGGAATTATTATTATAAAAAATTAATCACTGACAGCTAAAATTTATCAAGATAATTAAAAGCAATATAAAATAAGATTAATGTTAAATTAAAATTAGTTAGTTTTACATTATAAGGAAAAAAAGTCATTCCTCAATTTCGTATATAAATTTTAGAAAAGGTTAAATGTGTGATAACTAGGTTATCATGAGGTAGTAAAAAAGTGTATCGTAAATTTTATAAATTATTAAATATTTATTTTGACTTTTTCATGGAATACATTAAATTCAAACATAAATACTTTTAGCAGGTAATTTTATTTACGTTTTCCAAACTATACGATATGAGTTAAAACCCATTAAGAATAACGATATAAAATTTAGTACAATAACTTTCTATAAGGCGATATTAGTATTAAAAAGCTTCTGACTCATCCAGAACTATAGGGGTATGTCGAACAACTGATGTACCTAGAAGAAAAATAATTGATAATAAAGTTCATGCAAAAATTAGGCTGTAGGTGGAACATGGATAAAAGTTTCACACTTGTTTAATGCTTGCCTTTCAACATAGTTTAGCCGCAGAATAAGTACGTCAAATCCTGTTGATCTTATTCGTTAATAAGGCTTATGAAGTAAAGAAAGATGACTACCATTAATAAAATTACGCACAACCAAACATAACTCAACTTATCAGCGAATGTTACTTCTCCAAGTTTCATGGCATTTACGTACTTTAGATGTAACATGATGAAAATGCTGTAAATAAAAATAATTTTGGCAGATTACAAAATGCTTAAAAAATGTTGACGGAGTTACATAATAGATGAGAAAAAGATTTAAACTACAAAATAAACAAAAATTGTACTGATAGAATACGAGAAAAATCTTTTAATATATTTCCTGTCATTAAAAAGGGCAGAATGTGCTTTATCTTTTGTACTTACAAGTAGAATCTATTAAAGTTAAGAATTGTCCAAAACTTTCTCAAATGATCTGTTATATTCTAAAGCATTTTGCGTAAGCACTTAAGTAATGTTTTCATCAGCTGGAGAAGACAAATTCTTTGAAATTACTTGCTGTATTACTGTGTACTTCAGTTTCAAAAAGGTCAATAAAATTGTGTGGTTAATTTAATCACATTGTCATAGTCAATGTCTTAGAATTCTATTTGATTTCCTTAAGAATGAATACATATATGACAATTGTGAAGTCTTTTGTTTTCAAAAAACAATATCAAATCTAGGTCAGTGTACATGGAAATGTCATATTTTTACGAGGGACTGATATCTGTCATTTGTCGATAAGAAGAAATGATTAATGTAAATGTTTTTTTAGTCTAAAGATCATGTTATTTAAATTTCATGATCAGATTTTAATTCATTATAATAAAGAATGCTCCATAATTATAATAAAAGTATTCTTATTTTATTTACTACCTACTGTGTAAAATATCCCATATAATTCCACTTTTCTTAAGCAATTTTAAATTAATTTTAAATCAAACGAAAATTACATCACATTGCCGACAAATGATATTTTTCAAGCTGTTTTCTACATTTCCTAATTTAAATATTAAGATCGGCAGGAAATTTTAGTGGAAATTTCGGAAATTGTTGTGAGTAATTATACATACATATTTCATCATTTCTAATAGGACAGTTCAAACTAGTTTTACAAGCATCTGTCTAAGAATAACAGTTTCATAGAAGAAATCTAATCGTCGCATAAAGGGAAACTTAGACATCATTTAAATCAGTATCCGGTTGAAATGAGACAGATATGTTTACGGTGGATCCTTGAACCAGTTCACATCTTTCATTGAGTTTTGGACATCTTGAAACTTGGAAGTCAATGATTTTTGCGCCATTTGTAAAACATTTATGAAGGACAGCGTTCGTGTAAGTAACAAGTATGAAAACATAAAGGCCTATGGGTAACAACTGTGTAATCTAAGTGAAAAAATAAACAAATGTATATATTTATTTGTAAAATAACAACTGATCTATTCATGACATATTTTAAAAGTTAATCTCATAATGCTATAAGTAATATTTAATCTTTTTCTGTGAAATCAAAAGCAAATAACTTAAATGGTTCTTTACTCTTATTATATTACAATTATTTTCGCTTTGGCTAATAATTTTAGGTTACTAAATGTGATATCCTGCATTAAATCATATATTCTTATTTTTTAATATATTTCAATTAACTAATATATGTTTTAATGCAGGAAATTGTTTTCAAATTTACAATTCTCTTTCAAACAACAATTGTAATAAATAAAAATATTTGTCGATCATGTAAATTTCATTTTCTGGAATTCGTCTAAACTTTTAAGCAGTTTTTGCAATTGAAAAATTATTAAGAAAACAAATATAAAAATGTCTCTTCGTTTTTTGGTTATCTTATGCAAGTTGTAAATAAATTGTAGAAAATACAATATTTTTCATGTTTCTTTCGGAATCTGCTTTTAAAAAAATTAATTCCATATCTATAGAAATATGCAAATGTTATATTAAATTTTGTTTGAAAATAATTTTATTAATCATAAACGCAGCAATAAGAAAAGCCTTATTAAATTCTTAATTTTTAATGGACAACATTCAAGAAGATTTTGATTAGAAATATTGATATATATTTGCATTTGCATTAATTATACTAATGTAATTGTAGTGACAGGAAGTAAAAAAAAACCTGTTAAACTAAAAACCAATTAAAATTTTTTTCGCAATTTCACAAGGAATTTTGTGTAAAATACTTTTGATTTTGTAGAGAATTTACACTTAAAAAATAAATAGTTGGGAAATACTGGGAATGAAAAAAAAATCCTGAAAATTGCATTCAATGAATTTTTATAAGCAACATTTAGTCAGATAATTTTTTTAGATTTAATTACAAAATTTATATTTAGTTAATTTTATTAATTTATCTGGTTCAATTGGATTGAACTTGAAACAATAACAAAAGTATAAAAAGTATTTTTAGAAAATATGTACTGCATAAATACTTGGATTCTTATCTTTTGAAAATTTGTATGCATTTCGTGAAAATTTAACAATTTGTGAAAATTTTGATTAATAAATTCAGGGTGTTTATACCTAGTGAAACCATTTGTTTCTTAAAGTTAGGAGTTTAATATTGACACAGAGTATTTGAATGTATACCTGTTATTTTAAAAATCACTGCAGATTTTTCTCTCATTAGATTCATCACTTTATTTATAGATATGCAGCTTTAAGATATGCATTTCTATCATTTATTTTCTATTTTGAATATTAAACTAATGCATTTTTTCTAAAAATTAAATTTACCAGTATTCATTTCTTCAAAATTCTTCGAACTCTTCATTCTTTACCGATATAGTTATTTAAGAAACTAGAAGAGAAATATAAGTACCTTTCTCTTTGATTAAAATTTATTACTACGTTCTTAAGTTAATTTAGGTATTATAAAATGTATCATATGTATAATTACAAAATTCGAAATTCACTAAATATTTTTGTCTTTCATCAATAATTATTTGCGTAGTGACACAATCATTTTCCTGAGAATTAGTATTTCAGAGCAAAATATTTTTGAAAATAATAAAAAGTATTAAAAATGATAAAATATTACTACTATAAAATTTTATTTCTTATTTAATTTAATAATTCATTGATTGCAATTATTATTCGTCTTAGCAACCCATTTTATTATGTTTCAATTTGATGAATTTTCCATTTAATAAATGCTCAAATATTTATCATAAGAATAAAGATTATATCATATTATGTAGTGCAAAATCATTTTTGATATTTATAAATGCGTAAACTATCCGATAAAATATTATTAGTTTTACAGCCTTATAAATTTTAATTTCATATTTAGTAATATTTTAAACTAAAATTTGAAATATCCAAATATTTAATCATACTTATGTCTTTCTAAATATATAATTATGAAATATGTTTTTAATAAATATACATTGTAATGAGTAATAAATAATTTAAAATAAAGTATGTTTAAATGTAACAATGCATTGTTTTTCTATTTTCTTAAATGTTTCTGTTTACGATGCATTTACAAATAACACAGTTTGCTTTCATCTTATGAAAATTTCTAAAATATTAAGAAGTGGAGACTTGAATGCACTTCACATGGATTTAGAAAAGGGTGAAATTCAAACACATATTAAAAATCTTTATTTAACTTTTCAAAAACTTATAAATAATATTGTATAATGAATAAAAGTTAATTTTCCTTGAATCAGTTGTGTAATCAAATAAAATTTCTGTAATTAAATAAATCCTCAGAATAAATATTTATCGTCAGTGGTTAAGAATTTGTTTTAGTATTTTGGCACACATATTAATTTAAGGAATTGAATTTCAAAAAACTTGGCACAATCACTTAGTTCTTTAATCAATCATCATATTTATGAATTTTTACTAAACAAAAATTTAATAAAAAAATTAAAAATTTGATAAATTCTCTCCTATAAGAAACTTTACTATATTTTAAATATTTTATTAATTTTAAACCACTAGTTCAACTATATTTATTATATTATATTACTAATAAATTCGTAAGCAGATTTAAATTCATTGATTACTAACTGTTATATTTATAAATAAATCTCAAAATAAAGCATGAATTATTAACTTTTAACATTGATGTTACACATAAAAATAATTAAATAAAAATAAGATTAAATTAATTTGGTGAAAATATTAATTCAAATAAAAATTAATAAATTTATACAAAATAAAACTTTACTAAGTTATAAATATTAAAAAAAATAATATTTGATTTTTCTTATAAATGAAGGAATGTATTTAAAAAGGTAACCAGCAAAGGCTTCTGTTATTTTAAATATTGTCTATCAGTATATATTATATTAAAAATAAAAAATAAGGGTTTTAAATATTTTTATTAAGATTTTATGAAATAAATTCATTGCAAAGTTTCGAATTTTGATTTTAAATAATAAATTACGTTACCTTAAAAGCAATGACAAAATATAAAAAAAATTACAACAACGACTTAAATATAAAAATACATGTTTCTTTATAACTTTAGCAATGATGCTGACCTTCAATGTGATGAAATGGAGTGTGCATTTCAAACAATGAAGATTTCTCATAGAATTATAACTCTCCTTTTAAAAAAATAAAAAAGATGCGAAAACTTATATTTTACGATGGTAAGGTTAATCACCTTACCATCGTGAAATTATATTTATCAATTGAAGCTATACACACACATATATATATATATATATATATATATATATATATATATATATATATATATATATATATATATATATATATATATATATATATATATATATATATATATATATATATATATATATATATATATATATATATATATATATATATATATATATAAATATTTTATATATATATTTATATATAATACTCCAATTTAATAGAGATCATCCTGTAAACAATCATGTCCAATCAGTCCTCTATATAGAGATACCAAAGCCTTTCTATAAAAATACAGAACTATTCTATCCCCCACAGAATATTTCCTCTGTTATCTCTTGCACTTTGAATCATTGAGATATATTATAAAGAATTAAAAAGATGATACAATAAGTGAAAAAAATTCACTTCTCAAACTCTAAATTCATAGTTGAGAGATAAAATAATCTATTTTACACAGATCTTGGACTGCCATAAACGATTAATAAACACTAGAATAATTCTTTTTAATTCAGTGTCGAAATCATTTACAGTAAATTATTTTTCTCTATTAAAGAAAAGAGGTGATATTATTTTATGTTTCGGTCTAGACTTTTCATTGCTGAGTAGATAATTATTGCTGAGTAAATTTTAATGCTGAGTCACAGTCGTGCTTATAAAATTGCACACTTTTATTGCGTTATAAGTCCCATGTTATTGGGCATTAATTATTGCATTAAACTTACACTTTTCTGTTCAGAGTGTACAAAGTATTATCGGAAACAATTACAATAAAGGTAAAAACTTTGTTAATTGTTTAATTCAATTTAATTAATATATATTATTCCTAGATATATAGTTATATATATTTTCAATTCCTTTTAATTCACTATTAAAACCTTTCATAAAAAAAATCTGAAAAGAAATTTAACTGAATGTCAAAAATTTTAATTTTAATCATTTTAATGTTACAGGTAAGTAACATAATATAATTTTCTGTATTTAAAAAAATTATAGTTAGTGCAGTTAAAAATGTAAAATGTATTTTCTTTAGCTGAGTTAAACCTGTAAATCTCTTTATAAAACTTGAAGAATTTTTCTTAAATAAATCATATGTAAAAAAATAATATTGTCATAAAATATCATTGTTTCACTCCTTTTCTAGGTTAGCAAATTTTACGAATGAAGATTTACTCTAAATGTAATTGAATCTACAAAAAATAAGGAAATATAATATTCAAAAAATTTCTCTAATCGAACCATTAAATGCAAATATTTATTTGAGAAAAATTTGATCTGGAGTATCGTGTCTACATGCAATAATAGTAAATAATTATCTATAAATAATTGTTTAATATTTTACGGTATGATTTTCAAATGTCTCTGTTTTTATTTCATTAAATATTTGAACTATTAAAATATTATATAAAACAACAATAAAGTTATTTCTCATCCATCAACTCCAACATTTCTCCTCCATCACCACATCTATCAACTCGTAATTATATTCATTAAATATACACTTCTCAACATTGGGAAAGCAACACTCAGAATTAGTGATAAGAAAATTATGCAAATTTCAGGATAAGCACACTTTGACAACCTATGTAAATGATGTGTTATGCAAAATCATGCATGTTATGCAAGTTAATGCCTGTTATACAAGTAAATGCGAGTTATGCAAGACAATGCAAGATATATAGTAAACGCCAGTTATTTCACTGAATAATTTTCAAATGTCAAATGTCTTTGTGTTTTAATTTATTAAGTATTGTTATATTGTATATATTGTTATATATACATATTTTAAAACCAATATGAATGCACCAGTTGATTTTACTGAATGCATTCATATTGGTTTTAAAATATGATAAACATTGGTATATTTTAGAATTCCCTTTATGATCTTCAGATTTTCTTGACATACTTAATTTTATCAGTAATAAAAATATATCAGTATTATGTATCAATATAATAACCAGAAATTTTATGTTTATATATATACTATAACTTTAAGGGTTAAAAAGAGGAGGGCAATGACAATAATAACGTTCGCATATATTAGGAATATCCGTACATTTATTAATTTAATATTCATATTTTTCGATAATAATCATGGATATGTTAACATACTACATTAACATTCACACAAAACTTTCAAGCATTTCAACTGAAATCCCCAAAATGTCTAAAATTCTATGTTTATATTAATCTAAATAAGATTAAGTTTACTGGTTGAGGATAAGAAATTTAGGTGTACATTTTAATTTATCTATATATTTATTTTTAATTTATGATCTGAGTTATGTACAATATTTAAAAAATTCAGTATTTGAAATACGTTAAATAATTTATAAAATAACTAAAATGCCTACCGAGATGGGGAATTGTCTTTCAGAGGAATCTTTATTCGTGTAGTGGAAACCAAACAACTGTAATGCGGATATGTGTTACTTGAATCCATGCAAGGATACGGCAAAACGACGTGTTCGATTGCAACCACATCAGTGCACCACTTAACAAGCAGACAGGCAAATTGTGCGCATGGCAGTGACGAACCCCTCAGCCACATTACGAAACATAGCACAGCACATTCAGTGTGTAATGCATCATCCACTGTCTGCGGGTACCATTTGACGTCGTTTATAGCAGAGTGGTCTGTCAACAAGACATCTATTGCTTCATCTACCCTTAACGCAAAACCACGGAAGTCTCCGCCGAAAATGGTGTGATGAAATAAGGCTGTGGACAGCAGAATGGAATCAAATTGTCCTTACTGACGAGTCACGATTCTGTCTGCAACACCATGATGGTCACATTCGAGTCTGGAGATTAAGTGGAGAGATAATGCTAAACAGTTGCTTTATGCACCGCCACACTCTTCCTGTACCTAGTATTATGGTATGGGATGGTATTGTATATGACTCTCGCACTCCTCTAGTATGCATTGCATGTATTTTAAGCAGCCAGCATTACATCTCCTAGGTGTTGGAGCCAGTTTTCCTTTCTTACCTTCAGGACTTGCAACAGCCCTAGTTCAGCAGGATAATGCATGACCATACGTCGCACGTATTGTCCAAGGGTTCTTCGTCAATCGCCAGATAGAATTGCTTCTCAGCTCGGATCCCTGTCCAGATTTTTCGCCAATAAAAAACGTATGGTCCTTGTTTTCTCAATGATTGACCCAGATTACATCCCCATCTGCGATATCTGATCAACTTTGTCAAGGTGAGGAAGCTACCTCGTCTGCTGTACCCCAAAAACACATCCAAAGTTTTTTTGAATATACGCCGAGGCGTGTGGCAGAAGTGATCTCCAACAATGGCGGCTACTCTAGCTACTGATTTTGGCAGGAACCCCACTTCACAGAAATTTATAAATTTAATCATTTGATAATTGGTCAACATGTTATCTACCAAATAAATTTTGTTGTGATATCTCTTGTCCTTCTTGGTTTTCCAATATAGGTGGCCAGCAGTGTAGATGTTGCTACTCAGCTTGTAAAAAATTAATTACAAAACCTCTTTAAAAATTAACTAATACAAAGATCATACTATTAAATTTTTCCTTTGCATAAAAAGGTTATAATTCATAGAAATTTAATGTTTACTTAAAATATATTTTTATGAATTTTAATAAAATTTAGACTTACATTATGGTTTTACATATTTAATATGTACATTTTTGTATAGTACATTCGTACCTAAAAATAAAAAAATGATAAATTATCTATCTTAATTTTATATTACAATGTACGAAATTATAAAATTTTCTGAATTTGTTTTCTTTCAGTATCATTCGTAATCAATCCTATAACTTTCAAAATTATTTGGTTGATAATTACTTTATCCAATCAAGAAAGATTTTGAATGATACAAATTTTCATAATATATTTTGGTCTCAGATTTTATTTCATTTTATATGCCAAAAGCTTACAATTCTCAATCCTTTTATATAGGTCGTATTGATACTCCCAATTTTCTTAGTTGTACTCTTGCTGGACGACTTCTTTATGGCTATCAATCCAAACAAGGACACCTTCCTTGATTGTAGTTCAAAAGAAGCAAAACTTCTGGATTTCGAGGTTTCCGACTGTCCAGATTTAACTAAAAGGTGTACATTTGTCCGTGGTACCAATATTACTCTGTCTGTCAAATTTCGATCAAATGTTGATACTGATAAAGTTTCAGCCCAGTTTTTTTCGATGTATTTAGCATTTGGGGTCAGACTTACAAAATCGAACACAGATGTTTGTGCAACTGGTTTAGATTGTCCTCTTCGAAAAGGTGAACATATGTGTATAACTATACTCAGTTAATTCCAGAAGATACGTATGTACATTCCTCTAACTTTTGTTTTAGATAAAATGACCTAAAATCTAAACCAGTAAGAAAGCTTATTTGTGCCATATTCAAAGCTAGAATAATTTGATTCAATCCTTGTGTTTTATTGTTTAATTGCTATGTTTTTGCACAAAAAAATAAATTTTTGAATAATTTTTTTATTATACCAAAACATATATTTAATTCTAACTTGATTCATTTTAAAACAGATTGATTAATTTGACTGAACATGAGTAAACTTGTACGTTCCTTTCCACAATAGTCAAATCATAAAATCATTTGAAAAACCACTGTTCTTTCCTGTTCGGATGGAGAGTGTTCACAGAATAAGAATGAGAATAACGAACCATAGAGGTGACTTAATACCCTCAATAAACAAGAAGTACAATAAAATTTTATTGCCCTCTAAATAAAGAAATGAATAAACATAGACTTCAAAGGAAGAGTAAGAAGATACAAGGAAGATGGTTCCTTTCAGATGCCCTTACTTTTTTACAGGATCACTCTGTATTAGAAAGTAAGGCTAAACAGTTTGTCCACGATAAGTTGAATGAAATATTTTCAAAGAAGAAAAACATGGAGCTGGACTGAAATTTCTTTAAGTTTTAATTTAATAGCAATATAGCTATTAAATTAAGAAGAGTAAAAAAAATTATTTCTATAATAAATGAATAAAATATTTTATTTAAACAACACCGATTATTATTACGATGATGACATCGAAAGTCTCGAGTATAGAGAAGCGAGGCATGAAAATAGCGATAGTTCTGCTGAGAATGCAACTTACCATTTCTTTATACAAGACACTAACTCCAATATCTTATATTCTAATGGATATTTACAACAAAAGCTAAAAATTGTAAAATGAAGGACCATTTTCGAAGAAAATTTAGCTGCCATACGCATGCATAAAACCAAAGTAATCTTTGATAAACCCATATATGTTGGAATGAGTACCTTAGACCTATCCAAGTATTTAATGTATGACTTTCACTATAATGAGATGAAGCCGAAGTATAGGGAGGATGTTAAACTGTTATATATGGACACGGACAGCTTCATATACGATGTAAAAACGGAGGACTTTTATGAAGATATGAAAGGAATGATAGCATATTTCGACACCTCCAATTATAAGAAAAATAATAGATATGATATGTCACGAGTAAATAAAAAGGTTTTGGGAAAAATAAAGGATGAAAATGCTGGTAAAATTACGGAAGAATTCATCGGATTAAGATCAAAAATGTATGCCTGTAAGACTGAAAAGAGCTTGGTGAAAAAGTCGAAAGGAGTAAAGAAGTGCGTCGTGGAAAATAGGATAACCTTCGAAGAATATAAGAATTGCCTATTCAAGCGCGAAGTACAGCCCAGAACTATGAATCTAATCAGGAACACAAAACATGAGATTCATTCCATACGTATAAATAAGGTCTCCCTCTCTGGGGAAGATGACAAGCGTCATATATTGGAAGATGGTATTAACACTTTAGCTCTCGGTCACTACGCTACAAAAAATAAGCCCTGTGAATAAAAAATATAGTATAATAAATGGCAAACGAAGTAGATTGGAACGAATTTTCTAAAAAAATTCTTTCTGATAATGTTTTGAGGGGGCTGGCAGAACTCGTAAACTGGCGATATGTCTTCCAGTTCTCACCTCTAAGTGAATCATTCATAGAGGAACATGCCACTGAAGAAGATTGGTCAACTATCTCTAAATACCAGAAATTGTCGGAACATTTCATGGAAATACACGAAAACGATTTAGATTGGAAAAGCTTATCCAGGTATCAAAAAATGACAGAGAAGTTTATGGAAGAATTCACTAATTTCATTGATTGGAGAGCAATATCCCATTATCAAAAGCTGAATGAATCCTTCATTTAAAAATATCATGAAAAACTAGATATGGAGTTAGTATCTGCTTTTCAAACACTTAGTGAAAATATGATGAGGGAGCTTAAGGATCGACTGAACTGGCGATATATTTCACGATATCAATCTTTCGATGAAGACTTCGCTATGGAGTTCCAGAATAAAGTAGACTGGTGTTACATCTTTAAATATAAATTGCATATTCTGTCTGATCAATTCTTCTCTCTTCATTATAGGAAAATAGTTTGCATATTACTGGCTGAAATATGCAATCAAGAAGCATTTATAAACCCTTTCAATGAACCCTAAAGAGGAAAAATGGAAATATATCTTTTAATAGTTTTCAAACTATTAAAAGGTAAGACCTTAGAATTCTTCTATTTTGTTTTTATAAAACAATATTTTCCTTCAACTCTCATCAAGACTCTCAATTATTTTTTGAAACTTTTCTTCTAAACTTCCTAAGCGTTCGATTAATACGTCCCTTTCAAATGATGAAAGTATCATTGATTGAAGCTTCTGAAACTCTGCTCGAAAGCTATTAATTAATGAGATGCGTGTACATACCTTAATCAAATGAGTTTTCTTTTTATTAATTTCCATTTCTTTGTTTCTATATTTAATTTTTAATAATAATAATTCCATTATAAAAATCAAAGTAATTAAAATTCATAAAATTCAAAAGTTTCCAAAAAAGTTCTTTTTTTCTTATAAAGACTTGCAAATTTATGCTGCAATAACTAATTTTATATTTCAAATAATTTATGTATTCAAAAATTTGTGAAACGTTTGACAAATACTAAAGAGATTTAAGATACCAATTATGTTAGTATCAAGTAACATATCATTAAGAAATAAATAATGCATAAATATTGTATCGAAAATCTTCACTATGAAACCGCTGTTTTTTTTTTGTTTTTTTGAGTAAAATGCACGGGATGTTTAATAGAGAATGACATATTCATTTCTATATTTTTCACTTTTAACTTATTCCGTAAACAAAGTTCTAATGAAATTTGTACATACTTATGCCATTTTTGTGCAAACATTAGTTTAAAAACGTCAATATGAAGGTAAGTAATAATCAACTAATCAAAATCAATTTCGAAAAATATTATATCATGAATTAATATCTTTGTACAATATTTTTGACTTTTTTTTATTAAAGCTTAAGAACTAATATTAGTGCAATATAAATTATAACAGAGTTCAAAAAATTATTCGTAAAATTTGTACTTATTTTTATATAATTTTTTTTCAATGGCATATTTCTTTATAACCTTTGACTTGATAAGAATAACTTAACAAAAAGTTTTTTTTAATTTCTTGCAAATTTATAAAAGCATGAAGATTCCCTTAAAAAGAGGAATGGTATTTTTCACGATATTCCAAAATGTCAAATATTCTGATGTATAAGTGTAAGCAAATATTTTTTTCTTTTTTTAGATGTTTACCTTTAAAGTAATAACGTGGAATGCTAATAACAAGTTATCGCAAGTCCAATTTAGTTCTGGGACTGTTAACTGCCAACTATAAATAAATTCTTTTCTTTTCGTAAGCAAAATTATTATTAGAAGAGTAAAGTTGAGTAAATAAGTGCATTTCATGTCTTTGCGCAGATTATATTACTGAATAAATAAAATGAAAATATTTTACTGCGCCTAAAAAGAATAACTTTTTAGTCACTAGAGTTTGATATTTAAGTCCTTCTGATCTTAGTTGAGAGTAGTCGCTAGTTTCATTTTGTGCGGGTTTATGATATATCCAGTTTTTCTAAGATAATAGTAAGTGAATGTTTTCTTTAAATAATAATTGATTTATAAAAAGTGATTAATATATTACTAATAAATATATTTTAGTAGCTTATTTTAATGAAATTTTATTATATATATGTTAATCTTGGTTAGAAATATACATATAGTTTATATTTTAATCAACTTTGTTTTTATTGAAATTTTTTATATATCATTTAAAAATTAAAATTATTTGTGCAAGGATAGAATTGAGTTAATGAACTTAGTAGCGGAAGTAATAGCACCATATGAAAATTTTTTTGAGATTTTCACTTTTAAATTTCAATTATAGTTCAGACAATTATTAATACTTAAATGTTTGTGTATATATACATAAATGTTTATTAATTTCTCAAAAATTTTTATTTTTCTTCGAGAGTAAAATAATCTTTTTTATTTAAATATCTTTTTTTCAGTCACATGTTATTTTATTCAGTATACTTATTTTTAATTTTAAAATTAAACAGCACATAATTCAAATTCAATGCATTACTATCTTACTCAGAATAAGAAACATCATCATAAATGAAAAATAAAAATGGAATTTATTAAGCAATGTGTAACAATATATTTTTGTATGTAATGTTATTTATCATGAAATTTTAATATTTAATGTGTTTAATATATAGGAATTTTTATTTCAAAATATTCCTATTTAATTTTATTCAATAACTGTATACGTAGAGAGGATTCACATAATGCACATTTTAAATTTTCTAAAATCAACAATATATTTTAAATTGGATATGAATTTATTATTTAAATTTGTAAAATGCAAATAAATAAAAATTTCAATAGTAAATTCGATTTGTATTTTATTGAATTTTACTACTATAAAAAGTAAATTTGTTAATTTCTGAGTTTTTAGATTTTTATGATGGGTTGCAATCCTTGAATATTTTATGAAAAAAATCATTATAAATGAAAAATATTAATTTAAGATATCGATATTTTAAGACATCAAATATTTTTATTTTACAGTTTAAATATATTGTAACCAAATTTAAGGCATATTTTTTAACTGAATAAGTGTGAAATTTAGCACATATTTAAGAGCTAAGATTTTATGTCATAATCAATTAACTATGTATTGAAATAAAATACAAAATTATACTTAATTACTATTATAAGTATTTGATGTTATGTAATACCAA
This sequence comes from Latrodectus hesperus, assembly GCA_037975125.1. Classification (NCBI taxonomy): domain Eukaryota; kingdom Metazoa; phylum Arthropoda; class Arachnida; order Araneae; family Theridiidae; genus Latrodectus; species Latrodectus hesperus. The sequence continues at coordinate 16,643,765 of CM075851.1, forward strand.
ATATTTAGTTATTGCAACAAATATTTGATATATTCCTATAAAAAAATTTTCTCCTTAAATTAGATTTGAGTTCAAAGTCACTGCAAAATTTTATTTATCAAAAGCTCCTAAATAAGATTTAAACGTATTGCGAATAGAACCATCATATTGTTGCAGGATTTTTAAAAAAATATATATGTTCTTTTTTAATAATATTATATTTCAATTTCAATTATTTTTATTTTATACACGATCAAGTTTATAAGTATAAGAAATCAACTTTGTAATTTTTATATTGAAAGGTTTTGTTTTTAAATAAAAGTAGACTTACTGAATGAATTCAGGTAAATAAAAAATTCATCAGGCTAATTAATATATTATCCTATTCAGTTTAAATGTAATAATAAATTCATTAACTTCATTGATTCATTTTTATTGCCAAACAATATTAATGCATTAAGCGATTGCCAATCTTTCTGACGAAATTAAATATTTTGCAATATATGTGGAAAAGTTTAATTTTAAATCATGAAAACCATTGACATTATATGTTCTGAATATCTTCCTTGTTTTAAGTAAATTAATTTTACATAAATTTCAAATATATAAATCTTAGAATTATCATTATTATCTAAAACTTTAAATCTTGCATAATAACTATCCGTGCACTATTTTGTAAATTAATCTGTAATTATTCTTATTGTAAAGATAATATTTCTGTGATATTAATTTTAAATATAGATTGTAGATATATTTTCGAACTGAGAGGAAATGATTAATTCATAAATCTGGGCAATAATGATCTCTGAGTATGTTCTCAAAAATGCTAATTACTTTTGAAATAATCTTAAAATGCATGTATATGCCTGAAACGTTTTTTTAAATCGGAAAATATTTCCATTATTTATTGTATATGTCTTTGTGATTTATAATCAGATAATATTTTTATCACGAATATGAAATAAGTACTTGAGCAGTCAGTGAAAAATACACAATGAAAATAACTTCTAAAATATGGCACGAATAACTCAGTTGTTGTTTTACAAATAAATTAACACGTTTATTTATTTTTTCATTTAGATTTCACAGTTGTTATCCATATGCTTTTATGTCTTCCTACTAATTGCTTACACGAATGCTATTCTTCGTAAATGTGTTCCAAATGGCACAGAAATCCTTGAGTTCCAAGTTTCAGGATGTCCAAAATTCACTGAAAGATGTGAACTGGTTCAAGGATCCACCGTAAACATATCGGTCACATTTCAACCGGATACTGATTCAAGTGATGTCTTAGTTTCCCTTTATGTGTCGATTGGAATTTCTTCTATGAAAATCAGTGATTCTTACATAGATGCTTGTAAAACTGGTTTGAACTGTCCTATTAGAAATGGTGAAATATATATGTATAATTATTCACAGCTAATTCCCAAATTTCCACTAAAAACATTTCCCGCCATCTTAATATTTAAATTAAGAAATGTAAAAAACAGTTTGATAAAAAATATCGTTTGTCTGCGATTTGATGTAATTTTCGTTTGATTTAAAATTACTTTAAAATTGCTTAAGAAAAGTGGAAATATATGGGATATTTTACACAATAGGTAGTAAATAAAATAAGAATGCTTTTATAATAGTTATGGATCATTCTTTATTATAATGAATTAAATTCTGATCGTGAAATTTAAATAACATGATCTTTAGACTAAAAGAACATTTACATAAATCATTTCTTCTCATCGACATATGACAGACATCAGTCCCTCGTAAAAATATGACATTTTCGTGGACAATGACATAGATTTGACAGTTTTTTTATTTTTTGTAATAAATATGTTCAAGAAAATCTAAGGTACTTCATATTATCTGATTCTGGAAGTTTTGTTTCATTTTACAATTTAAAGGAAATCCATTATACCCATTTCGTTTTACGAGTGCTTAAAGTAAAGTCTCAATTGTCTTAATTCCAAAAAGATATGCAGTCATATCATATCCTGATAGAAAGATTGTGGTACCTGACTATCTAATCTTGATATTTTGTTCTTTTAGCTTATATACAATAATCACATATTTGTATACTGAAAACTTACACATATTTTCAAAAATTTTGATATTGTCACCAGTTTTAGACTTATATTTTCCTCATTCATTTTGAAATTTGAGTAGCATTTTTACCAATTACATGTTCTCGCAGCTCTCAAACTAAATATTAAAAATTAAATGTCTTGTATTTATTCTGCTTTTAATTTGAAATCTAAGTGAAATATTTAGCAATGTTTAAGGAACATTAGAGATGATTTTCATCTTAACAGCATTTACTGGCAATAGTAAATGAATATTTGATCTTTACAGACTGGATATCCACTATTTATATCAAACATCTTGAATTTAAATTAACTCCACTGTGTGTGCGTATATTTGTCTTATGTGTGCGTCTTATTTGTGTGTGTGTGTGTGTGTGTGTGTGTGTGTGTGTGTGTGTGTGTGTGTGTGTGTGTGTGTGTGTGTGTGTGTGTGTGTGTGTGTGTGTGTGTGTGTGTGTGTGTGTGTGTGTGTGTGTGTGTGTGTGTGTGTGTGTGTGTGTGTGTGTGTGTGTATAAATAAATATTTTATATATATATATTTATATATAATATTCCAATTTAATAGAGATCATCCTGTAAACAATCATGTCCAGTCAGTCCTCTATATAGAGATACCAAAGCCTTTCTATAAAAATACAGAACTATTTTATCCCCCCCCCAGAATATTTCCTCTCTTATCTCTTGCACTTTGAATCATTGAGATATATTATAAAGAATTAAAAAGATGATACAATAAGTGAAAAAAATTCACTTCTCAAACTCTAAATAGTTGAGAGATAAAATAATCTATTTTACACAGATCTTGGACTGCCATAAACGATTAATAAACATTAGAATAATTCTTTTTAATTAAGTGTCGAAATCATTTACAGTAAATTATATTTTCTCTATTAAAGAAGATAAGTGATATTATTTTATGTTTCGGTCTAGACTTTTCATTGCTGAGTAGTAATCAAGCGAGCACTCAAATTTTATATGTCTTCGTGGTACTCAAACAATATATATTATTAATTTATATTATTAATTTGTATGAAGAAAACTTAACAAGCAATAAAATTAATTCATTTGATCTTTGTTTTCTTATTTTTTTCTTCAAACAACCTACTTTTAAGTAAAAAGCATTAAAAATGATGAAAAATCTTTAAAATTTTTAAAATTAACATTTGAAATTTTTGCTTCTTTTTAGCAGGTTTATATTTAATAACCAATTTTACATTACTATTCATGTTTTATTTCTCATAAACTGAAATTCCGGCTACTATTTTCATTTTAATTATAGTGATTTTTCTGGCTAATTTTATAATATTTCACACATTAAAAATATTTTGTTAGTATTATATTATTAATGCATTATTTATTTTTACAACAAATAAGCACTTCCTTTTTAATATTTATTTCCTATGATTGATTCGTAAGTTATGAATAAACGAGAATCAATTTTAAATATTTCTTTAGCATCTAAAGTTTATTTCTAAGAAATAATATCCTTAAAGCAAAATTTATCTTAGAGAGTAAAATTAATCAAATAACTTCACTTCATGTCTTTGCACAGATTTTATTTCTGAATAAATAAAAGGAAATATTTTAGCGCGCATGAAGAATAACTTCTACGTCAATTGTGCTTGAAAATTTAATTCATTCTGATCTTAATTAAGAGCATAAAACAGTCGCTTGTTTCATTTTGTGCGTTTATATATATATATATATATATATATATATATATATATATATATATATATATATATATATATATATATATATATATATATATATATATATATATATATATATATATATATATATATATATATTTATATATATATTTATATTTATATTTATATTTATATTTATATATATATATATATATATATATATATATATATATATATATATATATATATATATATATATATATATATATATATATATATATATATATATATATATATATATATATATATATATATATATATATATATATATATATATATATATATATATATATATATATATATCACGTAGATAGATATAGATTATTTATTATTATAATAAAAGAAAAATTTCTGATTTATTGTAAGTTTTAATTTTGTGTGTCAATTGAAATTAAATACAAATTGTTTATCTATTAATTTGACAAATTCTAATATTTTTTATTTCTCTTACGAAATTTCAAATAAAAAATTAACTTTTTGTTTTTTGCATTAAAAATGCATATAAAGTATAAAGTCATGTTTTAACGTAAGCAAACTGTTAATTATAATGAGCTTATCTTGTGCAAAAAATCCAACTGCTGTATGAATTAGGCTTTATTCATAGTGACATGCGAAATCATGAAATGGATAGAATATTTATGCATTTGCCATGTCATTTCTTAAAAAAGAAATATGAAACAAAACGCATGAAATATAAAGGCTCCCTAATCTCAAGTATGCATCGCATTTTTGTTAAATGTATTTGGAAATTAAGCAACACACTTTAAGATAAAAAAAAATTCACGTCATTTCAAAGTTGTATTTTATGCAATAAACCCAGCTGAAATCAAACACTGTAAGAAATCTTTTCAAATATACTAATTAGATTTTAAACGGTATATAGTATTATTTCTATAATAAGCATTCCAAATAAAAATTCTTCTGACACTAAAACAGGTGAACCATGCTTATGACAAAACAGATAAGAGAATTAAACAGTGTTTATTGTAAGGAAGATAATTAAATACAAAATATTTTGATTAAAATTCCTTTCTAGTTAAATTTTAATCAGAAATCAGAATTTAAAATTGCTTTTATACCCATTAAATCAAAAAATACAATGATTTTAGTAAACGTAATGAATTTTTAGAATACCCACTTTTTCAGTTACAATAAACAAGTGTAAGCAATGAAAGAGACAGAAATCTAATGTAAAGAATCCGGAAAAAAACATTGTTTAGAGTTAACTTATAAAATTAGATTTGCCAAAATATAATACTTGCATATCATTACTTTTAACAACTCTGGTGTAACAAAAAGATAAAATTACCAGAAAAATGATGAAATGCCATAAAAAATATTTAAAAATACACAAAAAAACTATATAACATATGTTTAATTATTCATGATTAAAATTTTCTGATTTGAATTTTTTAACAGTTTATTCTAAGACAATAACTAACTAGTTACCATCGTTCAATACTTAATCCTCTACTCTTTTGAAAGGGAAGTATATATTGGCGAGCACACTTAAGCTTAATTTGAATTTTCCATTCATTCATATTATCGTTATATATAATATTCATATTCCTAATCGTTAATACTTAGATTTTTTAAATTTATTTGGGAAAACAAAATATCTCCCTGTGCACAAAGAAATATCACACAAGGCCCGAAGATACAACAAATGTACTGCATAACAAATCAATGATAAATCATAAGATGAAAAAAATAATAAAAATAAAATATAAGGCAGAGAGGAATCAAAATGAGATATAAAAGCAAAAAAGAGTTAGATTACAGCATGGATAAATTTTTTATAAAAATACAAAACTCTTTTTCTTCACGAGGTTAACCAAAATCAGGGATAAGAGTATCTGTTAATCAAGTCTTTACGAAGCTCATTCTTTTCTTGTGAAACCGATGGACATTTAATATGAATGTGTGAAGGGTTGTCAATCCCGGAGTTTCAGATGCACACAACACTATTTTCAATATCGAAACTGTGTAAGCAGCTGTTGAATTTTCCATGTCCGGTGAGGAATTGAGTTATTTTGAAATCAGTGTACAAGCGGTGGTTCTTAATTCTGCAGGGAACTGAAGGGAAAAAAGATTTATTCCACTTATACAATTGGAAGAGGAAACAAAACCTGAGTTCCATTCCTTAAAAATGTTCTTTTGGTTAAAGACTTTAAAAAAAGACTTGTGTAGACTGCTATCAAGTTTATTAAGTGAAAGATAAGATTTGGCCAAAAAATCTGCTCTTTCATTTCCATACAAACCACTCTAAGCCTTGACACGTGAGATACAGAAGGAAATATTTTTGATATTGTACAAATGAATTGAAGTCTGGACTTCTACAATGAGTTTTGCGAAGCTTGATAAATTGCTTTACTTGTATTTTTTCGCATTTTGAAAGCACTCAAATTATATTATCAGAATTTATAAAAAAAATTTTGCTTGGAAAGATTTCATAAAGTCAACCACAATCCGATTTGAGTTGTCTCTTTTTGATACATATACATAAGTTAAACTTCACGTAAATGAGAGTAAAATTATTAAGATTTAATTTTTAAATTGTGATATATTTTTAAATTTTATATATTATTATCTAAACATATCATAAGTTAATCTTCACGTAAAAGAAGCTAAAAGTATTTAGATTTAGTATTTAAATTGTGATATATTTTTAAATTTTCTATATACATTATTAGGTCTAAATTGCTATATTTTAGATTTGCAAGTACTATTAAATAGTTTTCACGTATTTATTTCTAAAATATAAAAGTATGAATAATGTAATTTTCTTTAATTTATTTTTGCATTAACCGAGAGAAAAGCAAATCTAGTTTAAATTTTAAATCATAATTTTTTTCTGTTTTGAAACCATCTTGTGTTGTCTCGTTTATATAATATTTAGAAAAACTGTTCTGAATCTAGTATTGTGTATTAAGAACAATCTTAGAGAAATACTTAACTAAAGAATAAATTGCAAATATTTTTTGGAGAATATTTTTACAAAATTTTTCTTATTTAATGTATCTGAATTTTTTCTATTTAATTAACATACACTTTCCCAACTTAATTATCATACACTTTTCCTATTTAATTATCAGATCCTATTTTCGATTTTATTATCAGACCCTATTTCATATTTAACTATCAAACTTTTCCAAATCATATCAGACACTTTTGCTATTAAATATCACAGAATATTTTTAATTCATTAAAAAAAATTATTACAGAATAAAACACAATTACGAAAGATTTATTATGATCTAGAAGTAAAACAATGCTTTTACACTGTGCATCGATAGGATAATATTAGTAATAAAAACGAAAGTTATCTTGTGAAAAAAAGTTACATTGTATGATAACACTATCTCATACGACCTATAAATGGTAATAATGAAATAATATATAATGGCTATATGAAATATATGAATTGTAGCAATTGTAACGAAATCCAGTATTATGTGTGTGTGAAACAAATGTTTTAGAAATATCTTTTCTGAATCCAACATTATATTTGTATTTAATTAATAAAAAAATCTAGTAATTTTCAACAGGAACTCGTATTATTATCAACACAGTTTCTATAAGTCTTTCAAACAGTTTGCCACGATCATTACTTAATCATATTAAAACCTTTTTTTTTTCAATTTATATTTTAATTGTAAGGGTCCACGCTTGCATTATCTACTCTTGCAAATATGTCCTGCGTGAATTCTGCTTCATTCAGATCACGACTGAAAGGCCATTAATCTAAAAAGTTGGGCAACTTTAACCATAAGCCATAGAAAAATGTGAAAACACGAGCATTGTCATTTTGGAAAATGAAAAGCAAGCCATCAATGTGCTCTGATTAAAAAAGAAAATATTGATCAGGAAATTGTTTATAATTTACAGAGTTTTTGGAAAATTATCTACAAATGCAATACTGATTTTTGATTCACATTCAATTCTGAAAAATACTAAATTTAGCATTCACCAGAAATTCTGTAAAAAAATATTATGATGTTACCCATATGACCAGTTAATGATCTGGATCATCAAATACTGAATGTTTTTACTGCAGAATGTAACTCAAATTAAATCTTTTCTTCAGGTCTTCACTTCTGTACAAATTTCAATCACATTTTGCTTATTTTTCAAGTTTTGACTCGCTTTTCTCTTCTAGTTAACAAAATTGCCGATTTCTTAATCATTCTCTAGACAGTATAATTTGATATTGGTAGATTTCACTGTTCATCCATCTTATAATTTCTAGATTTTACCTCCTTTGTAAGATTCCTTATTTCCTTTTTTATAGGATGCCTTTTTTCGTGGAATTTTCTGTATGTCGTTGAATTTGCTACAAATAAAAGGCTTGTGATTTTTAAGAGATTAATTTATCGACTTTCAACCAGCATAAATCCCGAATCGTGGCACAAAAGACACATTAATGTTTTCTCCTTCTAATGATCAACGTAAATAATACAAATTAATTACTCTTTGATATGGGATTATTCTGTTCCTTCACAATTTGTTTTGAATCGTATTTATGGAAATTTATGTAATTTTCATGATATTTAATAAGTTTATCCTTCCTCAGTAAAACGTTTCTTTTTTCGAAGATATAAAAATATGCCATAAACAATTGTATATTTTTAAAAATATTTTATTTTAAAATATTCAAATATTCTTACTGAGATGTAGATTTTTACAGACAGTTCAATTTAAATTAAAAATGTATTTGAAAATTTGAATGAAGTTTTTTAAAAACATAATTCATCTAAAAAAATCAATATTAAATAAAAATCAGTAATTGAAGGCAGCATTCTTAAGTTTATATTAAAATGAGGGTTTTGACATGACATATAACATACAAAAAGTATTAAGGTATTTAAAAGAGAAAAAATCAATAAATATTTTTTTTCCTTTTCTCCAGGAATGTGAGATCTGTCTAGTGTAGTCGAAAAGTTAGTGAGAATAAAAATACTAGTTATTATGAAAATAGGTCAACGTACATTTTCATTAATTGTTTCTCGTATAATAGCAAAAACAATGGGTAGTGCCCTTGGAGTTATATCAGTTCTGTTTGCTTTACAACTTCAAATTATACCTATTAGCAGCTGCATTAAGTTGTTATTGTTGCACAACATAGTTCCCTTGACCTAGCCCTGAGATAGACATTGTCAATTAATGAAATCAGCCGGAAGAAATCTAACGTATTGTTTTAAATAAAAAGAATGATTAATTTCTTTGATACGGAAAATAAGAAGGATTGCATTTTTGTATGTCATACAATCTGAAATACATCACTTAGGCACTGTTATAGTATAATACTAATTCCTTTTTCACACTTAATAGTTAAGCTATTTTAAATTTAGTTATTAAAATGTTACTCATGTCTAAGAAATATAATAATTGACATACATGTTAACTATAATATTATCCATACACCTGGCTAACATTTTGGAGTATTTATTCCTAACAGTTTACAGGATTAAAAACAATAAATTTTAATTTTCTAACTTTTAAAATTCTAATTGATAATATTTTTTGAAACAATGTAATTTTTCTTCCGTTTTTGGCAATCTTACAATTGGATCGAGGATATGAAATGTAAAATGGTCATTACTATTATAATAGTGCAAAACATTTTTAATGAAGCTCCAGTAGCTTCACGCCGCTTCCCGTAAGCTCAGCAAAATGAAGCATCATTTGCCGCGGGCAGTGGTTGGGAGGGTTTTGGCTAATTATTTTTTAAAGTAACACATTTAATATAGTATAGATTTATAATCAATAAATTATAAATAGTTCATTACAATGTTTGTTAAAAATTTATTTTGTTAGTTCTCTATTAAAAAATTTTTAATTTCCTTTAAAATTCGACTCTCTAAACTGTAAACTTAAATAAGTTATACTGTAGAGAATATTTTAGGCAAAGTTTAATATAACGGTGAATTTGGATGTTAGTTTCATTAAACTTGTAAGAAACATAATTTCGATTTAATTTATGCAGATCAAAAAACGCTTAAATAAAATTAAGATTATAAAACTTAAAATTATAAATCCCAATAAGTTTTTAAGAGAATAATAACAGTGTATTGACATTTAATTATACTAATAAAAAAACAATTTCAATTTCCAAATGCTTTATTGAGAAAATGATAAAATCTCATCTAAGAGGGTATTAATAATTTTACAACTCATTTTAACTAATATGAATATTTGATAAAGAAAATTATCAAAGGGGAACTATATAATAATCGTCAAAAAATTCTACTATAGTAAATATATTTTAAATAACTCTTAATCACAAAATTGAATGTTAAATATACTTATTTCTTACAGTTATATTTAATTTTTTTCATATAGGCCTCACAGTTTTTCTTCATTGTTTTAATTGCCTTCTTGTTAGCAACTCAATCATATGCGGAAATGCTTAAATGTGCTTCAAAAGAAGGAAAGATTCTCCAAGTTAAAGTTTCTGAATGCCCGGATTTATCTCAAGTATGCAAATTGGCTCGTGGTTCAAATTTGACCATAAGCGTTAGTTTTCTATCAAAAACAGATGCATCCCGACTAAGACTCACACTTTCTGCACTTTTTCCTCCAATAGGAATTAGACTCACAAATGTTTTCCTAGAGGTTTGTGAAGCAGTTACGAATTGTCCAATTCAAAAGAATGGAACATACACGTTTAATTATACTCAGCCTATCCCAAAAGAGTTTCCAAGAATTCCAGTTATTTTGTCTTACATGCTAAGAGCTGATGATCATTTGCCTTCAATAGTTTGCTTTAAATTTGATGCCAATTTTGTGTAAATGTAATGGCGAGTGCAACTTTTCTATACTGTTGTAAATTATGTTAAGACTTAATCAATCAGACGAGGAAATAATATGTAAATTTTATTTAGAATTTAATTAAAATATTTTGTAATATATTATGTAATCTACATTTTAAATAATAAAATTATTTAAATATATATTACTTTAAAAGTATTCTATTTGCAATGCTGTTATATGATATTATTATATTATTTCTTGATACATCGCATTGCCTACTTCAAAATGTTATGTTATTATGTATCTATCTGCATGTATATGTGTATATATATTATATATATATATATATATATATATATATATATATATATATATATATATATATATATATATATATATATATATATATATATATATATATATATATATATATATATATATATATATATATATATATATATATATATATATATATATATATATATTTATTTATTTATTTATTTATTTATTTATATATATATTGTACATTATTTAAATAAAACGATATTCACTATCACTTGGTATTTTTATTATTGCTTCACTCGAAAATTGTTATCAAAACGCATTTTATGATAGAATTAGCAAATTTCCGTAAAGAAAATACTTAAGAAATGGAAATAAAAACGTCAAATAATAGAATGCAATTTTAAGAAAATAATACAAAGTTATAAACTATTATTAATTGGGAAAACAGTTTTCTTAGAAACGAAAGTGATAAAAGCATTTCAATATTATAACAGAAAGATTAAAGTAACTATTAATAAGACAATATGAAAACTAATTGTTTTAAAATAGCCATGTCTGAACTAGTCGTGATCAAAGAGAATTTGAAAATTTAATTAATTTTATTAATATCGAAAAAAATATTAATTCTGAATAAATTTATTAAAAAATAACATACGTTGAATAGAATATTAAATGCGGAAAATGATTACTTTAAGCAATTACAACACAGTTTGGAATAGTGCTTTTAGAAGAAATGCATATAACCTTAAACAAATTGAATTACTTCATATATTTTGCTTTGATTCTACTTGTGAGATCTTACCAAAAGGCATCACTTAAAGCTTTGTCGTAATGATAAAGTAGATTTAATGATCAAATTAAATGTGTTGGGATTCTTTTACATTATCTTTATTTAGTTGTAAATGAAATGGAATAAATACTATTAATATTTATAGTATAAAAAACTTCCACATGCCTAAAAAATGTATGTTAAAAAAAGTAACTGCATTCCTGTATTGCATTAATTTTAAGTTTAAGATTACCTTAGTTTTTGTGTATTAATTTTGTTTTAATCTAAAAAATATCTTCTCTGATAATATTAAAATTGTTTACAAAGAAATATAAGAATTAACCAGATTTAACTCTAATGAGTTTCAATCTAAATTTAAAGCAAAAAATTTCAAAAAAATATAAAATCTTTTAATAGTTAAAATAAGCATAAACCAAAACACATATGGCAAACGACTAGTATAGTTCAGGATATTCAATTGTTGAGCTTTTCCCCAAATTTGATTTTATTAATAAGCGTTACGAAATTTTTGTTCAAGTATAATAAGAGTTCATAAGAAACATAGAACTTACTTTGTACTACAGAGCAAAAAAAATTATAATTTTAAATAAATAATAAATTACAGAAAAATTACTAATCTAAAAAATTCAACATTCTAAAGTTATAAAGAAAATTATCATAATTAATCAATGAGTAGAAAAACTACAAATTCAGACAAAGAAAAATATAGTCTCTATAGAAAATAATAGTCTCTATTCAAATTGCAGATCAAATTAATAACACATTTATCTTTTAGAAAGTAAAAGTCATAATGAAAACGTCACAAAATCTTGATTACTAAGTCAAGTTTAATTATTATTCAATGATAGCTAAATACAAGGTGCATTTATATAATTCAACTAAAATGTATTGCTTCTTATTTGAATTAGGATAATTCTCTTGAATTTCACTACTATTTTCTATTTAAAAATTGTTTTAACATTATGGATGGTGCTAGAGTTCTGACTGTTATTTATGTAACAATTTAGAAAGAGAATAGAAATAAATAATATAGCACAAAATTTTTAAATTGGAGATTGTCATTGTGCAAGAAAAAAATTTAATCTAGTATAGACACATAAGATAATATTAAGCAATGGATATTTATATGAGATACATTTTTAATAGGTTAGATAACTTTGACCGATTTATTTATTTTACAAATGCCGAACATTAGAGATTATTTCATTAAATCAAAGGCTCTCCAATACTTCTTGACAAAGTCCATACTGAGAAAGACACAAATATTTAAATGTTAAAAAATCATTGGTTAATTAGAGTCAAACAAAACACGGTTTGGGAAATTTAATACTCTATTTCAATAGAGATCATCCGGTAAGCAGTCATGTCCAGTCAGTCCTCTATATAGAGAAACAAAAGTCTTTCTTAAAAAGTATTGAACAATTCTATTTCCCCCGGAGAATCTTCCCTCTCGTATCTCTTGCAATTTGAATCATTGGGATATATTATAAAGATTCAAAAAGATGATACAATAAGTGAAAATAAATTCACTTCTCAAACTCTAAATTCATAGTTGAGAGGTATAAAATAATCTATTTTACACAGATCTTAGACTGCCATAAACGATTAATAAGCACTAGAATAATTATTTTTAATTAAATGTCGAAATCATTTACAGTAAATTATTTTTTCTCTATTAAAGAAAAGAAGTGATATTATTTTATGTTTCAGTCTAGACTTTTTATTGCTGAGTAAATAATTATAGCTGAGTAAATTTTAATGCTGAGTCACAGTCGTGCTTATAAAATTGCACACTTTAATCGCCTTGTCATTCCCAACTTATTGGGAATTAACTATTGCATTAAGCTTGCACTTTTCTGTTCAGAGTGTACAAAGTATCTTCGGAAACAATTACAATGAAGGTAAAAACTTTTTTAATTGCTTAATTCAATTTAATTTATGTATATTGTACCTAGATATGTACTTAATTATTAATATATATTTTCAATTCCTTTTAATTCACTTTTAAAACCTTTCATAATAAAAATCTGAAAAGAAATTTAACTGAATGTCAAAATATTAAGTTTTATCTTCTTAATGTTACAGATAAATAACATAATATAATTTTCTGTATTTAAAAAAAATTTATAGTTAGTGCAGTAAAAAATTTAAAATGTATTTTGTTTAGTTGAAATAATCCTGTAAATCTCCTTATAAAGCTTATATAATTTTTCTTTAAAAAAAGCATGTGTAAAAAATAATATTGTCATAAAATATCAATGTTTCACCTCCTTTTTCAGAGTTAGCAATTTTAACGAATGAGCTGAGTTAAACCTGTAAATCTCTTTATAAACTTAAAGAATTTTTCTTAAATAAATCATATGTAAAAAAATAATATTGTCATAAAATATCATTGTTTCACTCCTTTTCTAGGTTAGCAAATTTTACGAATGAAGATTTATTCTAAATGTAACTGAATCCACAAAAAATAGGAAAATAGAATATTCAAAAAATTTCTCTTATCGAACCAATAAATTCAAATATTTATTTGAGAAAAGTTTGATCTGGAATATAATATCTACAAGCAATAATAGTAAATAATTATCTATAAATAGTTGTTTAATATTGTATGGTATGATTTTCAAATGTCTCTGTTTTTATTTCCTTAAATATTTGAACTATTAAAATATTATATAAAACAATTAAAAATTATTTCTCATTCATCAACTCGTAATTGCATACATATTGGTTTAAATATACACTTCTCAACATTAAGTATGTAACACTCAGAATTAGTGGTAAGAAAATTATGCAGATTTCAGAATAAACGCACTTTACCGACCGATGCAACTAATGTATAATGCAAAATCATGCGTGTTATGCAAGTAAATGTGAGTTATGCAAGACAATGCCAGATATATAGTAAACGCCAGTTAATTCACTGAATAATTTTCAAATGTCTTTGTGTTTTAATTTATTAAGTATTTGAAGTAATGAAATAATAAAAACCTTAAAAATGCTTCTTTCTTATCCACCAATTGGTTTTACTGAATGCATTCATATTGGTTTTAAAATAAGATAAACATTGGAATATTTTAGAATTCCCTTTATGATCTTCAAATTTTCTTGTCGTACATAATTTTATCTGCAATAAAAATATATCAGTATTATGTATCAATATAATAACCAGAAATTTTATGTTTATATATATATTATAACTTTAAGGGGTAAAAAGAGGAGGGCAATGACAATAAAAGCGTTTGTATATATTATGAAGATTCTTACATTTAATTATTTAATATTCATATTTTTTGATAATAATCATGGATAATGTTAACATATCACATTAACACACACACAAAAAACGTTTAAGCATTTCAACTGAAATCTCTTAGATGTCTAAAATTCTATGTTTATATTAATCTAAATCAGAATAATTTAACTGGTTGTGGATAAGAAATTTAGGTGTACATTATAATTTTTCTATATATTTATTTTTAATTTATGATCTGAGTTATGTACAATATTTAATAAATTCAGTATAGGTGTTGGAGCCAGTTTTCATTTCTTACCTTCAGGGCTTGCAACAGCCATAGTTAAACAGGATAACGCGTGGCCTGACGTCGCACGCATTGTCCAAGGGTTCTTCGTCAGTCACCAGATAGAATTATTTCCCTGGCCTGCTCGCTGTCCAGATTTTTCACCGATAAAAAACGTATGGTCCTTGTTTTCTCAATGATTGACCTAGATTTCATCCCCATCTGCGACATCAGATCAATTTTGTCAAGGTGTGGAAGCTGCCTCGTCTGCTGTACTCCAAGAACACATCCCAAGTCTTTTTGAATTTATGCCGAGGCGTGTGGCAGCACTGATCTCCAACAATGGCGGCTACTCTAGCTACTGATTTTGGCAGGAACCCCACTTCACAGAAATTTATAAATTTAATCATTTGATACTTAGTCAACATGTTATCTACCAAATAAATTTTGTTGTGATATCTCTTGTCTTTCTTCATGTTCCAATATAGTTGGCAAGCAGTGTAGATGTTGCTACACAGCTTGTAAAAAATTAAATACAAAACTTCTTTAAAAATTACCTAATACAAAGATCACACGGTTAAAAATTTTCCATTTACATAAAAAGGTTATAATTCATGAAAATTTAATGCTTGCTTGAAATATATTTTTATGAATTTTAATTAAATTTAAACTTACATTATGGTTTTACATATTTATACCTACATTTTTGTGCAGTATATTCGTACCTAAAAATTAAAAATGATAAATTATCTATTTTAATTTTATATCACAAAGTACGAAATTTTAAAATTTTCTGAATTTGTTTTCTTTCAAAATCAATCGTAATCAATCCTTTAACTTTCAAAATTATTTTGTTGATTATTACTTTATCCAATCAAGAAAGATATTGAATGATACAAATGTTCATAATGTATTTTAGTCTCAGAATTTATTGCATTTTATATGCCAAAATCTAACAATTCTCAATCCTTTTATATAGGTCGTATTGATACTCCCAATTTTCTTAGTTGTTCTCTTGCTGGACGACTTCTTGATGGCTATCAATCCAAACAAGGGCACCTTCCTTGATTGTAGTTCACAAGAAGTAAAACTTCTGGATTTCGAGGTTTCCGACTGTCCAGATTTAACTAAAAGGTGTGCATTTTTCCGTGGTACCAATATTACTCTGTCTGTCAAATTTCGATCAAATGTTGATACTGATAAAGTTTCAGCCCAGTTTTTTTCGACGCTTTTAGTATTTGGGATCAGAATTACAAAATCGGACACAGATGCTTGTGCAACTGGTTTAGATTGTCCTCTTCGAAAAGGTGAAACATATGTGTATAACTATACTCAGTTAATTTCTGAAGATGCGTATGTACATCCCTCTAACTTTTGTTTTTGATTAAATGACCTAAAATCTAAATCAGTACGAAAGCTTATTTGTGCCATATTCAAAGCTAGAATAATTTGATTCAATCATTGTATTTTATTATTTAATTGCTATGTTTTGTACAAAAAATAAACTTTTTTTTGCTTACACTAAAACACACATTTAATTCTAACTTGATCCATTTTAAAACAGATTGATTAATTTAGCCGAATATGAGTAAAATTGTATACATTCATTGAGTTAAATTTTAGTATAAAAAAGTCTATAATCAAGTAACTTTACTCAATTGTAAATTAAAAAGTAATTATCAGGTCAAACAAGTATTATATATGAAGAAAAGTTACAATCGCATGCAGTTGAAAGATGCAAATTCAATGATTTATAAGGTGAAGTATGAAATTTTTTATCACATGATAGAAAAGGGGGATAAATATAAAAAAGAGAATCAAGATAAGAAACAAAGTAAATTTGGAAATTAGAAATATATATAAATAAGTTATAAAACAAAATGTAGTAATTCATCGTTCTTCTCATATTTTTCTTTTTATGCTGTAGCATTTTTAAACACGTTAGTCCTCTCTAACTTTAAAAATTCAAAAACATTAACCAAGATATAAAAAAAAATTATTTTAAACACATTTTAAGCAACATTTCTTTACAATTACAATTAAAAATTTACTTGACAACATTATGCATTTATAAATGATTAATAGAAAAATAATATCAATATTTTTTTCTAAAGTAGATTCATGATATAATTGGTATATTTAAAAAAATCACAAACACTTGTTCACATATCTCAATACATAATCATACTAACATACCTAATAAAAATGAATTTATGTAAAACACCTAATTGAATACAATAAAAAAGTTTTTTCTATAAAAAGAGCATCCAATGTACTCCTAATATACAACCTAAAAATATCTTAACAATTTAAATACTTTTTAATTAAAAAATATTTGATAGAGAAAACATACATTTTTATGATAAAAAATGTATGATTAATTGTATAAATTATTTCTTATAAATAATAGGAAATTTTAACAATAGTGACATTTTTGAAACTCTAAGAAGTTATTTTCATTTTCTTTAAGAAATGGAAATGAATTTCTTTTTCAACAAAATATTCCTTTTGTTATAGTTATAAATTCTTAGATGGTCATAAGTAATCAATTGTTCCCCCAGCAAAATATTTGGTACATTTTTCAAACGATACCATATTAACAATACATTTTGATCCATTATGAAAATAAATTTCTGTACCACTCTGAAACATCCAAAATAAAAAAATTTATATTTATTTATTATAAAAATTTTTTGTGAAACCCAATTCATGCATTTACATTTTCGAATAATCATTTAAATTTCAAATGTTAATATTTAATAATATAATAGAGAAAGACATGATATTTACAGAACTTTATGATCATTATTATATTTTAAAAATGTACGCATTTCTTACATCTTTCTCAGTGACTATTTTTTTAAAATGACGAAGCGAGAAAAATGTAGCTGACTATAATAATTAAAAATACTTCTAACTTATATTCAGTATCTTTACGGGATTTATAATACAGGAAAAACAAAAAGACACTTTAAAATTTATAATTTTTGAACTCATTGGTTATTCTTATCCATATAAAATTATGTGAACTATAATTAATAACTTTACATAAATCTATGATGCATATTTTTTGTTCATTATCAACCATTTTGAAAATTATTAAATTTTCATTGGAATTACGGAAATTATTTTTATGCAAATGTTTTTTTTTCGCATTTCATGTTTGTAACAATATAAAGTTTTAACAAAATACATTTTTCCTTTTATAGTTTTTATCCATTTAATATGCAACACATAAAAATTCTTTTACTGAAAAGTCATATACCAATTTTACTTATTCAAAAAAGTAAAATTATGATCAATACTTCCTTTTATATGTAAACACTGAGAGTCAGTCCCACAAGAGATCTTTGGTAATTTGTGTAATTTTCGCTCCCGGACAACGGCCCAGAGTCTATCCGGGAAGTGAACACGCATTCATGAGCTTTACAAACCATTTGGTGAGTGTGCCAAGTTCATTGATCTCTAAGCCATCCGACTACCACTTCCACGCGATGACTCCCGGAAACGTCTTCGGACGGCTAACGGTGGCGGAGGGACTAAGTCAAGCAGACACTAATTTTAGCTTGACGTTATGGCGCAGACATATGATGACAATTTTGGCGAGGTAAAGGCCTACAATTGCGAAGCTTCTACCTCGGATGTTAGGTCAGCAATACTTAACTTATTATAAACAGAAAGAGAGATACACCAGGCTCTTTCAGCCAGCAAGGAGAGCATTCCTCTCCAGCAAAAAGCCGAGCTGGCAGCCGAATGGTTAGCGCTCTTACCTTCGGTTCAACAGTTCGTGAGTTCGAATCCCACCTTGGGCATGGATGTTTGTAGTGGTTCGGAATCCACTTTAAGCCGTAAGTCCCGGTCTAATTAGCCCTCGTGTGCAAAAAATGACCGTTGAGCGACAAACAAACAAACAAACAAAATCTCCAGCAAAAAATAAGACAAGGCATTTCGAACATTCTCCATATTGCTTTGCAACAAATAGAAAAGAATGTGTTCTTGGAAGGACAGTTAAAAGCCAAAAATGCAATACCAATCATACAGGAGAAAACCTTTGCTGAAGTAGTTAAAAGAGGCAAGCCGAAAAACAACAAGGCATTACGTGACAGAAGTAGAAGCAGGACAAGAAGAGATAAATCTCGCCAAAGAAAGGATAACATAGTGTTAGTGTATCCTAAGAAAGAGTCTTCCTCGGAAAATACTAAAGGCATAATTGAAAATGCTATTAACCCCAATAAATTAAAACTAAAAGTCAAAAATATTCACCCAGTCTGAAAGGGTGGAATAGGTCTGGAAACTAGCTCTATGGAGGAAATCGATAAATTAATTGCAGATATCAAAAACAATGATAAACTAACAGAAATAGTAAAAGTTAAGAAACCTGAACTAAAAGAAGCCTAGAATCATTCTTTACAAGGAAGATAAAGAACTCATAAAAGAAGAATTCGCGGAAAGAATCATTACCCAAAATTCTCTAAGTGACGAAGGTCAGCTAGAAGCCGTCCACAGTTTTAAAGGCTGGTTAACTAGATAATGGCGCTCAATGGAACTGCCCTAAAAAAATAAAGCGAAAGGAAAAAGATATTTTTGGGTTGGACTACGGTCCAATTAAAGAATATATAAGAATAAGCCAATGTTTTAAAAGTCTCCGATACGGACATTTAGCCAAAGACTGCAAAGGAGAGAACACTTGCAGAAGATGCTCAGGAGCACATGTAGATAAAAATTGCGATAAAGAAATTAAATGTAAAAACTGTGAGGAGAGCAATTCTAAGTACAAGACAAATTATAAAATTAATCACCAAGCAAATAGTAAAAAATGCCCAATTTATGAAAAAGAGATCAATAAATTAATCACTAAAATTAATTATGACTAATACGCCTACTAACAATCTAATAAAATTTACCCACTTAAACCTTAATCATTGTCGAGCAGCTAACGCAACTTTCTCCCAAGATATTAAGTAACTAAATTTAGACTTTATTTCCATTAACAATCCGTTTACTTTTGAAGGAAAAATTTCCGGCTTTCCACTGCACCTCACAATAACTGCCAGTAGCAACCCTAAAACGGCTGTGATCAGCAACAAACAATTTCTAGTTTCACCGATTCATGTTTCGGAAGACTTAGTTGTCATTCAAACTAAATTTAATAAAGACACTTATAACATCTGCTCAATCTACTGTCCACCGTCTCGCAACATCAACGATTCCATTAAGGAGTTAGGAGAACTATTAGCGATACATCATAGCCAAAAGTGGATAATTTTAGGTGATTTCAACGCTAAGTCCACAATTTTGAGTCCAAGGAACACAGACCATAGAGGACACACACTAATTGAATTCGCTTCTAAACGCGAACTTATATTTGAAAATGATCCCAACAGCCAACCGACGTACTGTAGCACACTAGGTGAAAGTTGGATAGATCTTCTAATTATAAAAAACTTAAATAGCAACAATATCTCCAACTGGACCATCAATGACAAATTCTCAGCCAGTTATCATCAGCTCATGACGTTTAATCTAACAAATGCTAAAGCTCATTTTAAAATTAAGTTCAGATACAACTCAAACACTTTAATTTAAATTGGGCAGAATTCAAGAATGATTTAAAGAACATACCGGTCCAATTTCCTATTTTAAACTTAAAGAATCTTGAAAAGGATTTGGAATTAATCAAAAATAACATACTAGAACTCTGTAAAAAGCACAAGCGGAAACAAATACAAAAGACCAACACCAACTATTGGTGGACCACGGCACTAACTGAAGAACGTAGTCGAGTCAGGGATTTTAGACGACGATTTCAAGCAGAAACTGATAACTCCTGACGCGACTTAGGATAGGTCGAATTTTAAAAGGCAGCAGCTTTGTACAAAAAACACATTCTCCTTACTAAACAAAAGGCTTTCATGCAATATTTAGGCAATATAATCGAACGCAACGCCTTCGGGGGCACTTATAAAATTGTTAGAGATAAAATTAAAAGATCTGAACACACAAATCGCATTCTACTCACGGATGGTAGTTTCACCAGCACCTCGGAAGAATCTAATAATGAAATTCTCAAGTTCCCCACTTTCCTTGCAACTCAACTCAAAGACCCCTTACCTCCACGACGGCGCCCGATGACCCGTCGGTCACCATCGACGAAGTTAAGGAAATTAAAAGTTCCATGGATAGAAATAAGGCACCAGGATATAATGACGTTAGTCTAGACATTTATGAGGAATTATTCAACCTTGAAAAGGAATGGATTACTGAAATATTTAATTTTTGCATCCGAAATGGCACCTTTCCCCGTATTTGGAAACAGGCTACTATTATTCTAATACCCAAAGACGGCAAAGACCTTTCTAAATGCGAATCATATAGGCCTATTTGCTTACTACCCATCTGGGGAAAAATCCTCGACAAGATACTACATAAAAGGATTAGCTACTTCTTCCAGGCTAACTCCCTCCTCCATCACCACCGATTTGGGTTCAGGAAAGGGAAGAGTACCTCTCATGCGATTAATCAAATCACCAACACTATCAAGTCTAATCAGAAAAACAAGCTATACACTGCACGTGCTGGTACTTGAGATGTGCCAAGTACCAGCACGTGTGGGATAAGTGGTTCCCGAAACAACATACTGTCATAAATTATCTTCTGCTCTACAAAATCCCAAGAGTGCAAATTGGCATCAGGGAAATCATTCAGCAAGAGCTACAATACCAGATGAGGGACTCCATCTCCACAGACAGCCATACTGTAATCTAAACCAATTGTGCTTAATTACATCCAATTTTACCTGTTGTAATTTCTATACTGTACACTTTGTATGTATTATTCCACATTGTAAATTTTTATTATTATTGTCTGTTTCATATTGCATTGTAACCTAGAATAAAGGACTGTTAGGCCCAATCCTCCAGTCAGAGTGAGTCACAATAGAACGCTCTTCTTGACACGCTATTTTCCCCCTCTTTTGGGGCTTCAGGAGATCTTGGCATTGGATCCATCTCCTCCCAGCACAGTATGGACATTGTCCTAACCTAGTGTCCACTGAGTTCTGAAGTACTGACAACTATCACACGCGTTCTTTCACCGCATACCCTAGGGCACCATCTTTGTCATTATATGTAAAAACTTTAAAATTTCTACGAAGCTTAACTATTTAAAATTTACTTTTCCAAGTGTCGTCATGATATCTTTAAATATTTTTTACTTATGTAAAATTATAAATTTATAATATTCAAAATGACTATATAGAAAACTTCATTTGCTATTCATTAATTTATAATTACAAATTAGGAAAATCAATGATAAAATTATTTTAAGCAGCAAAGAAGGGATACATAATTGTTCTATGGAAGATTAACATTTTGATTCCAAAATTTAAAAATGATATTCTCTGGCGTGGTAGGCAAATTTTTGGGGTCTTCTTGGTCCTTGTTTTAAATTCGCGAAGACTCCACCCTGCTGCTTCTAACTGGTAGAACCCAACTCAGGGTTTAGTACAGGGAAGCATGCAACGACAAAAAAGTTTCCAGGTTTCAGCAAAAGATGTAAATTTGTTCGAGGAACAAACGTAAATCTAATTGTCCCAATTCTATCTGCGTTTCTCCGCATATTCGAATGCTACAAAAAATTTCTTTTTTTTGTTCCGTTTCTATGGGATATTACAAAACTGAGAATCATTCACGGGTACACGTGAGTACGAACTTGATCAAACTACCTTGTTATAAAATATGTATATTTTCAGTTCATTTTACAAAGCTTTCTAAACTATTTTGTTACATTGGTGCTTATATTTAAGGATTAAACATACGAAAATATCATTTGCTTTCAATTTTAAGCTAAATTTATTTGATCTCAATTTTTCATGTTTTTTTCACAATTTATAAGGCATTATCTTGAATATAATCTAAAAAATTGTGAAATGGTTTACAGATTAATGCAAAATAATTATTTTTTATAAGTTATGAAGATTAATTAACGTGCATGTAACTAGGACCAATAAGGAGAGAGAATCACAGAATATTTTACTGTACCTATAAAGAATACATAGCTCTCATACAAGTAAAAATATTTTATTTTTAATGTAATTCAGTTTCAATTTGTGCATATTTTCAATTGTACAATCCTTCCCGCTGTTGAATTTATAAAAGAACCATCAAACATTTTTCAAATAAAGCATCAAATGTATTCTACCTCAAGGTAAGAAGGTCATTTCATTATGCTCAACTAAGGCCTGCAGGCAAAGGAGCAAAGACAGACTTCTTACTTTGCTCCTGTTTTTTTGATCAACAGAAAATGCTTACTTCATCTTTCGAATAGTCTTATTCATTAAAAATAAATGAAAAATATTACTAAAATGTAATTCATTTATTTTTCATGGATTTTCTCTTAAATTTGCTTTTTTTAAGTATTTATAGATATTTGAGTAAATCGTTTCAATAAAATTTTATGATTAAAACAATTTTTCCTAATGCCCGACTGCCTTTTAGAATTTAATCAGATTCAGCACTACAAGGAATGAAGGTGATAGCATTTTTTTTACTCCTGGGGCCCCCAGTGGGTACCATGCCTTTGCCCGAAAGAGACAATAACGAAACACAGATAGAGAGAAAGAAACATCTATGCTCGAACAAGGATTCCAACACTTGACTTATTACTTTGAAGTTAGGGACGATAATCTCTCCGCCATCCATCAACATAATTAAAATTTAATCGAAAGTATTTTGATATTTATTATGAATTTAATAAATTAAATTAGAGAGTTTGCTCATATTTTTTTTCTATTATGATTTCATGTACAGTTTTATTTTCATTGGCATGTTAATACATGCTCCAAATGGATATATTTTTAAAAAATTTTCAGTTCAGCAAGAAATCGTTCAAGGATATATAGCGAAAAGTATTTCTTTCAAATAAATAGAATAAATATTTACGTACTGTCATCTATAAATATTTTTTCCCATGTTTGTTTGTAACATATAATAACAACGCTGTAATATTTTTAATTGATATGCATTTCATACAATATTTCAGTTGGTTCTTTTGCAACAAAATTTTTGCATATTTCGGAAGCATCATTATTTATAATTACATTAAAAAATTTGTTATTCTAAATATTTGATTTGTGTTAAATTTAAACTAGTGTCATTGAAGAATGCTGAAATATACTGATTCAAGAAAATAATTTGAAAAATAAACAGTGCATATCAAGTCTAAAGTAAGAAATAAAATACACTCTAAAAGCGTTCATCAGAGAGCATAAATCTTAAAGGAAAGGTCAATTTATACAAACCACACAACTTTTTATCACTTCGAGTAAAAATTTTAATTTTGTAGAAACAGTTTTTAGTACAAATATTTTGAAATAGAAAGCAATACTAGCTACAATTTTGAGCAACTGCAACGAAGTCATATGTATTTATCGGAAAGTGATGAAAAATACATATAAAAATAAAATATAACATACATATATTTCTCATGGATTTAGATGTAAAAATTAAATTTATCCTTTAAATCTAAAAATTAAATTTTGAGATTTTAAAACTATCTAACATAGTTAAAATGTTAAAGTAATCAAGTAAATATTATAAATTCATATTTAGTTAGTCTAATTATATTGGGAACAATTTTGCTCGTTTCCTAATTCCATTTTAAATTACAGCTCTCACAAATACTTACTTGATGTAGAGACAAAAAGAGCTGCTTATGAGAATACAATGAATGAGAATACACACAATCGAATATTTTTCAAAAATAACTAAATACAAATACTTTAAAAAATTTATAAAAATAATATTTACAAATTTTTCATCACATAAATTGTTTTAGAACTTTTTATAAGTTTCCTAAATTTTTAAAATAACTTTCTATACGTACTATATTATTAAGGAAGTAGCTTTTTTTAATTATATGCTGTAATTTTCTTATAGTATGCATGTGAGATGCCTTAAAAACTTAAAAAACTTAATACAACATAATAATAACATAAATAAAAATTTCATTTAAATTATATATGTGTGTGTGTGTGTGTGTGTGTGTGTGTGTGTGTGTGTGTGTGTGTGTGTGTGTGTGTGTGTGTGTGTGTGTGTGTGTGTGTGTGTGTGTGTGTGTGTGTGTGTGTGTGTGTGTGTGTGTGTGTGTGTGTGTGTGTGTGTGTGTGTGTGTGTAGATAATATTATTCATAAAATATTTGCTTATAATAATAGTAAATATTTCTTTCGTTATGCAAATGAATATTCTTTCTATATCGGATTAACCACACATAAATAAGTACATATTTATTTCCACTTTTACATGATTAATTTATCAGACCAGGAATAATTTTATTTTTAATACTTATAAGATAATAATAATAACATTTTGTGCTTATAAAATTTTTAAATGTTTTTAATCATGAAAATATTGGTATAATTATATCAAAAACAAAAATACATTATTTTTAACTGTGATGAAGATTTTTCTTAGAAATGAAAAATAGTTTTACGCTTATAAAATAATGTCTTTTTCCCCATTAAATTTATATGCACAATAGAATAGCAGTAAGCAATAATTATGTGACAATAGAAAAATTTATAATATTTAGTATGAGATTTCAGATTATGATATTAAATTTGCTTATTTAAAAAAATATATGGTAATAGTTATAAAGGTAGCATTCATGCCTTATATATTAAAAAATATAAATAATTAAGTTTCGTGTCATTACTTAGAAAATACCTCTTCTGTTTAAATATAATTTGAGTTAATGGGTGCTTTTAAAAAAATGCCTTTTCAGTTCAATATTTTTATCTCTTATGTTATAGGGTACGTTTACAGATAAGTATCTAGATTTTCTGCTTGTGCAAAACGTGCTTAAGGAAACTTTAAAGATGAATATAACCAGAATCAATTTGTTTTTTAAACTTTAAACTTTTCATAAATTAAGAAAATAGTAATTTATAAACCAATGTTGTAAAGTAATTACAGTTTCATTTATTTTTAAACTTTTGTATTTCAGTTTGTCTTTAACACTTTAAAATTAACTAAGATACATTAATAACATATACATTTTATGTATATATAAATATATGTACCCAAATTTTATCTTTATAAAAAGCAAAATGATTTACGTTAATTGAACTATTAACTTTTCTCGTGACTAAACATAATGAATATAAGTGTATTTAAATAAGCGTATTTATCATCCCATTTTTTAATAAATAATAATTTTTTAAGATATTTTTTTATGAAAAACGTAGAAGTAAAGGAAAATTATTAACATTAAAAATCCCATGTAATAGAAAATAAGAATTTAATATATTATAAAATTTTACCTAAGTTCAAAAATTCGTATTCATTTTTATCAGAAAAGTGTTAGTTGTTGTTTAAGACATATCAACTATTCATATTTTGTGAGGTTAAATACTTGTTACTCTACTCATGATTTAAAAATTCATATGTTTTATATTTCTCAAATTAATTATAACTAACAAAATAAGTAATTCAGTATTTACTTTTAATGCAATAAACACCAAACATAAGCTACGTTTCTTAAACCTTAAGCAAAAGCTAATAAAATTTGTAAAATTAATAGTTTAAAATAGTTTTATTCATCATAAGGCAATTTTAATAAGTATACTAAAATATATTTTCTATTTTTAAAATAAGAAAGAAAATAGTTTAATATTGATAAAAAATGTTCACTAATTACTAATTAATTTACGATTTTGAAAATTTCTAAATAAGCTTGTTGCCAATTATACTTTAAATCAGGAATTCTAATTTGTTGTAATAATTTTAACATGCTTTTAAGAGCCTGCGAGAAACATGTAGATCATTAAAATTTCATTAAATATGTGTTTTTGTTATAAAGTTGCATAAGCATTCAAATATTAACTTAAAAATAAAACCACAATTTTAGAATAAATTAAACATTCAGTAAAAAATAATAATTGAATTAAATACCAGCTAAATTTTCCAATATTTTATAAGAATAAAATATTTCATAGGTAAATTATTAAATAATAAATATCTTGATTGGAAAATGATAAAGTGTAGAAAAATGTTCCTTTTAAAATACCTTAACTTTAATGTGTAAAAGTTTAAGAATCCTAAAATTCTTACTATTTTTAAATGAATATATAAAAAAGTTCATAAAGCTAATGCAATTTCTAAAAACAAATTTGACTTGTTGATAAGTAGACTTGTTGCTACATCCTATATATAAATTTGTTAACAAATGTATTTTGTAGGAGATTTCATGTCATCGTATGCTCATGTATATGGTCAAACGCACAGTCATCTTTCAACTACTTTTATTATTTATAATTTTATTAATTATTATTTTCATTTTTGCAACAATGCATTGAATCTCGTATAATCATTTTACTATTTAGATTGCGCTAACGTTCTCGATATTCTTACTTATTCTTCCGTTCATTAATTTCTCTACAGCAGTCATCCAAGAATTAGGTCCACAAACGACTCAAATACACAATTTCTAAGTGTCCAGATTTATCCGAACGACACTCTGTTTCGCGGTAAAAATTCAAATATATCAATCACCTTTCTATCTAAGACAGATAAAATGAAGTGTCAGTTTCACTAATAGCATCGCTTTTATATCTTGGTATCCCACTCATAAGCTATAACACAGATGCTTGTAAGATAGGTCTAAATTGTCTTATTCAGAAAGGTGAAGTGTGTTCATTTAATAATGCAGTGTATTCTCCAAAATCTTTCGAATTCCAAAACTATATTTATATGCGTGCTAAAAAACCCAGTAGAAAACATTATTTGAATTTATATTGATGTTAATTTATTTTAATTTAATTGCGTACTTGTTGAAATATCTATTTTCCAAATTGTAAGATTATCTGAAAGATTTTAATGAAATTGGAACACTTTAACATACTTCAATTTAAAATTTTTATTCATTTTCTACTATTTTTCCTTTGGTAAGTAAGTATATATTTCCATATAATTATATTTGCTTGTCATTGATGTTTATTGAATATTCTTACCCTTTGTTTTATCGTAAAATGTGCATCATTCATTGCATATAGTCTTTCTTTGGATTTTATTTTTTGTAGTTGAATAAATCTTTCTCTTTGCATCCCGTTTATATAATATTATGCTTGGTTCAATGTGAAGATATAGTTTACACATCACATGTGATATACTTACTTAATTTAGATTTTAACTTAAGCTCCAGTGGCTCAGTAGCTTCACGCCGCTTCCCGTAAGCTCAGGAACGTGAAGCACAATTTGCCGCGGGCAGTGGTTGGGAGGGTGACCACGGTGTAATCTCCTTCACTGGGTTGCTGGAACTCCGTGGGTTGAGGACGTGTTCACGTTAATATGTGACGTCCAAAGTCCTTCCGCTGATGTGGCGTGGATGAGGAGAAGAGGGTACCAGCTCAGGTGGGGCCTCGTCACCTGAACTTGTTTAAAAATTACGAGACACCTTAAAAAGAGCAAGGTCGTACTTTCACCTTCGTGGTGCTCTGATCCAAACGAAAGACGCTCTCTATTGACTTAATTCGCACTGCCAAAGGCAAAGCGAGCTTGGCTTGTCCAAGTGTCATAAGCAACAACAACAGATTTTAACTTGAAAACCTAGACCATACTTAAATATAATTTTAAAAAGCAAGTATTTAATTATATTAATTATAACAAAAGCAAAACATACAATTGGTTACTTTTTTACATGGCTCACAGAAATACATAAAAACATTAACATATGACTGAGACATAAGGATATGGAATGCTACCATTGAATATATAAAAGTTTAATTAATTATTAAATTGTGGAACATAAAAATATTTTTATTTGTAATTTAATTATGAACTGAAATGAAAAGATTAATTGATGCAATAACTTAACATTAGATGTTTTGCAATATTTATGGAATGAATTTACGTTAGGTAATTTTTCAAACTCATCAAAATAAACAAATACTCAAAAAAATAAAAATAAATTATTTTTAAATGAAGATACTGCTTAAACAAAAGAAAAAACATGGAGTCCTATAGTTTTGCTCAAAAAAATTTACATGTTGCAAAAATTTTTAATTAATAACTTCTCAATGCAGTGTTTTGCTTCATGAAATATGAAGTCACCTGTATAAATTACTTTATAAAAACAAATGAGGTGTATAGTGAATAAAAACGTTTTTTATTTATAAAGTTTATTGTTTTTCATCTTAGTTTCAGTATATTTTTCAATTATGGTGCATTGAGAAAGACAGAAATAAATTTTCTAATGATGGCGAAAAATTTTATACACATAATCATCCCTTTATTAAACCATGTTAAAGTGATTTAGTCAGTACTTATCATTTCATAATTTGATGTTGAGCGGATTTCGGAAGTAATAGTATAAATTAAGAAAAAGAAATAATTTTGTGATAATTGTATAAGTAGAAAAATGTAATCCAGCGATACAATTTGGCAAACATTAATTTAAATGAATCAGTAAACTTATTTTTTTAAGTAGCTGAACTCTACGTCTTTCTGTTTAATTATTTCTTAAAACAAATATTTAAGAATGAAACTTATGCACACACATGTACTTGACTTACAAATTAAATTGAAAAAATTGCAACGAGCTAACACTTCTCATAGATAAATTATTATCTATATTTTTAACAAAAAATTAACATTCACAACACTTATATCACTTGATTTTATTTTTATTCTCTGTTATAACAGGGAAGATGCATTCCACAATAGTTAACAAATATGTACAAAATATGCTAATACATAAGCAGAAAAAAACTGTTAATTCTATTATAGTTATTTTTCTAATTTAATATTAAGTATTTTATAACTGTAAAAAAGGAAAGATGATAATTTCTTCGTTTGCATCACTCTCAACTATATCATCAGCGACAGAAAAGAAGCATCAATATTGTTGAAACATCTTGATTCCCAAATAGAATCTCATGACTTTTTTTATCATAAGTGATTTCCCATTATTTATAAAATACTTGTAGCCAATTTGAACTTTGCAGTATAATCAATTTATGAGCAAATACTATAATCACTCTAAATATTAAAATTTGTTCAAAAATAGATTTTTTATTGAAATGCTTTAGAAATATTATCTAAATTTTTACTTTTGATTAAGTTTAGATAATTGTATCCAATATTTGAAATGTTTACGCTTGAATTAAAATTTATATTACATCTATATCAAGGTTGAATGTTTTTTAAGGAAATTTTAAAATATTTCTTATTTATTTAATAAATTATTAATCCTATTTTTTATTTGTCATGACACGTGTAAATTAAATATGTCATATAAATATTAAAATGGTTTTTAAATATTAAATTTGTCATTAATATGTATTTATATATCAGAAATACTTAGAAAAAAACAAAAAATTTATTTAAATTCTAATTTTTCTACTCATAATGAATATTTCCACTATGTTTAATGAAATTTAATACTTTAAACCATTTGTAACTAACTCGATCCGTGATACAATTTTATGCATTTTTAGCTTTTTAATTTAAGTCAATCCTAGGTTTAGTTTATCTATCATTAGAAATTTTTACCTTGAGAATAATCCAGTCAGAATAAACGGTTTCAAACATTAACTAACATAAGCATATACGCTTGAAGCTGGAATTCAACTCATGAAGTGACGAACTGAATACTATAATACTTGTCATTCATTTATAAGTTTGGCTTATGCTGCTCTAAATATCTTAAATTACGAAATTACTCATTATGCTGTTATTTACTCCACTGCCTACATCATTAAAATTCTCATCGAAATTTTTGGAATTTGAATTTAGAATACCTAAAGTTTACGAAAAGATATGATCTGATATTTGATTCTACTACTAATATATAATGAATTTTAACAGGGTAGTATTTATTTATTTTAATACAATATATCAAATACATAAATGCTGTTAAAATCTTACCAGTATGCTCAATATAAAAAGATGAAATGTACACTGCTGGCCACCTTAAATGCAACACCCTCAAGCAAGCATGAAAATAACATGAAATATGCAATATGCAGTAGCGGGTAGGGAGCTATGCAAGTGATTAGAATTTCAAAGTAGGGACACATCACGCACACTTCAAAGCGCTATTTAAGGTTTGAAGATTTCGACAATTTCAAGCTCGAATTTTTTTCCTCAAAAAACGATCAATTATGCCTCGTAGAAATCAGCGATCATTTCTTGATAATGTATCCGAATTCGACATAGGAAGGTTAGTGGCCTACCAAGTTGGTGGATTATCTTTCAGAGAAATCGGTAGTCATGTTTGACGAAACCAAGCAACTGTAATGTGGATATTTGATCGTTGGATGATGGAGGATACGACAGACCGACATATACCATCGCATCCAACTCAGGCAAATTGTGCACATGGCAGTGGTGGATCACTCAGCCACATCCCGAACCATAGCACAGCACATTCAGTCTGTAACGCATCATCGAGTGTCCACGCTTACCATTCAACCCCGTTTACGGCAGAATGGTCAGTCCGCAAGACATCCATTGCTTTGTCTACCTAATTCGCAAACAATAGACGTCTCCACAGCCAATGGTGTGATGAAAGAAGGATGTAGATAGCAGAATAGAATGAAACTGTCTTTACTGACGAGTCACGCTTCTGATTCGAGTCTGGAGACACAGTGGAGAGAAGATGCTGAACAAAGTCGTTAAGCACCACCACACTAATCGTGCACTGGGTATTATGGAATGAAGCGGTATTGGATGTCACTCTCACACTCCTCTAGTATGCATTGCCGCTACTTTAATCAGCCAGCGATACATCTCCTAGATGTTGGAGTCAGTTGTCCTTCCTTACCTTAAGGGCTTGTCAACAGCCATATTTCAACAGGATATTTCTTGACCAACCTTAGCAAGCATTGTCCAAGGGTTCTTCTTCAATCACAAGATTGAATTGCTTCCCGGGATGGCTCGCTCTCCGAATCTTTCGCCTATAGAAATCATGTGGTTCATGCTCATATGGTTACTTAGTGATTGACCCAGATTACATTCCCAGGTTCCACACCAGATCAACTTTGGCAACGAGTATAAGCTGCATGGTCTGCTGTACTCCAAGAACATATCCAAAGTCTCTTTGAATCAATGACGAGGTGTGTGGCAGCGGTGATCCCCAACAATGGCGGCTAAACAGCCTACTGATTTTGACAGGAACCACACTTCACAGAAGTCTGTAAATTTAATCATTTGATACTTGGTCAAGGTGTTATTATTTATTTGATACTTTCTCAACATGTTAGTTTATTTTGTATAACAAAATTTATTCAAAAATAATTTTGTTGCGGTATCTTTCGTTATTCTTGTTGTAATTTGTGTGGCCATCAGTGTTTAAAATTACTCTCTAACCATATTGGAATGATATGTTCCGGAATTTTTCTTACCAATTTTCTAAATTATAGAGTTTTTAATGATGCGTTACAGTAATTGTCTATATATAATTTTCGTAAAATTGTACCCTTATAAGTTTATTACTTAACAATATGATCTTATTTATAATATGAACTTTTTATGAACAATTAGATAATTTTTATGATTAATATTATTATGATTAATACAATTATATCAACTATAAACTGAAATTACTTTTATGTTTGAATCAAAATTTACACTGTAAATACATAAATTTTAAATGTTTTAGTGAAATTTAAATATTCCTTATTTGTTTTACCAATTACAAATCATAATTTTCATCTGTTTATAAATTTTGTATCCATTTTAGATAATAGTTTGATCTTAAAATTATTCCATAAAAATAAATATTTGTCATAAAATTACTAAAGATTCTTTTGTAAACACCCAATAAATTTAACAAAATTTGAAGAATTTGTTACTGTATACACACATTCGGATAAAAAAATTTCCTTGAAACTTGAATTTTATACATTTTTAACAACAATGTATTGAAATAAATATAATAGTTCCTTTTTAACTGCTTCACTTAAATGATATAGCAATGAATGTATTATCAAAATTTATATTTATATATTATATATATATTAATAATACATTTATATATATATATATATATATATATATATATATATATATATATATATATATATATATATATATATTCTTAAAAATTATAAAATATATAACATATCTAAAAATAATTAAACTATTACAGAAAGAATCTTATAGTCATCAGCCTTATGTGTTTGTTTACTTCACATTTAATATTCGACTATCTTCTACTCCAGTAATAAAGTTGCTGTAATTTTAACTAGAAACTTTGATTATTTTGAAATTTACATAAAAATAATTATATTTGTATAATTGTAACATTTTTGTTATGTAAAATAAGCTTTTTTCCTAGAGATTAACTTTCTGTAATAAAGATTAAGAATATTCCTAATCATTATTTTAAGTAATTTTACTTCAATACTAACCCAAACATTGGAAGATACATTCATATCATAATAATATGATTGGAATTGAAAGTAATTTTAATATCACATTTTTCATCTGACATTAATATAAACGACATTTTTTAACAAAATAAGAAAGAAATCTTTCACACACCATCCAGTTCTTTAATATTTGGTAACCTGAGAGTTTGAAATTACAGTTTACTTAAAAATGATTTTCTCCTAAGTTTAAATTAATTTTTATGAGAAGAAGAACCGTATCTTCTAATTTGTGTTTGTCTGGAGTTTGGTACAAATTTCCTCATTAATCTGTGTCGCGTTCCAAACTGACTGAATTAAATGAAATTATAATTACATTATTTCATACTAAACCGTAACGGAATAATAGTGAACAGAGTATCGACAGTTAATAATTTTGCGAAGGATAATCAATAATCTTCAAAAGTTTTAATCATTTAAAAAAATGTTTTTTGGCATTTTTCTGTGAATTTTAGGTAAACAATTGGCAATCATTTAACAATCATTAATCACTAAATATTGGCAATCATTAATTGCTAAGTATAAAAATTGCATATCATAAAAAAGTTCAGTATAATCCCTAGCTAATACTAAATTGAGAAAATAAAGTACACTCTAGAAAAGAATGAGTTCATCCTTAAACAGATAATCAAAATGGAATGACGATTAAAAAAGATAAAAAAAAATTAATAATAAAGAGGATTCTGCCAAGTTTTACATTTTCAGTAATAAAATATATATTTCTGTATTTCACAACTTTAATTTTTTTTTTGTAAATTAAAGAAGTAACAGAGGTTTAAGACAATTCATGGTGGACGAGAAAGCTAAAATTAAAACTTCAACTTATTGCACTGTAATTTTTTCTGAATTAATATTTCTATTAAAATTTAGATTAATGTGATATTTTATATTGTAATTTTAAATATATATTTCCGAAATTTTTTCTTAATTAGAGTGTAATCTAATTTTTTAAAAAAATATTAAGAAAATTTTTAAAATGGGAGAAAAATCTGAACAAAGGAACAAATGTAGGAATAAAATATTTTTTAACAATAATGAATACTGATGCTCATAGCATGCATTAATGAGTTTAAATTTTATCCAAAAAACATTATAAAACCATTCAATTAACAACAAAGCTCCACATATAGAATAGAATATCTAACTAACATTCTTTTTGATTTCAGAAAAATACTGAAAATAAATTGATAAAAATAGTATAGCTCTTAGTTTCAAAGAATAAAAAAATGAAATTAAATTATAAGACATTATATACACAGTACTTTACACATTCAATAATGTGTTTATTTTTAATACACTCCAATTAATTTTTATCATGTTTTGTAGTTTCTCATTTTCATAATATCCCAAAAAAAAAATTATTTGTATTATAAAATATAAATACATTAATGAATGTCTCCCCCAAATAAAAACAATAAAAAACTAGTTTCCTGAAAAATAAAAAAATATGCATTAATTTTTCCAGTTTTTGAGAATCATATTTTATTAATTTAATTTTTCATATCATACATTTAATTTATTACATTACATTACTAATTTTTAAAAATCGATACGTCTGTCCTTAATGTTAGTTTTCTTTTATTTAAAAAGTAACAATTTATGAATAATTTCTTAAAATTCACATGCAAAAATAAGATTAAGCTTAATTGTATTTATTATTTTTTTAATTGAATTTTGTTTTAAAAATCTGCATTTGTTTTAAAAATCTGCAGGTATTATCTTTATAAGTTATTTAGGAACATAGTTGTAATGCCATTTACCATATTTAAAATTATAGAAATGTATTACGCAACATACTGATTGTAATTTATTAAATGTCAGTGAAATATAAGATACTGAAATTAATTTATACAAAAAAGTTTCTATCTTCCTAAAGGATAATGTTACATTTTTCATACATTTTATAAGAAAAATATCATTTTCACTTATATTTGGAGGTTGTAATATATTATGGGTTAGTAAAATTTGAAATATTTTGTTATAAGTACACATTTTATCCCTAAAAAGCAATGAGTTGTTTAAACCTACACATTAAACTATTTATTTAAATTACATAATATTCATAAAATTACTTGGATAGCCCAAAAATATTGTGAAATAAGTATGGAATTTATTCTGTTTATAATGTATTACATGAAAGACAGAAAAATTTCTTTGGAAAATAATTTTATAGATGAATTTATATTGCTTTAAAAGGACTAAGACTTATGTCAATATACATTTATTTTGTTGTAAACCTATTTTGTATATATATTTTAAGCTTATAAGTTTATGAAATTCTTTAAAAAATATGCTTCCTCGTGTATTTCATCTTTTAACAATTCTTTTAGTATTTACTTGTAGTTAATAAAATTAATTAAAAAATCCTATTGAATAAAACACATTCACATTTCTTTCTCTTAAATTCCTTCTCTTAAATGCTTAAATTTCTTATTATTTTGAAATTCAAAACAAAATGGTTTTCATTAAATACTAAATATCTTAAAAATACCTTAATCCCATGAATTTATAAGGTATTTTGAAGTATTCACTTATCTATTATTAGCCTAACAATTGTAAATTTAATTTTGAAAAAATGTGAAGATTGCTGTTTAATGTAATTTGATTTTTAAATGAATACCCTGCAGGATAATAAAAATAAGTTTTGAAAATATTTTTAAGAAAATTTTCTATCGTTTGTTTAAAAATTAGAATACGTTGTATGTTTACACATTTGTGAATTTAAATATTTTTCATGCTATTAATAAATACTATATTAATGAATATTTAATATATTTTTTAAACATTTTTAACCTAAATAAATATTAAAATTGGTTGAAAATTATTTCATACCATTTAACACACTTCAAAAATTATTAACTTAAAATATATATATTTATGTGGCTAGAATTTATTTAATAAATGGCTAAAATTTATTTCAAAAATAATTTTAAATATTTTTAAATGAAAAAAAATTAAAATTACTTGAAAATTATTTTGTTCCATCAAACACATCCAAAAATTATTAACTTAAATTAAATTGTAGAGAGAGAGATTTGACTAATGAAATGAAAAAATTAATTAACATTTATCAATTCAATTTAAAATATAACAATCAAAAAATTAATTACAATTAAAAACTAATATTGGAAAATAAATATTGAGAATAAGTTAATTTAATTTTACCTTCATTTTAAATATTTCTGAATTCCAAAATTCACTTGCTCAGTGCACAGGGATATAATATCTTGTTTCGCGTGATAATAACATAGGAATGAAAACCTAAAAACTGAAAGATATTCCTTTATAAGGATGTGATTAGGAAAATTAAAGACAGTAAAAAGACATGAAATGCAACTTTTACTTTGAATCAAATCTCAGAAGTATTAAACTTAATGATATGAGTAATTCAGAAAATTTTCTTAATCTGGTGCATTTTAAAGTCTGAAAGCTTTCACTGACGTGAAGAGGAATTATTTATCCAGATGTGAATGCGCCAGTAATTTCAAAAACGTGTTTGCTTCGTAAAAATGTCCCGATTCATTCCAATAATATTAAACGTAAAACAACTTTTACTTTTATATTTTAAAAAAGCATTAGAGGCATAAATAGCGGTTTTTAGAAATAAGTAATACGAGTAATGTGAGATAAGGTTAAATTTTGAAAAAAGTGAACACAAACGTACAGGATTGAATTTTAAGAAAATAATTTTGTATATCTTTACAATGTGAGAATTTATATAAAATAGTATTGCTAATCTAAAAAATAAACAATTGTGAATTAGTAAGCAGTAAAAGTTATTTTAATTCAACATTTCCTGACATTAAAATTAATATTTTTTCTTAAAAAATAGCAATAAATTTAAAATAATCTTGACATTGCAAAATAAAACATTTCAAAATTCTATAACTATTAACACATTAACCGAGCTTTCAATAAAACAATTAATGTAAAAATAAATAAATATTAATTAGTCTCAAAATTAATATTTATTTATTTTACATTAATTGTTTTATTGATAATTTTATTAGTAAATATATAAGCATATAATTTTAAAGCCTCATTTTTCGACCTTGTTCAAAAACATTTCCAAAACTAAATTTAATCATGAAACAGTTTTATTTTTATCAGTTAAGAAAAAGAATACCTTGACACACACAGTTCTCTGAAAGTGAAGAACTTTTGTGAAGGATTTTAATTCCCAACGTATTTTGAATTTCAAAAGAATTAATT
Source organism: Latrodectus hesperus (assembly GCA_037975125.1). Taxonomy (NCBI): domain Eukaryota; kingdom Metazoa; phylum Arthropoda; class Arachnida; order Araneae; family Theridiidae; genus Latrodectus; species Latrodectus hesperus. Next base: position 16,681,520 of record CM075851.1, read on the forward strand.
ATTAATCTTATTTTTTATTTGTAATAATGCGTGTAAATTAAATATGTCATATAAAAATTAAAATTCTATTTAAATATTAAATTTGTCATAACACGTATTTATATATCAGAAATACTTAGAGAAAAAAAGTTAATTTCAATTCTAATTTTTCTACTAAAAATGAATATTTTCAGTATGTTTGATGAAATTTAAAGCTTTAAATCATTTGTAACTAACTCGATCTGTTATACAATTTTATGCATTTTCAGCTTTTAAATTTACGTCAATCCTTTGTCTAGTTTATCTATCACTAGAAATTCTTACATTGAGAATAATCCAATCAGAATGAACGGGTAAAAATATTAACTAACATAAGCACATAAGCTTGAAGCTGGAATTCAACACCTGAAGTGCCAAACTGAATACTATAATACTTGTCATTCATTTATAAGTTTGGCTTATGCTGCTCTAAATATCTTAAATTACGAAATTACTCATTATGCTGTTATTTACTCCACTGCATCCATCATTAAAATTCTCATCGAAATTTTTGGAATTAGAATTTAGAATACCTAAATTTTCAGAAAATATATGATCTGATATTTGATATTTTACCATGAATATATGATTAATATTAACAGAGTAGAATTAATTTATTTTCATACAGTATATCAAATACATAAATGCCGTTAAATCGTCCCAGTATGCTCTATGTAAAAAGATGAAATGGACACTGCTGGCCCCCTTAAATGCAACACCCTGGAGAAAGCATGAAAATAACATGAAATACACAATATGCAGTAGCGGGGGGAGATATGCAAGTGATTTGAATTTCAAAGCAGAGACACATCACACACACTTCAAAGCGCTATTTAAGGCTTGAAGATTTCGACGATATTAATCTTGAATTTTTTCTTGAAAACACGATCAATTATGCCTCGTAGAAAACAGCGATCATTTCTTGATCATATATCCGAATTCGACAGAGGAATGTTGGTGGCCTATCGAGATGGTGGATTACCTTTCAAAGAAATCGGTAGTCATGTTTGACGAAACCAAGCAACTGTAATGTGGATATCTGATCGTTGGATGATGGAGGATACGACGGATCAAGATATATGATCGCATCCTACTCAGGCAAATTGTGCGCATGGCAGTGATGGATCACTTAGCCACATCCCGAACCGTAGCACAGCACATTCAGTCTGTAACGCATCATCGAGTGTCCGTGCTTACCATTCAACGCCGTTTACTGCAGAATGGTCAGTCCTCCAGACGCCCATTGCTTTGTCTTCCTTATTCGCACAAGAACAATACATGTCTCCACTACCAATGGTGTGATGAAAGAAAGATGTGGAATGAAATGGTCTTTACTGACGAGTCACGCTTCTATCTGCAACACCACCATGTTCCGATTCGAGTCTGGAGACACAGTGGAGAGAAGATGCTGAACAGAGTCGTTAAGCACCACAAAACTAATCTTGCAGTGGGTATTATGGAATGAAGCGTTATTGGATGTCACTCTCACACTCTTCTAGTACGCATTGCCGCTACTTTAATCAGCCAGCGATACATCTCCGAGATGTTGGAGTCAGTTGTCCTTCCTTACTTTTAGGGCTTGTCTACAGCCATATTTCAACAGAATAATTCTTGATCACACTTAGCAAGCATTGTCCAAGGGTTCTTCTTCAATCACCAGATCGAATTGCTTCCCGGGATGACTCGCTCTCTGAATCTTTCGCCTATAGAAAATATCTGGATAAAATATCTCCTTTTCATAATATCCCAATAAAAAATTATTTGTATTATAAAATATAAATACATTAATGAATGTCTCCCCCAAATAAAAACAATAAAAAACTATTTTCCTGAAAAATAAAAAAATATGCATTAATTTTTGCAATTTTAGGAATCATAATTTATTAATTTAATTTTTCATATTATATATTTAATTTATTACATTACATTATTAGTTTTTAAAAATTGATCAGTCTGTCATTAGTGTTAGTATTCTTTTATTTAAAAAGTAACAATTTTAGAATAATTGCTTAAAATTCGCATGCAAAAATAAGTTTAAAAAAACTTAATTGTATTTATTTATTTTTTTACTTGAATTTTGTTTTAAAAATCATTTTATTCCTTTATATAAAAGTGCATGTTTTCAGTACGAATATTTTCAAACATAAGAAATTAATGCATTTTTATATATTTCTGCAAATGTAAAATATGTTTTTCGACTTTAAAATGTGATTTAGTACGTAATTTTTCATAAAGAAAACTCTTTTGATCTCAGATTAAATTGATAGATTCATAAGTAAATTTTGAACTATTCCTCAATAAATTCTAAATCGTGTAAAAGTAAAACAGAGCAATCTGGAAACCAATTGAAATAACTAATAGCACTTTTCTGCTTTTACGACAATATTTTTTATTTCCGTGCAAATAAAACGTAAGTTAGAAACGTGCTTACAAAGCAAATTTCAGTTTGAGAATTTTCACTCGGTTTGTATTTGGTCAAACCAAGTCACACTGTTTATCACCGGACATGGTCCCTTCCCAACGTACCTACACAGGTTTGGGATCCCTTCCAGTGACTACTGCGCTTACGGAGGAATAGGGAGCCCATTCCATTATGCAACTGCTTGCCCGGTCACCAGCTCATGGCACTTCACCCCGCCAAGCACTCACCTTATCAAAGATTGGACTAAAACCAACACCCCTAACTCCTATGCCAGAACTAAGTTGATTGCACTAATCAACTTCCTTCTCGACCACAAAGAACTGATCACCCCAGATGATTACGAAATCGACGAAGGTATCCACGATGATCTAGATCTTTTTGACCAAGATAAGTAAGAAACTATGGTGTTTTACCTAGACAAACTGTGTTCTATCTCACTAATTAGACTTTCCTTTTGTAGGATAAAACTTTTGTTTTAATACGTTTCCTATGCAATAGCAGAAATCTGACTTTCTCTTCTTGATGTTGATCAATCCTGTGTTTTCGTCGGTAAATTTTTATAAATGTTTCTCAGATTTTTAAAACTTTAAATCGAATCACTATAATTTTGTAATGTTTTGTATTTAACCAAGTATTTTTACTCTTGTTAACTTATAAAGAGTTGTAAGTAATGATATAAGTACTAGTTTGCCAAATCCATTTCCCACATCCAGTTGTTTCCCTATTTTGTCTGAATCTTATTGCACCTGAAATGTGTGAAAACTGAATAACTATAGTGAAAATATTGACTCCACATTCTGGTGCATTTTCCTCATGTGTTTTTTTTTTGTTTTCTAATTAGCTTTCTATGTAACTAGCTTGTGTATCATGTTGGTAGCGATGACTTTTATTTGTTTTGAACCTTTAGTACAACTGTAACAAATTGTTTCAACTGTTACTAGCATTTGTATCTACCTTTGTGTAACTTGTTCTATGTCTAATAAACCTATCCTTAGACGGCAACTAGCAGGCACTGCGTTATGCCCAACAACCGAACTAAGCCGTTGCGTTGGGGACTCGGGTTCACAGTCAGGTGTCGAGCTCCTCATGCTGTCTATAACTCTTCTCTTTACAGCCATTCCCATCTAACTGGTAAAACGCTCCTTGGGTTAGATACAGGGGTGTTTGTTTGGTGTTAACAAATTAAAAGTGGTGATTGTAATCATCCAGATAAGCAATATTTAAATTGAAACATAGGTTCGCATTCCACTTTGAGAGAAAGAAAAGAGGAATTAGTTTTTTATCCTGAATTTATAACTAATGAACTATATTGAAAGTTGCACAATCAAAAAAGACCACAGGTCCCGCATTTCCAATCCATCAAGTGGGATTTGCGACATTTAAAAGGTTATGGACCGTAATAGAAAAGTGGGATAGGGCTTTAGCCTGTGTAAAAAATGTATCTCTCTGCATGTGAAGATAACACCCAAAAAAATTAGAAAATACTTGTTCCAAGAAAATACTGTTTGTTGTGCCTGTCAAACCTTTGGGCATGTTGAAAGGCCTTCAAAGGCAATCACCAAAGATACCTGACCAGACGTTCTTGGAAAATTTCTGCTACTGTTTATGAACGGTAATGTAGTTACTATTGTGAGCGCATTATGAACAGATTACTTTCAGACCAAGCTTGTTGACTGCGCATGTTGAAAATACCTTCTCTCCTGAATGTTGCCTCATCATTGAATAACACTAGAGTAGTACATCGTGAATCGTTCTTCTTCCTCCCCAGCGGCTATTGCACGAAATTGTCCCTGTTGGTATTATGATTTGTGTGTAAAGATTGCCCTTTTTGCGAATGGTAGGGGTAGACATGCGTTCCTCGTGTGAAATTAGCCCCACTTCTGATTGAGAAATACAATCATTTTAATTTTCATTAAATAATAAATATGATTGTGCATCCTTGTATCATTCATTTGTTTTCCCACACTCTTCTAAGTTAAAAATGGAGCACTTAATTCCTCTTTTTTGCTTCTGAGAATAAAATGAGACCAATGTTAAATAATAATTATTATTTGTTTGCATGGGTACCATTAACCCTCTTAATTTGTAAAGAAAATTTAGAATTACTCTGGATATACATTCTTATGATAATGTGTTTGTGAATGTTTTAAAGAAAGATGCTTTAAGAATACTTTTGTATTTATTTAAATATTTTCAAGCAAAATTACATTTTCATACAATAAAGAACAGAGAGTAGTTTCTTAGACACTCTGAAACAAGCATGCATATCAGGTGTATTTCAAATTTAATTATTTTTTAAACAATTTTGACATCAAATTTAACACAAATGATGAGTCGTCTATTTAAATCTCTTATTCTATAGTCCAACTGATAGAAACTTGGGCGAATCTTTTCGGAAAGGTGTTGAGAATATGTATAGGTATATATTTTATCCTTTCTAATAGGACAATCTAAACCTATTGCACAAGTATCTACAAACTTATTTGTGATTCTTACACCTGAGATTCCAAAAAAGAGATGGACTATAACATTTAATTTCTCAGTATCAGATAAGGATCGAAATTTAGTTGTCATTGTTACGTTTGTACCTCGAGCTAGTGTACATCTTTCAGATAAATCTGGACACTCGGCAACACTGAACTGAAGAAGGTTGTTTTCCTGGTTATTACAATTCATAAATTTAGCCATCGTGTAAGTTGCCAGCATGAGTTCAGTAAGGCAAATCATAAACATCAAGGAATCCTAAATAAAGAAATAAAATTGTTTTAGATTTTATTGCAAAGAAAAAGCAAATGGTACTGATAAAATATATCTGATGATTTTTTATTTTATTTTTTATATTTTTCCTAGCGTTTTTAAGTGAAGTATTATTTGCACATAATTTTTGTCATTTAAAACGAAATAAAATGTCCAAAAATACAATAAATTTTGTTATTAGCTGTAAAGGGAAGTTTGTAACGAAATAGAAGGGAGAGTTTTCATATTTGTTAATTGTAATTTCAATAATTTTAATAGTAATGATTATGATAATGACTTAATTCAGATATTTCTGATATTATTCCATTTATTTTGAATTCTAGAAAATCTCAACAAGGAATCTTTCTATATAAATTCATGAGTTATAAATTAAAATGTTTATGCTGTATTTCATTTTAAGTCTTGTATTACATATTTCTAGTTATATAGGACAGTAATGAAAGCTTCCCGGCATCATTAATACCATCTGCACAAACAATCGACATTCGCATGTTGATTTATATTTTGACAGATGGCTTTGAGCATTTGAAAAAAGACTTGCAGGAGAATGTAATATATAAATATATATCTTTATCATTAAGTTCAAAGTGTCTGAAATGGAATTATCCTGCTATTTGATTAGAACCATCATTTACTTAGAGTTCTATTGCAAAATGTTAGCTAAAAAATATAACCAAATCATATGTACTCTTTTTTCTTCTACTTACAATATGCACATCTATTGGAATATTGTAATGGAATCTAACAGTATGCCATTTTTGTACAATGCTAGGTGCTAGTGTTGTATTATAAGACAGTGTAAAAGAGTTCAGTTTCAAAAGCTCAAAAACAAGGATTATGACTTTCAAGAAGTAGAGCGCTTTGAACGGCGAACTAATTTTGATAATATTACTTGCGAGAACTTGTGCAAGAAAAGCAGAATAGCACTAACTCTTAATCCCTTAGATACTAGAGAGCTATATAAGGGATTAAGCGTTAGTACTATTTCAAATAGTCGCGTTATGCATTGCATAAATTTGAATTACAAGTTCAAACTTTGGATGCTGCATGAGCTGACTCAAATAGATAACAACAAACGTGCTTAGGCCTGCACTAATCTGTTTGAATATTCAAGGACAAAATTTTGGACCGTTTCGTCAGTTATGTTGAAACATTGATTTATTTCAACAACACAAGGGGAAAAGGGTGTTAATATGCTATAGGTGAGCCCATTGATAGTGTTGCAAAGCTCGATTTCAATAACAAAAATATCATACTTTATATAGAGTGGGACTGCCGTGGTATTATTCATAAAGAGTATTTGAAAATAGTCTAAACATCCATATTAAGTTTAGCAGCGAAATGCTAATCTGTGTTAACGTTTTTATAAAATCTAAATGACGAAGTGAATTCTGAAGCAACATTTACTCTCCCATTAATATAAAGCAAGATGTGTTTTCATTTACGGTCTGGGCATTATCATTATGGAAAGAACTTGAATGAAATCTTTTACCACATCCTTTATACAGCTCCAATATCACTCTTTCGAACTTTTACCCTAGTTCAAATTATATTGGTGTTATCTTTGATGATCTGAAATGAGGTTTATTTGTTTTTAAACTCGCAGCCATCAATTTTCTGGGTCGAAAGCTTTGAAGAACTACAAAAACATTGGCATAAGATCAAAGATTTGAGTGATGACCTCTACCCGTTAAAGGTAATGCTTTCATGTTTTTTCTAATCTTATTAAGAATATTTTTGGTAGAGTATTTTAGTTACAACAGTTTATTATACCATACAATTAAAGTTAATTTACAAGGTCGACTCAGCCTTTTATCCCTTAGTGGGTCGATAAACTGAATACAAAATATGCTTGCGAACTTAGCACTGGCGGTTTCTAGTATGGCTGACCACGTAATTGGGAATTATGCTTAGCACCCCAGGACGTCTCAGTCAGGAAAACAGAGGTGGATACTGTAGTCCTTGGCCCACAAGGTCTGTCGTGCCACAGAGTTTAGTTTTAAGTATTAGAAAAAATTTATTGCAAATCAAACAATAATCTTATTAATTAAAAATATATAGAAGAAAATGACAAATTTTGTTTTAAATATTCATTAATTACACGAAAAACAATATTAACAATTTTATATTCAAATCAAGCTAAAAATAACTTTAATGGTATTTGTTATAACATACGATTTTATCAAATGAATTATTTCTTTACTCTCTATCAACAGTTTTTAATATATTTAACTTAAAATTGTGTTTTTAATGTACGCCTTACATTAGATGTTTGAAATATTTTAAAATTGGATCAATCTTTTCATTATTAAATATAAAAAAGATTTTTCGAAGTTAATTCTTTTTAATAAAATTTACTTAATTATTTTTTTTCTTATTACACAAACATTTGTAAGAGTAAGTGAGAGATACATCTAGCTCTTTACAGTTCTATTTTTGAAATATAATGGTGTTCAAAGAATTCCACTCTAGAAACAATAAACTCCAACAGGAAATTTTTACGAAGATTAAGTACCTAAAGCTATTTATTTTTTAAAATCAATGAAAAAATGCATACGTAGCTCCTTTAATTTCATCTTTAGAATACAAACTAAGTATTTTAAATCATTGTATATAACAAAAATAACAGAGTCAGACATAGCTTTATCATGTAAATAACGGTGATATAATTTCATTTGAATAGACTTTCGTTAAAGAAATTTAAATGACAAACTTGCTGAAGAAAAAAATGCATTGCAATGTTTGAATAGAAGTAATTTAACATTTACTTCTTGAAGGGTTTTTGCAAAATATTTTGCAATGTATCAGTTTGTTGAGCCCGTCCTTTTTTGAGGGCTTCAACCCTTTCAATTTGAGGGATTTGAACAGATCTGTATTTCAGAAGAAAACTACATAAATTACTCCTTTTCATGTCAAATTTGTCTTTCACGTATGTCATTGAAAAAAAGTATGGTCTTTTTTCGAATTACAGTAGTTAAATACCTTTCGTGTCCTTCTTCCTGCATTAATATTTGATCTCTGAAATCATTAAATCAACTTATTATAGCAGGAAATGAAATTTTACATTCACAAGATTATTGCAAATGTTAAACGCATTGATCTGAATTGATTGCCATTTTAAATTCTTAGAAAATCATTAAACAAAATATGTTCTTGAGTTAATTTTGGTTTCTGTTTACCTGAAATTAAATCCACGTCTAAGATTCTAAGAAATAAACGACTTGCAGTCTAAAACATTATCATTTGCTGATACATAATAGTTAATACATCCAAAATATAACCCCTATTTTTTCCACCACTTTTTACTCATATATAAGTCTATCTAAGAATTTTAGAATGATGTCACATAATTTTATATCAAAGGGAAAAAAAGCGTGTTTAAAATATATTAAAATTTATTAAAAAGTATTATATTTCTCTTATTAGGCAGTTTATATCCTTTCTTATTTTACATAATTTAAGGAAAGAATTTCAAAATGTTTACATTTAGAAATGTGCAGCTATTTTTTTATTAGATTAAAACTTTAACATTTGAAATCGGCTCAGCTTTGGTTTCTTTGTAAATATTATTTTTTCTTTAATAAATCCTACATTATGAAACAGACTGCCATTAAAATTACACAATAGCATTTAAATGAATAATTATTATCTTTATAAGTTATTTAGGAACATAGTTGTAATGCCATTTACCATATTTAAAATTATAGAAATGTATTACGCAACATACTGATTGTAATTTATTAAATGTCAGTGAAATATAAGATACTGAAATTAATTTATACAAAAAAGTTTCTATCTTCCTAAAGGATAATGTTACATTTTTCATACATTTTATAAGAAAAATATCATTTTCACTTATATTTGGAGGTTGTAATATATTATGGGTTAGTAAAATTTGAAATATTTTGTTATAAGTACACATTTTATCCCTAAAAAGCAATGAGTTGTTTAAACCTACACATTAAACTATTTATTTAAATTACATAATATTCATAAAATTACTTGGATAGCCCAAAAATATTGTGAAATAAGTATGGAATTTATTCTGTTTATAATGTATTACATGAAAGACAGAGAAATTTCTTTGGAAAATAATTTTATAGATGAATTTATATTGCTTTAGAAGGACTAAGACTTATGTCAATATACATTTATTTTGTTGTAAACCTATTTTGTATATATATTTTAAGCTTATAAGTTTATGAAATGCTTTAAAAAATATGCTTCCTCGTGTATTTCATCTTTTAACAATTCTTTTAGTATTTACTTGTAGTTAATAAAATTAATTAAAAAATCTATTGAATAAAACACATTCACATTTCCTTCTCTTAAATTCCTTCTCTTAAATGCTTAAATTTCTTATTATTTTGAAATTCAAAACAAAATGGTTTTCATTAAATACTAAATATCTTAAAAATACCTTAATCCCATGAATTTATAAGGTATTTTGAAGTATTCACTTATCTATTATTAGCCTAACAATTGTAAATTTAATTTTGAAAAAATGTGAAGATTGCTATTTAATGTAATTTGATATTTATAATGAATACCCTGCAGGATAATAAAAATAAGTTTTGAAAATATTTTTAAGAAAATTTTCTATCGTTTGTTTAAAAATTAGAATACGTTGTATGTTTACACATTTGTGAATTTAAATATTTTTCATGCTATTAATAAATACTATATTAATGAATATTTAATATATTTTTTAAACATTTTTAACCTAAATAAATATTAAAATTGGTTGAAAATTATTTCATACCATTTAACACACTTCAAAAATTATTAACTTAAAATATATATATTTATGTGGCTAGAATTTATTTAATAAATGGCTAAAATTTATTTCAAAAAATAATTTTAAATATTTTTAAATGAAAAAAATTAAAATTACTTGAAAATTATTTTGTTCCATCAAACACATCCAAAAATTATTAACTTAAATTAAATTGTAGAGAGAGAGATTTGACTAATGAAATGAAAAAATTAATTAACATTTATCAATTCAATTTAAAATATAACAATCAAAAAATTAATTACAATTAAAAACTAATATTGGAAAATAAATATTGAGAATAAGTTAATTTAATTTTACCTTCATTTTAAATATTTCTGAATTCCAAAATTCACTTGCTCAGTGCACAGGGATATAATATCTTGTTTCGCGTGATAATAACATAGGAATGAAAACCTAAAAACTGAAAGATATTCCTTTATAAGGATGTGATTAGGAAAATTAAAGACAGTAAAAAGACATGAAATGCAACTTTTACTTTGAATCAAATCTCAGAAGTATTAAACTTAATGATATGAGTAATTCAGAAAATTTTCTTAATCTGGTGCATTTTAAAGTCTGAAAGCTTTCACTGACGTGAAGAGGAATTATTTATCCAGATGTGAATGCGCCAGTAATTTCAAAAACGTGTTTGCTTCGTAAAAATGTCCCGATTCATTCCAATAATATTAAACGTAAAACAACTTTTACTTTTATATTTTAAAAAAGCATTAGAGGCATAAATAGCGGTTTTTAGAAATAAGTAATACGAGTAATGTGAGATAAGGTTAAATTTTGAAAAAAGTGAACACAAACGTACAGGATTGAATTTTAAGAAAATAATTTTGTATATCTTTACAATGTGAGAATTTATATAAAATAGTATTGCTAATCTAAAAAATAAACAATTGTGAATTAGTAAGCAGTAAAAGTTATTTTAATTCAACATTTCCTGACATTAAAATTAATATTTTTTCTTAAAAAATAGCAATAAATTTAAAATAATCTTGACATTGCAAAATAAAACATTTCAAAATTCTATAACTATTAACACATTAACCGAGCTTTCAATAAAACAATTAATGTAAAAATAAATAAATATTAATTAGTCTCAAAATTAATATTTATTTATTTTACATTAATTGTTTTATTGATAATTTTATTAGTAAATATATAAGCATATAATTTTAAAGCCTCATTTTTCGACCTTGTTCAAAAACATTTCCAAAACTAAATTTAATCATGAAACAGTTTTATTTTTATCAGTTAAGAAAAAGAATACCTTGACACACACAGTTCTCTGAAAGTGAAGAACTTTTGTGAAGGATTTTAATTCCCAACGTATTTTGAATTTCAAAAGAATTAATTATTAATCTTATTTTTTATTTGTAATAATGCGTGTAAATTAAATATGTCATATAAAAATTAAAATTCTATTTAAATATTAAATTTGTCATAACACGTATTTATATATCAGAAATACTTAGAGAAAAAAAGTTAATTTCAATTCTAATTTTTCTACTAAAAATGAATATTTTCAGTATGTTTGATGAAATTTAAAGCTTTAAATCATTTGTAACTAACTCGATCTGTTATACAATTTTATGCATTTTCAGCTTTTAAATTTACGTCAATCCTTTGTCTAGTTTATCTATCACTAGAAATTCTTACATTGAGAATAATCCAATCAGAATGAACGGGTAAAAATATTAACTAACATAAGCACATAAGCTTGAAGCTGGAATTCAACACCTGAAGTGCCAAACTGAATACTATAATACTTGTCATTCATTTATAAGTTTGGCTTATGCTGCTCTAAATATCTTAAATTACGAAATTACTCATTATGCTGTTATTTACTCCACTGCATCCATCATTAAAATTCTCATCGAAATTTTTGGAATTAGAATTTAGAATACCTAAATTTTCAGAAAATATATGATCTGATATTTGATATTTTACCATGAATATATGATTAATATTAACAGAGTAGAATTAATTTATTTTCATACAGTATATCAAATACATAAATGCCGTTAAAATCGTCCCAGTATGCTCTATGTAAAAAGATGAAATGGACACTGCTGGCACCCTTAAATGCAACACCCTGGAGAAAGCATGAAAATAACATGAAATACACAATATGCAGTAGCGGGGGGAGATATGCAAGTGATTTGAATTTCAAAGCAGAGACACATCACACACACTTCAAAGCGCTATTTAAGGCTTGAAGATTTCGACGATATTAATCTTGAATTTTTTCTTGAAAACACGATCAATTATGCCTCGTAGAAAACAGCGATCATTTCTTGATCATATATCCGAATTCGACAGAGGAATGTTGGTGGCCTATCGAGATGGTGGATTACCTTTCAAAGAAATCGGTAGTCATGTTTGACGAAACCAAGCAACTGTAATGTGGATATCTGATCGTTGGATGATGGAGGATACGACGGATCAAGATATATGATCGCATCCTACTCAGGCAAATTGTGCGCATGGCAGTGATGGATCACTTAGCCACATCCCGAACCGTAGCACAGCACATTCAGTCTGTAACGCATCATCGAGTGTCCGTGCTTACCATTCAACGCCGTTTACTGCAGAATGGTCAGTCCTCCAGACGCCCATTGCTTTGTCTTCCTTATTCGCACAAGAACAATACATGTCTCCACTACCAATGGTGTGATGAAAGAAAGATGTGGAATGAAATGGCCTTTATTGACGAGTCACGCTTCTATCTGCAACACCACCATGTTCCGATTCGAGTCTGGAGACACAATGGAGAGAAGATGCTGAACAGAGTCGTTAAGCACCACAAAACTAATCTTGCAGTGGGTATTATGGAATGAAGCGGTATTGGATGTCACTCTCACAGTCCTCCAGTACGCATTGCCGCTACTTTAATCAGCCAGCGATACATCTCCGAGATGTTGGAGTCAGTTGTCCTTCCTTACTTTTAGGGCTTGTCTACAGCCATATTTCAACAGAATAATTCTTGATCACACTTAGCAAGCATTGTCCAAGGGTTCTTCTTCAATCACCAGATCGAATTGCTTCCCAGGATGACTCGCTCTCTGAATCTTTCGCCTATAGAAAATATCTGGATAAAATATCTCCTTTTCATAATATCCCAATAAAAAATTATTTGTATTATAAAATATAAATACATTAATGAATGTCTCCCCCAAATAAAAACAATAAAAAACTATTTTCCTGAAAAATAAAAAAATATGCATTAATTTTTGCAATTTTAGGAATCATAATTTATTAATTTAATTTTTCATATTATATATTTAATTTATTACATTACATTATTAATTTTTAAAAATTGATCAGTCTGTCATTAGTGTTAGTATTCTTTTATTTAAAAAGTAACAATTTTAGAATAATTGCTTAAAATTCGCATGCAAAAATAAGTTTAAAAAAACTTAATTGTATTTATTTATTTTTTTACTTGAATTTTGTTTTAAAAATCATTTTATTCCTTTAAATAAGTGTGCATTTTTTCTGTACGAATATTTTTAAACATAAGAAATTAATGCATTTTATATATTTCTGCAAATGTAAAATGTGTTTTAATACTTTAAAATGTGATTTAATACGTAATTTTTCATAAAGAAAACTCCTTTGATCTCAGATTAAATTGATAGATTCATAAGTAAATTTTGAACTATTCCTCAATAAATTCTAAATCGTGTAAAAGTAAAACAGAGCAATCTTGAAATCAATTGAAATAACTAATAGCACTTTCTGCTTTTACGACAATATTTTTTTATTTCCATGTAAATAAAACGTAAGTTAGAAACGTGCTTACAAAGCAAATTTCAGTTTGAGAAATTTCACTCGGTTTGTATTTGGTCACACCAAGTCACACTGTTTTTCACTGGACATGGTCCCTTCCCAACGTACCTACACAGGTTTGGGATCCCTTCCAGTGACTACTGCGCTTACGGAAGAATAGGGAGCCCATTCCACTATGCAACTGCTTGCCCGATCACCAGCTCATGGCACTTCTCCCCGCCAAGCACTCACCTTATCAAAGATTGGACTAAAACCATCACCCCTAACTCCTATGCCAGAACTAAGTTGATTGCACTAATCAACTTTCTTCTCGACCACAAAGAACTGATCACCCCAGACAATTACGAATTCGACGAAGGTATCCACGATGATCTAGATCTTTTTGACCAAGATGAGGAACAAACTATGGTGTTTTACCAAGACAAACTGTGTTTTATCTCACTAATTAGACTTCTTATTGTAGGATAAAACTTTTGTTTTTATACATTTCCTATGCAATAGCAGAAATTTGACTTTCTCTTCTTGATGTTGATCAATCCTGTGTTTTCGTCGGTAAAATTTTATAAATGTTTCTCAGATTTTTAAATCTTTAAATCGAATCACTCTAATTTTATATTGTTTGGTATTTAACCAAGTATTTTTACTCTTGGTAACTTATATAGTGTTGTAAGTAATGATGTATGTACTAGTTTGCCAAATCCATTTCCCACATCCAGTTGTTTCCCTATTTTGTCTGAATGTTATTGCACCTGTACTGTGTGGATACTGAATAACGAAAGTGAAATTATCAACACATTCTGGTGCATTTTCCTCACGTGTTTTATTTGTTTTCTAATTAGCTTTCTATGTAACTAGCTTGTGTATCATGTTGGTAGCGATGAATTTTATTTATTTTGAACCTTTAATATCAATACAACTGTAACAAATTGTTTCAACTGTTACTAACATTTGTATCTACCTTTGCGTAACCTGTTCTATGTCTAATAAACCTATCCTTAGGCGGCAGCTCGCAGGAGCTACGTTATGCCTTACAAAAGATCTCAGTCGTTGCATTAAAGGCTCGGGTTCACAGTCAAGTGTCGAGCTCCTCAGGCAGTCTATGACTCTTCTCCTTCCAGCAATTCCCATGTAACTGGTAAAACCCTCCTTGGGTTAGGTACAGGGGTGTTTGTTTGGTGTTAACAAATTAAGAGTGGTGATTGTAATCATCCAGACAAACAATATTTAAATTGAAATATAGGTGCGAATTCCACTTTTAGAAAAAAAAGAGGAATTAGTTTTTCAACCTGAATTTATAGCCTGAACATATATATCTAATGAAAGATATCGAAAATTGCACAGTCAAATTTATTATTAATGGAAAATCTCGCAGCTAATGCTCAAAACGTTAAATCACATGAATTGTTGCTCATTTGACACTAGCAAAAAAAATAAAATAAAATAAAATAAATAAATAAATTAAAAAAAAGACTGTTAAACTTTTTCGAAATAAAAAAAGTCCAGTATTTAAGTCTCAACGAAGAGTCTAAACAACAGGTCTGGAATTTCAAATCCATCATGTGGGATTTGTGACATTTAAAATATAATGGACCGTAATAGAAAAGTATGATAGGGCTTTAGCCTGTTTAAAAAACGTATCTCTCTGCATGTGAAGAAGAAAACCCAACAAAAAGCTATAAAATACTTGTTCCAAGAAAATACTGATTTTTGTGCCTGTCAAAACTTTCGGCATGTTGAAAGGCCCTCAAAGGCAATCACCAAAGATACCTGACCATACGTTCATGGAAAATTTCTGCTGCTGTTTATGAGAGGTAATGTAGTTACTATTGAGAGCGCATTGTGAACAGATTACTTTAAGACCAAGCTTCTTGACTGCGCATGTTGAAAACACCTTCTCTGCTGAATGTTGCCTCATCATCTAATAACACTAGAGCAGAAAATCATGAGTCTTTATTCTTCATCCCTGGATCCTATTGCACAAAATCGTCCCGGTTGGTATTATGATCTGTGTGTAAAGATTAGGAAGATGCGTTTCTCGTGTGAAATATGCCCCACTTCTGATTGAGAAATATAATCATTTTATTTTTCATTAAATAATAAATATGATTGTGCATCCTTGTATCATTCATTTGTTTTCCCACACTCTTCTAAGTTAAATTTGGACCTCTTAATTCCTTTTTTTTCTTCTGAGAATGGAATGAGACCAATGTTAAATAATAATTATTGTTTGTTTGCATGGGTACCATTAACCTTCATAATTTGTTAAGATAATTTAGAATTACTCTGTATATACATTCTTATGAATATGTGTTTGTTAAAGTTTTAAAGAAAGGTGCTTTAAGAATATTTTTGTATTTATTTAAATATTTTCAAGCAAAATTACATCTTTATACAATAAAGAACAGTGAGTAGTTTCTTAGACACACTAAAACAAACATGTATATCAGGTGTATTTCAAATTTATATATTTTTTAAACAATTTTGACATCAAATTTAACACAAATGATGGTTCGTCTATTTAAATCTCTTACTCTATAGTCCACCTGATAGATATTTGTGCGAATCTTTTCTGAAAGATGTTCAGAATATGTATACGTATATATTTTATCCTTTCTAATAGGACAATCTAAGCCTATTGCACAAGTATCTACAAACTTATTTGTGATTCTTACACCTGAAATTCCAAAAAGAAATCGACTACAACTTTTAAAATCTCAGTATCAGATAAGGATCGAAATTTGGCTGTCATTGTCAGGTTTGTACCTTGAGCTAGTGTACATCTTTCAGATAAATCTGGACACTCGGCAACACTGAACTGAAGAAGGTTGTTTTCCTGGTTATTACAAAGCTTAAATTTAGCCAACGTGAAAGTTGCCAGCATGACTTTAGTAAAGCAAATCATAAACACCAAGGACTCCTAAATAAAGAAATAAAATTGTTTTATATTTTATTGCAAAAAAAAGCAAATGATACTGATAAATTATATCTGATGATTTTTTCATTTTATGTTTCATATTTTTTCCTCACGTTTTTAAAGTGAAGTATTATTTGCACATAATTTTTGTCATTTAAAACGAAACAAAATGTCCAAAAATACAATAAATTTTGTTATTAGCTGTAAAGAGAAGTTTGTAGTGAAATAGAAGGGAGAGTTTTCATATTTGTTAATTATAATTTCAATAATTTTAATAGTAATGATTATGATAATGACTTAATTTAAAAATATTTCTGATATTATTCCATTTATTTTGAATTCTAGAAAATCTCAACAAGGAATCTTTCTATATAAATTCATGAGTTATAAATTAATAATATGTTTATGCTATATTTCATTTTAATTCTTGGATTACATATTTCTAGTTATAAAGGATAGTAACGAAAGCTTCCTGGCACCATTAATACTCATCTGCACAAACAATTGACGTTCGTGTGTTCATTTATATTTTGACCGATGACTTTGGGCATTTGAAAAAAGACTTACAGGAGTATGTAATATATAAATATATATCTTTATCATTAAGTTCAAAGTGTCTGAAATGGAATTATCCTGCTATTTGATTAGAACCATCATTTACTTACCGTTCTATTGCAAAATGTTTGCTACAAAATATAACCAAATCATATGTATAATTTTCTGTTCTACTTACAATATGCATTTCATGGAATATTGTAACGGAATCTAACAGTATACCATTTTTGTACAATGCTAGGTGCTAGTGTTGTATTATATGACAGTGTAAAATTGTTCAGTTCCAAAAGCTCAAAAACAAGGATTATGCCATTCAAGAATTAGAATGCTTTGAACGGCGAACAAATTTTGATAATGTCACTTGCGAGAACTTGTGCAAGAAAATCAGAATAGTACTACATCTTAATCCCTTAAATACTCGAGAGCTATATATGGGATTAAGCGTTAGTGCTTTTTCCATTAGTCGCGTTATTGTTGTTGTGTTGTTGTTGCTTATGACACTTGGACACGCCAAGCTCGCTGTACCTTTGGCAGTGGGAATTAAGTCAATTGAGAACGTCTTTCGCTTTGGATCAGAGCACCACGAAGGTGAAAGTACGTCTCTTAGCTCTTTTTAAGGTGCCTCGTAATTTTAAACTACTGTCAGGTGACGAGGCCACACCTGAGTGTGCACCCTCCTCTCTACATCCACGCCACACCAGCGGCAGGACTTTGGACGTCACATATTAACATGGACACATCCCCAGTCCACGGAGTTCCAGCAACCCAGTGAAGGAGAGTAAACCGTGGTCATCCTCCCAACCACTGCCCGTGGCAAATGATGCTTCACTTTGCTGAGCTTACGGGAAGCGATGTGAAGCTACTGAGCCACTGGAGCTCAGTCGCGTTATGCATTGCATAAGTTTGAAGTACAAGTTCAAACTTTGGATGCTGCGTGAGCTGACTCAAGTAGATAACAACAGACGTGCGTAGGCCTGCACTAATCTGCTTGAATATTCAAGGACAAAATTTTGAACCGTTTCGTCAGTTGTGCTGAAAATTTGATTTATTTCAACAACACGAGGGGAAAAGGGTGTTAAGATAAAAAAATATCATAATTTATATAAAGTGGGATTTCCAAGGTATTATTCACAAAGAGTATTTGAAAATAGTCTAACCATATTAAGTTTTAAAATGCAACACAGATTAGCATATTAAGAAAATGCTAATCTGTATTGACTTTTTTATAAAATCTAAATGACGAAATGAATTCTGACGCAACATTTACTCTCCCATTAAGATAATGCAAGACGCGTTTGCATTTAGAATCTGGGTATTATCATTATAGAAAGAATTCGAATGGAATCTTTTACCACATCCATTATACAGCTCCGACATCACTCTTTCGAAATTTTACCTTATTTCAAATCATATTGGTGTTATCTTCGATGATATGAAATGAGGCTTATTTGCTTTTGAACTCGAAGCCATCAAGTTTCTGGGTCGAAAGCTTTGAAGAACTACAAAAACATTGGCATAAGATCAAAGATTTGAGTGATGACCTCTACCCGTTAAAGGTAATGCTTTCATGTTTTTTCTAATCTTATTAAGAACATTTTTAATAGAGAATTTTAGTTACAACAGTATATTATACCATACAATTAAAGTTAATTTGACAAGGTGGACTCAGCCTTTTATCCCTTCAGTGGGTCGATAAACTGAATACAAAGTATGCTTGCGAACTAAACACTGGTGGCTTCTCGTAAGGATGACCACGTAATCGGGACATATGCTTAGCACCCCAGGACCTCTCACTCAGGAAAACAGAGGTGGACACTGTAGTCCTTTGCCCACATGGCCTGTAGTGCCACAGACTTTAGTTTTAAGAATTAGAAAAAAATTATTGCAAATCAAACAATAATCTTATTAATTAAAAATATATACCTAAAAATGACAAAGTATGTTTTAAATATTCATTAACCACACGAAAAACAAGTTTAACAATTTTAGATTTAAATCAAGCTAAAATTAACTTTAAAGGTATTTGCTTTAACTTACGATTTTATCAAATGAATTATTTCTTTACCGTCTATCAACAGTTTTTAATATATTTAACATAAAATTGTGTTTTTAATGTACGCCTGATATTAGATGCTTGAAATATTTTAAAATTGCATCAATCTTTTCATTATTAAACATAAAAAAATTATTTTCGAAGTTAATTCTTTTTAATAAAATTTGACTTAATTATCTTTTTTCTTATTACACAAACATTTGTAAGAGTAAGTGAGAGATACATCTAGCTCTTTGCAGTTCTATTTTTGAAATATAATGGTGTTCAAAGAATTCCATTCTAGAAACAATAAACTCCAACAAGCAATTTTTACGAAGATTAAGTACCTAAAGCTATTTATTTTTTAAAATCAATGAAAAAATGCATACGTAGCTCCTTCCTATTCATCTTTAGAATACAAACTAAGTATTTTTAAATCATTGTATACAATAAAAATAAGAGAGTCAGACATAGCTTTATCATGTAAATAACGATGATATAATTTCATTTGAATAGACTTTCATTAAAGAAATTTAAATGACAAACTTGCTGAAGGAAAAAATGCATTGCATTGTTAGAACAGAAGTAATTTAACATTTACTTCTTGAAGGGTTTTTGCAAAATACTTTGCAATGTAAAAGTTTGTTGAGCCCGTCTTGTTTTGAGGGCTTCAACCTTTTCAATTTGAGGGATTTGAACAGATCTGTATTTCAGAAGAAAACTACATAAATTACTCCTTTTCATGTCAAATTTGTCTTTCACGTATGTCATTGAAAAAAAGTATGGTCCTTTTTCGAATTACAGTAGTTAAATACCTTTCGTGTCCTTCTTCCTGCATTAATATTTGATCTCTGAAATCATTAAATCAACTTATTATAGCAGGAAATGAAATTTTACATTCACAAGATTATTGCAAATGTTAAACGCATTGATCTGAATTGATTGCCATTTTAAATTCTTAGAAAATCATTAAACAAAATATGTTCTTGAGTTAATTTTGGTTTCTGTTTATCTGAAATTAAATCCACGTCTAAGATTCTAAGAAATAAACGACTTGCAGTCTAAAACATTATCATTTGCTGATACATAATAGTTAATACATCTAAAATATAACCCCTATTTTTTCCACCACTTTTTACTCATATATAAGTCTATCAAAGAATTTTAGAATGATGTCATATATTTTTATATGAAAAGGAAAAAATGCGTGTTTAAAATATATTAAAATTTATTAAAAAGTATTATATTTCTCTTATTAGGTAGCTTATATCATTCCTCATTTTACATAATTTAAGGAAAGAATTTCAAAATATTAACATTTAGAAATGTGCCGCTACTTTTTATTAGATAAAAACTTGAACATTTGAAATCGGCTCAGTTTTGGTTTCCTTGTAAATATTATTTTTTCTTTAATAAATCCTACATTATGAAACAGACTGCCTTTAAAATTACACAAAATCATTTAAATGAATAATTATTATATTAATAAGTGATTTAGGAACATAGTTGTAATGCTATTTACCATATTTAAAATTATAGAAATGTATTACGCAACATATTAATTGTAATTTATTAAAAGTCAGTGAAATATAAGATACTGAAATTAATTTATACAAAAAATATCTATCTTCCTAAAGGATAATGTTACATTTTTCACACATTTTATAAGTAGAATATCATTTTCACTTATATTTGGAGGTTGTAATATATTATGGGTTAGTAAAATTTAAAATATTTTGTTATAAGTACACATTTTATCCTTAAAAAGCAATGAGTTGTTTAAACCTACATATTAAACTATTTATTAAAATTACATAATATTCATAAAATTATTTGGAATGCCCAAAAATATTGTAAATTAAGTATAGAATTTATTCTTTTTATAATGTTTTACATGAAAGACAGAGAAGTTTCTTTAGAAAATAATTTTATGGAGGAATTTATATTGCCTTAGATGGACAAAGACTTATGTCAATAGACATTTATTTTGTTGTAAGCCTATTTTGAATACATGTTGTAAGCATATAAGTATATGAAATGCTTTAAAAATATGCTTCTTCCTATATTTCATCTTTTAACAATTCTTTTAGTATTTACTTGTAGTTAATAAAATTAATTAAAAAATCCTATTGAAAAAAACACATTCACATTTCCTTCTCTTAAATGCTTAAATTTCTTATTATTTTGAAATTCAAAACAAAACGGTTTTCATTAAATACTAATTATTTTAAAAATACCTTAATCCCATGAATTTATAAGGTATTTTGAAGTATTCACTTATCTTTTATTAGCGTAACAATTGTAAATTTAATTTTGAAAAAATGTGAAGATTGCTATTTAATGTAATTTTATACTTATAATGAATACCCTGCAGGATAATAAAAATAAGTTTTGAAAATATTTTTTAAAAAATGCTCTATCTTTTGTTTAAAAATGAGAATACGTTATAAATTTACACATTTGTGAATTTAAATATTTTTCATGCTATTAATAAATACTATATTAATAAATACTCAAATGTATTTTTTAAACATTTTTAAATGAAATAAATATTAAAATTGGTTGAAAATTATTTCAGACCATTTAACATAATTCAAAAATTACTAACTTAAAATATATGTATTTATATGGATAGAATTTATTTAATAAATGGCTAAAATTTATTTCAAAATATAATTTTAAATATTTTTAAATGAAATAAATATTAAAATTAGTTGAAAATTATTTTGTTCCACCAAACATATACCAAAAATTATTAACTTAGAATAAAATATCGAGATTTGACTAATTAAATTAAAAAATTAATAAACATTTATCTATTCAATCAAAAATATTCCAATCAAAAATTTAATTACAATCATAAATTAGTATTGGAGAATAAATATTGAAATTAAGTTAATTTAATTTTAAATTTTACCTTCATTTTAAATATTTCTGAATTCCAAAATTCACTTGCTCAGTGCACAGGGATATAATATCTTGTTTCGCGTGATAATAACATAGGAATGAAAACCTAAAAACTGAAAGATATTCCTTTATAAGGATGTGATTAGGAAAATAAAAGTCAATAAAAAGACATGAAATGCTAATTTTACTTTGTATCAAATCTCAGAAGTATTAAACTTAATAAAATGAATAATTCAGAAAATTTTCTTAATCCGGTGCATTTTAAAGTCTGAAAGCTTTTACTGACGTGAAGAGGAATTATTTATCCAGATGTGAATCCACCAGTACTTTCAAAAACATGTTTGTTTCTTAAAAATGTCCTTATTCATTCCAATAATATTAAACGTAAAACAACTTTTACTTTTATATTATAAAGAAGCATTAGAGGCATGAATAGCGGTTTTTAGTAATAAGTAATACGAGTAATATGTGATAAGGTTAAATTTTGAAAAAGATGAACACAAACGTACAGGGTTTGAATTTTAAGAAAATAATTTTGTATATCTTTCAATTTGAGAATTTATATAAAATAGTATTGGGAGTCTAAAAAATAAACTATTGTGAATTAGTAAGCAGTAAAAGTTATTTTAATTCAACATTTCCTGACATTAAAATAGATTTTTTTCTTTTAAAATAGCAATAAATTTTAAAAAATCTTGACAATGCAAAATAAAATATTTCAAAATTCTGTAACCTTCAACACACTACCCGAATTCGAAATTTACATAAAATAATAGCTATGTATCCATTATTTGAAATAGAAACTTTTTATCATTTCTCATACATACAATACAGTTTAAACCAGCTGAGATATTATATAATTACAAATCTATAAACAGTGAATATTTACTGCTGCGTTAAACAAAAAAATATGAGTTATAATAATTTACTTTTTAAATATAGCGATAGAGAATAAGATATGTAATAGCAACTGCAATAATGTCAAGTTCTTATGTTTATCATTCCAATATTAGTCTCAAAATTAATATTTATTTACTTTTACATTAATTGTTTTATTAGTAAATATATAAGCATATAATTTTAAAGCCTCTATTTTTTCTCCCTTGATCAAAACCATTTCCAAAACTAAATTTAATTATGAAAAGTTCTATTTTTATCCGTTAAGAAAAAGACTACCTTGACACACACAGTTCTCTGGAAGATAAGAACTTTTGTAAGGGATTTTAATTCCCAACGTGTTTTGAATTTCAAGAGAATTGATTATTAATCCTATTTTTTATTTGTCATAACACATGTAAATTAAATCTTTCAAATAAATATTAAAATTCTATTTAAGTATTAAATTTGTCATTACACGTATTTATATATCAGAAATACTTAGAAAAAAACAAAAAATTTATTTCGATTCTAATTTTTCTACTAACAATGAATATTTTCACTATGTTTAATAAAATTTAATACTTTAAGCCATTGGTAACTAACTCGATCCGTGGTACAATTTTTATGCATTTTTAGCTTTTCAATTTACGTCCATCCTTGATTTATTTTATCTATCACTAGAAATTTTTACATTGAGAATAATCCAATCAGAATAAACGGGTTAAAATATTAACTAACATAAGCATATACGCTTGAAGCTGGAATTCAACTCATGAAGTGCCAAACTGAATACTATAATACTTGTCATTCATTTATAAGTTTGGCTTATGCTGCTCTAAAAATCTTAAATTACGAAATTACTCATAATGCTGTAATTTACTCCACTGCATCCATCATTTAAATTCTCATCGAAAGTTTTGGAATTCGAATTTAGAATACCTAAATTTTTAGAAAATATATAATCTGATATTTGATATTTTACCATGAATATATGATTAATATTCACTGGGTAGAATTAATTTATTTTCATACATTATATCAAATACAAAAATGCCGTTAAAATCGTCCCAGTATTGCGCGATATAAAAAGATAAAATGTACACTGCTGGCAACCTTAAATGCAACACCCTAAAGAAAGCATGAAAATAACATGAAATATACAATATGCAGTAGCGGAGGGGAGAGATATACAAGTGATTAAAATTTCAATGCAGAGACACATCACACACACTTCAAAGCGCTATTTAAGGCTTAAAGATTTCGACGATTTCAATCTTGAATTTTTTTTTTCTCAAAAACACGATCAATTATGCCTCGTAAAAAACAGCGATCATTTCTTGATCATATATCCGAATTCGACAGAGGAATGTTGGTGGTCTATCGAGATGGTGGATTACCTTTCAAAGAAATCGGTAGTCATGTTTGACGAAACCAAGCAACTGTAATGTGGATATCTGATCGTTGGATGATGGAGGATACGACGGACCGAGATATACGATCGCATCCTACCTCAGGCAAATTGTGCGCATGGCAGTGATGGATCACTTAGCCACATCCCGAACCATAGCACAGCACATTCAGTCTGTAACGCATCATCGAGTGTCCGTGCTTACCATTCAACGCTGTTTACTGCAGAATGGTCAGTCCTCAAGACGCCCATTGCTTTGCCTACCTTATTCGCAGAACAATAGACGTCTCAACCACCAATGGTGTGATGAAAGAAAGATGTGGAATGAAACTGCCTTTACTGACGAGTCACGCTTCTGTCTGCAACAGCACCATGTTCTCATCGAGTCTGGAGACACAGTGAAGAGAAGATGCTGAACAGAGTCGTTAAGCACTACCACACTAATCTTGCACTGGGTATTATGGAATGAGGCGGTATTTAATATCACTCTCACACCTCTCTAATATGCATTGCCGCTACTTTATCTTGATTGCCGCTACTTATGGCTAATTAGCCAGTGATACATCTCCGAGATGCTGGAGTAGTCCTTCCTTACTTATAGGGCTTGTCGACAGCCATTTTGCAACAGGATAATTCATGACCACATTTAGCAAGCATTGTAAAAGGGTTCTTCTTCAATCACCAGATTGAATTGCTTCCCGGGATGGCTCGCGCTCTGAATCTTTCGCCTATAGAAAATATCTGGTTCATGCTCATGTGGTTGCTCAGTGATTGACCCAAATTATATCCCCAGGTTCCACACCAGATCAACTTTGGCAACGAGTATAAGCTGCTTGTGGTCTGCTGTACCCCAAGAACAAATCCAAAGTATCTTTGAATCAATGCCGAGGTATGTGGCAGCGGTGATCTCAAAAATGGTGGCTAATCAGGCTACTGATTTTGACAAGAACCACACTTCATAGAAGTCTATAAATTTAATAATTGATACTTGGTCAACATGTTAGTTTATTTTTTGTAACAAAGTTTATTCAAAAACAATTTTGTTGTGATATCCTTTGTTATTCTTGTTGCTGTAATTTGTATGGCCAGCAGAGTATAAGTTTACTCTCTAACCATATTGGAATGATATGTTCCGTTATTTTTCTTAACAATTTCCTAAATTATATATTTTAAAATGATGCGTTACAGTAATTGTCTAGATATAATTTTCGTAAAATTGTACCGTTATAAGTTTATTATTTAACAATTGTACCCTTATAAGTACCCTTAAAATTGTACCCTTATAAGTTTATTATTTAACAATATGATCTTGTTTTATTATGATCTTATTTATAATATGGTCTTACTATGAACAATATGATAATTTTTATGATTATTATTATTATTATGACTAAAACAATTATATCAACTATAAACAGTAATTACTTTTATGTTTGAATCAAAATTTATTCTATATCTATATTAATTTTAAATATTTTAATGAAATTTACATATTTCTTATTTATTTTACCAATTACAAATTATAATTTTTATTTGTTTATAAATTTTGTATCCATTTTGGATAATAGTTTGATCTTAAAATTATGCCACAAAAATAAATATTTGTCATAAAATTACTAAATATTCTTTTGTAAACACCCAATAAATTTAACAAAATTTGAAAAATTTGTTACTGTATTCAGTCAATCGGATTAAAAAAATTTCCTTGAAACTTGAATTTTATATTTTTTTAACAACAATGTATTTAAATAAATATAATATTTTCTTTTTAACTGCTTCACTTTAATGATATAGCAATGAATGTATTATCAAAATTTATATATATACATATTATATATAGATTGATTGAAATATAAATTTGTTTAGTTATTAATCTCTCAGACTTATTACTAGTATTAATAACTTATTACTTATTACTAGTTAAAATAAAAGTAATATTAGAATATTTTAAGACATTTAATAGAGGAACGTGTCTTCTATTAGTTTTTATAAGATAGGTTTTGTATTTTTTCTTTATAAATGAATCAAGTTTTAACTGCAAAACGTTCAATGATAGCTAATAAAATTAGATTGTCTTCTACATTCTATTTTTCTCGTTTGATTTTGTACAGTAATTGAAAAAATTTTCTTTCCTGTTTTAGCTTCCAGTAGTTAAAAACAAATATTTACAAATTAATTATAATGAAGATCGAAATTAACAACATGGAACATTAAATGTAGTGAAATTAAATTAATTATGTTAATAATCTTCCTAAAAAAGTATGTTACTTCTATTAATATTTAACATATTAAAATTTCACGATAATTGCAGAAAATAACTAAATTAATAAAATTATATTTATTAAATTGAGTCTCGTTGGTTATTAGCCTAAATATATACTGCTTTAAAATTTTTATCAAACAAAATAGAAAGTAACTTAAATTTGCTTAAAACTTTACATACCCAAACTTGTTTCCATATATAATTTAGAAGATCGATTTTATTTGTTTCTTTTTAATCAAATTAATGTTTACCTATAAAATATTCAATATATAAAATTCAAAATGACTTCTTAATTCTATTTTTTGCAATTATTTTTCCATGAAAAATGTATTAAGTCTTCCTTTTTGGCTCTAGGTTCTGAAGATGCTCCTATTTGTTTGTTAGTGCTCTTTTTGGTTGCTTACTCGATGGCCAGCTGTATTTTAAAGGATGGAAAAATTTTTAAGAAAAAAGTTTCCGGGTGTCCATAATGATCAGGGAAAAGATGCACATTGCCTCGAGGTTCAAATGTGAATATATCCGTTACTTTTCTATCTGAGACTGAAACAGATGCTATACCTGTTACACTTGAAGCTGAATATGGACCCATAACTATCAAACTCATAAATTCTTACACAGATACTTGCAAAACTGGTTTAAATTGACCTATACAAAAAATGAAACCTATACGTATAGTTACACGAAGGAAATCCCGTTACTATGTAGTTTAGGTTGAAAGATAGAAATTACAAACCTATCGTTTGTTTTAAATTTAAAGAATTATTTATTTAATCTTGATTTATTTGTTTTAGTTGATGTATATATTAAAATAAAACAAAAAATATAAAATAAATATTTTGCAAATTTGCTTTCTGTTTATTGACAAGATTGAACTTAACATTATAATAGATAAATCAACAATATAAGTTATAAAAAATAGGAAAAGTTTGAAAAACAAATTGTTTGATGTCAAATGTACTCTGAGGTTGTGAAACTATATTTGTCATTTAAATGCTTCATTCCTTAATTTATCTGTTTTCATTCATAACGAGTTTATTTATTCAAATAGGTCATATGTTTGCACAAAAATAAAATCAACGTTATTGAATCTTTGTTTTGAAGTATAATTATGTGTTATTAAAGTTAAAATCTTTGGCATAGAAATAACTGTGGCTATGTTTAGTCATTAGTAGGTTTTATAAGCAAAAATTTCTTATTGGTATTTCTCCTATGTTTGCTCTTATATCCATGGTAAATGATTGCTTCAAAGATGAAAGATGAAATGTGTTAAAAATTTTGTTAATGTTCAAATCTAAGTCCAGTTTTATTTCTGAAAATGCAAAAAAGTGTTGCAATTTCCTCAAATAAATATTAAATCGCTAAAAATTCTTTTAGAAAACTTAAAACTATATGTCACGAAATTTAGATCAAAATTGTTGTTGTTGTCGTTGTTGCTTATCCTCCATGTCTGACGGAGTCAGAACTAGATCACGAGTTCGTTGACTGTAAGGAAGTCGAAGACTAAAAGAGGATTGCTAAAGAGATCCTCCTTAGAGAGACCCATGCATTCCAAAAGATGCTCAGGAGAAGCCTGATGATTTTGGCACTTGGTGCAGGTGACGAAAGTTTTCCTGCCCTCGTTGAAAGTGAGGCACTTAATATGACCGCTAGCAAGTCTTGAGAGAACAGTCCGGGTACGTCTGTCACACGGGAGGTCAAGGAACAAACCCGGTTTTGATCCCTTGTACCAATTATGGGTGGGGGGTGTTTTCCACTCCTCCGAGATTTTTGATTTTTCCCGGGAGTATAACTCCAGAAAAGTAAGTGTGGAAGAGGGAGTATTTGAAATCCTGCAACCCTCCTTAGCAAGATTATCGGCCATTTCATTCCCATGGAGATTCACATGTGAAGGTACACATTGCAAGTGAACATCATGATTAAGTGAAATGAGTTTGCGTATCGTTTAAAAATTCTCACTTTCAATCGAATAAATTAAATATGTTACTTTTTTAACTGTGTATGATACAAAAATTCTCTTTAAAAATAAAGTTTAAACTTTTCAAATAAACTGTTAATTAATGTTTCCTATAAGCTTTCTCGTTATAACAATAAATTTTATAATAAAAAAAATAATATAAAATAAAAAATCGTTGAAACAGCACAAGATTCTTCAAAGCCTTGTCTGAACTGTTAAGAATGAATTTTTGAGGAATAATTTCATTAATTTAATTACAGTTAACTATAATTAAGTGATCCAAAAAGTAATTAGAAAAAAATTGCATAGATATTCTAAGACATATTAACACACAATTAGAGCTCTAATTAGAAAACTAGAAACATAAAAGTTTTTCAATTCAGTTCACTTTGTGAGCTGCACCAGCGAAACCAAAAAGGATAAACAATAATTCAGTCGAGATATAGCGCGAACGGGTTAACCAGTTGCGCATAAATTAGTAAAGCTATCCTTAAAACAAACATGTTTTAAATCTATAAGTAAGTTGAAATGCTTGGGAAAATACCTCAATCCATGCATCAATTATGGATTTGGTCATATCGGGAATTACGAAATTAAAAAAAAACTCTCTATGAAAATTTTAGCATATTTTAAGTAATATAATTCCTTGAGTTGAGTAATTGAAGAGCCTTAATAGAGTGTAACGTTGTTAGTGGTTTTTTTACAACACGCATTTTATAAGCGGTATTATACTGACATCAGTGTCATCAGATAGGTTAGATATGGAATTGAGTCTGACACAAAAAAGTGGCTTTTATTAAGTTTGAAATCGCATTGCTCTAGTTCTTGTGATTTCGTCATTCATTTTGCTATTTTTAATATGAACAAGAAGGTTTGCAACGTTTTGCAGCAGCGCAAAATTTGAAATAATACCAGCATTGATCGTGTGTGTGTTCGTGTTTTTTTATGATTTTGGACGCTTGAAAACGTTGGTGATGGGGAGAAAAGATGTTTTGTTGGTCTTGTAGAAGAAAGATAAATAAATTGCGCACATAATATCAGTCAGTGATTCAGGCATTTATGATATAGCAATATATGCATTGTATTTAGAAAATACACTGTGTTAGATAATAAATCAAATATTAAAAATGGAAAATGTTTTTTTTAAGTAACTCGGAATACATTTGACATTTGAAAAAGACAGGTTTTTGTTAATTTGTATGCATTTTAACTGGTAAATGGACTAATGATCAAATGTTCGTTATTCTTAAGCATTTTAATTTTGAAATAATTTGCAAAATATATAATAGGCAATCTTACAAGGCATAGCTTCGAGGTTCAAATATCGGGTTGGGCAATGTCGACTCAGCCTTTTAACCTTTGAGTGGGTCAGTAAATTGAGTACCAAGCATGCTTGGGAACTAAACACTGGCAGTTTTGCGTTAGGCTGACCACCTAATCGGGGCAGATACTTCACACCCCAGGGCTTCTCGGTCCCGAAAAACAGATATGGGCACTGTAGTTCTTGGCCCACATGGGTTGTCGTGCCACAGAGTTTAGTTTATATTAGGAAACACATAAATTTGGGTTTGATTCCCCGACTTACACGTGTGTATGTTTGTGTGTATTAATATATGGCTCATAACATGTGTTAACATCTATGTAGAAATCTATAATATCAAGTATATATTCTCGTAGATATAAATTTAAAAGTAATGTGTACATTAGAATATAAAATAATTGACACTTACATTTATTCAAAACTGGGAACGAAAAGAATATAAAATTAAAAAATCTTATACGCAAAAACATAATTTTAAGAAAAATTCTACATTTTTCTCTATATTAAATTATTCAGATATTATTTTCTTACATAAATATTAGGAAAACTAAATTACTACTTTAACCAAGGATATAAAATATATTTGTATTAATTTATAAATGCATTCTGTTCATAAATAGTATCTTGATTTTACAATCATAAGAAGTTTTCAAAATATGTAATTTCTTGGATGTATTTCTGGTAATAATGTTGTTTGAGAACAAGCATACATGGAAAGATTTTACTGGGAAAATAAAAACAAAAGCAAATGCACATCGTCAGAATACTTTTTATGAAAAAATAATGAAATAGTATTGCATATATTTATCATTGTTATCTTAAATCTGTTAACAAAAGCTTTTATATCTTATTTTCTTATTATAATGGTATTCTGCAACTATTTTATAACGAATATAATACTTTATAGAGAAACTGATGATTGTTGCACATTTTATTTGCTAATATTATGCATCACATCAGCTTATAAGGGATGGTTTAAAAACAGCATAGCAAATTTTTATTATATGCTTTCGGAAACATTCTGAAAACCTTTATTGACAGGAATGGGTAGAATAAAACAAATGCTCAACTTTTGTTCGGTATCATTTAATCATACCTAAGTATCTTTTACCTTAAATAAATACCACTTCGCAAAAAGAAATTCAATTCTATTATATTTTAACCAATAATAATAAAATATATGCATTAATAAACAGTTTAAATTTACGATATTTTGATTTAAGTTAAAGTTATTTTTGAAACCTGTCGGAATTGACTGTTTTAAAATAATAGAAAATCGTGTTCTGAATGATCAGAACATAATAATTTTAACGGACCTAAATAGAATTTGATTCCTAAATAGAATTAAAGAATTTGATTCCTAAATAGATGAGAATTAGACCTAAATAGAATTTGATATATATATATATATATATATATATATATATATATATATATATATATATATATATATATATATATATATATATATATATATATATATATATATATATATATATATATTTACTTTATTCTGGCTGCATTGGTAGTTTTGATGAGATATAATAATTTAATATCAGATGATAGTTTAATTTAAATAATTACTAAATAATTTAATGTCATATATATTTACAATTATTTATTGTTATTTTTCCTTAAAAATTCCTTTTGTCCTCAATACTGTACAACCAATTGTTAGCCAAATTACTTACTAGGAAAACAGAAGGCAATTGTATTTGATATAAACAAACTATTTTTACTCAGCTATTGTTAAATATCATATTTAACAATTACTATAATTATAACTATAACCTTCTTAATTCTTTGCATTCATAATGCCACCAATGGGAAACAAAAAATCAAAAATTAATTATAAGTGAATAACTTTTGCAAAGAATGTAATTTTTATGCAGACAAATATTTAGTTTTACAGAAAATTTCATTTTGATAAAATTTTAAATAATGATCTGAAAATTTTTATAAATGTAGTGATTTTAAATTAAGCAACTCAATATTTCATTATATTTACTGAAACAAGTAATTAATATATTTAAAATTTCTTTATTTCACTCATTTAAAGTTTGATTTACGCATATATCACATATATATATATATATATATATATATATATATATATATATATATATATATATATATATATATATACTTTATACTAAGTCAAGCATAGCAGTAGTGCTACTAGATTAGTGGGAGTGGTTCCGTTAATCTGCTGCTTCATGTTATATCCAGTAATTACAGATGCTTACTTTCGACCAACAAGATCACCAATCTCTCTGAATGATAATCCGCAATCCACTTAGGACGCTCAAAGTCTCAATCAATCAATGCCTTATTCAATCAATCAATTTCAAAGGACGCTTGATGTCTTCTAAATGGTATAATTAAACAGCTTACCCAGAACAAAAAAGCGCGAAGACAAAGATTCCCATACTTCAATGCGGCAATCTTTTATCCATTTATATAGTGCATATAGGTACACACAAGCTCATATCATACAGGTAGTTTTTCAATCACCCATGATGTGTGTTTCAAACTCATTGCTAATAATTTACACATAATATCGCATATATATAATGGCTGAATCATTTAAAAGTACAGAATAGGGATTACAATTCCAATGAACAAATGTTTATAAATCAAGGGGTAGGTTTCATTGGAAATTGCTTTCAGATACTAATTATTTACTTAGCAATGCTTAAAATAATGTTTCTTATTACGAAATGAGATCTATCACATGGATCAGCTAAAATAAATCAAATGAATTTCGAAACGCTTAAAAATTCACATTAGTTTAAAGTCATTTAACACTGAATTCGGAAACAATTTGATATGCATTTCTATGCATTTTCAAGCGATGACGTATTAAAACAGAATATACATTACCTGCTGTGAAAATGCTTTTCGAAAAATCAAAAAATGTAAAACATCATGATTTAAAAAATTATTTGTTAGAATGTCAAAAGAATGCATATTCAATACCATTATCAGTTAAGCATAGAAGTAAATTTTAAAACGGAGAAAAACACCAAATGATTTTGTTCTTGAAGTGGAGAAAGTTTTAGAACGATGTTGATCACCCCATAAGCAATTTAACAATGAAAACAAATAAGCATTGCTTACAGCCCCCATTAATTTATTAGCAGTGATGTCCTGGTTGGTTAGGATTATGTTCTCATTATCGAATAATATAGAATTCGATTCCTGTCTTAACAGAAAATCCATCGTATTCATTAAAGGTGGCTGTATATATATATATATATATATATATATATATATATATATATATATATATATATATATATATATATATATATATATATATTATCTATGTATTATATATGTATATTATATATATATATTATATTATATTATATATATATATATATATATATATATATATATATATATATATATATATATATATATATAATTATATATATATACATACATATATATATTATATATATATATATACATACATACATATATGAAAATACTTTGTTTTCCATTTGCTTTGAAGGTGAACACTTTTGACAATTTTTAATGTTCATTATCTTATTTCTTTTTTTCAAAATTTTTATGTTTTATTTCTAAGCAATTTAATTAAAGTTATATTGACGATTTCATGCTGTAATTTACTTTCAAATATATGTTTAGTTATAAAACATTTATAGCTAACGTCGCAAATGTTTCCCATCTAAGAAAAGGAAATTGATTCCAATAAAAAAGTTACTTTATTTAACTTCAAAAGCAGTTTAAAGCCAATTAATTAAAATTCAACCGATGATTTTTCATGCTGTAATTTACTCTCAAATATACGTTTATCAATAAAACATATATAGCTAACGTCACAAATGTTTCCCATTTAAGAAAAGGAAATTGATTCCAATAAAAATTTACTTTATTTAAATTCAATGACTTTCAAATGACTTAAGAAAGATAATTTTAGAGTGAATAGTGATATTTTTGTAAGGTTTGTTTAAATTTATGTTCTTGTTTTTATAACTTCATTCCATGATATTTTTCGGAGATTAAAGCTGAAATGAAATTTTGTTTATTAACGTAACTACTCAGTTTTAGATGAACTTTAATAAAGAGAAGAGTATTATTTTTTGCTGAAATTTTTGAGAAATTTTTTTATTAACTATTGAAGATGTGATGGGATAGTCCAAAAACCCATAACATTCCAGTATTAGTCTTTCTTGGTGAAAATTCTTAGTATTTTTGCTCTTAAAAATAAGCATTTAAGAAAACTAGTTTTGAAACATTACATTATAATATAAGAAAATTGGCAAATTTGAATTTAGTTTTTGATAGTTACATTACATCTGGTTGTTTCACGAAAACATTTATTTGTATCAAATACAACAGTGTTTCCCAAAGTGGAATCAAGGGGTACCATAAATGTTTGATAGGTATTCAAATCAGGTGAAAATCAACCCTTTGAAAATCACGGGTTCACAAGTTCGACTGCTAAAATTAATGTTGATACTCCAAAATGCATAACACACCATTTGGAAAGTTTACAAGTGAGTTGAAACACTGTCTCCCTGATTTAACCAAACCTATTGAATGGATAAGAGATTTGTTTAATATTAATACAACATACATGCAAAAACATTTGACAGATGCAGAAGATGAGCAATTGTTGGAATTGGCTTCAGACGGATTTAAGAAAACTAAGCATAGGGAGAGTACCTTAACGTCATTTTGGTTTCAAATGCAAAATAAGTATCCAGTCTTAATAGAAAATGCTTTGAATTACATCTTGCTATTTCCAATTTCATATTTATGTGAATTTACTTTTTCAGCATTTGTAGTAATTAAGTCGGAAAAAATA
Source organism: Latrodectus hesperus (assembly GCA_037975125.1). Lineage (NCBI taxonomy): Eukaryota > Metazoa > Arthropoda > Arachnida > Araneae > Theridiidae > Latrodectus > Latrodectus hesperus. Next base: position 16,716,368 of record CM075851.1, read on the forward strand.
GACTATTGGACGTAAAACCACATCTAAGGTCAAAATTAGTAAATGTGGAACCAAATTATGACGATCGGTCACCTCACCACAAGTAATTTCATCCTCCTTATTGAATCAATTAAATGTAGATATATAACTTTTATTTATATTTTATTATGAATAATTATGAAGCGTTTTTAAACAATACTTTTGAAACTAGTCAAATTAACAATTACGTGTATATGAATGTATGACATAAATATAGTTTGATAAATAAAATCTCTTGGAATGTACACATTTTATAGTACTTTTCTCATTTACCTCCTTAAAAATCTCAGCCAATTTTCAATTTATTTCCATGGGATATATACATCGCAGACACAATGCTGCAGCTGCCATAGTGACAGCGATTGAATTGCTCTTCCCTATATCAAACATTATCCATTCTTTGAAAAATTTTCTAAATGTTATTAAATTAATCATTAATAATAACTGGTGAAGAAGAAACTTAGTTTATTATTCTTACTATAAAATTCATGAAATAATATTATTCTCAATAAATTGAAGTATTGCATTTCTTTTAACGCAGTATTTGGAATGAATTGATCATGTGATATACATTGAAAATTTCTCATTCAAAAACTACGATCCACACTTCGTAAGTTCGACTCTCATTTCTCAATGCACTTTAATGTTTCTAATGCTATTTATTATATTAAAATGTAACGGTCTAGATTTAAACACCCCTCGTAAATGCTAATTTAGCGTGAATCGATAAGCAAATTCAATCAAAATGTACAATGAGAATTATTATTGTTAGTTTAAAAATTAAGTGAAATATTTTTCACTAACTTTTCAGTAAAGTGTACTAAAGAGTAATTAAGAATGTTAAAAAATGGGTATTGAATGATTACCTCGTTTCATAATAAAAGTTAATAAATGCATTTTAGTTCATTTTCATATAAAAAACACATTCATGAAAAAGCATAACACAAAACTGCAAAAATATTTCTAGACTGATTCATTATCTTTAATAGTTTGCTTACAATATTACAGTATTAAATGCCTTTTTCAAAGGAAACTTCAAAAAGATTGTGCATAGTTAGTTATTTTTCATTTAGCGTTAACTGTTAACAGATATACAGTTATTATAATTGTTGAATCATTATACAGTAATATAATTATTATAATCATACAATCTTGACATCAAATTTTGCACAAATGATATTTAATAATTTTTCATCTGTTATAAATGTCATAATCAATCGTAAGAATTTTTAATGCGATGTAATGAATACATTCATACGAATATGTTTCATCCTTATGAATAGGACAATTCAAATTTGTCCCACAGTTAAACTTCTGTATAAGAACCTTTGAGTCTTGCACCTGAAATTCCAACAAACAAATGTACAGAAACTGATTCTGTGTCTGAATCGGTCTTAGATAAAAGTTTCATGGATATTGTCACATTGGAACCACGTGCCAATTTTTATTACACAAATAAATCTGGACAATCAGAAACACCGAATTTAATAAGTCCTCCAACTTTTGAATCACAGAAACGAAGTTTAACAATGGAGTTATCTATCAACAAGACAACTACGAAACAAATAATAACCATCTTTGTAACATGAAACAGGAAATTATAATAGATAACATTCTATGAAATACAAAAATTAGAAATTTTTCTGAAGTAATTTATTTTATAGCATTCTTTAGTATTATGTAATAAATTAATCAAGAATCAAATAAAATATAAAAGATATTTCCAAAAATGCGATAAAAAATGTTCTATGTTCAATTATATATTAAACTCAAAAAGTATTTTTTATCCTAATTTTTAACTTTAAAATAAACAATAGCGAATTTATTCTACGTTTTACAGAGAATACAAATAAAATCTATGTTAATATCTTTGACTAATTAAGAGAAATTTCGCAAATGAAAATTAAAATATATTACTTTCAAATGAATAACATCAAAACATTCAAATGAATAACATGGAATTCGAATTGCTTTAAATGTAAAAGAAATGCTTATATTATTGTCATATGAATATATGAGGTTTCATAGAATGTATCTAATGAATCATATAACAAACAACTCATATGAACTCAATAACTCATTTATCCTACTAAAATTATTATTTAAAATGTTTTATTATATATGCACTTAAATGTATAATTTTTAACTGTATTTGAAGTATACAAAATTGATTTTATCAATTAGATTAAAAAATTCTATGAATTACGCTTATTATTAGATGATTTTATTGTTATTAACTTAAATTCAGCATTTCGTATGTTTGTCTTTTTCATGCTTTAACTGATATATGCATTGTGTTGGTAACCTTGAGTCTGTTTGCATTATTCTTTATGAACATAAATGGTCACACCAATCAGGCCACAAAGTCTACATTTCCTAGTAATATATTCCATTATATATTTTTATTATTTTAAGGAAAAAATTTGTCATAACTCCCTCATTTATTAATGTTTATGTTCAATGCACTTTCTAAAATGAAATGTGAGAAATTACTTAATCCTAATAGTACGATATTAACAGTGAATGTGATTTAAAATAAGAATATTCCTAGAAAATAAGTGATATAACTATTGTATTCAATGTACTTTTTCGTAATTTACATACTCAATTTATATCCCTTTTACAATTATTTAAAATCCTATAAAGAATAAAGCAAAAATATATTAGAAATCAAAATACAACAAAATATTTTATTTAAAATAGCAATTACGAGTTGTATAAATCATTACTCTTTAATGTGCTATTAAAAATTAATAATTAAATCAGGCATGCAGATGTAACAGAAACCAATACCTCGAGATGAGTAACTTTAATTCAAACTTTGTCATAAGGTTTGTCTTTGTCTCAAATTCACTACTTGGTCATCTATTTTGATATCTGGTCATCTGGAATCAAGTATCTCTTTATTTTTTGGTGATTTTTTGACGCCAAGATAGTTACCAACATTTGACTAACAAGATGACATACAAACAAAAGCTATAGAAAAATAAGATACCCGAATTACCAGAAATAGAATTTTATTACCAAAATGTATCTCCAAACCAAGTCTACCCAATTCTACACTAAACCAGGTTATCTTTCTAATGTTAGTGGAGAATATTCATGCATGATGAAGGCGACATGAGAAAACTCTCTAGCTAGCGAGTGGAAGTGAAACATGAACGCAGAAATTTAATATTGTCCCTACTATTTTGAAAAAAGCTTTAAAGGCAAAACTGTATTTCCCCACCAAACTATGAAGTATTGTTACTAATTTAGAATGAATTTTTTCGCACATCTGTACGTCAATTTCAAATCTCAAGCGATGTTCTACTGTTTTAATTTTTATTAATTAAATCATAAATCTTCTCATTTTAACAAAAATTTATGCAATGTTTTCGAAGCCTTTGATTACCAGATTGAGATGATGATTTTCAAAAATTTCTTAAAAATCATTTGGTCTGTGATGATGCAATGATGTGTCTTTCTTATTCTTACAATATTATGTTGAATTATATTAGCACTAAATAGATGACATAATCCAAAACGAAAACGTGTAAAGGCAGATTATCTTTAATAGTAGTTATTTCATTTATTTTTACTGTAACTAATTATCACTAAAGATTTTTCACAAGAAAAAGTGCATGCTTATATATATATATACATATGTTTATAAATGTATTCAGGATGATTCTAATTGGTTTTTACAAATTAAGAGTGTGAAACTTCTCGAGTGGGGAAGACGTGTTTTTCACCCGCTACCGTCTATTCAATAGTAATAGTGTTTTAAATCGTGACTAAACCGATATTCTTATACTGTCTTATGCAGAAATTTTTTCTGAACAAAGTGAGGAAAATTTCAAACGATTACATAAACTTTTAACGAAGTTATTATCGAATAACTAAAAACATCTTATTTACATCCAATATGGCGGACAAATGAAGCTCTGGTTGTCAACGACTGATGCCATGGATCTGCAATAGTGATACTTACATTCTGCCCTATAGTAGTTGTTCTAATCATAGGGTTTTAGATCTACAAACATCAACAAACAGATAATTTTCTGCTTTTTCCTCCGCCACTAATTTGGATTTTGTGCCTTCATTAGTAGTGAACTCGGTAACACTTTAAACTTTTGTTTTCATAAATTTTCTGAAGATTTTCTATCCTATGGACACAAACAACAATAACATATCCGGCTAAATAAAAAGGTAAGTGCCCAGATGCCTCAATATTTCATTCTGCATGCTTATTCTGCACATTTTGACATGTAGATTGTAGAGATAGGATAATTCGAGCGAGAGTTGTGGCACTTTTAATCAAAATAAACAAACCATGTTTTTTTGGTATTTTCTTGTTAAATTATACCCCTTTACAAATTACACGCTGATAACTCTCTCTCTAATGGTCCTGTCGACTGGAAATTAAGTTTAAAATGGAGAGTATTTTTTTAATTTTAAAACAATGTATGTTTCATAAATCTAGGTTAATTGTTTATTTTTCTATAAAATTTTAAACTTTGTAAATTTTTACTGATTTTCAATGTTTTGGAGTAAATTTTACAATGTTTTTATTTTTAAATTGTCATAACTTTTTTATAAATTGTTCAATCCACTCTAATCTTTTCATTTAATTCTGAGCGGATTCCTGTGATTCTTTTCCTACCGTTATTTTTATTTTATCCTATTATTGGTTCATTTACTTTGGGTGTTGAAATAGATGAAGAATTTGTATTTTTTTTATCTTTTCTCCCCTATGGTTTTTCATTCTCCTCTTACTTTAAGTACGGCAATCGTGTATTCATTCTCAGTCCAACTTTTAGCAACTAAACCTGTCCCCTTTTTCATTTCACTCTTAACCCTTTGGTCTTTTAATTCCCGCCCTAGATTATATAAATTAATAAAAATTTAAACAGCACACATCTCGGCTCCTATTTGTGGTATCGACACCGTTCTAATTTCTATGAACCTTTCTTTTTACTGTGCTTCTTATGAGACCACTTAGAAGTTGCTATCGAATTTTTAACCCATTTTTTTCATTTTTAACACATTACTGAACTTGTCTTTTTCGCTCCATAGTTAGCCTTACTACAGCTGCCACTTTCTTAGACAATGATCTTTTTATAGCATACTTTTGTCACTATCATTATACTAGGTCCAATTGTTTACCATTTTTATTTATTTTGTTATTTTTTAAATTTAATTTTTATTTTTATTTTATTTTTATTTATTTATTTAATTTATGTTTTCTTTTATTATTCTTATTTATATAATTTAAAAAACAAATTTTATTTTTTTTCTTATTTTACTTTATTATTTTTTTAAAATTTTATTTTACTTTTATTTATTTTCTATTTTTATTTTATTTTTACTTATTTTAATTTTTTTTAATTTTTATTTTTTTTCCTTTTTTATTTGGTTTTTATTTATTTTTATTTAATTTGTTTTATTTTTTTATTTTTATTTTATTTTTTCTTCTTTTATTGTTTTCAGAAATTGACCAACAGGACTCCCTCTAATTAAAAGTTTTAACCGAAACTACTTCTTTTAATTTGCTCCATTGTTATTTTGATAATAATGTTCCCAAGTATTACTATAGTGAAGTTATTTTAATCCATGCAATTTACTCTGATGTCCCTGCTTCCCCTATAATTTAATACAATCAAACTCAATAATCATTTTTATTTTTCATGTTGTTGGGTTGGCAGCCCATATTTTGCATCTGCAAACTGCAATTTAAAATACATGTTTTAAGGTTGACCAATGGGTGCTATTCCCTTTTTTAATACATTATTAGTCTAATCTCTTTGACTTTGACAAAATATTACCGTACAAATGTTCTTTAAGTTCGTTATTAATATCATACTGAACCATCTTTATTTCCTTTTCCCAAAATAATCTACCATCGTTTATTAATGTGTTTTCTTTTATTTCTTTATTTATTTTTCTCTGCTTACACAGGAGACTGCTCAGTTAACAATTAATTTCCTGTCTTTTGCCTATATGTCGGGTGTGTGGGGTATATTGAGGGGAATAGAGGGGCATCTGGGTCACTGCCCATTTTATGCTCATCAAACTTAGCTTATTCGCACCATTTACTTGTTCTAATTTGTGCATTACCACCTACTGCCCATTATGTCAACACAACATCAGCATCAAGCCTCGACCTTTTGCAGTCCAATCTCTATCTCAGATCAAACAATCATCAATAGCGATGAACAATTCCATAACATTCCATGTAAAACAATCCAAACCACCATTGTAAACGGGGAAAATACTTGCAACTACCCCATTTCAACAAGAAACAGATTGTACTCCCAATTTGGGTTTCAGCACCCTAAACTTTTTGGAGGACCTGGAGAATATTATTGAAACAAAATCCTTAGGCAAATATTGTCTCCCATTAAAGAAGCGAACATTAGCCTGCACTCTTGTAGGTAAGCTAAGAAGCCAGCTTAAACCAAAGACAGAAATGGACCAACAACACATTGTCATCTTTCAGCAAATGTTGATCAGATTAATGAAAGTATTCAAGCCATGAAAGATCTGCAAGCGGATACGCATAAAATTATTTTGAATCTACAGAACCCTCCAATTGCCATAGGATTGACGTACAGTGAAGTCCTTAAAATGCGCACGGAAAAAGAAAGGAACACCACCCTCATAATCAAACCTACAGAAAATGAAAGAGTGGAGTCTATAAAGACAATCTAATTAATCTCAATGCGTCCAAAAAATTAGTTTGGAGTAAAAAAGTGGCCAAAATACAATGCTACTCAAAAGAAGCTAAGGATTTGCTTAAAACTCAGCTTAAAAAGCACAGCATAAATATAGAAGAACCGTTTACTCAACACAACAACAACAACGAGAAGAGGAGGCCCTGGTCTGTACCTATCGGTTATCAGGTTCCACCCCTCTTCAAATTAGAGAAACAAACACCTCGCACGAAGTGCCAGGCGCCCGCTGAGATCCAGAACTCGACTACGTAGTTGAGGACTAAAAAGGAAAACAATGTTGGACTTTCAAGCCTATGTCTGTGACACATGTCAAAGAAAGAGGCTCATTGGAACAAATTACATTTCAGTACATAAGAGAGGAAAAATTTTAAATTAAAGATGAAAACATAAGCAATGTGTAAATTAAAGCAGAAGAGATTAAATAAGTATAAAAGGTGGTTGAGGTTACTATTAACCACAGCATCTATTTTAGTTTAAATTTGGGTTAACAAATTTGCATTAAATTGAAATACTTAAAAAAAAACATTTGGTCACATATTACAGGAATAAGATGAAATAATTCCATGAAAAAGAAAATCGGCAAAGGTAAACATTAAAAAAAAGATAGAGTAGGCGACGAAATAGTTATATATACTAGAGATAGAGTGAATCATTCATAAAAGTTTAACAAGTACAGAATTGACATAACAAGTCTCGTTAATTTGAGAAATCCAGTTTAGAAAAGATATAATGATTCTTACTTATAAGAGAAAAAACATGAAAAACAAAATTCTAGGCTAAATACAGTAAAATGTGCAACAGACAATATGGAAAATTAAAGGAAAATTTTACAAAATTAAGGAAAAGTGCTGCAATTGTCCTTGCTTTAATCATCATCTGAGAGGTTAAGTTCAGAGTCATTTTGTGTTTGTGATGTGGTTTGTACTGGCGTGGAGCCTAAGTCCAGTCCTTTTGTAACCAGCATGGACATAATATTCATCACTCTTTTAACTCTAAATTTATCACCAATAATAAACTTGATGAAAGCGATGTCTGATTGTGAGGAATGGCGAATTAGGTAGAGGCCCACCTTATAGCTACAGTGTTCCACATAATGCAAAGCATTACCTTCACTGCCGTTCGCGCAGCTGCAAAGTGGGGTTGAGGCTTTACCGAACCGGTGAAAGTACACTGGGAAGGGTGCATGATTTGTTATAAGAAAGATGATCATTGGATTGGAGATGAGCCTGTCCGTTGTAACATGGGATATAATACTGTGTGTGAGGCGCCCAGTTAAAGAGTTGCCCCAGCTGGTTTGCCATTGATGTTTGAGTCTTTGCTTAAGGAACTGCAGAAGGTGGGTTCGTGGAAATGGTAGGTCGATTTGTAATAAATTCTCATTCACCGCTGCTTCCTTTGCTCTTTGATCTGCCAGCTCGTTTCCCACATTGCCAGCATGTGCTTTTACCCAGGAGAGACGGATTTGAATAGATGATTGTTGGTGGGGTTTCCATTGTATGGCATTGATAAGAGGGGATGTGTGAGTTGGGTTGCGGAGTGCCATTAAGACAGACAAGCTGTCTATCCAAATGGTGGCTGGTGAATGAGAGGCATCCAGTGCATGGTTTAAGGCCGATAATAAGGCCAGTGCTTCAGCCTGAAAGACCAAGTTGTCTGTTCGCAATTTTAACTGTGTTGAGTGTACCTCTTTGTCTCCTTGGAGAACAACAAAGGCAGCTCCCACTGCAGCGTCATGCTTGGAACCATCAGTGTAGTAACACAGTTCTTCAGCTGTGTGAACGATAGAATGCTGGCATGAGGGGATCTTCGGCAAGTTGATAATTCGAGTATTTTTAGCCTATTGACTGGGTGAACTGTGTCTTTGGGAACAGGCATCTCAAAACTGATGGATGTAAACCACTGCCCGTCAATTGCAACATTCTTGCGAAGCTGCAGAATTTGAGTTTTGAGTGCTTCTTTTTCAACTACCAAGTGAAGTGGTGGGAGACCTGCGATGGTGGCTAAAGCTGCTGTCGAGGTAGTCTTAAAGCCCCTGGTGATAAGGAGAAGGAAGAACCTTTGGATGTTGTTGAGGAGCTTGATTTTACTGCTAGTCATTGGAAATGCCCAGGCGGAGCAACCATACGTAATCATTTTTTCTACTATGGCGAAGTAAATTACCTTAGTGATTCTTCCTTTAAGTCCCCATTGCAATCTAATCATTGCTTTCAGTCTTTGTGCGATCAAAATAACTTTAGTTTTAATAGCTCGCAGATGCGGAAGGAATGAGAGCTTAAAATCAATGTTCACACAGAGGTATTTGAGACAGCGGGTATGCTTCAGGCTTTCACCGTTAAGAGTAATTTTGGGATTGGATTTAAGTCTCTTATTCTTTAGTGTCGATGATCATAACTCTAGATTTGGGTGAAGAACCACTAAGTTTAAGCTGTTGACACATTGAAGAGAACAATTGCAATGATTCATTACAATTCTTTTTAATTAATTCTTTTGATTTAATATTAATGACAAGCAGAGTGTCATCAGCGAAGGCAACAGTTTCAGTGTGGGTGAGCCATTTTGTAGTAAGGATTTCGTTGTAACAGATGTTATACAGAATCGGACCACCAATGGATCCCTGTTGACATCCTCTTGTTTGCTCCATGCTGACTAATCCTGAATCGCTAAGTGCCTGAAGTTTACGTTGTTTTAAGAAACTAAAAAGACAGTTTATAATGTTAGATGGGGCACCAGTTTTGGTGAGAGCATGCATGAGGCCAGGCCACCACAAAGAGTCAAATGCCTGCTGTGTATCCAGACTGATAAGGGCGGTATATAATTCATTGTCCTGATTCAATTTGATAAGGTCTATTGCTTTGGAGATGGCTGGTCTGTTGATCTATTTGACCGGAAGCCAAATTGCCTGTCGTGAAGAAAGTTTGTCTGTAAGAGTGAATGCTAGAGGTGGTCAATCAAAAGCTTCTCTAGGACTTTACCAAATGTGAGCAGAAGACAAATTGGCCGGTATGATGTCGCTAGTTGTGGGTCTTTGTTTTTCTTTCTGAAGAAAATCACCTGCCCTTCTTTGAAGGGTGTAGGGAAATGAGCAGGTTCTAAGCAAGTGTTGTAAAAATCAAGCAAGAACGAAAGGTTGCAGCGAAAATCCAACTTAACAATAACATTATCCAGGCCATCATTACCAGGTGCCTTTGATTTGACCAAATTCTGAACAACATGCTGGAGCTCTTGGGGTGTAAACGGTGAATCGGTGGCACCTGTTGGCAAAAGAATGGTGGTTCTAATACTCTGGTGATATGCTGTGTCAGTTCTTTGATCGTCTTGTGGAAAGTTGGTGTTTAAGAGGTCTTGCAGTATGGTAGCTGTTGTTTGATGAGTTGTGGTCTGATTTAATGGTTCGAATTGCGCTGGAATGAAAATTTTGTCCGTTGCAATTTTCTGCAGTATACCGAATTCGGTATTGTTTGAACTACAGAAATCCATCGAGATGGTTGATTTAGCCTTTAAAATTAATCTTTTGTACAACGCGAGATGAGATTTGTAGGCTTTGTGCCATTTCTGTTTATCTGTTGAAGTGACACTGGCCTTGATCCGTCTTCGGAGACCTCTGGTTTTGCTTCTAAGTTCTTTCAAAGCAGGCGACCACCATTGAATATTGTAGGTTTTATCAGGCCTTCGTGATTTAAAAACGTTCTCTGCAGTTTGTTGAACTATTTTAATGAAGTCCCAGGTGAGATTGTCAATGTCATGTTGGGTTCGAGCATTTTGAAGCATGGGTTGTAAGCTGTTTATTTGAGGTTTGATGGCGTCCAAAAATTTCTTTTGATTGCTTAAATATTTGAATCTGCGGTTAAAAGCAACAGAGATTGGTTGGTTGGGACAGAACGTAATATAATTGTGGTCGGAACAGCTTATCTCTGAACTTACTGTCCATTCTTAAACAAAGTGTAGTATGTTGTCAATGGCGAGCGTGAAATCTGGCCAGCCAATACCCACAGGGCCTGAGAATGTTGGTGAACTGTTATTGCCATTGATAATAGTAAGGGAATTGCTGGAAATAAAATCCTCTGGTAAAGTACTTCTGCTGTTATTCGAGGAATAGCCCCATATCAAATTATGTGCGTTAAAATCTCCGCAGATAATTGTGGGTGTGTTTTTATTTTTATTCAGGGTATCTTGTAGCAAGGTTTACTCGACACTAGAAACTCACCTTGTTAAACGCATCAAATCATATTAATGAAGACAACATACACAGATTACTTAGTAGCAACTGTCAGGAAATACAACTGGATGCCCATATCAAAATTACAGAAATCAAATCCCACAAATTTTAAGAACACGTCTAACACCTTGTTATCGAGGTTGATAAAACAACGAAGCATAAACTACTACGCCTAAAATCCGTTCATTTTGGATTTTAAGAGGCCTTTATCGGACCATTCAGGAAAATCATCCGTTGTTTTAACTGCCATGACTATGGTCACACAACTAGCAGCTATAAGTACAGCAAAACCTGCGGAAAGAGCGTGTTCAACCATAATTAAGAGGATTGTCAAGCGGAACACTTAGAATGCATAAACTGCTTTGTGGTCAAAAGACAGGGAGCTCACTATAACACGGTACACACAGCGTACTCCTCACGATGCCCGGCTTATCAACTACATCTACATTAATCTCCATGCCCACAGTGACAATCTCATACAATCAAACAAAGACTACTACGACTCCAGGAAGAAATTCAGCTCCCCACAGCTCCATAAATAATACTATTATACAAATCATTCTAATGAGGTCCAGTGCACCAACAGACCAGTTACAAATTATCGCAAGCCTTCAAAATGTTCAAATTTTTATTATACAAGAACCCCGCATTAACAGCAATAATCAAATTCTTGGTATACCGATCTCCTGGCAATATTGGCTCTCACATAATGGAAAGGCGGGAATCATAACCACCTCAAACATAAGCCCAACCTTCATTGACCAGATGGAAACCTCAGTTGCAGTAAAGTTCATCAGCCAAAAACTTCACACTATCATTTCTGCATACAGCCTGCCACTACACCACAGGCTACGTTACAGACAGACGATAAATGTACTCTTAATTATACACTGAAAAACATCGATCACTTCCACAGACAACTAGGCACCTAGGACTGCTTGATAGGGGCAGATCTGAACACCCATCATTTACTTTGTTGATACAAGGACAATGACCATCGAGGGGTGAACCTACTGGATTTTATAATTGTCAACAACTTACACCTCCTAAATACCATGACCCACCCACCTTCCTCTCCTCAACCCAGGAAGGGAGGCCGGACATCACCCTCGCCTCCAACACTCAGCTTACCTCCAGCTGCAACTGGAAGTTCCTCGACGTTTAATCCGTTGAAATCATAGGTACATTCAAATTACACTAATCAAACCCCCAGACAGATCACAGCTGACAAGATTTAAAACTGAATATGCTAATCAAATATTCCTAAACACCTACAGCCACTAATACCACAACTGCTGTACATCAACAGTTGCCAAACCACCGACCAACTAGACAAAGCCACGAAGAAGACCTGCAATCAACCATAATTAAATGCTGCACCAAAGCGTATAAGAAAGTCAGGTGTAAACACAACATTTTACCGCACTGGTGGACCTTAGCCTTTGACAAAAGGAAGAAGTCACTTAATTCACTTAGAAAGATAGCACAACAAGCAAGTAATGATATCAAACAACAACTTCTTGCCTCTTATAAAAAATCAAAGGCCAATTTTGATAAAGATGTGAAGAAAGCCGAAAGGACCTGTTGGAGAGAAGTCTGTTCAGCGGCAACAAATATCTACGGGAAGATCTATAAAGCAATGTTTAGAAGCGCAGTGCCTGCCCACAATCTAATCGGTACGAGCACCCAAGTTGGAAATTCCCTCCACTTCGCAACAAAAATTAACCAAGATTTGTTTCCTCTACGAACTACCAATAACTTCCATTACAATCACATTAAAGATAATGCAGAACCACCCCTCAGTAAAGGTGAAATTAGCAGACTAATCACCTCTCTTCCAATTTGCAAAGCACCTGGTCTTGATGCCATTGATAATATTATTTTTAAACAAATCCACAAACACAACCATGACTTTCTCAATTCCTTCCTAAACGTATGCTGGAAGCTGAGTCATTTCCCTAAGAGCTTGAAACTCGGCTTGGTCATCCTGTTCCCCAAAGAGGGTAAGGATAAACATGCAGTAAATTCCTATCACCCAATCACCCTATTACCAACCCTAGGGGAAGTGTTGAAAAAAATTACCACTTCAAGGCTTTCGTACTATTTAGAAAACAAAAATCACCTCCACGACAGCCAATTTGGCTTCAGAAAAGGAAAATCTGCTGATGATGTCCACAATAACCTCATGCTTCCAATCAGCCAAAGAAAAAGTTAAACACTGCTACATGATTTCAATTGACATCAAAGGCGCCTTTGACTCAGCTCCGCACGACTCCATCCGAGATGCCCTAGTAAAGAAAGGCTGCCCATCTAAAACCAAAAACATCCTGTTCAGCAACATCGCAGATAGAATAGTAGTAATAAGTACAAATTAATCCCTAGTAAAACAATGTCTATAGGTAGGCTGCCCACAAGGGGTCTGCAGTGGGCCACTAATGTGGAACCTATTTACAGATGAGCCCCTGCAGATCGACTGGTCTGAGATAGGGAAACATCTAGATCCACAATCAAACATAACGTTACAAGCTTTTGCAGATTATTTTACGTTTTTGGTTGCTGCAAGTAGTGAACGGAAACTCGAACAAGTTGCTACTGAAGCACCGAGCATCTTTCGGGAATGGATAAACAAGCACAACTTGAATATCTCTATTGTAAAACAGACCTACCTGCTACTTACCAGATTGCAATGCGGCACAAACATTTACTGGAATAATACCAAGATCAAAAGATCTAAATTTATCAAACTGTTGGGCGTCACCATCGACGAGAAACTTAACTGGTCGAAGAATATTAAACTCCAAGGAGTCAAAGCTTCAAGAATCCACCAAAAACTACTAAGATTGGCAGTAACCACCTGGGGAAACACGAAGACAAAGGATAACTCTTCACTAAACCAAAGTTGAGTGGATCATTGCTCATGGATCCCTGATCCGTTGAAGTGACCTCAGAGTTAATAATCAACTTCTCCTTGACCAAGATGAGTAAGAAACTGTGTTTTACCTAGACAAACTGTGTTCAACCTCACCAATTAGACTTTCTTTTTGTATGATAAAAATTTTGTTTTTATAATTTTCCTATGCAATAGCAGAAATCTGACTTGGTCTTCTTGACGTAGATCTACCCTTGGTTTTCGTCTGTAAATTTTCGTAAATATTTCTCAAATCTTTAGACCTTTTAATCGAATCACTCTATTTCTATAATGTTTTGTATTTAACTAAGTATTTTTACTCTTGTTAACTTATTGTGCGTTGGAAGTAATGGTAAGTACTAGTTTGCCAAATCCATTTCCCACATCAAGTTGTTTCCCTATTTTGTTTGAATGTTATTGCACCTGAACTGTGTCAAAATTGAATAACTATAGTGAAAATATCAACTCCACATTCTGGTGCATTTTCCTCATGTGTTTTGCTTGTTTTCTAATTTGCTTTCTATGTAACTAGCTTATGTGTCATGTTGGTTGCAATGAATTTTATTTTTTATCCATTATTATCAATACAACTGTAACAAATTATTTGAACTGTTACTAACATTTATATCTACCTTTGTGTAACCTGTTCTATGTCTAATAAACCTATCCTTAGGCGACACCTAGCAGGAGCTGCGTTATGCTCTACAACAGCACTGAGCCGTTGCGTTGGGGACTTGGGTTCACAGTCAAGTGTCGAGCTACTCAGGCGGTCTATGACTCTTCTCTTTCCAGCAATTCCCATGTAACTGGTAAAACCCTCCTTGCGTTAGGTACAGGGGTGTTCTGCAATAAAGCGTATAAGAAACACAACATTTTACCGCACTAGTAGACCTCAGACTATGACAAAAGGAAGAAGGCACTTAATTCACTTAGAAGAAAAGCCCAACGAGCAAGTAATGACATCAAACAACAACTTCTTGCTTCTTACAAAAAAATCAAAGGCCACATTTGTCAAAGATGTTAGAAAATCCAAAAGGACCTGTTGTAGAGAAGTCTGTTCATCGGCAACAAATATCTACTGGAAGATCTATAAAGCAACGTTTAGAAGCGCAGTGCCTCCCCACAAACTATTCAGTACGAGCAACCAAACTGGAAATTCCCTCCACTTCGCCACAAAAATTCTCAAGGATTTGTTTCCTCTAAAAAACTACCAATACTTCCAATAAAATCACATGGAAGATGATGCAGAACCACCCCTCAGTAAAGGTGAAATTAGCAGACTAATCCCCTCCCTTCCAATTGGAAAAGCACCTGGTCTGGACGGCATTGATAATATTATTCTTAAGCAAATCTGCAAACACAACCATGACCTACTCAGTTCCTTCCTAAATGTATGCTGGAAACTGAGTTATTTTCCTAAGAGCTTAAAACTTGTCTTGGTCATCTTGTTCCACAAAGAGAGCAAGAATAAACATGCAGTAAATTCTTATCGCCTATCATCCTATTACCAGCCCTAGGGAAAGTTTTGGAAAAAATTACCATTTCAAGGCTTACGTGCTATTTAGAAAACAACAATCACCTCCACGACAGCCAATTTGGCTTCAGAAAAGGAAAATCTGACGGCGCCCTCAATCACCTCATGCTTAACATCCAAACAGCCAAAGAAAAAGCTAAACACTGCTCCATTATTTCAATTGACATCAAAGGCGCCTTTGAATCAGCTCCACGCGACTACATCCGAAAAGCTCCCCATCTAAAATCAAAAACATCCTGTTCAGCAACCTCACAGATACAGTAGTAGCAATAAGTACAAGCCAAGGCCTAGTGAAACAATGTCAACAGATAGGCTACCCACAAGGCTACTGCAGCAGACGAATAATGTGGACCTTTTTTGCAGATGAGCCTCTGAAGACCGACTGGTCTGAGATAGGTAAACATCTAGATCCCAAGTCACACATAATGTTACAAGCTTTTGCAGATGATTTCACGTTTGTGGTAGTTGCAAGTAGCGAACGGAAACTCGGACAAGTTGCTACTGAAGTACTGAACACCTTTCGGAAATGGACAAACAAGCACAACTTGAATATCTCTGTTGAAAAATCGACCTACCTGCTGCTTACCAGATTACAATGTGGCCCAAACATTTACTGGAATAATACCAAGATCAAAAGATCTAAATTTATCAAACTGTTGGGAATCACCATCGACAAGAAACTTAACTAGTCAAAGCATATTAAACTCCAAGGAGCCAAAGCTTCAAGTATCCACCAAATACTACTAAGATTGGAAGGAACCACCTGGGGTTTCACACGAAGACAAAGGATAATTCTTTACAAAACCGTTGCTGAGCGGATCATTGCCCATAAAGCCCTGATCTGGGGAAGTGACCTCAGAGTTAATAATCAACTACTCCTAGGCAGGATCCAAAGGCAGTGCCTCCTAAACATCACAGAAGCCTTCAAGACCACCGCAACCTCCGCTCTCCAAGTAATTGCAAGCATTCCACCATTCAACCTAACTATCAGAAAGGAAGCCCAATTCAAGCATACTCTAAAATTCACCAACAAGAACATCATTGAGGACAGAATGGCTCAAATCACAATTCACCCAGGAGTTTTCACTGTTGACTGCAAAATAAAACTCAATAAAAACACCCAGCCAACCACTAACAATGGAACATGTCAAATCTTTACGGATGCTTCCAAAATGAATGATAGAGTGGGAGCAGCATTCGTTGTCATCCATAATGATACTATCACACACACGGAAAATTTCAGAATGATCAAAACACTGTCTTTCAGGCTGAACTTCTTGCAATTCTGCAAGCCACCAAATGGGCACAAACTCGAAACAACCAATGTATCATCTGGTTTGATAGTCTGTCTAGGCTGATGGCCATTGGCAACCCGAGAACCACAAGCCCGACCGCCAGGTGTATTCAGGAAGAACTTAACCCCATGTCAAATGTTAAACTAAATTTGGTTAATGTTCATGTTGGTATCCTAGGAAATGAGCCTATTGATGGTCTGTCCAAAAAAGCTACTTCTCTTGAGGTCCCAAGTAACCCACTCACAGTTCCACGCTCACACTATAGAAGGCTCACATCTCTCTTGGTCATGCAAAACTGGAAAAAGACTATGGGACCCAGAAAAAACAGAACGTCTTGTCCATGATATTCTACCGAAAGTGGACCTTAAATAACAATGCCGGCAATGCCAAGTCACATTAATTGTCACCGGACATGACCCCTTCCCAACGTACCTACACAGGTTTGGGATCCTTTCCAGTGACTATTGTGCTTGCGGAGGAATAAGGAGCCCATTCCACAATGCAAATGTTTGCCCGATCACCAGCTCGTGGCACTTCACCACGCCAAGCACTCACCTTATCAAATATTAGACTAAAAACATCACCACTAACTCCTATGCCAGAACTAAGTTGATAGCACTAATCAACTTCCTTCTCGACCACTGACAACTAATCACCCCAGATGATCACGAAACCGACGAAGGTATCCACGATGATCGAGAACTTCTTGACCAAGATGAGTAAGGAACTATGGTATTTTACTTAGACAAACTGCGTTCTACATCACTAGATAGACTTTCTTTTTGTAGGATAGAACGTGTTTTTATATTTTTCCTAAACAATAGCAGAAATCTGACTTGGTCTTCTTGATGCATATCTACCCTTGGTTTTCGTCTGTTAATTTTCGTAAATATTTCTCAAATCTTTAAGCCTTTTAATCGAATCACTCTACTTTTATAAGGTTTTGTATTTAACCAAATATTTTTACTCTTGTTAACTTATAAAGTGTTGTAAGTAATGATAAGTACTAGTTTGCAAATCCATTTCCCACATCGAGTTGTTTCCCTATTTTGTCTCAATGTTATTGCATCTGAACTGTGTGGAAACTGAATAATGATAGTGAAATTATCAACACATTCTGGTGCATTTTCCTCATGTGTTTTGTTTGTTTTCTAATTAGCTTTCTATGTAACTAGCTTGCGTATCATGTTGGTAGCGATGAATTTTATTTGTTTTGAACCTTTAGTATCAATACAACTGTAACAAATTGTTTCAATTGTTACTAACATTTGTATCTACCTTTGTGTAACCTGTTGTAATAAACCTATCCCTAGGCGGCAGCTAGCAGGAGCTGCGTTATGCCCTACAACAGCACTGAGCCGTTGCGTTCTGGGCTCGGGTTCACAGTCAGGTGTCGAGCTCTTCAGGCTGTCTAAAGCTCTTCTCCTTCCAACAACTCCCATCTTAGTGAAACGCTCCTTGGGTTGCGTACAGGGGTGTTCGTTTGGTGTTAACAAATTAAGAGTGGTGATTGTAATCATCCAGACAAACAATATTTAAATGGAAACACAGGTTCGCATTCCACTTTGAGAGAAAGAAAAGAGGAATTAGTTTTTCAACCTGAATTTATAGCCTGAACTTATAACTAATAAACAATATCGAAAGTTGCACAGTCAAATTTATTAATAAGGGAAAATCTCGCAGCTAATGCTCAAAACGTTAAATCACACGAATTGTTGCACATTTGACATTAGCAAAAATAAAAAAGACTGGTAAACTTTTTCGAAATAAAAAAAGTCCAGTATTTAAGTCTCAACCAAGAGACTGAACAACAGGTCCGGAATTTCCAATCCATCATGTGGGATTTGTGACATTTAAAAGGTTATAGGCCGTAATAGAAAAGTAAGATAGGGCTTTAGCCTGTTTAAAAAACGTATCTCTCTACATGTGAAGAAGAAAACCCAACAAAAAGCTAGAAAATACATGTTCCAAGAAAATACTTGTTGTGCCTGTCAAATCTTTCGGCATGTTGAAAGGCCCTCAAAGGCAATCACCAAAGATACCTGACCAGATGTTCTTGGAAAATTTCTGCTGCTGTTTATGAGCGGTAATGTAGTTACTATTTTGAGCGCATTATGAATAGATTGCTTTAAGACCAAGCTTCTTGACTGCGCATGTTGAAAATACCTTCTCTGCAGAATGTTGCCTCATCATTGAATAATACTAGAGCAGGAAATAGTGAATTGTTATTCTTCATCCCCAAAGCCTATTGAACAAAATCGTCCTGGTTGGTATTATGATCTGTGTGTAAAAAGATTACCCTTTTTGCGAATGGTAGGTGTACATATGCGTTTCTCGTGTGAAATATGCCCCACTTCTGATTGAGAAATATAATCATTTTATTTTTCATTAAATAATAAAAATGATTGTGCATCCTTGTATCATTCATTTGATTTCCACTCTTTTAAGTTAAAGTTGGAAATCTTAATTCCTTTTTTTTTGCTTCTGAGAATGGAATGAGACCCATGTTAAATGATATTATTGTTTGTTTGCTTGGGTACCATTAACCCTCTTAATTTGTAAAGAAAATTTAGAATTTCTCTATATATACGTTCTTATGAATTTGTGTTTGTGAATGTTTTAAAGAAAGGTGCTTTAAGAATATTTTTGTATTTATTTAAATATTTTCAAGCAAAATTACATCTTCCTACAATAAAGAACAGAGAGTAGTTTCTTAGACACACTAAAACAAGCAGGCATATCAGGTGTATTTAAGCTTTAATTATTTGTTAAACAATTTTGACAACAAATTTAACACAAATGATGGTTCGTCTAATATCTTTTATTCTATAGCTCAACTGATAGGTATTTGGGCGAATGTTTTCGGAAAGGTGTTGAGAATATGTATACGTATATATTTTATCCTTTCTAATAGGACAATCTAAGCCTATTTCACAAGTATCTACATAAGAATCTGTGAGTGTTACACCTGCAATTCCAAATAATAGATGGACTATAACATTTAAAATCTCAGTATCAAATAAGGATCGAAATTTGGCTGTCATTGTCACGTTTGTACCTCGAGCTAGTGTGCAACTTTCAGATAAATCTGGACACTCGGCAACACTGAACTGAAGAAGGTTGTTTCCCGGATTATTACAAATCACAAGTTTACCCATCGTGTAAGTTGCCAGCATGACTTCAGTAAGGCAAATCATAAACATCAAGGAAACCTAAATAAAGATATAAAATTGTTTTATATTTTATTGCAGAGAAAAAGTAAATGATACTGATAAAATATATCTGATGATTTTTTATTTTATTTTTTATATTTTCCCTCGCGTTTTTAAAATGAAGTTTTATTGATACATAATTTTTGTCATTTAAAACGAAACAAATTGTCCAAAAATACAATAAAATTTGTAATTAGATGTAAAGGGAAGTTTGTAACGAAATAGAAAGAACAGTTTTCATATTTGTTAATTGCAATTTCAATAATTTTAATAGTAATAATTATGATAATAACTTAAAAATTCAGAAATATTTCTGATATTATTTCATTTATTTGGAATATTTCTATATAAATTAATGAGTTATAAATTAAAATGTTTATGCAATATTTTCATTTTAAGTCATGGATTGCATATTTCTAGTTATATAGGATAGTAATGAAAGCTTCCCGGCATCATTAATACCATCTGCACAAACAATTGACGTTCGCGTTTTCATTTATATTTTGACAGATGACTTTGAGCATTTGAAAAAAGACATGCAGGAGTATCTAATATATAAATATATATCTTTTTCATTACGTTCAAAGTGTTTGAAATGGAATTATCCTGCTATTTGATTCGAACCATTATTTAATTCCAGTTCTATTGCAAAATAATAGCTACAAAATATAACCAAATCATACGTACAATTTTTTGTTCTACTTACAATATGCATCTCATGGAATATTGTAATGGAATCTAACAGTATGCCATTTTTGTACAATGCTAGGTGTTAGTGTTGTATTATTTGACAGTGTAAAAGAGTTCAGCTCCAAAAGCTCAAAAACATGGATTATGCCATTCAAGAAGTAGAGTGCTTTGACCGGCGAACTAATTTCGGTAATGTCACTTGCGAGAATTTGTGCAAGAAAAGCAGAAGAGCACTAAATATTAATCCCTTAGATACTCGAGAGCTATATAAGGGATTAAACGTTAGTGCTATTTCCATTAGTCGCGTTATGCACTGCATAAATTTGAAGTACAAGTTCAAACTTTGGATGCTGCATGAGTTGATTCAAGTAGATAACAACAGACGTGCTTAGGCCTGAACTCATTTGTTTGAATATTCAAGAACAAAATTTTGGACCGTTTCATCAGTTGTGCTGAAACATTGATTTATTTTAACAACACGAGGGGAAAAGGGTCTTAATATGCAACATGTTGAGCCCATTGATAGTGTTGCAAAGCTCGATTTCACTAACTTTATATAGAATGGGATTACCGTGGTGTTTTTCGCAAAGAGTATTTGAAAATAGTCAAACCATCCATATTTTGTTTAGCAGTGAAATGCTAATCTGTGTTGACATTTTTATAAAATCTAAATGACGAATTGAATTCTGACGCAACATTTACTCTCCCATTAAGATAATGGAAGACGTGTTTGCATTTACGGTCTGGGCATTCACATTATAGAGTGAACATGAATGGAATATTTTACCACATCCATTATACAGCTCCGATATCACTCTTTCGAACTTTTACCTTATATGAAATCATATTGGTGTCATCTTCGATGATATGAAATGAGGTTTATTTGTTTTTGAACTCGCAGCCATCAAGTTTCTGGGTCGAAGGCTTTGAAGAACTACAAAAACATTTGCATAAAATCAAAGATTTGAGTGATAATCACTACCCGTTAAAGGTAGTGCTTTCATGTTTTTCTTACCATATTAAGAACATTTTTATTGGAGAATTTTAATTACAACAGTATATTATACCATATAATTAAAGTTAATTTTACAAGGTCGACTTAGCCTTTTTTCCTTCAGTGAGTCGATAAACTGAGTACAAAGTATGCTTGCGAACAAAACACTGGTGGTTTCTCGTAAGGCTGACCACGTAATCGGGACATATTCTTAGCACCCCAGGACCTCTCAGTCAGGAAAACAGAGGTGGACACTGTAGTCCTTTGCCCACATGGCCTGTAGTGCCACAGAGTTTATTTTTAGTATTAGACAAAAGTTATTGCAAATCAAACAATAATCTTATTAATTAAAAATATATAGCATAAAATGTCAAAGTACGTTTTACACATTCATTAACCACACGAAAAACAAGTTTAACAATTTTAGATTTAAATCAAGCTAAAAATAACTTTAATGGTATTTGCTTTACTTACGATTTTATCAAATGAATTATTTCTTTACTGTCTATCAACAGTTTTTAATATATTTAACTTAAAATTGTGTTTTTAATGTACGCCTGATATTAGATGCTTGAAATATTTTTAAATGCATCATTCTTTTCATTACTAAACATAAAAAATAATTTTTGAATTTAATTTTTTGTAATTAAATTTACTTAATAATCTTTTTTCTTATTACACAAACAATTGTAAGATTAAGAGTGAGATACATCTAGCACTTTGCAGTGCTATTTACGAAATATAATGGCATTCAAAGCATTCCACTCTAGAATCAATAAACTCGAACAAGCAATTTTATGAAGATTAAGTTCCTAAAGCTATATATTTTTTAAAATCAATGAAAAAATGCATACGTATCTCCTTCATATTCATCTTTAGAATACAAACTAAGTATTTTTAAATCATTGTATACAATAAAAATAACCGAGTCAGACATAGCTTTATCATGTAAATAACGATGATATAAATATCCTTCGAATTCTTTTGTTAAAGAAACTCAACTGTCAAACTTGCTGAAAGAGAAAATGCATTGCAATGTTAGAACAAAATTAATTTAATATTTAGAAGTATGGTCTTTTTTCGAATTACAGTTGTTAAATACCTTATGAGTTCTTCTTCATTCGTTAATTTTTGATCTCTGAAATCATTAAATCAACTTATTATAGTAGGAAATGAACTTTTATATTCACAAGATAATTAATTGCAAATGTTAAACGCATTGATCTAAATTAAGTGCCATTTTGAATTCATAGAAAATCATGATCTTGTAGGTCCTGCTCAATCCTGCTCAAAAACAAAAATGTTTTTGAGTTAATTTTATTTTCTGTTTATCTGAAATTAAATCCCCGTATAAAATTCTAAAAAATAAATGACTTGCAGTCTAAAAAATTATCATTTGCTGATACATAATAGTTAATACTTCCAAACTTTTTAACCCCTATTTTTTTCACCACTTTTTACTCATATGTAAGTCTATCTAAGAATTTTAGAATGATGTCATATATTTTTATATGAAAGGGAAAAAATGCGTGTTTAAAATATATTAAAATTTATTAAAAAGTATTATATTTCTCTTATTAGGTAGCTTATATCATTCCTTATTTTACATAATTTAAGGAAAGAATCTCAAAATGTCAGCATTTAGAAATGAGCAGCTATTTTTTATTAGATAAAAATTTGAGCATTTGAAATCGGCTCAGTTTTGGTTTCTTTGTAAATATTATTTTTTCATTAATATATCCTACATTATGAAACAGACTGCGGTTAAAATTACACAAAAGCATTTAAGCGAATAATTATTATATTTATAAGTGATTTAGGATCATAGTTGTAATGCTATTTACCATATTTAAATTATAGAAATGTATTACGCAACATAATAATTGTAATATATTAAATATCAGTGAAATATAAGATACTGAAATTAATTTATACAAAAAATTTTCTATCTTCCTAAAAGATAATGTTACATTTTTCACTCATTTTTTAGATAAATTTTCATTTCCACTTAACTTTAGAGGTTGTAATATATTAGGGGTTAGTAAAATTTAAAATATTTTGTTATAAGTACACTTTTTATCCTTAAAAAACAATGAGTTGTTTAAACCTACATATTAAACTATTTATACAGATTACAAAATATTCATAAAATTATTAGGATAGCCCAAAAATATTGTAAATTAAGTATAGAATTTATTCTGTTTATAATGTTTTACATGAAAGACAGAGAAGTTTCTTTAGAAAATAATTTTATGGGTGAATTTATACTGCCTTAGATGGACTAAGACTTAAGTCAATATGCATTTATTTTGTTGTAGGCCTATTTTGTATATATGTTGTAAGCTTTTAAGTATATGAAATGCTTTAAAAAATATTCTTCCTCGTGTATTTCATCTTTTAACGATTCTTTTAGTATTTACTTGTAGTTAATAAAATTAATTAAAAAATCCTATTGAAAAAAACACATTCATATTTCCTTCTCTTCCACTACATGAAATTCTTAAATTTCTTATTATTTTTAAATTCAAAACAAAATGGTTTTCATTAAATACTAATTATCTTAAAAATACCATAATCCCATGAATTTATAAGGTATTTTGAAGTATTCACTTATCTATTATTAGCGTAACAATTGTAAGTTGAATTTTGAAAAAATATGAAGATTGCTGTTTAATGTAATTTGATTTTTAAATGAATACCCTGCAGGATAATAAAAATAAGTTTGGAATGTATTTTTAAAAAATTGCTTGATCTTTTGTTTAAAAGTGAGAATACGTTGTATGTTTACACATTTGTGAATTTAAATATTTTTCATGCTATTAGTAAATACTATATTAGTGAATATTCAATATATTTTTTAAACATTTTTAACTGAAATAAATAGTAAAATTGGTTGAACATTATTTCATACCATTTAATACACTTAAAAAATTATAAACTTAAAATATAAATATTTATATGGTTAGAATTTATTTAATAAATTGCTAAAATTTATTTCAAAATATAATTTAAAATATTTCTAAAGGAAATAAATATAAAAATTAGTTGAAAATTATTTTGTTCCACCAAACATATACCAAAAATTATTAACTTAGAATTAAATATCGAGATTTGACTAATAAATTAAAAAATTAATTAACATTTATCAATTCAATCAAAAATTTAATTACAATCATAAATTAGTATTGGAGAATAAATATTGAAATTAAGTTAATTTAATTTTAAATTTTACCTTCATTTTAAATATTTCTGAATTCCAAAATTCACTTGCTCAGTATTCAGGGATATAATATCTTGTTTTGCGCGATAATAACATAGGAATGGAAACCTAAAAACTGAAAGATATTCCTTTATAAGGATGTGATTATGAAAATAAAAGTCAATAAAAAGACATGAAATGCAACTTTTACTTTGAATCAAATCTCAGAAGTATTATTGTTTATGATATGAATAATTCAGAAAATTTTCTTAGTCTGCTGCATTTTTTTAAAAGTCTGAAATATTTTACTGACGTGAAGAGGAATTATTTATCCATGTGTGAATGCGACAGTACTTTCAAAAACATGTTTGTTTCTTAAAAATGTCCTTATTCATTACAATAATATTAATCGTAAAACAACTTTTTCTTTTATATTATAAAAAAGCATTAGAGGCATAAATAGCGGTAATACGAAGCAAAGTGTGATAAGGTTAAATTTTTAAAAAGATTAAGACAAACGTACAGGGTTTGAATTTTAAGAAAATAATTTTGTATATCTTTACAATTTAAGAATTTATATAAAATAGTATTAGTAGTCTAAAAAATAAACTATTGTGAATTAGTAAGCAGTTAAAGTTATCTTAATTTATCAATTCATGACATTAAAATTAATATTTTTTCTCAAAAAATAACAATAAATTTAAAAAAAATCTTGACAATGCAAAATAAAATATTTTAAAATTCTGTAACCTTCAACACACTACCCGAGTTTGAAATTTACATAAAATAATAGCTATGTATCCATATTTGAAATAGAAACTTTTTATCGCTTCTCATACGTACAATACAGTTTAAACCAGCTGAGATATTATATAATTACAAATCTATAAACAGTAAATGTTTACTACTGCGTTAAGAAATAAAAAATATGAATTATAATAATTTACTTTTTAAATATAGCGATAGAGAATAAGTTATGTAATAGCAACTGCAGTAATGTCAAGTTCTTATAATTATCATTCCAATATTAGTCTCAATTTTAATATTTATTTATTTTTACATTAATTGTTTTATTAATAATTTTATTAGTAAATAAATAAGCATATAATTTTAAAGCCTCTTTTTTTCTCCCTTGTTCAAAAACATTTCCAAAACTAAATTTAAACATGAAACAGTTTTATTTTTATCAGTTAAGAAAAAGAATACCTTGACACACACAGTTTTCTGAAAGTTAAGAACTTGTGTAAGGGATTTTAATACCCAACGTGTTTTAAATTTTAAAATAGTTTTCATAGTCGCTGAGCCATATTTGCAGCGTAAGGGAGGAAATAAAATATTCGTCTCGACCGATGATGATTAATTAATAAAAACACAACAACATATTCAACAATGAAATTAAATAAGGGAAAAGTCACTTGAGGTCTCAGTTTCAGGGAAGTATTTAATTTAATAGAAAAAGGAGCTATTAAGAAGTTCAGAAATAAAAGTAAATCTATTTGTAACCTTTTCACATTTGGAAATAAAAATTGGATAATAAAATTTGAATAATTAAATTTTATTAAATATTTTAAAATAAATATATTTTCTCAGGACTTTGAAATCAAATATTTTTATAAAAATACACCTGTAGTATGAGATCTGTAAAATTCTATAGAGTACAATTATTATTCTTTCAGAAACTATCCTCTCATTTTATTGCACTAAAACGCTGATTTTCCACTTAGATGATTCTAAATATAGTTTTGCTTACAGTAAAAAGTAAGTTTAGGTTACAATTTAAGAAAATTTACGATACGTTCCATACCGTTATTAATTGTTAATGCTTTAAAGCATCAATTATTATTTTTGCATTTACTCGTTCCCTTTCTCTCTCATAAGCGCTTACAAATATAATTATTTTACCTGCATATAACATTGTATTATGAATACTTATATTTACATTGACAATTGATTTCAAATTAAACTTCCGTTTTTTCCAAGCATTTAAGATAGGTCCTAAATTACCTGGTTAGGAAAACAACGTTTTCTTTATTGGAAGGTAATGGGTTACAAACGTAGATAAACTAAATATTCTTCTTGTTTGTTGATAGCTGATGGGAACCATAAAGTAGATCGTGATCACGATAAAATCCAAATGAAATGGTACTCTTCAAGTGTTTATGAAGCTAAGATGATCTTCAACTATAACATGTACTACATCAAATAATGAACAGAAGCTGTACCTCTCAGGCCATGATTATATAGGTTTCGTGGGTCTTTAGTCAACGACTAATCATTGCCATTAGCAACAACAACATAAGCAGTAAATTCTGTTCATTCAAATAATGTATTAAATCGATAATTCTAATGTGATTTTTTTTCAAATAAACGCCTTCTTAAAATATTTTTCATAAATTTTGACTTCATTTCAAATTATTTCGAAGTTTATAAATAAGGACTTATAAGGTATGCATTTATACATAAACTATTCCAGATAAAATTTTAGAGATAATTAATCATTAAGTTTTTTTTAATCTATAATAAATAAAAATTAATAATTATATTACTGATTTTCATGCAATGGCTTATAACTTCCATTCTTAAAAGATCATCGCATATTATAAATTTTAATAAGAATTACTCATTAAAATTCTTTACAATAATACCGACAATCTTTAAACAATCTCAAAAAAGTCATGAAAACTGACAAGAATTACTGGTCAGCTTTCATGACTTTTTCGAGAATAACGAGGGTGTTCCTTGTAAATATAATATCCATTTGAAAATGCCATTTGAATTCCCATTATCCATAAATAATAGATTTGATTACTATGTTTATGCCATAACAGCTCTATGAATATAATTATTAAATACTTAATAATGAAAAATATTCAGTATTCTGAAACATAAATTCTAGAATACATTATTAATACATTTTAATACAAGTAAACTATTGTAAACAATACTTAAAAATGCTTTATATTTTAAAAATAGCATAATTGTTTTTAAAAAAATGACTATATTATTTTAGAAATGATTGAGAGACCTAGTTTCTTTATATAATATAAATATAATTAAATTATTTTAACTATAATTTATAAGATAAATTAATTTTCTTTTAACTATAAAATTCATGAATAAATATTCCAAAAAAAATTCATTCTGATGTAATCAATATGAGATTCACCTTTCACTTTAACCCAAAAAAATATCGCAGACAAGTGCTTCAAAGGCAACTGCTCCAATGGTGTGCGAAACCCGAATATCTTTTAATTTACAGACTCGCTTAAAGAGGACTTAAGGGCAAAATCCTTTATTTCCAGGCAACAGTTCCTCCTGGATAAAATTGAGCTCTGTAAATACTGCTGTGTAACACGTAACGATGCCATTTACTTCCAAGAGTTTATATCTTTAGCTATAACTTACATTTCCCGAGGCCCCCTTTTCCAAAACAAGGAAAAGTTTTCCAGGAGAAGATAAAATTTCGTCCCGGATTTCATCCCTGAAGCTCGCATTGATAAAGCTGTGGCGCAGCTACCATAGACTATAAGCTTCTCAACCCAACAGGCAGCAGATGGAGAGAATAGCTTCGCGTCAAAGTTAGTGGCTAGGAAAAGCAAGCATTGCAAGTTTTGGTGAGAGGTAGAGGGGTCGGGTGCCTGACAGCTGGCCTGGCAATTTAAAGCTCGCCTTTAGACCTTCACCCACCCCTCATCTTTACCGGCAAGGATTTCTGGAAGGATGAGGGAGACGCATCGTTTGGAATGCTTAAAGTCTACGAGCTTAAGGAATGAAAATGTGTTGTGATGCACCTTTCATAAATAAGTGAATTAAGGCAAAAAGTGATGGAATATAATATGGTTTGTTTTTAATGTGAGCTATTTATTTAAAAATGATATTTTAGCCTTTTGATGCTTAAAGAAACATGTTATGATCTTTTTCTTACTTTTAAAGATCTATTATCTTAATATATTCGATTATTATTTCACAGGAAAAGCCAGTTTATAATTATGATGAAAGATGTTTTTGTAAGTTTTAATATTTTTAATTAAGTTGCGAAAATATATAATTTAAAATTGATTTGTTTTGAAAGTAAAAAGTTTCAAATTGTCCCCGATGATGGAATTTTCCTTTACTTCAGTAAAAAGATTTGCATTTTTAACTTATTTACAGATGTTTAGTTGAGGAGAATCATTCTCAGTATATCATTATGGGAGCTATTTCATATAAATAGTCCATAAATTAAAATTTTTTTATTCCCTAATTTAAGGTAATTTTAGTTTTACTCATTTTGTTTAATTGTAATTTGAATATCTCATAAAGTTTTGTATAATATAATGTATAAATATAGAAATTAGTTACGTCAGTGTTTCATCTCTTTTCCGTTGATGTAAAAATTGATGTTTTTAATAATATCTAAGAAAATAAATAAGAATCTCAGAATCAATACATTAAAAGATTTTAGTATTGATTCATTTAGTTTATTATAAACAGTTTAATCTCTAACATGTTTATTGAAAATGAAAATATGAATTTTCATACTTTTTTCGATATTTATTATTTAGATAAAAAGGAAAAAAAATTTACTCATCGGTATTTGTAATTTTAAGCATTTAATAATCAAATAACAAAATAAAATATTTTTCGAAAAATTAATTATTTTAATAAACATAATTTTAGTTAATCAAAAACTAGTTTTAAAACCTAGGAATGAAACCAATTTACTGAAAAATAACTTTGTATTTATCTACACGGTTTCTAATAAAACTTATTAATAAAAAGTCATGATTAATATATATGTATATTTATAAAAATTCTGAACTAAAGAAATAATTTTAATTCAAAAGTTATTAATATAGTTTATTAATATAGCTAATGATATAACTTAACCTTCATATTTATATTGAAATGTAATAATATTTAACAGACTTGTAATTTGACTTATTTCAAAAATATTACATTTAACTTTCCTAACTTAAATGAATATAAAATATTAAGTTTCACAAATTTAACTAAATTATTCGAACTTCCACTTAACATATTTTACTCCATTCATTGAAAAATTCCAACAGCAAAATTTACAAAAATTACTTTGGCTTGTTTATTTGATTTCTCATAAATAAGCATTATTTCCAATACCTACATTCAAATATTTGTTCAAAGCACTAGATAATGTCATAATCGATACTAAACTACAATCAAATACGAATATAAGTTAATATTAATTAACTTAATCCGCTTAGTAAGAGCAAATACCATCTGCAAATAAATTATGAAGCAACAAAACTCAGACTATTGTGTAATTCTGTATACCTTTTTATTTCCATAAATCATAAATTATCTCCATGTGTAATTAATATAAGTGCACTTTCATTGTTGTATAAATTATAATTATCGTCTATTGTTAAATTACGCTTTGGGAAAGCCAATCAAGATAATATATTATAGAATAAATGTCCCCACATATAAATAGCACTGCAGGTGAGCCCCGGATTATACCTCAAGGTTAACTTGTTTGGAATACTCGTTCATCATCAAACATTTCATAATTTTGAACCACTGTGAAGGAACGAACCTTTTGACTGGCATTTGAGTGGCTCTTCCTCTCCATATTTACACCACTCCAGTGTGTGGACGAAAGTGAACGAAAAGTGGTGTTAAAGTGGACGAAAGTGGGAGAACAAAAGTCCTCCCACTTTCGTCCACTTTAATCATGTCAGATTAAAGTGGAGGTATCCCCAACCTATCAAAATTGCTCCATTTGACAAAAGATCTCTATGAATCTTATTTATACACACTGTCCGATAAATCAGATGCAAAAGATCTATTTTATTGGACAACCTTTTGCAAAGATAACTGATCTTATTTGTTTGGGCATAGAATTTAATATTTCTGACGGTGTTTGTGTATAAAGAATATCATCAACTGGCTATGCAGTTTTTTAATTCTTGTAATTAAATGAAAAAGGAAAAATCTGTCGTAAACTTCATACACATTATCTGTGGAATTAAGATCCAGGTTTTACCGTGGACATGGAAATTGTTGGGAATCAAAGTGATGATCAGCAAATAAATTTCGGGAATTTCTGGTATGATGTACAGCTGCATCATGCGTCCATGTAGTATCCGTCCACATCAGGGTAAAAATACTACACTGCTGCGAGCACTTGGTCTATCAGTATATTTAGTATCATATGTCTTCTTATTTACCCTCAAGGAGCAACCATAAAATTGTTTCCTGGTTATTTTCATACAGAACATGTCTTATATCATGATACACTCACCAGACTTATGTACAAGACGAATAAAATGAGATGAATGCAAGGCTTTGTGGAGTTCTCACTGAATTCGACACCTTTCATCGGTTTAAATCATGTGTAATGCAATTCATTCGACTAAATTACATGTTTCCAATATTTAGCAATCCAGTTTTTTCTTTTCTGACAACACTGCAAATGGTTTCTTTCGCATTTTGAACAGTTATGAGCAATTTTCTCACAGGAACCTGACTATGCATTCTTATACTCTGAAATTCATTGAGAAGTTTCAGATTTTCGTTGACAATTTATGTTATTTGAAGTAAAATGTGGATTCTTTTTCTATCATACAATTCATCGGAGACGACACTAAACTGTGCTTGAACTGCAGTTAAGTATTTTAGACAAGGAGTGTGAGTTTGATTCCAATTTTTGAAACTTTTGATACGACTGCATTTTTCCGAATTTAGTGTTACATATTTGTTTCTTTAAAATCGTAACTCTTCTTAATGATCTCCAACAATACGTCATTTTTCAAATGATGAAAGATCTATCGTTTTTCTTATTTTTCTTCATTCATCATAAAACGCACTCTTACATATAACTTATATTTTAACAATGTATAACCCACCTCAAGGAAAAGTTGAGTATTTTCTTCAAAACAAGCATTTAAATGATAAACTCAATGGTTTCTATCTGCATAAAAATTATATTAATTAATATAATATGGAATACATTAAAAATGTTTATTTTTAGAAAAAAAATATTTTTAGTTGTATGTTAGGAACTTTTCTCTAATCACTTATTTCCTCACAAAAATATATGATAATTAATAATGTTTCTAAATAATGCATTGAGATGAAAAGACAAAAATGCTATCGAAAAATTATTTGATTTTTTATTAAATTTTCGTTATATACTGAACTTGTTTTGTCCAGATTTTTTTTAGTTGTTTAACAATAGTTAATAAATGTTTTTAAAAGCTTATACGTACGTTAAAAAATTTTATCTAAGAAGAATATATTAAATACGAAAATATTTTCTTAGAAGAAATTTCAAATATGCTGAAAGAATAAAAAAGAGCGTAAGAGAAAATAAAATTCAGTGATACTTTCTTTAATTTTTGTGAAACAAATAAATATTGCTCGATATTTTTATTTTAAAAATAGTTTCTGCAATTTTTATGTAAGCATTATTCTCTTTAAAGGATTTAAATCAATTATATTCAATTTTTTTTGTTCAGTTTATTAAAGGGAGTAAATAAAAATGGATTAAAATTTTCTATTAATGCATCAAACGTCATTGAAAAATGTGTCCTTTCAATAACGTTCTAATTCAAAAAAAAGGTTCACTTGGAAAAAAGGGAAAATTATGTTCATAAAATCCTTCATACAAATTTAACCATTAATAAAAGCACTTATCCAAAAATAATTTAGCGGTTTTAGTTTTTCCAGCTTTCAAGCGCTTAACAGGAAAATATTTAAAAACAAATGTAAATTCAATTATAAAAAATCGCATCTCCTGAAAATCAATGCCTACCAACAAAAACTGTACAAATCTCCTTATTGCTGTGAATTCAAAATTTAGAATAATAGCATGTCAGGCGACAATAATATTTAATTGCCTGAAAATTCCGCTTTCCAAACACGTGAATTTAACAGGCATATAATTTAAAGTCCCGAATGCTGTGCTTATAACTCGAATTTGAAATGGCCTACACGCACGTTACGATTCCATTTGCTTTGAAAATGAATTCAATGATGAATGCTTAATTATGAATAAAATGCAAATTGCGCGCCTTTCTTTCGTGGTTGAAGGATTCATTTACTTCGAAAATAAGCGGGCATTATTTCATACTATTTTCCTAATTTTTATTTTGAGTATAACAAGGAACTGTCTTACTTTAAATCTCTAGGCAATCGAAATTCTAACATTAGTGCCATCAGACGAAATGAAAGGCTAATGAATGATAATATTACAATTTAATGTAAGATGGAAAATTATCCAGATAATAGACAATCTATAAATGGATTGTAATAATAATGATGTTTGAAAACATATTTTGTGATATTTATTCAGAAGTACATTACTTAATTTAATGTGTCAATCACCATTACTAACATACATTTGTAACGAATAAAAAGGGAAATTATAGTATAGCATCTATTTTCTAATTTATATATCAATTCAAATTGACTATGAAATTTTGAAAATCAAAATTTAAAAATATAATATTATATCAATTGACAAGCTTTCCGATAAACTGATAAAAAAGCAATATCAAATATGAAAGCAATTTTGAAAGGTATGAATTATCGTTATAACATTACGTATTTTTATTTAAATGGGATTTATTTCATTACTTAAAAATATTAGTGATTATAAATATGGTATGAAGTAAATGAAAAATCCTTCTTAATTATCTTATTATCAACTGTCATATATAAATTTTCCTTCAAATATTTTGCCAGTTAATTCATTTTTCTCGGAAAATAATAAAAACTTTAAATTATTTCAAGCAGTTTGCAGAAGAAACTGAAGAGTAATATTTTAAATGAAACATGATATAAAATAATCCAATTTCATATGATTGAAGAAAATAAAATTTTTTCTATCAAAACTACGACTAAAAAGTAAAAATTGAAAAGGTTGGATTTTCCAAACTCATTTTATTCTAATTATTGGAAAATTAAGAAAAATACAAAAAAATTTTAAAATACGTATTTATAATTTCTGTTTTTATTAGCAAAATTTCTTCATTGCAACCAATATATCATTCAAAGTAAAAATGAAGAAAATCAAATTAATGAAATAATAATAAACCTTAGTTATTGCATCAAGTTACAATAAATTAATAGAATATTGCTTATAAACTGCCGTGGAATCTTTTCCTGTTTTTAAATTAATTTATTTACTGAAACGCTAAAAAATAATTTAATATAGCTCAATATTTTTTAAGCTTTGTATATAAAGAAGTGAATTTTACTCACTTAAAATTATTTTTATAGACCCTTAAAAAAAGTGGTGTTATGATAATAAAACTCTAAACATTATACTACATGTATAATATGATCTTTTTCATAGAAAACTTATCTATTTCCTTTACTTTATTGCTAAAAAATAAATTTCTTATTTTTAAGCAATGGATTAAAGAAAATTGATAAGTTTTTTATATGATAAAGGAAAAATAATAATTTCAAATTTCAAGAACATGGACCATTAAAGAAATAGAACACGGACCATTGTAGTTGTCATTTTCTTAATTTTGGTCTTTTACACTTTTTTTAATAGAATGAGAAATTATAATTTTATACATATATTTTATTCAGTAATGAAAAACAACTTAAAACTATATTTGAAAAATTCTAATTCTTTATAAACCAGCTAATAATTATTTTTATTGGCATAACAAATTTTAATTAATAAGGAATCTTAATTTATCAAACATAATTTAGTTTATGTTTCATTATCTATTCAAGAAATCTAATTCAAATGCAAATCAAAATATTTATGTCACATTTCTATTTAATTTATAAACACAAAAATATGATATCCAAAATTATTTATATAATAATAATAATTTATAGCAATTTACGCATCAAAGTGTTTGCCATATACAATTTATTTCCGAAAAACCTAACTTTATCACCGATATTTATAGGACACAACTGTGATATTACTTGTGATTTCCGATTCTTGAACTCACATAAAAATATACAGCTATAAATAAATACTTTCATTATGGAAGCATTTTATATACGATAGAAAGGTAACAAGAAATTTACGTATTATCAGTCTGTCTGTAAAATGATAAAAATATAACTAAGGCAGATTAATAACGAGAATTTTGAAATCAAATGGATATGAAACAATAAACTGATTTTATTATTTTGCTTAAGAAGTAAAAATTACATTGTGTAACTTGAACTTTGAGTTTTTGTTTTAATGTCTCAGCTAACATTTCATATTTGTGAAGAATATATAAGCGTAATATCCACAGCTATTAAAATAAACTTTAAAAACATATCTAAAAATTGTGCATTCTAGCTATAAAAAAATATATTTATAATACACCATACCTAAATATGAAACGTAAAAACAAAAGGAATTGTAATTCTTTTTATTTTGTTTTAACGTCTAATTTCTGAAATTCTACCAATTTTTAATGTTACAAGTATGATATATACCCCCAAGAGATTTCTCACCAAATCTAGCGTACTTTGTTTTGATTATAGCTTTGCCAATTTGAGTTTTTGTCTCTTTTTGGGATTATTATAATTTTTTGGTACTTTTCCGTTTCGCCGGCGCAAATATCGCCAATTGGTGACAACACACAGTATACACATAAAATTATTTTAAATAATATTGTTTAACATAAAAATTTTTAAATTTATTTATTTAATTGTTGTACTTGTGTTCACGCTATGCGTGGAATGATGGATGCCAGAGCCTCAATTTATTTACTTATTATATTAGATTACAATTTATCGGGTGATGCATATTTCAAAATCTTATTCTTTTTTAAATATTTTTTATGTGAATTTGTCACGATTATTATTCTTTAAGGTATATTTTTAAAATCCAATTTTTTCTAGAGAGATTTTATGAAATTATTAATTTTGTATACATATTAACATAGCATAAAATTATAAAATGGGGAAAAAAGAGTCGAAATAAAGTAGTTGACAGTAAAAGACCGTCACATGTTTTGGAAACGTAGCAGTAAAAGGTTACCCACGGAGATATTCCCTCTAGCGCCGGTTGTATCATTTTTGGCGACTTTATCGTCTGCGCCGGCGAAACGGAAAAGTACCAATTTTTTTGCTAGGTTTACTTTTTTACGTCATTTTTGCGTCACATATATGGTTTTTTTATGTGGTAATAAAATTTGAATTTTTTGTTCAGTGTTTCAGCTGGGGGGACTTAGGGAAATTTCCCGTTCCAAAAACATGCATTCAACTTGGCGATGAAAAAGTAGCAAAATCGCCAATTATCAAATATACCCAATTAGTTTCTTTTTAATAATTATTGGTAAGATTTTTAATACATTGTCAGTATTTCGCAAGAAAATTTCATATATCATTAACCGAATACAATAATGTGTGAATGAAGATATATAAAGAACTGATATTGTATAAAATATAGTAACTCTAACAGCTCTGTGATACATGTGCATAGCTAATGATTTATCGATTTATTTAAATATTATTCAACTTTATAAGCTAGTTCCAAAATTATTCATTACCGTTTTCTGAAAGTTATTTTTTTTCCAAAACATTTTTTATTGACGGTAAAATTTTAGGAGAGCCCAAACCCTTAGCGACTAACTGAAGAAAAACGCCAAGCCAGAACAAAATTCCAGAAATAGTTTGGTTTACTATATCAAGTGTATCGAAGTAGAGTTGCTAAGGGCGCAAACAACAATTATCGCAAATCAACATCATTTGCGCCAAGGGTGTGGGCTCTGCTATGATCCAACCATAATTGCCTATTTTTGTTAAATAAAATTCCTCTAAATAAAGCCAATCATCTCAAAAATTTAAGTCTTGCTCAAAGGAAGAGTAAGACACCTGAGCTAGTGACTATCATTCTTTGCCTTACCACATTGTGACTATTTACCACTGACCTACTTTAGATGCTCTTCATTGGATTTACTACATGATTAGACAAGATATAGAACTGATCACACATGAATAAGAATGTTGCATATTTATTAAAAATAATTAATTTTTAGTATAAGAACTTTAATTAAGTATATAATATTCGTATCTTAAAATATTTGTGTGAATAAAGTACCTTCTTAATAATATAAATATGTACAATAAATAATGATTACTTTCTATCAAATTACGTTAATTAAATTTGTTTTTTTTTCTTCTTCTTTTTTTGTCCTCATAAATTTTGTACTATTTATTAAATACTTATTTGTGATTTTTTTCTAATTTCCGGTTACTTGGATATTCCATCTATTTCACACTAATGGGGGGGAATTAATAAAGCTTATATAATGAGACACTCAGTGGGTGTTATCGTTACACCAGCA
The DNA here is from genome assembly GCA_037975125.1 of Latrodectus hesperus. Lineage (NCBI taxonomy): Eukaryota > Metazoa > Arthropoda > Arachnida > Araneae > Theridiidae > Latrodectus > Latrodectus hesperus. The sequence continues at coordinate 16,753,428 of CM075851.1, forward strand.
TGCTTCCCTGTATCCAGCCCTGATAAGAGCAGCAGTAACCCAGTGGGTGCGTCATCGTTGCTCTGAATTTGGGTGGGTCTTCGTAATTCAAAAGCAGGTGCCAAGACATCATTTTACATGGAAGACATTGCGACCATGACATTTTTAGCGGGCCATAGCTGCCAGTAGTTAACACTACGGATCTTTAGATGGGTCGGGTTTCGAATTCACTCCCTTCCGATAACGAGAACGAAGGCACAAGCCTCCGCGACCTCATTAGTGAAATTATAAATAATGAAAAATAAATAAATAATGCAATAATAATAATGTGTAAAACAAATAAAAAAATGTATGTTCCTAATCCAAATAAAAATGTTTACATGTCTAGAGTGTCTTCTCAATGGTGTAAGTACACAAATTATGTGATAAATTTTTATAAGTTATGAGTTGCATTATTTAAATATATACAAAGTTATGATGTGAATAAAGAGTTTTCTTTTAGGATTTCAGGAGATGTTTTAAAATATTTTCATTTCTACGAAGAATAAATTTTATATTTGCGATATATTTTTATCAATAATATTGTATCAATAACGCCTTTGGCGATTATTTGAAATATTTACAAAATACAAAATACTTTAAATAAGGGATATAATATGCCTCCATTATCCTAAGCGCGAGCTCCTATTTCAAAACTCATAAATAAATCAACAGATTACGGAAACAAGCTGAAGCTTCTTGTCGCTGTATAATAATGTAACTATATGGAATACATAACATATTCTTACACACTGTTAAGTTCCTGAACGTGCAAGTACAGAAATCCCTCATACTAGCTGTGATACACGCCTGACATTGCCATTAAAAGCCTATTCCTAAAATTGTATATCGTGTTAGTAACCCCGATTTAGAGAAGCCTGCACCCTCTCCTCCCTTCACATGGTGAGGCATAATGTATCATTCCGCTCAGCCACTTCACTGCTTCTCTGTCACTAACTACGAAGCGAGTCCAACGTACCTTGCGCATTAATATAGCACCCATCAAAGACGATAAGCTCGGGTTAATGGCATTATGACGTTCCAATATTGGAAATCCTCAATTAAATCGCCGTGCGCAAACCACAGCACGCCTAGTCCATTAGCGGGCTTTAAGTTCAGATGGTAAAATGGCACTGCATTAGCGGATGGCGTCACTTTAAGAGGAAAATATTAGGCTCAAGTGTTTATTTTTCCTGTCGGATTTGGATGTAAAAGATCAGAGGATTCAAATGCTTCGGAAAAATGTGCGTCCTTTTATTTTAAAAGATACTTTTATTCGTGAAGAAGGCTAATAAAGAGAAATCGTGATCTTATTTAAATTCCTCGGATATGTTACTAAAACCTTATCAAACATTGCTTTCATGTTGAAGGTAGAACTAATTCTGGACATGCAACTGTTACACTAAGCCATTTTATTGAAGTAAAAAATGTAATTTATATCAGAAAATATTTTTACGGAGTGTTATTTAGGTATTTATTTGTTGAAATTTATTCAAAATACATATTTCTATCCATTATACACAAAATATTTCTTATAAATATTCAGCATCGAATGCACAAATTTTTATTAGATATGAATTTTTTTAAAAATAGTTAAATAACTTTTATAAATGTAATTTCTAAAATAAAGAATTCTAAATAAAAAGAATATGAAAAATGTTTTAAATTTTCTTTTCTTAATTATTTTAATAAAGATTATCATTTTCATTGAAATAATTAAGCAATCTGCAAATATAAGATATTTGCATTTCTTTTTAAATTGCTGATTTATTCAGATCAAAACTATATAATTCGGAAATCCCTTAAAATCCTCTGAAATGTATTACTATCACAAATTTTTCAATATTTTTTGTGAAAGTAAAGAAATGATAGTTGCCAAAATCAAAATATGCTGTTTATTCAGAGGTAATATTATTAGCTGGCTGTTAGTTGTAGTGAAATTTGCATCTTGTTAAAATAAAGAACAACATTGCCACTGTCAAATTAATTTTCAAATATTATTAAAACTATAATATTAAAGCATAACAAATAATTTATCTATTATTTGCAAGCAAATGCGATTTTTAAGTAACTGCGACTGATTCTAATTTCAGAAAGCAACATTAATGATAAGATCACTTGGGTACAATATTCTAAATGAATATATAATATATATCATGATTAATATTACACTCTAAAAATATTTAGTAACTACTTACATAATCAAACATACATTCTACATTTAAAGAAATCTTTAAAAAAAACACTTATTTAAGTTGAATATAATTTTAAAAAATTTATTATATTTTTAATTAATTATAATTTAAAAAAATTAAGTATAATTTTAAAAAAAGCACTTATATTTGTAAGTTAAATATAATTTTTATCACCAGAATTTCCTTTTCCGAAACTTTTTCTTAGGTTAGCAATTATCTTTGTAATAAACTAAGCATACAGCAATTTAAATATAGATAAAAATGAGTTAATTGTATATAAAGTTAAAATATATTTTTATAAAAGATCAATTATATAAAATTGTTATGAATCTATTAGTGTGCTTTAAATTTTTCTTTAGTATGTATATCTTTTAATAACTATAGTATGTTATTATTTAGCACGAAATTATTTCGTAAAATAATTGTAAATACATACATAAGAAAAGCCCCAAGCACATACTACACACACACAACAATTGTACAAATATAAAACAGAAATGTTACTTATATATCTTCTATTATTAAATATTAATTAAAACCGATATTTGAACTGTTTTAAACAATGCAATTCATCCTTACATTATACAATATCATCCTTCAATAAATGTCATCCTTTGTAATTCTAAATTTTTAAATTTTTGATATTTTTTAAAGAATTTCAACTTGTATTGTGTAATAATTTGCAAACGAGTATCTCTATTAAATTATTTTAAATGTGGTACTGATTCTTTCTTTTTAGAAAGACATTTTTATTTTGTAAAAATATATGCTTTTTGAATTGATTCAAGGCAACCAAATTAAAAGTTCCAAAAAGAATTCGAGGCATCTTTTTATTCATGAAATTATGTAAGAGAGTTCTTATTATAAAAGCAAATTACTGATAAAAATATAAATTTCATAACTTAAAAGGCATTATTGCGTGGTGAGATCAGGAGAATTCATTGCATTCTTTCCAAAAATGAAACTGTTGGGTTTAACGTGTATTTGATTGTAATATGAAAACCAGATATAAGGTCAACCAGAAAGCTGTGCCTATTCCTATAAGAATAACTTTTAATATGTAGGCGCTATTCATTTGTAGCACATTTGGCTCTCTTTCATTCTCACTGCATTCATACATACTAACCAAATAAATTAATAAATGCAACATGATGGTAAACGATTACTTTTCACTTAACACAGATAATGTTAAGTGAAAAGTAATCGTTTATTCATTATTCAGATGAAATTCATTTGAGAGTTACTGCATTTGGTACGAATTCCGACAAAGAAGGGATACAATAGAAGTTTGTAGGAAGTTATTGAAAAAGGGAAGATATTTTTTTCTATAAAAGAAGAGGATGGTGATTCAAAATTTTTCAAAAAAGTGATTGGACTTTAACCATGTTCTGAACAGCTATCTTTCATGGACAATGATACTCTTAAAGACACGGTAGAGAAAGTTCATTCTGTACAATATCGGATACTGTGGAATGACTTGATTCAACTCACACAAACCATTTCGAACCAATACCGGCAAATAAAATTGTTGTTGATTAAATGAGTACCATATGAATAGTTAGAAGAATTCAAATGATCGGATCATCATATGCACAGTTCTGCTGATACAAAATCGAACCTTCCTTGGACCCGTTAATTACAGGGAATAAAAAATGTCTTATTGATGAAAACATGGTAAAGTGAAGAATTCATTGTGCCCCCGGCAAACGTAGCCTCTTTTCTTCACATCAAAACTGAAATTGAACCCTAATAAAAAAATTTATGTAGATATTTGAGAACAAATATATTTTAAGCTGTTGAAGCCGAATGAAAAATTAAAAATGGAATTGCACAATCTACAATTGACTGATTTAGAACCAATACATCAAGAATTTTAGCCAATAAAATTGAATGGGAAGCAATTTATATTGCTTCGGGATATTGCTAAGCCACTTGCTTCTCTATTGAATCCTCAAAGAAACTACAGACCGAAGTTAGAAAATCCTGCCTCATCTGCCATACTTTCCAGAACTCGCATACTCAAATAATCCCTTGCTTTTGTTCTTGCAAAAGCTTTGCAGTGTAAAAAATTCAAAAATGAAGATTATCATTGATTCAACGTTTGCAAATTGGGATAGGAACATTTTAAAAAGTGGTGCATATAAATTAATGTCACACGTTTGAAAGAAGTAAATAATGAGCACAATTACGATATTCAATCAGTTTTCAAGACCGTTTTAGTCTAGTTGTCTTGGCAGCCTTCTCATTATAGAAAGGTAGCAAGTTCGAATCCAGATTTAACCGAAGATCTATCACGTTAACTAAATACGAATATGGTATGTTAAATAGGTAGTGGTCACAATGTCCTTCAACTGAAATGAGATACCTCTGGGGAGATCAGGTCGAGTATTGGGGGATCTGAATCGGCTATAACTTCCAATTACGTAGACTCCTGTCTAGCTGCTTCTACCTAACTGATATTGCCCAACTTAGGATAAGTAAAAGGAAATATGCTGGTCCTAGAACCAGGGGATACGCGTACCTTCCTGGGGCTTGAGCAGCCACCAGGCGTGTCAGCAGGTGGTGGATAGCCGAATGTCCTGTAGGAATGACAGGATAGCCTTGAATATAGAATAAGAGGCCGTAAACCAGCTCCCGTAAACCCTGGTGTTATGCGACCCGTGCCTAGGGTTATTTGGCACCACGGTATTGGTGTCTTAACGGAGCCTCGAGTTGCCTGGCGAACTTCTAGAGTAATTTGCCTTGCCCAGTAACTCAGGCAATGCTGGGTGGACTTATATTACCTGAGCTTATTAATTGTTATCTTGTGGCTGAAAAGACACAAGAAATAACAATCCTTTCTGCATTTGCAGGTGAAGCCTCTGAAGTAGACCTTGCTGAAAAAGACAAGGGAACTCAGAGGCAATCTAGTAAAGGGGCAGCAATGAATCCTTCACTTGAGGTAGAAATGACCTCCAAACCATCTTCTTCTGGTGAAAGTCAGAAAGCTATCCCTAGCATGACTGACTTTCTGACCAGATGGGACTGTTTCAGCAAGAGCCTATCTGCTGGAAATTTCATACGCAGGAGGAAACGGCAGAGCATATCATTTACGAATGCGAGGCTCTTGCCCTCCCTGGATTAACTTCTTTAGGCATCATCCACACTAGAGAGTTACACCTAGACTCCATTAAAGGGTTATCGGACTTTATTAATAAAGTGGGTGACCCGAGCAACTGGAACTAGGAAACATTGGGTTTGGAGTTAATGGTACAAAATGCTGATAAAAGCAGAGGTGCCCAATGACATACAAACCCAACTCTAAGAAGAAGAAGAAGAATATGCTGGTGCATAAACATTTTTTAACGTAGTTTATCATCAAGATAGGAAAAGTGTATTAATTTTCTTACTTCTAAAAGTGGATAGAACTTTCTATTTTAATCATCTCTTATATTATATACAGAACTTGTTTATAGATTTTTCATGCCATATGATTAAGTCAAAATTAAATTTCTTAATTAATTCATAGTTTCTTATTTATAATTAGTCGTCAATTTGTTCTCTTATAATTCTTCAATTCGTCTGAATTTTGATTTAAACTGTTATAGTAAATTTACATCGAATTATTGATTGAAGATACAGTTTTGAATTCTTAAAATATAATCTATGAAAAAATGACTATGAAATGGTTTTAGTTTGTCAAAATCAAAGTTTCTTTACCTTAAGTGACAAAACATTGCTTTAAATTGTTTTAAACCCTTACTTAAAATATTCAATAAGAAACTTTTCTTCTAAAGACATTCCTTTTATCTAAATTACAAGAATTTAAATATAAAACATTTATAGAAATAAATAATATTTAAAGATTTTTGTCTGTGCAGTTAATAATAACACTAATAGGTTAAAGAAAGGAAAAAACTAAATGTCTAGAACTTTTTAGCTTTGATACATTTCACACCAGTTAGCAGAAAAGGCACGTTCACCTAAAAAAGATTAATGCATACCTCGGAACACGGATTGTGTATTTAATACTTGTATCATATCTATGTAAAGGCAGATTTAACTTGAAATAGGATTTGTCACGTTTCTGATAAAATTCACGTTTTCGTTTTAGTATTCATTACTCCAGTAAAACTTAAAAGTGTTCAAAAAACTCATTTACATATTAATCCTAAGACAAAAATATATTTAACAAGTTGAAATAAAGTACAGTCGTGTTATATGAGTTATTTTTGGGATTTAGTGAATAGATTTGGTTCTCATTCAATTCATTTATTTTAGGAACAACGCCTTTCTTGGTAATTACAAATGTTTTAAATAAATATATGCGTATATTTACTCTGTGCATATCTTCTGAATTCATTTAATTAATGCATATTTCCATCGGGAAATCAGAAGAGGAAATTTTTCTATCGAAAGTGAGCTACAATCTATCTTTACCTATTCATTTATAGTTTTCTTAGTAAATATTTACGAGCAAATATAAAATAAATAAATTCTTATTATTGGATTATTTTCTAAATTTTAATGAAAAATTTCTCATGCAACTAATAATTATTTTTGTTAGTGCCTACTTATAAACATGGATAATTATATATATATAATCCATTTAACATGAATAAATAAATTAAGATATGTTAGCATGCTTTTTCATAATTAAGTATTACATAATTCTTTCATGCATTGAGGAAAAAATGTGTGTGTGCATGAATGTGTGCGTGTGTAAATGATACTATATACAGTATACAATATAACACTAAATTAATTTGACTTGTAGCCTTATAAATTATTAAATAAGTATTTTGAGAAATCGTAGAAATTATAAATAAATAAATAGTCATAAATAAAAATCTGTCATTTAAAAACATATTTTCTTTTACCAGTAGAATATAAATAAAGGAAATTAGTTAAGTACTTAACAAACAAAATATTATTAAAAATGAGCAAAAAATTTAAAATATTTTTATATAATATGAATAGTCAATTATATTACTTTTTCTTTAACAGTACCTAATTTATCTTCTCATTTTTAAGAATTTTTTTTAATAATAAGAATATTTATTACTTATAATAATAAGAATATTTATTACTTTTTTAATAATAAGAATATTTAATTATATATAATAATAAGAATTTTTTTAATATTATTTTAAATATTTATTACTCGAGAGTAAAAAATAACATAGCAAAAAATTGAAAAAATGAAATTTGTACAATTGCTCACAGAAGTCATATGACATACATTTTAGAAAAATATAGCATAAAAAATCAATAGGAAACATATTTTTAATGATGAAAACCATCAAAAATCAAAATAGAAAAAGGCTGTTTTAATAAGCGAAATAACCAAAAAATTTGCTAAAAATATTCTGTAAAAGAACAAAGCAGCATTTAATATAAAACATGATACAATATTTAAATTTATTTTTACATTTAATAAACAAGAAATTATGTATGTCTGTTAAAATTTGCAATAATTGTTTGAAAATTTAAATTTTAAAAAAAAACTGTCTTGAAAATCTTTTAAAATATTTCCTCAAATAAATGTGATAAATAATGTCAAATAAATCTTGATACTGATCAAGTTTTGAGCTAACATCTATAATAAAATAACTCCTATAACCAAAAACTGAAAAAAAAGCTTTGTAATTTTATTGAGGTTATAACATATGGTTAATTGACAGCAATTTTTTTTAAAAAAACTTGAATATACATTTTTATAAGATTCTTCTTACTTTAAATATGCATTAACTCTGAAAGGCACACACAAAAGTAGCTAGATATAATTTGGGACATAAACATCTCGTGCGCAAAGTTAATTCTGGGCAAACGAGCACTTAGCTGGAAGTAAAAGATCCTTAAAATTGCATCTGTGGCTTCAATTACGGCGATAAATTGCCAAGTATCGGGCTTCCGGCCTGATCTCTGATTATAAATTAAAAAGAGCTTCAGTTTTCCCTTTCTCGCCAAAAGCCAGAACTTCATAATTACCCAGTTTAACGGTCGCCTTATCTTAACCATTCTGACAAGCGCACGATTTGCTGGCGATGGTTTTAGATTTTCAAAAGTGAATAGAAACTGCTTCTCTGTGATCTTGTCGACATTTTAGAACACGCCAGATCTAACTTTTTTCTCATAAAAGCAGATATTTAGCAGTGGGAAAAAGAATTCTCTGAAAATTTCTTGGATAATTGTTGGCAACTGTGATAAACTCATTTTTGTAACTATAAATGCCGCCATGATCTTGAATAAAACTGTTTTTTGCAAAAAAAATGCGTTTATTTCAAAGCATTTGCCAAAAACTTAATTATTTGAAAGAGCTTTAAAAAAAGTGTTTATTAGCTAACATGAGAGAGCGTTAATATATTTTCATTTTATTTCCTTCAAATGGGTAATTTAATTTTAAAAAGGAAAATAAATGATAAAACTTATTTTCCTTACTACACTAGTACACAAGTGGACTAGAAATTAGTAAATTAAATTTATTTACATAAAGATACACAACTATAAGTACGTGAGAGTATTTTTTTTATCTGATTCCCTTACAAAATACTAATTTTCAAATGAAGAGGTGAAAGGACATATCTTGTATTATTAAATTATATGTTTTCACTGTATTATTTTTTTCTAAATTAATTAATATTTAAATGATGTAATTGAGTTATTTATGCTCAAACACTTATTACCAAAATTAAAGTTATTTATATATACACACGTCTTATTAGAACTGCATAATTTGTTATAAGTGATAACTTAATGTGAATCGCAAAATTATCACTTATAACAAATTAACAAGCTTCATAAATAAAGACAGAAATAAAATATTTTGATCTTTCTCATAAATTGTGTTATGTTGTTTAGTATTCACATAGCTGACGCACTTTATTGGGTTTGGCTCCTAATTCACCCCATGAAAAAGAGACAAAACAATACTTATGATATACTTCTACTGAAAAGGATAAAATGAAAATAAAATGTGGGTACACAAAGATTTTGTGTTTTAAGAAATATGAAATTAGCATTTATTGGTGAAGTTTTTTAAGACTAGTAGGAATTGATATTGCAGTCACATATATAAATTAAGTTCTACTTTATTTTAATTCCCATTCACATCGAAATTACTGAAATAAATATTTCACGCAAAATGAAAGTATGAGTAAATTTTATTCAAAACTTTCTGTCTTACTTAAACACTCTAAAATTTATAAGTATAGAGGATAAATGTATTACATCTGAATTGTGAATTTACATAAAACAATCAATTAATTTATAAAATGTTGGATAAATGCAATATTTTTCTTAAAATTACGAGAATATTTTCAATTACTATCACAATTTCATAAACAGATGAATAGTTATGACAATCTTACAAGGAATTATTAGACTGAAGTGATTTAAAAATAAAAAAATGATTATAATGTAAATAGATTAAAAATGACTTTTAATAACGTTTTTTATGAATTTTAAATATCTATTCCTACATACAAAGTTAAAATCGATTTTTAAAGTATATATAAACTCTAGTGACCAAACATGGTAGCATCTATAGTTTAGCATTATAAAAGTATTTCGTCCAATTATGACCAACTAATGAGCCACTAACTAAGCGCTTTCCATTTAAATTGTAAGATGTCAAAGAAGCTGCGATTTAGCATTTCTGTCTTGTTTTAATAACACATATGGTGTTATTTTACTCATCTGAAATGTTTGATAGCAGTTTTAAGCAATACAAGCTCAGAAATCCTTGCATTCCGGGGACATTTTCACGAATTCCGGATCCATAATGTGTACGAAAAATAAATAATAACATAAACTTTCAATGTCCACTTATCATGTGAAGTTCATTTAACTTGCAATAAAACGTTTCTATAACTCCCATTTGCCTAGAGGTACATTTTTTTGCTCCTCCCAATAATATTAAATTCTTAAACCTTTATTTAGTATCTGAGGCAAGTTAATGGATCATAATTTCTTAAACTACAGACATTTTATATTTAATTGCAAATATAATGAAAAAATAACAATATTTAAGTAAAATACCTATAATTTGAATGTTTTAATAACAAAATTAAAATCAAACAGGGTATTAGTTGCAGGACGCATAATAGTATAGAGACATACTATTATGCGTTCTGGAACTACTATAAAATAAAACTTCCACTATTCAAAAAATTTCCAGCATGTTTACGAAGAATTGCTAAAATTAAAATATTATAATAGCTACTTTTTCTGGTTATTCGAAATCACTATGCATATATATATATATATATATATATATATATATATATATATATATATATATATATATATATACAGAGAGAGAGAGAGAGAGAGAGAGTGGTGAGTGGTGAGAGAGAGATTATAACTTTAAATTATTTGAGAATTTTGATGACTAAAATATAATCGACAAGTTACTTTTTATTCATTATCTTAAAATTAACATTCGTTTAACTGTGACATTCTTCAAAAATTGTAAATAGTATTTTAAATGAGCATTACAGATTTTCTATGTTGAACTGTTGTTGTTGTTGTTCTCGTGTCCATGAAAATAGTTTAGATAACAGATAATAAGGAAAGTCTCTAAATTCCATCGAAAGTCTTGACCACTGCTGGAAAAAGATGCCATTGCCTCCAGGAGGTAAAAATAATTTCTAGCAGAGCGTGGTAATAGCAGAGCAGAGCCTAATAAAGCTTATTTGATTCCACTTACAATCAAAAATTCACAATACATTTGATAATTAAATGCTTCTTCGTTAATCACTGAAATTTACGCGCGAGGGAACAGCTAAAAAAATCAATTAGAATGTTTTATGATATTTGACAAAAATAATTTTGAAAATTTAACAAATGTTTTAAAAAAGGGAAGAAAAAATAAATTATTATCCAAAAAATAATTTGACTATAAAAAGCCAGAAACTTTAATTTCTTAATATATTTTTACCATCAGTGGGAAAGGGATGGTATGAATGTAAAATTCAATAAAGAAAACTTTGCATTTAAAACAATTGCAAATTATAATCCTTCTTAAGGGGCTCCTTGTCTTTTTTCTCTCTCTGTATATATATATATATATATATATATATATATATATATATATATATATATATATATATATATATTTCCACCTAAATATTACATTTTAAAATTAATTTATATTAAAACTCTTTTTTGCTTATTAGACAATAAAAAGAGGAGGAAAGAATTTAAATTACTTAAAATTTGAACTTTAAAATTTATAAATTAGGAGTAAGAAAATAGTGCATGCGCTAAAAAATCATTTGTGATTCAAATTAAGTCTTTTCAAATACCATTTTTACCAAAATTTCCAAAAAATCATAAATATCGAAATATATCTTTGATTACATTAAATGATTTTTTAGTGACAGACGGGTAAAAATTATAATTATAAGTCAGAGATAAAAAAATATGTATGATCGTTAGTAAAAAAATGCAGAAGTTCTAAATATTTAATTAGAAATTTCTAGCTTCCTCAGATTTGAGTGTTAAATATGAGGAAATAAATATCAGAAGAAACGAAAATTAACTTAAGAGTTTTATTTTAAAGCGAGAAAAAATTATGCATTATGATGATGTAAAATGTTCTTAAATTTAGAGATTCTTGTTTAATTTTTAATGGGGTAAATTGAATAATAAATTGTTTTGCTTTCTTCAGTCTCAATTTCTTCTAAGAAAATAAGTTTTAATATAACCTGCTACGAAATAATGATTATTTTGAAAAATTAGACTGATTTACATAATTATTAATTAGAATGATTTATAATTTTAATTTACAAATGGAATAAGAACTTTAAAAATGTCTAAAATGTGTATGTGTATAAAAATAATAAATAAAATATTTTTGAGCAAGCCAAAATTATAATTTTTAATATGAAGATAAACAAATTGAAATACAAATTACAAGTCAAAATATACAAATATTTTCCATACTTAAATTTCTTATCAATTTTTTGGAAAATTGTTAAATAAATACAACCCATTAGGACTCACACTTGAATTATTTTACTGCTAATAACATTACAATTATTATTATGCAATTAAATCCAGATTATAAAAATAATTTTGATGCACGTATCTTATAATTTGATTACATCTATTCTCAAAAGAGGGATATTTAAGTTGATATTAACGATTGCGTAAATCTAACATAAAAAATCGTAGAAATGCTTATCATTGTCCAATAACCAATTTACATAAAATGAATATTTGCGTAATGATATTAATAAAGAAGCACATTTATAGCATCAACTTCAGCACATTCTGCTCTACCATGAGACTCTAGTCTCCATAAAATTTCAAAAGTCTCTTTTACATTTGTTTAATTTACCTCATTTTCCAATAAAGCAAACGCACATCATTGCGTCGTAAATTCGATTACAGTTACCAATTTTAAAGCCTTTTAAAATTCTCTCTTTTTACTACGCTTAATAGCACCTTTCAGTTAATCATGTCTTATCAGTTCTCGAACTGGAGCTCCTTGTGTTTTTCAGGAATAATTAACGAAGGCGACTCATCAAAAATAGGGGATTGAATACGGGCATAAAAAATAGGCTATTTTTATTTCCCCATTATCAGATTTCCTCCCCAGCAGCTAAAGTGGCCAGTCGTCCGGCCGCGGTGTCGCCCGCATTACGACGTCATAACTTCTTCCCATACTCAATTTCTTTAAAGCGACGCGAAAATGGCATATTAAAACGCATAAAACCTCAGATTTTTAAAAACTTAATGGCAGATATTTCATTTTGGTGGCACCAAAGGAAGAAATTTTATGTCCGCCCACCCTTCCCTCTCTACATGTATTTACACAAGCGCCCTCCCAAACGTTTATTCTTCGAAATGGTAGCACTCCGTAGTTTGGGGAACCTCCGATTTACGACTACAGTAGATTTCATGTTATCTCTCTCAGCCTACTATTAATAATGAAAATGTATTTCTCAGCCAGCCTAGGAGGCTCCAAAAGCTCCCAGTTTTATGATCTAATCTTAAAAGGGAAGCTACTTAGTGATATTATTAATAAATGAAGTGTGAATATATTTACAATATGAATCACTGTGGTAATAGTTTATGTGTGTACTTGTAATTATATCATAAATTTACTTATATTAAATGACCAATGTATGGTAGATAAAATACTGAATTTAATATTTGGAAGGTTATACAATTTTTTGAGGATGTTATTTGAATATCTCAAACAATACATAGGCAAAAAAATTATGTGATGACATAAAAATTACAAATAAAATAGCCACAAAAATTTCGCAAGTACATTTCCATTATATTTACTGATAAATGATTTTATTTTAGATAATTACAATAAAAACATTTTTAACAAAAATACATGTATTAATGCAAAAATTAAAATGTAAGGTGGTGTGTATATATAGAAATTTATAATCATTGATTTTATAGCATGCATTATGAATTTCAATCATTGTATTTATCAAACAAACTAGATTCAATAATTTATTCAAATGTGGACTCTGAATTGCACAATTAATCTGTGTGTATTTATTTTATTAAAAATTTTATTTTTAATTTTAAAAAGATCTTATCAAATCCATTAATTACTAATGAATAGCTTAAAAATTAGTTAAAATTTCTTGACTTCTGCAAAACACCACTAATGATTTAAAAATTTTAAATTTAAAATATTTTTATTTATTGAAATATTTTTCCCTTTTGAAAAATTTAACATGTTTTAGTAAAATCAAAATATTAATAACAGTTAGATGTTTTTTACTTAAATAAAATGTGAAAGTAATTGCAAGAAATATTTTTCTTGTTTTCATTAAATTCATATTAATCATAAACTCGCGCGCGTGCTTTTTTTTTCATAAAACATTCATGAAAATATACTGAAACTGCGCTTAGCAGAAAACTTGCGTAATTTTTTCACTATTTCTTTATTAAATGCCTAACAATCGTATTCTATGGTTTGTCATTTTTTAAACATTATTCAACGATAAAATATAACTTTAATGATACTAATTTTTTTCTAAATCTTTTTTAATTTAATTTGCTCATTCAACTATATTTTTTGATATTTTTCCATTTACTTTTAAAGAACGGTAATTAAGTTTTCTTTGGGGTGGAATTGTTGACAACTAGGTGCATAGTTTATGTTTTATCATATTCAATTCATCTTTAACTGATGCAAGATTGAATTTTTTCATAAAATTTCAGCATTACGATGTTGACTAAATGTAATTTGACAAAAAAAATGATGAATGTTTATGGTTCTCACAAGAGCATGATTAAACTTTTCATGAATAATCAGTTGAACAGTTAGACAGATTTTAACAGTTTATGGATTTGATTCCCATTTAGAAGATTGATTTTCCTAGTTTTTTAAACCCACTGAAAACTACAGATGCTTGTTCAAATAGCACTAGTTTGTTAAGAAATTATAGTAGAGCGGCAAACAAACTAACAATCAAATCTAAAATATTTAGGAAGATCACTTTAATCTGAAATATCATTATATATAGAATGTAGCTCAACATAATAGGCCTATCATTTAATAAAAACAATGTTACTCGTTTAGTAGTTTTAGCTAACACTCTTCTCTTTTAGAAATTTACTTAAAAAGATAAGAATCAATTTAAAAAATGATTAAAATTATAAACATTCTTCACTTTTAACTTATAAATATTTATATACCTTTATACGAGTATGAAGCAAAATTTATCTGTACAATTTTATAAAACTTTAAAATTTTGATGTTACAAATTTATTTAACTTCATAGCGAAATTAAAACATAATAAATTTATAAATTTTACATTTTTTTTAAGTTAAATTTATATTCATACAGTTTAAGATTTAAAGTTTAAAATTTTGCCTTTAATTTTCAAAAATCCGATGCATTAATGATTTACATAAATACGCTAGAAATGCTTATTTTGTAATTCTAATTCATATAGAATCCTAACCAATTATTATAGAAGATATTAATGATTGCAAATAAAGTACTATTCTTTTAATATTTTCAAAATTTTAAATACTAAAGAGTTTAAAATTTATTTTTTCATAAACAGTTTACGTACATATTTTTATATGTATTTATTATGCATAACTGTACATAAATACAATTTAGACATCCATGTGCTTATGAAAAATCGTTTTCTTATACTTTTAATTTATTTGATTAATACTCAAAAATTTATTAATATATTCATTATTTAAATAGATATCTCCACTGATACATGATAAATGTTTATGATATTCACTTAGTTTCTATTTTAACGGAATAATATCCTACTTAACATATACAATTCTTAAGTCTTTTCAGGTCAAATGTCAAAACCAGAGCATATAATAAATATCAAAATATATTTTTTTTTATTTTAAAGTTTCTCTTCGCTAACTACACATTATGCAGATGACAACGCCATCTGAGATACTGGTAACCCCAAAGTCATTCTACAACCGATAACAAACATTAAATGCAGATCATTTCTGAAAAATGAGAATGATCCCATACTGTGTAGGGCTTCTGCCAATCAGGATGCCTCCTCATCGAAACTCATCAGCGCGTGGGAGGTTGAAGAAACTTAAATATTAATATAAACAGTTTCTCAAAAGAGCTCTCTCCCCTCCCCCAACAAAAAAAGCCTGCTTTTCGCCTGGGAGTCCTTTTAAGCAATCTGGCTCGTTAGCTTCCCAATGCACAAAATTGAAATTACCGAGAGTTAAGGAAAATGGTGGCCATTATAAGCTCTAATGATAGTTCTTTTCTGTTCCTATCTGCCGGTGACAGGAAAGATGCGATGTCGGCACTTAGGTGGTGTTGTTAAAGAAAAAGAAGAAAAAAAAAGGTGAAAAGATGAGAACGATCCATGCCATTTTCGTATCGGATGTAATGAATGCTAAAGTTCTAGAAATTGGAAGTGATGAGTTTAGAATTGCCATTATTCTTTTTCTGTTTCCGATTAGAGTATGCTATCAAATGATTTGAAATGCGTGGGAACATATTTTTCAGTTTAGGTCCATATAAATCATCGCGTTTGATGATTCAATCAATCGCTTTTACATAAATGTGAAGATATAGGTAATGTTGACTGAAGATTTTTTTTTCATAGAGGACTATATATAAATATAACAAAGGCGTTTTTTAAAATTTTTAATAAATACATGTGAAATAAGAGATGGAGGAAAATTTGAAAAAGTACTTTTCCATTAGCAAATTTTTAATGAATTAGTATAATAAATTCATATTTCTATTATTGTGTATTGAATTTGTATTGTCGTATATTTCATACTATTAATATAATTTGAAAACATTATTTCCTTTTGGTAGTCTTATAAAAAAATTTCGTAGTTTTGCATTCAAAGCATTTTTCCAGTAATTTTTTCAATAAACCTTTCGCCAGAATTTTCAATTTACAAAACTAAGACATTTTGCTGTAATAAATATAAATTTGTTCTCAGGAAAAGTGAATATCTATTGGATGTATGTTTATATATATATATATATATATATATACATATATATATTTATATATATACATATATATACATATATATATATATATATATATATATATATATATATATATATATATATATATATATATATATATATATATATATATATATATATATATATATATATATATATATATATATTCTTTCTTTAAATTTTATAAGTGTTGCTTTTTAAGGAATTTTGTTGCTTAGTTTTCAGCAAAAAAATCTATTAACATAATGATAATATTTTTCTTAGAAAAGCATAAGAGTATGGATATGTTTATTACTTTGATTTGATTCGTATGAAAAGTCAATGGAAGAACTATTTAGTGATTTGATAATATATATTAACTATTATTACTGTGGAAGAGATGAACTTTCATTTTTCCTGAAATTAAAATAAATTCCTATAATTGAAACATGAAAAATTTTCAAAATTACAATTACACAAGAAATTCATTTCAATAAATATTAACAAATTAAGCAAAAATATAAATTTTATTGTCTTTTAACTTCTAACATAGCTTTATCTTATCCAGTGTTCCTTAAATAAAGAAAAATAACTTTTTATTTTTGAAGTAAACATGAATTGCTGTTGGATTATACCTGTAATTTTACTTTTGACTTTTGTGTGTGTGTGTGTGTGTGTGTGTGTGTGTGTGTGTGTGTGTGTGTGTGTGTGTGTGTGTGTGTGTGTGTGTGTGTGTGTGTGTGTGTGTGTGTGTGTGTGTGTGTGTGTGTGTGTGTGTGTGTGTGTGTGTGTGTGTGTGTGTGTGTGTGTGTGTGTGTGTGTGTGTGTGTGTGTGTGTGTGTGTGTGTGTGTGTGTGTGTTGATTTAGAAAAATAGAATTTTTTTTTATTTTTTACTTTCTAAGAATAATAATTATGGAGACATGACTTTTTTGTATAAGCAAGTTTTGAATGATTTATTTTTCTATAAACTTGTAATTCGCTATATTGACATTAAAATTAGAAAATGTTTATTTTTAAATTTAAAATGAAGTGCTTACAAATTTAAAAATTATGATTAAAGTCTACATTTGCACATTAATATTCTAATCAAAATGTGTGATGTTGATGCTATTTTCCACTGATTATTTTTGTTTAATAGATATTTATGATAAGCCTTATCTAAATAAATGAAAATGAACTTCGAAGAAGTAAAGGAAATAAAAATTTCATACGATACTTAATTTATCAAAGATATAAATGCTTTAACTATTTTTAACAGCAATAATATAAAGAGATAAAGATGTAAAAAGCGATTAAATATCCTCCTGAAAATGTCATTAAATTGGAAACTAAAATAATTTTTTAGCGGAATGAATTAACATGAATTTAAAAATATATAAAGAAAAAAATTACTATGTTTCATTGTGCTTCTTGAAAAACTTTATGAGATATTTTAGTTTTTAGGTCGTATTTTTCTGCTTAAAATAAAATATAAGGATTTGATAAGCGAAAACTATAACTTTAAAATGGCTAAATGCACCACAAAAATATTTTATGATTCCTCGAGCGAGATAAAATATTTCGACAAATATAATAAAATAAAATTTGAGTATATAGAAAAT
The DNA here is from genome assembly GCA_037975125.1 of Latrodectus hesperus. NCBI lineage: Eukaryota > Metazoa > Arthropoda > Arachnida > Araneae > Theridiidae > Latrodectus > Latrodectus hesperus. Next base: position 16,771,679 of record CM075851.1, read on the forward strand.
AAATGTTGATTGAGAGATAAATATTATCACAATAGAGGAAATGAAAATTAAAAATTATGAAAAACAAATTTGTTTTCGATCTTGTTGCATCTGAAATAAATTCAATATAAAAATAATAGGATTTTTCATTTACAAAATGTCACCTTTAGTTACTGTTATCATTATATTCAATGCTTGTGTTTCTTGTACTTGCAAATGAACTCTTAGAGAGGAAAATCATTTACAATGTTGCAATCATAAGCCAAATTTTGGATACATTTATATATGATGCTTAGTTTGCAATTTTTCATGATAATTTTAGTGGCTAAATTATTTTATTATTTTTTAAAGTTTAATAAATAATTTAACAAGAATTTTTATGTACTTGACAACTCTAAAAATAATATCATACAACATTAAAGCATAAATTTAGCATTTATTTTTCTGATATTTAATTATATGCGCGAATATTTTCAATTTTTTTCCCTATACAGTAAAATTTAACATTAGTATATATTTCATATAATTATTTACTTAATATAAACTGCAGCTAAAATTCAAACAAGAGTAATATTATAAATATCTATGCTTTTTTTAAAAATTATATCAAACCAAATTCTATACCTATATCTTCCAATACAAGGATTTAATAACAAAGCATAAAATGTTACATCCATCAAACAAACTAACTTGAAAAAACATAAATGCACTTAGTGAAGTAAAACGCTTCATTCTAGGTCATCTTAATCGTTATTATTTCATACCAAAGAGCAGAAAACTTAGGGTTTTAGGGTCCATTAACTGTCCATGCTAGTGCTTCCAACGAACAAAAGATTACTGCCATCATCTCCAAAAAATAAACTCACCATTAAAGAGTGATTAAGAAAGGCTTCCCAAATAATGTTTCTTGACAAGTGAAATTAATGACTCCTCGGCACCATTCACGATGCTGGATTCACCGCTTTTTCTGGGAAGGTCCCTCCATTGTCCACAGATCCTCTAACGGCATGAAAGCTCGCATAACGTTCCGCTTTCCCGCCTTGTAAGCAGCACTTAACGTATTTTCGGGATAGTGGTTTCATTTGTATGTGGTCTTCCTTTCTCGCCATTCACTCGCATCTTTTTGAATGGATACATAACTCCACCCCTCTCCACAGAATTCTGATGGTGAAAGTGTGTCTGGGGAAACATTTTGCATAGGAAGTTTATATCTGGAAGAATACTTGTTCTCTTTTACTCTGAAACAATGCTATCGCATGAATCAAATTGCATTCCATATCTGCATACGCCTTGCCCACAAAAATTATTCTTTTTTTAAATTTTATAAATGTTGCGTTTTAAGGATTTTTTTTATTTTTCAGTAAAGATAAATCTATAATGGTTATTATATAACATAATGGTTATAATTTTCTTAGAAAAGGTAAAGAGTAGTGATATGCTTAATACTTTGATTTGATTCGTATGAAAAATCAATAAAAGAGCTATTTAGTGATTTGATAGTATATTAAGTATTGTCACTATGGAAGAGATGAATTTCATTTTTCTTAAAATTAGAAGAAATTCCTATATTTGGAAAATTAAACATTTTCAAAATCACACCCGAAGTTTATATGAATAAATACTGAAAAATTAAGCAAAAATATCAATTTAATTGTCTTTTAATTTTTAACATAGCTTTATCTTATACAGTGTTCCTTAAATGAAGACAACTTGCATTTTATTTTTTAAATAAACACAAAAACATAAATTGTTGTTGGATTTCACCTGTAAAGTTATATATGTATCTATATATATATATATATATATATATATATATATATATATATATATATATATATATATATATATATATATATATATATATATATATATATATATATATATATATATATATATATATATATATAATATGTATATATATATATATGATATATGTATGTATGTATGTAGCACTCTGGAATCAATGCAATTGTTTCTCAAAAATGTTTCATTTTTATTATATTAGTAGATGTGTTAAAAATACGAAATTACTTTATTTTTAATATGATTAATAAAAATCACGTTGTATGATTTTTAACTTATTTTTATATTAATCGACTTTTAACAATACTTGTTTTCAACTACTACAGTTATAGGGTAGTCAAATATTGAAAGTAAAGAAAAATTATTTTAATTATAGTTTTTAAATTTCTATATTTAGGAAAATATAATATTAATAACAATCATGCTGATTTTCAGTACATTTAAATTAAGTATTAAACATTTAATAAAAAATTTAATAGATATGAAATTTAATTTATACTATTATCATTTAATGAGAAAAAGATAAAAATTAAACCTTAACTCTAAAAAGAACGAATAAATTCTGAAAATGGTTAAACTTTTAATTAGAGAGAATTAACACATTTCTTTTTTTATCTCCTCTAAAACTTTTGTCCCATAAAAAACTAGACATTTAATTATGTGTAAAAAGAAACATGTAATTATGTGTGCAGTTCGAAGCAGTGTCGTTACTTCTTTCTCCGTGAAATTTCCGTAAACAATTATTTTCGCCCACTCAGCCATATAAATTTCTGCAAATGTCAAACAGCGATTGAAACTTTTCTTCACTTCCTAATTACGTATCACACTAAAATGCCTGGGAACGTAACGATCCATCCTTGGACATAAAGTAAGAAGTAAAGCATTAGGCTGCAATTTTAATACTTTTACACTCTCAGATTTCCCACAATGCTCAAGTTCTCTATATCTGTTAGCCCCTTCCATAAAAACAACTATTCTAATCTCAGGGCGGAGTTGGACCATAAAAGCGTTTGGGATTCTCCCTCCTCGTCTCCCACTCGAAGAAGGGGCTTAAAAGTGCACTTTCATTATGTGCACAACGTGGTGGCGAGCCATGAAAAGCTCTAAGTTTCAGAGCCCCCGCGGGGGCGCCACCATCGCCATTGCAACGTCACGGCGGGGTAAGCAGTTCCACTCGAGTGATTTTAAAGTCCACTTCTCCTTGTTGTTTCGATTTGAAAGAAAAAACGTCGTTTTGGAAGGCGCTATAAAAATTTTCTTTAGGTTCACCTTCCGCCCACCCCTTACGAGTGCAATGGCTCTTATTTCCGATCACAGTTTCTTGGAGAGAGCTCAGGGAATTTCCGAATGCTGTCAAGAGGGAATAATAGGGAATAAAGACGATACGTCTGGCAGATTGAAACAGTGAATGAAACTCGGTCTTTTTAGACTTCCCGGATAGATGCTTGACTATAGGTTTTATAATATCTATATACATAAAATTTTGTCAGGAGTGTTAATAACGTCCATAATGCTGATTCATTTAGGGATAATTCCATGAATAAATTCTATTACAAAAATTTTGCTTATTGTGATTATATATATATATATATATATATATATATATATATATATATATATATATATATATATATATATATATGTGTGTGTGTGTGTGTGTGTGTGTGTGTGTGTGTGTGTGTGTGTGTGTGTGTGTGTGTGTGTGTGTGTGTGTGTGTGTGTGTGTGTGTGTGTGTGTGTGTGTGTGTGTGTGTGTGTGTGTGTGTGTGCGCGCGCATAACACAAAAATATATATGTATGTATATATCGTCAAAAAGTATCTTAATCTTGTTATCCATTTATCTACTCATTTTGCAGATGGTCGCATCACTAAAACTTTCTTCAACTTTGATACTTTTCATTCTATTTTATTATGATCTCGATAATTTAATCATCTAATAAATCTTACTTACAAATTACAACTGAATCCAGACTCAGAAAGTCCTGAAAGAAAATTTCAGACAGTAATAGGCTTTCTGTGTCGAGGCTCATGGGTAACTTGTCTTTACTTAAGTGATCGCATTTTGTCCTTCTTCAGGTACAGGGATTTATTTTATAACGGAGCAGCTCAAAATGACTCGTTTTTTCTCAGAATTCATTCCAAGTATGCATTCACAAGGACATCGTGACAAGAATGACGATTTCATACTGCGATTTCAAGACATAATCAATCAATCTAAATGAATCCAACGAAATTTTCACTTGAAGCTATTGATTGCACTCAAGTGTATGAAACGTATGAGCTGGCTGATGGCTGACTGGTAAGCGTTCCTGACCCCTAGGCAGTTGGTCCTGAGTTCGAATCCTGGTTCAGGCATGAATTTTCTTTCTCTTTGTTTCTTGGCCCTTTCTTCTGAAATGAGGAATGAATGTGGCTCACTCTAAAAGCGGGTTTGTGAGGGCATGACCTGGGTTATTTTACTCACCTCCATGACTTGGGTCACAGGTGCCCACCGGGTAACGATAAGTGAGTAACATTTTCTGGCTTTGTTGTGGCGAAGTGTAAGTTACTCAAGTGTCACCCGTTATTAAAATAAAAAGAAATTTAACCGTTTGAAGTTTGATTAGACGGGAAAAATTCCATACGAATTGCCTCAACTATCCAGGTATTGACCCAAATACTTGAGGTTGAGACCTGTTAATAGTTCAATGTCTATTGGTATAAATCCTATTTGGATTCACAAGAAATATTTTTATTTTATTTCAGTTGTAAACATTTTTGAATTTAAAATCAAAATTACTTATTATTCATTACACATGGTAATTAATACTTAATGTTAAAGTTGGCTGTCCACAATTCAAAAATTCTCCAATAATAACGCCGATCCCCTTTCTCAAGCATAATGAAAAAAGTGAGATATTAAAAATTAAACCCAAAAGGAAAGTGCTTGAAAGCAAATTCGCAAAAAAGGGGGATTTTTTTAAAAATTAAATTCTTAAATGGTAATTAAAATTAATATTGCTATGAGATTCTGTTAGGGATCAGCTAAAATTTCATAAAATTGCGAGGGTTCGCAAAATCAAATGCTTGCCGCTATTTTCCATCTCCTACGGTTTTACAAATAGATGGTATTTTTTAAAATCTAAAACGATGATATGGCTCCATTCTTGAAGTGAATGGAGTTCCGGAATAGTAACTTTACTGTGGATTTAAATCATTGTTAACTATATTTTGAATTAATTATAAATCTTGTAATCAAAATTTCACTGTAATCCTGTGTTTCATATTAGCAAAGACCAATATACTCATGGGAGATACCTTCTCTTCCATCCGGCAATTTTGAATCCAATCCTTGACAAGTATTCCCAGACAAGGTAGACAGAGAATTAGGATTCGAGAGATTTATATGGATTCTGAACTTCTATAAATATCCTCATCTAATATCATTTGTCAAAATCATCTGCTTGAAGAAAAAATTAAATCATAAGACTCTCGTCATCAAAAATATATAAATTACTGTATAACTTTACAGTAATTACACTGTACTGTATAACTCTCTATTTGCTTATAAGTATTTATATTTATATATAAATATAGATGCTTATATGCAAGTAGATTATTATGCGTATATTTCCTATTTATATACTTTTCGGCCCCTCCTAGTGCACAACTAATTGCCGAAAGCCTTTTGGTTTTCTAAAGGTTCACGCTATATATATATATGTGTGTGTGTGTGTGTGTGTGTGTGTGTGTGTGTGTGTGTGTGTGTGTGTGTGTGTGTGTGTGTGTGTGTGTGTGTGTGTGTGTGTGTGTGTGTGTGTGTGTGTGTGTGTGTGTGTGTGTGTGTGTGTGTGTGTGTGTGTGTGTGTGTGTGTAGGAAGTATGCATGTGTGTGTGTGTGTGTGTGTGTGTGTGTGTGTGTGTGTGTGTGTGTGTGTGTGTGTGTGTGTGTGTGTGTGTGTGTGTGTGTGTGTGTGTGTGTGTGTGTGTGTGTGTGTGTGTGTGTGTGTGTGTGTGTGTGTGTGTAAGGAAGTATACATGTATGTGTATGTATACATACGCTTTTTGTAGTGAATTGAATTTCATATTTATATGCATTTTTTATTGTAAATATTTCTGTGTTATTATATTTTTTATGGAATAGTTTGTGAATTTCAAAGAGAAAACAAATATGTTGGATATAATCATATATAAAAATCATATTCAAAGAAAAGAAAAATTTTATAAATTTAACGAAATAGAATTAGTTGTTTCTCCTCTATAACTCAAAATCGGAAGGGATATTAATATATAAAAAGATATAGAACTATGTTTTAAGCTTCATAATCTTCTTTGATAAATGAGAATTGTTAATCATTTCTCGATAATTTACAAAAGCATTCCTACAAAACTTTAAAAACTACCGAAATCAAAATGATAACAGAAACAAAAAGAATTAAATTGCACAAGGATTTAAATAAATTGAATTTCGCAATATTTGTTTTAAGAAAATTAATTTAATATCTACTTACTCAAAGCATATGCTCTCACAAAACTTAGATATATGTTTATATTTCAAAAGCTAACTCAGACACATTTCTTTATTCTTTGCAAAATATAATAAGGCAATCACAACAATATTTCGAATAGAGAATATTACAACCAAATACATATTGTTAAATAAACTCTAACAGAGTTAAGTCTAAGCTATAATCTATAATCTCAAAAAACTTAACTAATACAAGTCGAGCATTCTTATCAGTTTCTGACAGTCTCAAATTAAAATGCTTTAATTTTTTTAATTGTTGACAATCTATTATCAGCAGAAAATCAAGAGCTTCCTTTTGATAAAACTACTTTAATTCTCATTACAAATTTTCAAAGCAAACTTTTTGGAGAAAAGAATTATTTTATTATTCTATAGTTGTAAAAGAAGATGCACGGATTTCAATAAAGATTCTGAATTGTTAACTAGATCTTCAAAGATACTTTTATGTTAAACAATTCCATTAGACAAAAAGAATGTTTAAGATATTTTCGAAACCTTATAGCAGCTTGCGATTATTCTATTTTAAATATTGCATTGATATTTGAAGTATAGTTAAAATTAACTATTCTTCTATAATTTTAGGAATTATGAATTAAAAATTCATTTATAATCATTTTTTACTTTTAATGTTTAGAATTTTGTTCCCAAATGAATGTAGTATGATATTTAAGAAATAATTTAGATGCGTAAATATATATATATATATATATATATATATATATATATATTAAGAAAAAATATTAAATTTTTTATCGACTTAATTCCTTTGTTTAGGTTTCACATAATACTTCTTTTTCTGTAAATAACAAAATTAAGAGAGAAAATATACATGTCAATTTAAATCAGTAAGTTTTTTTTATTGAGCTTTCTTTTGAAAAAAAAACAAATTATTTAATAAATGAAAGGATTTTGACTGATGCTTAAAGAAATATTTTGCAAATAAATTAAGTCATGTTAAATATTAAAGTACTTTAATATAAATATCAATAGAAAAATTCATATTAAATATTAAATTAATAGTCCAAATAAATGATATTAAAAATTCAGTTAACTTATATTAAACATCATGTTCACCTAATATATTTAACATCATTTCTGATTTTTTTAAACAGATGAGCTCATAAAAATAAATCATAAATAAAATTCTATTAATTTAATTAATATACATATATTTCAAATCAATCTTAATTTTCATACAGGTAAATTACATGAACTCTTCAGGATGGTTGTAAATATTGTGATTTAATACAAATTATACGGTTACGTAAGTAAAAACTATCATGTTGATAAACTTTATGTATAAGTCTGAAGAGTATTATCACAGAACTATTAGGATTTTAAAAAGCGTTTCAAGTACCTTTTGTTTTAACAGCTGAATAAGATGCATAACTAGATTGCACTTTATTAGGTTTTATAGATTTCAAACTATGTAATTAAGAATAAATAATTTAAAACTTAGAAGTCAATTTTAAACGTAACAATGATCTATGTCTATTCATGCAGCTTCCCGTTAAGACCAGCAAAGGGAAGGACCATTTGCCATTGGCAGTGATTGGGAAATGAACCACGTGCTCCCTCACTGAGTTGCTTGAGCTCCATGCGTTGGGGAAGTGTGCACGTCGATCTGTGACGTCCAAAGTCATTCCATCGAGGTGGTGTGGGGGTTAAGCGGTTGGTACCAGCTCAGGTATGACCTCATCACTTGACTTGAATCAAAATTACAAGACGCTTCGTGATGGATGAATATCTCAAACCCGTTGACTTTAAAGTTCAAGCCTGCACTGCTATGTATCTATCTACATTAAGATATTTGAGTTGCGATCAGTACATTTTTATGAAAGTTTTTGACGAGGAACTTCTTATGCTGATTGGAATCAAAGCAGCAAATTAACAGCCTGAAATTCATTCAGAATTTAATTCTATTAATTTGCATACTAGGTTACAAAAAGGGTTAAGAAGGGAAATACAGAGGGAGATTTTTCATGCCAAAAATTTATCTCATTACGAAACTATTAAAAATAAAAAGCTTTATCTCATATTTAACAAAGAAATAATGTAATAAATGATACAAAAATTTCAATACCCATAAAATTAAAGTAATAAAAATTGGTGTTAACATTATCTTACATGTCCCTTCCTTTAACTCTTTTATGCATAAACTTTTGAAATATTTTATTCCCAAAACTATAATCTATTGATATTTTAAATTTAAGTGGCTAGTACTTAAATAAGTAAAAGAATATGAGTAGAGTTTTCAATTTAATTTTAAATAATAAGAAAAATTTTTCGCATTTTTTTCAATAATAATTAAAATATTAATGAAGATATAATGAAATATATATATATTGCAATAAAATAATTTAATTGAAAAGAATTAAATCAGTGATTTATAGCTAAGAAATAAATCTTTAATCAATTAGTTGAATAATCAAGAACAATTTTTCGATAAGGAAAATTAATCATTGTTTTACTTATAGCTTGATTGAAATTATTATTTTGCTATTTCATTCTAATTTTATATCATATTTTTAGTTATTTGAAAAACAATTGGATTAAATGAAAAATGTCTAATTAAAGATAACTAATTTAATGACATTTTAAAAAATGAATATCGAGTTAATTATTAGCACTATTTGTTGACTAATCGAATTAAAAAAGCACTATTTATTACCTTTCTTTTTTATCTTATTATGAATAAAAACAAAACATACAGCATCAACAAATTTATTAATAATATTTTATTTTTAAATATCAACAATGTAAGAATAGATTTGCTGAATACACAATAAGAAAGGCAAACCTGCAATTAAAAATCACTTCACAACTTAAAATAAACTTCGCTTTTGAATTCTTAACCCTGCTTGAAAAGATATTTTTCACTTTTAGTGCATTTCTCACTCATATCACGTTACTCTTATTTTGCTACTGTTTCAAATCAATGCTTTTTAATTTTGGATAAAAGCTTAAAATCGGGTATTCCTTGTATTTTTGGCGATTTTTAAACGCCAATATGTGACTGACAAAATAGCTGTGTCGCTTCTAAAATTAATTATTAAGTATCATAAATAAAAAAAAATATTCATAGAAAACAAAGCAATATGCTTAGGAATTTACTAGCAAATATATTTAAATACCAATTGATATTTACTAGACTGTTTGGATAGACATTTTATTACAATCAATGTACTATCATCACAATTGTTTTTGAATTGTTTTTAATTAAAATTGATACCTTTAAATCATTTATAATCAGAAATTATAACTATTATTATAATTCTAGGATTTTTTTCTGAATGCAAAAATTTTCTAATTTTTTATCTATTGTACTCAATTTTATATATCCTAACTATCCATTTTAATGTGCCATTTTGTCAGCGCAAATTTAAAAAATGAAAACATCTCTTAAAATTTAAAACACGGAAATTTAAATGATATTTTATATGAAATGTACTTCACCCACAATGGTTTGTACCATTTAAAAAAATATTGTTATTTTATGCAAACCCAATAAGTTCCAATCCTTTCAGTGCCATTTAAATATCCATTTTACTGCACAGTTTTCTTGTTAAAGTAACATATTTTGACAACGTATGTTCAAAGAATGATATATTTCGATTTGATTTATCTAATATAAATATATGTCTATTGTAACTACATGGAATGTTTCTCATAATATTTATGATTTGTGTATAAAATTAAATTTCAAATCTACCGTTTCAGAAACATCATGTGAATAAGAACCATCAAGAGATTTTTCATCAGCGGAGCACATAAGTTTGGTATTTTAAAGTGGCAACAGTACGGAATAAAAGAAAACGAATGGAAGAACATTCGAAAAAGCAAGAACATTCCGGATAGCGTTTACTGCCCATTTTACGGTTGTTGCAGTTCCGGTCAAGGACTAAAATTTAGTGCGAAATAACCATCAAAAAGTTTGTATTTCGTTGAAAGGTTTGGGTTCGATACACTTTTCCATCCATTCCATTCCTTGTTTTTTTTATCTTTTTCGCGTTGCCAAGCTTCAACATTCTTTCATCTTTGGAAAGTAGTTTTAGAATGTACAGAACACGCACCCGAAATGAGAAATCTATGAGCAGTTTTATGACTCAGATAAATACTTCTGAAACATTCTCTTTTTTTTATCTTATGAAAGAAACCCGGGCCAGGATTTCGTGCAGAGATGTAATAGTGAGTCATATCAAAGAAAAGTAAGGAAAGACGTAGATTAAATAGTTTCTTCAAAGTAATTTTGCTTGAGAAATATTACGGAGTCTTTGGGGCGTAACTAGAACGAATTCTTTTCTCCTTCCCAAGAAATAATGAGAAATCAAAAATAATAGGAGAAAAGTCGATAGCATTAACAATAATTCCACATTCTTTGTTGCAAGCAGTTTTCTGTTGCAAAATAATTCTCATCCTACATCCTTTTGCTTTCAGTTTAACTAAGACTGAGATATTCATACATATTTTTTTTATGTTCAATAGTGATATTTACCTAATAAAATTAACTATTATTAAAGATTGAAATTATTTCAGAAATTTATTTCTAAGTGAGTTAACGTGTATTAAATCCAAGTTCGTTTTTAAAAAAAATTACTAAACAAAAATTATGATCAGTACGTATCCTAAGCTAATACTTGATTTCAATTATGATTTATAAGTTATTTGTTTAATAGTTTTATATTTTTTGTTAATTAACTAGAAAAATGAAAATGACATGTTTCTGTACCACATTTTTAACAGATGTCCACAAAGTTTTTATTAATTAGTGTCCAAAAAAAGGACTCAACATCCAAATAACTTTGAATCTCAATGAATTGACGAATTCAATAAATAAGTTGTCCCAATAATTTTATCTATACCTTTATAGTGTATTTTTTTACTATCATCCCTATAATTATTGGAACATATTTAATGTTAATTAGCCTACCAAGCTTGGTATTTTTCAGTTTCAACTGGTGTCAAACTAGCTAACTTACAAGAAAAGAGAAAGAGCTCTTTCTCAATTAGACTATTGAGTCATGCCTTCAAAACAATTTGTATTATTGATGAGAAATTAGTTAACTTCAACAAAAAGTCAACTCTTAATCACCAATTCTATTCTTGTTATTTAATATAGGAAATTCAATACAGTGTAAATTTGACATTTTTGAACCTATGCTAATATAAGTGAATATATTAAATTTCCAATAACTAATGTTTTTAAATATAAGTTTCAAATAGCAAAATTAGCATTTATTCTCTTTTTAAAATTATAAATTAGATTTCAGTTCTATTTATCTTGTGAGCATAAAAATGTTAAAAGTGTTTGATAATTGAAATGATTTGATATTTCTAAGTAATGAAATTTATATACAAATTTCAGAATCCATGGAATCATCGAAAAAAATGTTTTATTTTATCGATATTAAATTCAATTTTTATAGTGTTTGTTTTTCTGGTACTGATATTTATCATTTTATGTTCTCGTCTGATATAACCCTATCAATCAGCAGAAAATATTTCTTTATTATATTTGCTGAGTATAATATGAAATATTGTTAAGCAATAATCTGTTTGTGTTTTCAAAAGAAATAGATGCTATATCATAATAAAATTGACTAATAAACAAAATTACGAATCTGTTTGTTATTTACGAAAAATAGTGGGCCGATGGCTGAGTGGTTGGCGTTCCTAATTGTGAATCAGTAAGAACCATGTTCGAATCCTGATTCGGGCATGGATGTACCTTTCTATGTATGTCTTTCGAGGTGAAGATGGAACACCCACTGAGTGCCCCACAGCATAAGTTGCCATCATCAGGATTGAGTTCTTAAAGGCAACTGGTCACAGGAAAAACAATTTACAAAAATTTATTGTTTATACAAATAATCAAATGCAAGATCTTAATACAAATATCATGATTCAAATTAAAAAATAGATATAGCAAATATATAGTGCAGTAAATTATCAGAATATTTTTCTACCTTACTTTCTGATATTATAAAAATTATTTAAATAGTATTTTTATCATTAAAAAATAAATATATATATTCTAAAAACAACTAGAAAAGTTATAAATTAGGATTTTTTGGTTGTGAAAATCTTACCAACCACAAATTTTCTCAAATAATCAAAGAATTATGCAAAGTATATAATACTTTACGAAATTAATAAATTTTACGTTTTTAAATTGGTTACTTGTTTCTGACTGAACTTTAATTATTTTTTAATGTGAGGATATAATAATTACTTAAATTAATAAATAAAGGTAAGCAAAATATAAATCAGAGTTTTAAACTAAAAAATTTAAAAAATTATTCATTTATTATTTTTTGAATAGTAATAAAACTTTATGTATTAGTTACTTTATATTACGCTAAAAATTTTTATCTCAAACTATATAATAAATATTTATTTTTTAATAAATGTGATGTCAAATACATGAAAAATCTAATAAATTTGATTTTATAATGACTTAAATTAAAACTTATAATGGGGCCAATGATTAAAGTAAATTCTACGTTTGATTTCATTTTTAACCATGAAAGCCATTTGAAGACACAAAGATGAATAAAAATGTATCTCTAGGTTCTACTACCCCTTATCCATTACTGTATTTAACCAAAGTAAGAGCACAAAGCTTTAGGAAAAACCACAATAAATGTTCCTATTAAAAAGTGAGCAAGAAATATGTTCCCCAACATAAAATAGAAATTTAATGTTCCAACAGAACTTCCAGCGCATAAAACACCCACCCACCAAAAAGAATAGCAGAGCTGGCGTACCATCAAATGCAGCGTTTTTTATTGGACAATTTCATTAGTTTTATGACACGTGTGGAAATTTATACTGATGCTTGCAGAAAGGGGGACGAGGCTACCAAAAAGCGAAATGTTCGAAACAGGCTTTCTGCATTAGCTAAGACTGCGTGTTCGTATTTTAGCGTTGCTTCAAGAACAAAGTGTGTTCTGTTGAGAATTTCGTGTTTAAGGGTGGAGTTTAGAGCCTCATTAGTTACTTCCCTACAGTGATTTTCACAGTTAAATTTTGCTGAACAATCACGAAATCTCGTAAATGGAACTGAGTAGTTGAAAACAATAATAGTACAAAACTGCATGCAACAAAACTCGAGGTGTAAATGATATTCAGATCGTCAAATTACGTTGTTTTGTCGTGACACGAACCTACCATATCAAGAATATCTACTTACACAGTTATAGTCACCCTAATTTTGTGAAATATTTGTCACATCATAAATCTCACATGTGTTATTTCTAAATAAAATATTATCATGCAGATTCATTAAGAATTCTATTCTTTCCTTAATGCCAAAACGCATGCTAGTTGAACAATTTGAAATCCAATTATTTTTTGCGAGTCACTTTTATAATATTGCAGTTATTAAAGAATGGCATGTGTATTCTTAGTAACTCGTTTTTTGTGTGAAATTACAGTACAACTGTTAACAATAAAAATTGAAAAAAATATTTTTTATTAATAAATAATGGAATAATAGGGAATCATTATATTTTCAATTCTTACTGAATATCAAGAATATAGTGATTTTAAGAGAATACTGTTAGTCATTAAATTTGACATTGTACGAAAACCATTTTATTTTATTCCTTTCTTCTTTCTAAATATCATGAAATATAGTAATTTTAAGGAAACGCTGCTAGTTATTTAGTTTAATATTTTATAAGAATCATTTCGTTTTCCAAATGGTAATTTTTTTTAATCTAAATTCAGAACTGAGATTTAGCAACTATGATATATACTGCTGGTGTTCTACTTTTACTATAAAAATATTAATGAAATTACTTTGTGATTATAAACTCTGAAACTTCATTTCTTTCACTAATTAATCCTTTAAAAAGTTTTAAAAATAAAAAAGTTAATTAAACGAGTTTATATAGTAGGTTCTTTAAAAGTTATCTATATCTGATTTTGTGTAACAAGCAAAATATCTAATTAATAACCAAAAAAATATTTAGTATGCAATTCGAGAAATTTGTTGATACGTGGTGTAACACATCATTAGATAATAATTAGTTATAATTAGGGTTTATGTATTTTTTAAATATTTCTTTTGCTGTATTGCTGTCATGAGAGAGTTATAATATAGTTTCTTAATTGAAATTAAATAAGAAAAGTAGCTTTTACATACTTGTAATTAAGAAATATTTCTCATATCACATGAAATATTTTCACTTATTTTAAACAATTCATCTTTTGTATCGATTACATATTTTGAAATAGCAGTTACGTTTTCAAAAGGATATCCTTAATAAAATTTATATTATTTCAATAGAAAACACAAATTAATAACTACAACAAAAATTCTCAATTATTAATACAAAATAAAATTTATATGAAATAAAATATAAAAATCGTGTAAAGATGCTTATTATTCATTTTCATTTGAAAAATATTATTCATACGACAGTGAGAAATAACGTACTTTTTAATCTCAAATCAGGGGGCAGTATTTTTGATCCAGATTGATCTCAAATAGAAATCAAGTTTTAACGCTTAGCAAGCAAAATAATAACATTAAAACGTTTAATTAATTAAGAAATTAATCTGATAAATATGTATTATAATCGCAAGAGCTTCTGTCAGTCCATATTTATTTTCATGAATAGTTATTGATACCCAAAGAAAGGAAATAACAATTGTGAAATAATGAAATATATTTTATAACTAATTTGATAACGCTTACTGTTATGGGTATTTTACTTGTAACGTAATAAATATTAAAAAAATTTTAATTAATAAAGAAGACCTAATATATAAATCAGTAGGAAATATTACAGTAAATTAATTGAAGAGCCAAATAAGTCAGTCTCATAACTAGAAATATACTTTGATGAATTTGCCTATGTGATAAGAATAAATTATTGCAACTTTTGTACACATATCTCAAAAATATATTCACTTTTTTAATATAAATAATGGTAATTTATTCTTGAATTCATAATACACCTATTGTTGTGTTTGTCTTGTTGATAATGTAATTTGCTCATATATAGGTTTATACGAATAGATTCAACTTCGTAAAATTTGTTGGCATAGTATTAATTTTATTTAAAAGCTTTTTATTATAAACATTAAAATCATTCCTAAAATAAAAAAAACATTTGATTTTTAAAAATTTTATAATGTAATTAAATCTTATTTAATAATAACTACTTTGCATTGTAATATTACTATCAAAAATTAATCACTATTCGTCTTCAGGCACAATTTGTTTTAGATAAACTCAAAAATTCTATGAAACTCACGTTTAAAGACTTGGGAAAGAAACTCTACTGAATTAAATGGTATCAAACTTAATAAATATTTACAGAAACTGTGGTCAGTTTATTTATTTTTTTATAAAAACATCATTGCCAATTAGAAATATACCTATTTTCTTGTTGTTAGAAGAAATAATCAATTCAGACATTGGTTATAATTCTTATGAAATTCCCTGCATCTTATTTCTGCTTTACACCATTGACCTGAATAATTGGTTGAATCACTTTCATGAAATGGTTTCTAATTTGAAAAAGAATATGAAATCACACCACAAAAGATTATTCATGAATGTTACGCACTAACACAGATGTCTTATATCACCAAATCGTTTCTTACTAGCATAAAAAATAGTTTTGTAATAACTATAGTATCAAAAGTCACAGTATTGATATATGGTAATAAATATACAAGGAAAATATGCTATTTAGTAAAAAACACTACTGATAAATCAAATATTATGTGTTGTTGTTATTTATGACACTTGGACAAGCCAAGCTTGCTATGCCAACCGTTATGCGAATTTAAGTCAGCAGGGTACACCTTTCGGTTAACCAAAGCACCCAGAAAATGGATTTTAGAACCAAGTACGACTTTGCTCAAAACTCATCAGGTAGATGGCACCACCAGAAAATCTATTCCCTCAATTTTGAAATTAATGTCCAGAGGGAGGAAATTTTCTCCAGATCTCTTTACATCCATGGTAACTGCTAAACGACTGACCACAGAACTTGTTGTTAAGAGTTAAATTCCACAGATTTAACGAGCACGTATATGCACGCATATCGGTGCGTCTATGGTGGGATTTGAACCTAGGTATTTGGTATTGAACTCCACCCTTCCAGACAGAGGGCCGATGTCCTAACCACTAGGCTAGCAAGGTCCTATATATTATGTGTAATTCAAGCATTCATTCTGTCTGTCGTAAACCATTTACACACCAATGAAAACTTTCATAACATAATAGCTTCTTTTATTGAAACAATTAAAACATTTTTAATTAGTGCCTTTATTGGTTTATTTAATTTAGAAACTTTGCTTAACATGCTATTCTTTTCATTAATTTTAATCTTTTTTATAAATTTGTTATGAAAGCTAAACATTTAATGAGATTTTGTAAAGGATAATCAAACTTGATTACAATTGTTTCAACAGTTTTCTTTTTATGTCCTTTCAGAATAGAGCTTGATTTCAAAGAACGCAAATTTTCTCTTTCCCTCTTTTATCTATGCGATTCGCTTTAATTTAGAATGAAATTACGGTTAAAAAGGGTTTTGAAAAAGCGTTTCATTGAAAACATCCTTTACGATATTTCCATTGTAAATTCCACAAAGTTTAAATCCGAGATTTACACAAATCAGAATTTCTATTTAATTATGGTGAACTCATCATTGAATATAAACATCCCTTGATTAAGCCATTATTTGCAAACTCTTAAAATCATTTGTTCACAAATTCAGATACAACGCATGTAAATTTAATTACGAAATACATTTACTTAAAACTACCGCCGGAAAGTTTTGAGGATCTGGAAAATAGAGAATAAACGGAACTATATATTGCGAAAAATTCTTTTAGGTTTAAATAATTGGACCCCCACTCACAAAGAAGAAGGCTGAGCCAATTGTTCCATAATGTTCTTATCTGCTGCTCTTCAGTTTGGTAATTATGCTATATATTCCAAATGGCATATTCTCTACTGTTGCTGCATTCCTTTCTGTTTCAGCCTGATTATCTCTTTCAATGTTTTTTTTTTCCACCATTACTTTGGCGAGATCATTATTTTCAATTGTTGTGTCCAAATTAGCAAAGAAGTAAAATGTGCTTTCCCTAAAATCGAATTAGAACATTTATTTCGATTAATTGTTAAATGTGCGGGAATACGGCTTCCCAAGTTGATTTCTCTTAAAGAAAATAACTTGTAGCACTCAGCAAGGAAATTGATATTAATGTCGACGAACTTGTTAAATCCTACGAAAGTTTATTTGATGTTGAACATCCAATCATTAAATTGGATTTCTTTTCAAAATTAATGAGAAGAAAACGTTTGATGAGATTTATTTCTCAGGAAAAGAGCTGTTTCACCAAAAGAGTTGTCTTTTTATAAGTTAATGAAACAAGTTAAGTTACTATTGGATAAATATATCATGTAGAGGTTAAGATCTGAAAATGAATTTCCATTGCTTAAGTGCAAGTGCATTCATAAAATCTTATTTAATGAGAGTGACATCAAAGTTATTTATCTCACATGAAGTTTAATGTGATTAAAACTCCTGATACAAAGAACAAATATATTTCTATAAAGTTAAGGATAAATAATAATCTTGTAATACTAATAAGATACGACTTTATACAAAAGATAAAATAAAGATTAATTTAAACATGAAAGAAAATTTACAAATAACTACCACAATATCGCATTACTTATTCAAGCAAAAAATGTTTTGGAGATTTTCATAAAGGGATTTTTTATTAGATTATGTGTGAAAACAAAAGTTGTTGTTTTATATATTTTTAAAATTTAGATTAAAAAAGTTTGTATCTCAAATTGGACCTAATATTTTGGATGTATGATCTAGAATAATATTTCTCAATCATCCTTTTAAATTAAATTAATATTCCTGTAGTAACTATATAGAATACGTACTGCGTACATGTAATATTTTAATATATAATTAATAATAGTATTTAAGTAGAATTTAATAATGAAATTGAATATTTATTATCTTAGAATATATCTTAGTCCGCAGTATGTAATCTCATTTACACTTAAAGGATTTGGGATATAATATCATCACAGGTTCTTTAATAATACTAATGATAATATAATGTAATAATATATTAAAATAATTATTATTATTTAATATGTATACTTTTAACAAACCCTTGGAGTGTGAACTACAAAATAATTTTTGAATTAGGACGTCTTGTGAATATGGTTATTATTAAAAACTATTATCGAATCCTCTTAAATGTCAACTTAAAAACGTTACCTTTACCATATATATATATATATATATATATATATATATATATATATATATACATATGCTATATGAAATATAGCATATGTCTATATATATATATATATATATATATATATATATATATATATATATATATATATATATATATATATATATATATATATATATATATATATATATATATATATATATATACCTGCCACAACCCGTTTAGTACTTTGCTCTAAAAATATCATTATCTTGTACTAATAAAATATATATGGTAAGTATAAAATAAAATCATTAGCATGTATTAATAAAAGAAGAGTTTTAAAAGTATGTGTGATTTTTTGTACCTATATGTGCGTGTGTGTGTCTATCTTTTTATATTTGCATATATATGTTTAAAATAATAAGCTTTTACAAATATAAGTTTAATCAAACCATCATATTAATTTTTAATTAATTTTGAAATTATTATATTTTGAAATCAACATAGTTATAAAAGCATAACATTTTTAACAACAAAAATTTTATAATTGACTTGTTTTTTTTTTAATTTTCCGATAAAATAGAGAAATTATTTTATTTTAAATATGAAGTATTTACTTTTACAGATAAAATCATGTATTCCTGTAATTTACTTATTATACAAACGAAGTAATTTACAAATTAGCTTACGCTTATAACCATATCGTGCAACACATTTCAGTTCAATCGAATTCCACATGTAACTAACTTCAAGCTCACGTGCCCTGCCGATACCGTGTTTGTTGCACTTTGCTGCATTACAGTTACATATGACATGTTACTAAAGTTGTTTCTCCCGCCAGCTTTAACGAGAGAATCTGTAGTTTCTGTCGCTCACACTTCCGGAAACTAAACATCCGAGGGAAAGCTTTTAATGGGGTCATAAGTTCGAAGCGAAAGACGAATGCGATTTACCTGCTGCCCCAGCAGAAACCGCCAACTCATGGACATGGCTTCCTGAGCATTCAGCGGGAAACTTTGCTGGAAACGGAATGCCGTGGAGACATGGCTTTCAGAACTCGAGATACGAAGCTTTTGTGATTGATTCCACGCTTTTCGTGATACATGGAACCATTTAAAATTGTCGTTTACCTTGTTTAACTCGCGCTATCGCGTTAATGAAGTTAGGGTGACTGATTCTGATGTCCAGGAGCCTAGAATTTAAAACAATTTGAAATGGGTTTGTTGTGATTTCCGGTGATTTCTCACTAACAGTGTCTATTTAATAGTTTAGTACTTTAACTATTGAAACGACTCAATTGGGATTTGTAAGAATTATGTTTACTTAATATAGAATCAAATCTCACATGCATATATATATATATATATATATATATATATATATATATATATATATATATATATATATATATATATATATATATATATATATATATATATATATATATAGTATGTATATATGTATGTATGTATGTATGTATAAACAACTCTTTATTTAAAATTGGAAAAATATTTTAATTAATGTGATGACTCTTTCACCAACAATACACAATAAAATTAAAGAAGAATATTGGATCTGATGCAGTAAATAATATTCATCTATTCCCATCAGTTTCGCATAAAGAGCAATTTGAAAAAAGGGAAAGAATAATAAATTTTCATTTTTGGATCATGAAAAGTTCCTGAGAAGAACGTTGCATCCGTTGAATCGATAACATCGATGCACAATCAGCCTTATAAGGAGTTCAAATCAGAGTTAATTACTTATTAATTATTAACAAATGCTGTAATCAAAGGTTCAAAATGAAACATAATATTCAAATAATTCATGTACAAGTCCTCTAACAGAAGTTTTTTCTATTAATACAATCATACGCAATTCAATCAAGGAGAAGAAATATTCGGTGGACAATAGAATAATTATATATATATATATATATATATATATATATATATATATATATATATATATATATATATATATATATATATATATATCATCATTATCTATATCACTACTATATATAGGGAGAGATCTCAGAAAAAAGTAGTATCATAAGTTCGTGATTTAAAAAATGTATTCTGATCGTATTCTTATTATGTTTTCAGTTTATTTATTAACATCAGATGCAATATTTATGAAATTTGCATACGATATTTTAAATAAGTTGCATTTTTAATGGTTTCATAAGCAAATGACTGATATATTTTTTTAATTATGACGAAGAAATAATTTTGTAAATTGATAAAATGTTATTTTCCTCTGAAAAATAACTCTCTTTCGAAACTTAAGATTAGAATAAAAAATATCTTGGGGATCATGACATGGAATGTTTCACAAATTTTTTGCTGAATTTCCTTGCGGTCATATGAACACAATAGATGCAAAGTGTTCTGAACAATCAACTGAAGTACAGACTGCAGAAATGATTAACGATATCCACTATCTCTTGTTAGAAGTGTGTGGAAGTGAGTTATAGCTAAGAAGGGAATTACATTAAATGGATGTGTATTCAATATTTTGCATTATCATTTAGACATGGAAAAGTTACCAGGAAACAGTGTTGAAAATGATGAAAGGAAATCAAAAGGGGACATACATACATAGATATATACATATATAAGCATTTAAAAATATAAGTTCGAGCCCATTTTAAACGAATGCTGTTTTTGTGTTATTATGTTACAGCTGATAAAACTTGGATATAGTATTAAACATTAAAAAAAAATAAAAACAGTCTAAACAAGAATTGCTCCATAAAACATTGAAAAACAGTTACATGGTCGGAAAGATTATTGTGAAAGACATAAATCTCTTTGATTATCTAAATATTAATAAGATCACCGAGTCATATTATGCTGATTTATTAGACGGTTTTAATGAAGCCATTGAAGAAGAGAGGCTTCATTTATTCAAGAAAAAAGTTACACTTTTTTCATGATAATGCGCTAGCTCACTAATCTGAAATTGAAGTCTTTAAATTAATTAGATAGTGCTAGGAATTGTTACCACATCCTCTTTATTCTCCTGATTTAAACTCTACTTTTATTTTCTTGTTTTTCGAAATTAAAAAATAGGCTTTGTGTAAACAGATATTTTTTCAAATACAAAGAACAATAATGGAGAAATGACTATTTTGATGAATTTCAAAAATATATTTGGAAGGATTAAAAAGTTAAAATAAATATTGCAATTATTGGAATATATGTATAATTATGAAAAGGTAATGTCAAAAAATATAGTACATTTTGGTATATATATATATATATATATATATATATATATATATATATATATATATATATATATATATATATATATATATATATATATATATATATATATATATATATATATATTGTTTTTTCTTCATTTCAAACTCACAGATTTTTAATTCAAAAAATGACAATTTAAAATAACGATGTGCAAAAATTTTTATATTTATTAAATAAAATATACTGGTAAAATTTCATAAGCCTCTTAAATTGACCCTAAATTGAAACAATGTAACAGTAGTTTTTCTGATAAATTATTTATAGATTTAATGATTGCTAATTAACACAAACTTTTATTAAAAATCTTAAAAATATTTAATATCGATTGTCTTTTTTTATCGTACAAATAAAAAGTATAACTACTTTACATTTAAAAAAATCAGCAATATGATATATTATTTCTATACTATATTTTAAAATTGAAATTAAAATTGTTTTTTACTTTACCTCATAGTATTCTTTTTTCTTTCTTAATGTAAACAAAGAAAATAAAAAAATGGTGATTAGATATGTTACACAAAATTTTATATATATTTAAATTGATTTTTTAAGTTGTATAAATTTGTAAAACTTTCAATCCATAAATGTTTCATTGATTAATGCTTATGTATTACAAAGCATTTATAAGATGATGCCATAATTGACTTAACAACTTACTTAAAGTAATTGATACAATGAAATATAAATATGCGTGAAAATAAATAGCATTTATTAATACTTTCCAACAGAATGGAAATTTCTATGGTTCTGAATATTTATGTCACAAATGCTGACGAGCAGGCGTGTGTCGTGATGATCGGCCAATTCCTTGGCCGGCTCTTTCATCACGTTGCTTGCTTGAAAGCAATCTCTTATAAGCCACAGAGCTTTAAGCTGTATAAACAATAGACCAAATCTGAATTGAAAGCACTGCATGGTATTTACTGAATTAGGCACTGGTGTCCATTACACCCATCATCATTCCTCCACCAAACTTGCGCCACACCAACTGTGGGTGGAGAAGATTTTCGGAAATTCATTGTTAGCCTCACGTTTCTATTGCCTTCTGTTCATTCAAATGATCACGTGCACTGTTCGCAGTGCAGGGGCTTCGAAACAAAGGGGAAACTGTCGTTTTAATGCTGTGTAAGCTGTTTTCTTCCCACAAGGATGCTGAGTTCGTGGGATGATGGAATCTAATCTCGGAATCTACCACTCCCCCATGATCTCTTTCTCACAGTCCTTTCACTTTTACGATCATTAAAGATGGCAACAGGCCGATTATTCCATTACTGACTCAAAATCACAATCAAAAGTTAAGCCTAACGTTGAAAATGGCGACGAATCTCTGACATAGAGAAAAGGGAAATTTGGCGATTTATTTTCGACACTCGGCCCCAATCGCCCGTTTCCTATTTAGATTATGTTAAAAGGATTAGGCGGAAGGAGAAATAAATTTTCACTTCTGACGATTATCACTCGGCGATCCGCGAAGAACCACTGTGAATTTTAATTTCGCCAATCTTCGATAATGTATGATGGCGGTTAAATGGGCTGCACGCGCTGTGTGAAGAGCTTATATTTCAACTGTGCCGTCCTCCATTGTTATTAGAGATTATATGCTTGTTCGACTGATGATGGCAGCTGCAATGAATCGAGTCGAGAAAGGCGATAACCCCTTTTCTATTACATTCTGTGCTGTTATGAAAGCAAATACTCATTTGTTTGCGATGCGAACTAGAAAAGCAATTTATATTTTTAATTAGAATGAAACTCTAACTACTACGCATTGTGGCAGATCGTAACATAGCATACAGAACGTTGAAAGGGTGGTGATTTATACTGGCGATTACTTTTGCTTTCATTAAAAATACATAAATGAAACGGACACGTGGCATGTAATTCGATTTTGGAAAGCAAACAAATTGCTATTTGTGCTATGTAGATAATGCCTAGAAAGTTTCATCACAGGAAACCATAAATTCGTTATGATTGTTGAGAATTACCTTTGTTTGCACTATAAAAATTATTTGTATCCATAAATATTACTGTAGCAATTAGAATTAATGCGGAAATATTTTCTAAACTTATAAATATTTTTGCTGAAATATGTATAAAAGATTTGTGATTCTAAAGTACATTATTTAAATTACAGTTCATTTGTATATTTTAAATCAAATAAATTTGCTTTATAATTATTTTCATATTAAATTGTTGACACAGTTAACGGCAGCCACCTTCATTAAACCGCATAATGTTATTTAATAATTAATATTAGTGTAAATGTTAACAATGTATATAATTTCGTTCACTTATTTTATTTGCAGAATTTCTTTTTAATTATTACAAACATTATGCTTATTTCATCTATATAATATATGTGTGTGGTTTATGTAAGTGTCTCTCGGTTTTCATATTTATATGCTAGAGCTATTTCTTTATTTATCTTTATTATTGTATTTTATTAAATTATTATCATTTAAGGTTTTATCTATTTTAGCCATAATGTTTCGAATAAAACAAAATATTTATTTAAACTATTGTATATGATATTAGATTTATCAAAATTCCGCTGATATATTTTTATTAATTATGTTTACAACTATATATTTTTTTTAATTTTTTTGCTTAGAATAAAAAGGTAAATTTTTGTTCAATTTGATTTTACTTTAAAGGCCCTTAAAATCCCCTTTTTACAGGAAAAAATTATCTCAATTTACAGAACTAAATCAACAAAGTTCCTTCTTTAAAATTTCGTTATTTATAACTTTAATCACCTTTGTTTTTACTAGTAAAATAAACTCCATTTTAAGCTTCTCCAATTTAATAAAAAAAATTTCATAAAATTGGGTAAAATTTTATTTTAAAAATAGTTTTAGCGCCAAAGAATAGTTGCGACTTTTCATAATAAATGACGAAATTGCAAACAAAATTATTCAACTTAAAATTAACTATTTTTATTTTGCAATAAACTCTAGATTCACTCCCTCTCTCATTTTTAAAGAATAACTTGATAATACATATCTTTAAAATATGAATATCCTATGTACTAATAATAATATCATATGTATAATATAAAAACCCTACATATAATATAATGTACTGAATTTGATAAATATCATTTCAAGTTTAAATTTACTTTAATTTGCATAAATGTTTCAAATTTTTCTTATAAATTTAAGATTTAAAATTCATGCATAGAACCACTTTTATGCTTTTAATAAAGAGATTCTCAACCTGTGTGGCAGGTCCACTTAGGTGTCATGAGCACTGTAAAAAAAATTGGGAACATATCCAACAGAAAATGTCATTTAAAATTTAATTTACTGATGGAAAAGCACATACACATATAATATGCATTTTGGCATAACTATTATAAATTAATTTATTAAATAACGTTCAGTACTGATTAAACTGAAAGTTTTGGTACTAATTAAATAACAATTTACTAAATCAAAACTTATAATTATTTTACTTAAATTAATAAGCTTTGACTATTAACTTAATAGTACTTTAATTAAGAAACTAATTAAAGCTTACTAAATTATAGTAAAATTAATAATTTCTTTGGTCTATCTTGCATAGTTAGCTTTCTCAAAGGAAGGTTTAATATTGGAAATAGACAGCCTCAATTATTTTCCTAAATTTAGCTGAGCTCTATATTTTGTCTTCAAAGAAGCCACCACAGAAAATGCAGCGACACAAAAATAGGATATTGAAAATCGTAATAAAATGCAAAATGTAGTACAGAAAAATCGTCTTCTAGTCCAAAATTCAAAGAGGGATTTATTATTAAACTGTGTGTCTTTAGGTCTCAGTACTGATAACCCAAAATTTAAATATTCTTAAGAGAATTTTCTTGATATCATTTTCCGAAAAACGCTTGTTCATGTACTTGCTGATGCTAGACTATAGTCTCATGCTCGATTAAGACGGCTTAAAAATGTGTATCCATATTTCTGAACAAATATTCTGCATGAACCTTTAATTTGGTGAATTGCAATTGGCACAAAACAAATATAACATACGCATTCAGATAGATTCGATAGTTATAAAAGGATTGACTAGAATGAGAGTGTTAGGAATTGAAACTGGCGTTATCGAACATCCTCCTTTTCTCAATAAGAAACAATTAGCTCCCACCTGCGAATGTTCGAGACGGCGTCTTTTCGATAATCCAGAATGTTCGAGACAAATTGGAATTTCTCTCGAAACCTCAGTTACGTCCACCATAGTGGACACAGAGCAGATTCCTGTGCAAAAGTGCACCGGATTCTTGTTTTGCCAATGCTGAAAATCTGTGTCGCCAAATGTCAAAAAAGTTCAGTATTCTTGGGAATTTGTAATTTTTAAAATTAAGCTTGTAGTGTAATTTAGAGCCAAAATACTCAAAATACATTATAATTGTATACATTTTACTATATACAAAGAGCAGGGGCGTGATCAAAATATTTTGATTTGATTGAAAATTTGGCCGAGAATAATAAAAGGTTGTAAAACGCTTAATTAGCACATACTTACAGACAATTTTAATCAAATAAAACTACACTACTGGCCATTAAAATTGCTACACCAAGAAGGAATGCAAATAACAGAACGATATTTATTGGACACATACATTATAGTGGAAAGAACAAGTGATTAGATTTACAGGAAATTAGGATGTATAGATCTTGAGAAATCAGAACGCAGAGCACCCACCTCTGGCTGCAATAACAGCATTTATCCGCCTAGGCATGGAGTCAAACAGAGATTGTAGGGCATGTACGGGGATCTCTGTCCATACAGCTTCAACACTATGCCACAGTTCATCGACAGTAGTGGATGGTGAGTGATGGCGTGCCAATCACTCGGCAACCATTAACCAAACGTTCTCAATTGGTGACAGATCAGGAGAACGTGCTGGCTAGGGTAACAGTCGAACCTATTCTGTATCAAGGAAGTTCAGAACAGTACGGGCAACATGCGGTCGGCATTATCCTGTTGAAACAAAGCATTGGAGAGGCCTCGAAGATAGGGCAGAGCCACGGGCTTTAACACATCGGAAATGTAACGGTTGCTGTTCAAAGTGCCGGTAATGCGAACAAGAGGTGATCGAGATGTGTATCCAAAGTCACCTCATACCATCACTCCAGCAGATAGGCCAATATGGCGATATCCAATGCAAGCTGGCAATGCGCGTTCTCCACGATGCCTCCAAACACGGATGCGGCCATCATGGTCCTGTATACAGAACCGAGATTCATCTGTAAAGATGACGTGATGCCATTCCCGCGTCCAGGTTCGTCGCTGATCACACCATTGAAGGCGCTCCTGTCTGTGACGCAGCATCAATGGTAGCCAAAACCATGGTCGCCGTGCAGACAATCCATGCTGCTGCAAACGTCGTGGAACTGTTCGAGCAGAAACTTGTTGCCTTGCAAATGACTCCATTTCTCGACTCAGGGTTCGTGGCGTGGCTGTACGATCCCTTGTGACCATGCGGATAAGATGTCTGTCTTCTCTGCTGTTAGTGATAGGGAGTCGCTGAGATCCTGCATGACGTTCCGTATGATTGTCCTGAACCCATAGATTCCATATTCTGCTAACAGTCATGGGGTCTCGATCGACGCGAGTAGCAATATTACGGTACGATAAACCGCAATCCCGATAGGCTATAATCATTCCTCGATCAAAGTCAGACACGTGCTGATAGGCATTTCTTCTTCTTACACGAGGCATTACAACAACTTTCTTTGCCGAAAACAATATTGAAACGGAAATTGAGTATGAGAAAACTGCTGTCAAATCTCTGGTTTTATACACATTGTAGATGTCGCTACTATCGCCTGCTTTGTATGAATGTGCTGAAAATCTAATCATTTGCATATCACAGCAAGTTCTACCTGTCATGCAAATTTCACGTGTGTGGTGTGCCGCTTTCCTGGTGTAGCAATTTTAATGGCCAGTAGAGTATCTATAAAATTTACTAACCTTTGTTCTGCATTCCCTATTATTTATTATTTTGCATTAATTTTGGACTCTGTAAAATTGTAATGATAAGTATATTTATTTCAATTTATGAAATAAAATCTGAATAGAAGCATAGACAAAACTCAATTAATTATTCAAAATTCTGAAAATTTCTACTAGATTCAAATTAAGTATAAATGGTTTTATTTTTTTCTCTCATGAAGTTTTTCCATTTCAGACACAAATCGGCAGCATGCAACTTTTATGTGCCACCCCCATTAAGGAGCTACTCCACTTTAACCCTAAATTACGGAAAGAATACACCATCTTTACGTTTTACATCCGTAAATAAACTAATCATTAAAGCTGGCAACACCTGTGTCATCATACGACAAAAACACGACTTGGAATCACTTTTTGATGTGAGCGCAATTAAGGAAATGTTCTATCATTACACGTGATGAGATGGAGGAGGTCTTCAGAAGAAAATGGCCCAATCAAGAGAAAGCACCAAACGTTCTTTTATATCCGTTTTCTCAATTCTCTCAATACTTTTTATCGTGTTTTTTTACACAAGCAATTAGGTTTTAAATAGCCTGCTTTGTTTGTGTGATAGTCCTTTGTAATTCTTTTCGGCTTAATGTATTTGATGTTTGTTTTAGAATGTTTGAGCTCAAAACTTTGAAACCATTTTTTCCTAAGAATATGGTTGCCAAAAAAATTCAAATTATATTTAAGAGAAACTATGACTTTACTTCGATACTTTTGAAAAATATTTCCATTAAGATAAATGGGAAGTTCCCTTTTTTAGGTAAAAAGTGAAATTCTTTCCTAAAATTTCACGTTAAATACTTTTCGAACACGAAAGGTATATTTTTTTACAGAAATGTGGGCATATTTTTTCTTCTTAAGGTAGCATATGTTCTTAATTTTAATCTTGATTAGTTTAAATGTGAAAATGTAACGATATGGAAAAAAATCTAAGAAAAGATTACAATTAAGATAAAACCATTTTATCAATTAATTAATATTAAAATCATCTGCTGTTCTCAGATTTTTCTGAAAAAAATACTATTTATTAAGTGAGGAAAGAAACATTTAAGACAAAACATTTCATAAGAAAAAATTTCCTTTCCTAGCTATATTTATCCTCTTCTGTGTTTCTATGAAAATTTAATTTTTATATTTAAAAAGACGAAAATTAATAGTGAATTTTTGTATTTTATTCCACATAAGTCAGTAATTATCTAAAAATATCTGAGTATAAAATAATATCCAATAGAATTTAATTGAACTTTTAAGTATTTAGCTGTTAAAAATTTTAAGTTTTCTGAGGATATAAAGGGTCAATATATTAAGTTTCTTCGACAGATTAATTCGTAATTTTGATTTTCCTTTAATATTTTAAATGTACGGTGACATTTTAAAGTAAATCTAAGGCCAAATCTTTAGAACTTGCACTTATAATCAATAAGCAGTGACTGATAGGCAAACCAAACATTAATGAATGAGTTTATAAATGAAAAATAAATATTAATAAATAAAGATTAAAAGGAATTCCTATATAATCTTAAAAAATTCCAAAACAATCTGTTGTTAAAAGATTCTGTTTAGTGTCATATTCATTACAACATTGCTTATTTCATAACACGCTTTCTTCTATATTCTGATAGAGATAAGCATTTTGATAATTTTAATATTTTCTTCTCTTTAGCTTATCGTTTATATATATAAACAGTTTTACAAGTTAAGCAGAATACCTGTAAATAGACACGCACCAGCATCTAATATATTTTCCCCATTTCATTCAAGTCAATATTTTTGCTTTCAGGAACCATTAATTTATTCCGGTAATTTCATATATTTTCATTCAAACATTAGGAAGACCTTTCTAAACTACAATGGATAAAAATTCAATGTTAAATCATGCATTTTTTACTTAATTATTCAAGTCTGATACACATTACTTGCCGCCCAACTTGTCTAGTGGTCAGCATGTATGACTGCGGATAGGGAGTTCCTGGGTTCGAAACCCGGTTGGGGCATGAATGTACTTTCTCTCTCCATCTATCCTGTCTTTGTGCTTTCCTTGTATGAATGTGGAGTGAATGGTTGCCTACCCTATAAACGGGTACCTATGGCATGTGTGTACTGAGGAAGTCGGACTCCACACCAAAATATGATTCAGTCGGAAAAATAGAGCAGCGCACCCCGTATTGTCAGCCTGGCTGGCACACGACAACAACAACATACATTACTTGAAATTGTGCAGCAATATTTTCTTACATATCTCGATATAAAGTCAGAAATACTCTACTTCAAGATGGTTATTTTTGTGTTTGGAGGTTTTTTCAAATAATCATATAACATTCATGATTACTTCCATTTATGAATAATAAGCACTTCTATTTAAAATTATATTTCTATTCATATTTATTTTATTATTTCTATTTATAAATGTAATAAGCGTATTAAAGACATTAAGCAATTATTTAGTTTGTTAAAACTTTAAAGATTGTGAGTTAAAAATCACAGGAATTTTCTTTTAATTCTGGGCTTTAATTTCTTAAATGTGTAATTAAAATGAATGTATTTTAAATATAAATATTTTTTATTTTTCAATGTGCAGTGCGCGAGAAATAAGAACATACTCGTTACAGTGAGAGATACTGGGTTTGATCCAAATTACTGTTGAATAAGAAATAACGCTGGTTAAGTTTTTTTGAAGTCAATATAAACATCTGTTGGAAACGTATTTAAGAATTTTTTAAGTTTCCTCTCTAGCAACAAGCTAATGCAACTCAGTATCTATGAATGAACAGCCAAAAAGGAAAACAATATATACCAGCATTAAGAGGCCTCACAACTACAGATGTTGTCGTTGTCGTGTGCCAGCTAGGTTGGCAACATGGTATGCGCTGCTCCACTTTTCCACACTGAACCGTATTTTGGTGTGAAGTCTGAATTCCTCAATACACATATGCCATAGGTACCTGTTTATAGGGTAGGCAACCATCCACAATCCATTCATACAAGGAAAGGACAAAGACAGGATAGATAGAGAGAGATAGCACATTCATGCCCGAACCGGAATTCGAAGCCAGGACCTCTCTATCCACAGTCAGGCCCGCTGACCACTAGACAAGTTGGGCGGCTACAACTACAAATACATTGTCCATTATTTGTATCTGTTCATTTTCCTTGCTCCCATATTGCCTTTCGCACATTGAAATATTAATTTTTTCAATTTTTCTTTCCCTATTTTGTTAACGATTTTTAATTATTTTATTCTAACACATCATCTAATATGTAAGACTATGTATAATTTATTGGCTTTTGACTTTTGTGTCCAAAAGATTAAGGTGTGTATTAAATGACTAAAATATTTCCAGAAGTTTACACACTTTATTATAAATCTGGACGTTTTAGTCATCAAATAGATATTTAAAAATAACATGAGCAAGTATGGTAACATTTTATGAAGTTAAACGCTTCAGATTGCTTGTTTAAAAAAAATTATAAAAATATTCTTCTCTCTCTCACATGATTGAATTTCTTGATTTTCTGGTTTAAAATCTCTGAATGAAATTCTTTTCATGGAATTTTCTAATTTTATTACTTACTTTATAATAATTACTTAAAAATAATCATAATATTTTGATATTAGAATATTATAACATTTTTAAAGTATTATAATAACAGCAGAATATAATTATAAAGTATAAATACTAAAATAAAACAATATTGTTCTTTTATAGATAAAGCTTGTAAAACAGATATATTTACTTATTATAAGACTGATACACCCCTAATGGATTATAACTATAGATTTATTTAGTTGATGCTCTGTGATTTCTTTTTAGGCCATCCAGATAATACATGACAATTTTATAAAAATATTTCATAACCACTTATAAATTATTATTAAGTGTTTACAAAATGGTTACGAATTTTTTTTTTATCCAACGGCGGGCACTTGAGGGTTGAACCTTATGCCACAACAAGGCCAGAAACTGCTACTCATTTGTTGTTACCCTGAGAGCACCTGTGAACCAAGTCACGGAGGCGTGTAGCGTTACCCGCGTCATACCACCACAAACCCGTTTATGGTTACGATTTATTAATGGTTACGTATATTATAGTTTTAAAATTATAAAAAAATCAACATATAATAAGAATGAAACTACAGCTTTTAGTGAATGAAATTCAAATTTTATTGCGTTCTCTGTTAACCTTTCATGGCGCTATAGTTCCAAATGGATCTTGATTTTACTGAAAATTGTCACTCCAAACTTTCTTAATTTTGGGTTTAAATTTTCATTCATTTTCATGGTGAGATCCTTGATCGTAATACCGTATTTACGCGAATCTAATGCGCATGGTTTCTGGCCAAATGTAGTATTTAAAATTGGGGTGCGCATTAGATTCGCATAAATACGGTAACTTATTATCATTTTAAAAAGTGAGAGGTTGAGTGAGCGAGACACCATCCTTCAATCTTTAGACAATTTATAGAGTAATCCCATTGTTGAGTACAATTGTTTGTAAAACAAGGATATTCATTGTTAGGTGAAATTTCATACTCCTGATATAATTATAAATGTGCCAAGGTGATTCAGAAACATTCGACTACAAGCCAAAGTACATTCAAAATGCTTACGTCCTTTTGAAGAGTATGTAAAAAACTGCTTAAAGGTTAAATAAACACTATGATAACATCCTCAAGCCGAAACAATAAATCTTATCATATTTTATATAAACAGCTTAGCTTGCATTAATTATACTAGAATTGTAATGGTTTATTTTAACATAACTTTTCAAAATCGAACGTTTTACATTTTGTATTAAGAAAATAAGTTTAACAAAAAAGCTCAGAGATATCGAATTCATATAATTTAGAGTTTTTCTTAACTTGCATATGGATAAAGTTGAGAAAATTTTAAGCATGTGTAGAAAAATAAGCAATCCAAAGTGTAAAACTTTGGATATGCTATATATAACTTATTAATAGATATTAATAGGAAAAAATTAATTTGAACTTGACACAAAAAATTTTCCCCATATCTTTTCATAGTAAGCATCGGTTTCCTCTTTTTAGCGTTTTTCAAATTAATTATATTTTGAATAATCAAGATTAAATCTAGATTAAACATCTTTAAGAGTTTTTGATTAGGCTTTACAAAATTACAATGTAAATAGATCATTAAATAATTAGAATATTCAAAAATATTTTCCTTAAAATAAATTGCTAATTAAATTAATTTTAAATTACATTAAATACATCTTAAAAGAGAATTGTCTGTCTCATATCATTAAAGAAAATATGCATCATAAAAACATCTTCATCACTGTCATTTTAGTGTTTCAGTCAAACTTATAGTGAATAACCAAAGCCTTAAAGCAATAAAACTTAGAAGAAATCATTAATTATTTATGCCACATATCGCTTAAAAGTCTACCGTGTATTTACTTTATCATCCTTTCACAATTTTTAAGGGATAAAAATAAAATTATCAGAACTCAACCACCCTTTGGGACCTTCAAAATCATAAATGCAAAAATAAAAGCCGCTAGCTTTAAAAGTCGATCAAAGAGAAATCATTTTTACACTGAATAATTTTCGGCAGAGCCAAACATATAAAAAAATTCCCAGAATGCAGCAGTCCAAACGCCCTTAAACTCATAATATCGTCAACTGAAAATAATAATAAATATAGCCCTATATTTTTTATCAACCTTGTACAGACACAGCCCCAAAGCCATAACTCTACTACCTACATCACTTTTCACTACCTACTTTAGAGCCTTTGCCATGAATTTCATTTTTTTCCCCACTCATTTTAAAAACCTTGCTACTAGACCTGAAAAATAAAACCTTTATTTATCTACGCATAAAAACTTTTTCATGCGTTTAGTCGAAACTCTTTATAAAATGGGAATTGACGAATAATATGAGCTTTTTTTTTTTTCTAACACTGGCGAAATTTATCGAAGGAATGAGGAAGGCAGTAGAAATTCCTATTTTTATCATTTTCTGAGGGTGTGGGGAGAGAAATCTGCAAGGCGGAAATTTCGAAAGATCCGCAATTTTTATTCCTTTCCTTCCAACCGTCATGTCCACGCGATTAAACACCATAGGACAAGGAATCGTAATGCACGCTTGTAAGCACTTGATGGAAGAATGGGACGTGAGGAAAGTGGAGTTCAAGAAAAGTGTTTCATTTTTGAAACTCACTTTTCTTTTGTTCAAATGACTAGAAAATCGTTAAAAACTAAGTAAGTTAATTTTAATAGTTAAATTCAGCAATCCTTTTTCAGGTGAATTTAAAATATCAATTCTTGTGACTCTTATGAGTAATCTTACCGCTACACGAAACAAATTGTAATTATAATAAAAATTTATCATAAAGTAGCTCCAGAAAACTAGTTTCACAAGTTATTTATTTACATTGTAAGAATATCAAAATTATATTCCTTGGTTTCCTTAAAAAATAGATACAGGAATACAAAAATAGGATGTTTCAAATTTTTTATTTAAAAAATTTTAAATAATTATGAAATGATTTAATAAACTAAAAAAAACTTAAGAAAGATTTATTTTGAGGACATCCAAAATAAATGTCCATTGATTGAAGATTTTTCTTAAAATACTGAAAATTAGTTGTTGTTGTTACTTATGACATTTGGACAAGCCAAGCTCGCTATGCCTTTGGCAGTGCGAATTAAGTCAATAGTTTTTCGTTTGGATCAGAGCACCACGAAGGTGAAAATACGACTTTGCTCTTTTTAAGGTGCTTCGTAATTTTGAACCACGGTCAGGTGACGAGGTCCCACCTGAGCTGGCACCCTCCTCTCCACATCCACGCCGCACCAGCGGAAGGACTTTGGACGTCACATATTAACGTGGACACATATTAACGTCCACAACCCACATGAAAATTAGTAAAGCATAATTTTAATTAAATTTATAGTAATTTATTTCAGAAGTCATTAACTAATGTTATGCTTTAGAATTACCTTTTAAATGCTATGGATTTCATTTCAACAACGTGTGTATTAGAATTTAATAAAACAATAATTGAACTATGCAAAAATACGTTTAAATGCAAAAAATAACGCTTACATTTTATTAAATTATGTAACGTCAAAGAATCATGTAACAGTCGGTTTTTGATTAAAATAGATATTATATCATATATATTAAAATAGATACATATCATTTGTACATTATAAAAATGTTTTGAAATTTGTTTTTTTAATTAAAATAATTCTATAAAGTTGATAATCTCTTATTAAGTTTATATGTAGTGGAAAAAAAGTAAAATTGTTTTAATATAAGAAAAAATTATTATTGTAATTTTCAATAATATAAATTTTTCGATATTTCTCAATTTGTCGAGCTGTTATAATTGTATCAATAGATATTTTTTATATTAATTTAATACATTTTTCTATATTCACAAAAATTACCGTAAAAGTTATTTCTTGTTAAGAACAGTAAGTTTCAGTTTATTTATATTAATAAATTTTCATAAAAAGATATTAACTAATGTTTCTCTTGTGTATGGGATTCGAAATTTCCCTATGATTCGAATTTTAGGATACGAATTTGATAAATTTCACTGTAATATACTTCCTTAAATTGAAATCTTCTTGTTCCTAATATTATCCTACAAACAAAACTAATGAGCTATCATTTTGTAAATTAACTGTAAATAAATTTTTCTTAAATTTTCTTAGAATATCAAAAAAAAACTATGTATTGTTACAGAAAAAATATGCAATGTTTCAGGTAAAAATAACAATATTTTCTATTGAATAGAGTATTTACTGATAGCAAATCCATCTGCACGTGCTGAAATTCGTGAGACATGAGATAATATGTTATCACTCACGCGTAAACTGACACGTTTCTAAGTATTTAGGAATGGTTCAGTCATGATAAGCATTCCCCCATCTGTCCTTTCCCGTTGTAAAGGTCATTTAACTCACGTGACTACGAGATCAAAGGGAGGAATGTTACATAAAAGGTTGTTATTGAAGGAATTTTGCAACATAAATTTGAGATAAGATTTGAAGTGGTAGATTTTTGTTAAAGAATGATTTCGGAGCTCAAACTTTAATTATAAATTTATTAAAAACGTTAAGCAAAATGCGAGCTTTTCTTAACGTAATACAATAAGTCCTTCTAGCAAATATAACGCTTATAATTGTCAGTATTATTTTTAAATATATTTTTAAAAAAATCCTTATCCTATTTGTCCATCGAATATTTTTTTCCATGGTTGAATTAAGAAACTCTGTATGCAATAAAATGAAACATAGCATCCACATCTGGCTAACCCAGATTCAGTACAATGTTTACAATTAGTTCGATTCCCAGTTGAAACAGGGACTCTGCTTGCTTCAAGAATGGAAGCATGTGGTCCTTTAAAATTACTATTAATACTTAGTTATTTGAGGAAGAAGAAAGCACATACAGAGCATCTCATTCCCTCTTTTTCTACAATGTAATTTAAAAAAATAATTATCAATTTTTACTGTTTTTATCGAATTTTAAAAAAAATATTTTTTCCCATTGCAGAAAACGTGATTTCCTTTTTCTAAAAAGCTGCCGATCGGAAATGCATTGAAATGTTGATGAAAGATGCTCCGACATCAGTATTTAAAAGCTTCGTAACTAGATATTACAGAATTTCCCATTTAATTTGTTTTTAGGAAGTCTATTTGTGATGTAAAAAATGTCAAAAAGAATATTGAAATAGTTAAACAAATAAAATATATTATTATAAATATCATTATTTGTAAATACGTCCCCGGAGGCTATACTTTCTACATTAACCACAGTCCATGATAATTGACCAATTTAATCCATTACTAAATAAACGAGTCCTTAATCAAATATATCGCTCTCAAATTTTTTATCAATCATTTTCAATAACAATGATTGAAATCTAACATCATATTATAGCTGAAAAATGAACTTCTGAAAAATGAAAAAAATTTTATACACAATCAGTTTTTCAGTATCATTAAATACTCATTATTTATTAAGTAGGATTGTACACAAAGACGATAATATCAAGAAAATATTATTTGATTTCTGAATAATTTTATGACTTGTTAAATTTTTTATATGAAAAAAAAATTATTCTATAACTCAAGAGTTATCTTAAGCATTTTCTATTACCTTAATGAATGTATAAATGACCTCGCACCGAAATTTAATTGCCGAATTACGTCATAGAAAAGAGATTAATAAAATTTTTATTCAACTTCTTACAAACATAAAACTATTTTTATTTTAATAAAATAATCTTAGCATCTGTGTATTTAAGAAGCGTTAATATTTGTATATGATACGTTAATATGATATTTGTATTAAATACAAATTATTTTTATCAAAAAATTTTGTTGTATAACAACAAAACTCTTATGACGATATTCGTAACATAAAAACCAATTATACGAAGACATACTGACATATACTTAAATGGAAGAACATAAAATATATTGATCTCATTAAAAAATATAATTTATATATTAAAAAATGATTTATTTAAATAAATCAAAAAGGAATAGAATCCACAGAAGAGGAATTTTAGATAAAGAATACTTTTGAAGAAATTCTGTTATTAATTTAAATTTCATCAAAACCATTGTTATTGATTTTTTTAAGCTGTTTTCCGTGGAATATGAAAAAATATCTAAGCATTTAAATGAATTCATTTATTCCAATTAAACAGTTATATGCAGTATGTAGTGTTAATTTATACAAGAACTTTTTTTAAAAAATTTAATTTAGTAGCATTAACTTTTTCTATATAAATAGCTTGTGAAAAAAAATCAAATTGCTGGTATTGACAATGAATAAACGAATGAAATTTGTATTAACTAATTATTAAAAATTAAACAAATAAAGAAAACTGAGTACAACATTCCTGTACAGTGCATTTTAATATATCAAAATAAGAGCTTATAAATTTATACTTTGTTTTCTGCTCTTGAAGAATATTGTAATAAAATAAAATTATCCCTTCTCTTAACAAATTAGTGAAATGTTTTGGTGTAAGAGAATAAATAATCATTCACACACGTGTTTACAATAATTATGAGGAAATCAAAAATGATTGACAATTCTATAGAATTTGAATTATTTTGTGATAAATGAATAAAAACGTTTCTACGTAATTTTGGGTGTAATTTAAAGTACCAAAGTAAGAACTTATCAGTTTATATTTCAATATTTCTGATCGCGAAAAATAAAGTAATAGCTCATATGATTCTTACTTTTCTTCTGGTGAATAAAAAAACATTATCGCAATTTTTGAATCATCTGTGTTTTTATATCTTTTATTATTTCCCGCATTCAGGTACGATTGTAAATTAATAGACGTAAAGAAGAAAATATAATGTGCCATTGTGTAATTTAAATTTCCCATCTAGAAGAATGT
Organism: Latrodectus hesperus; assembly: GCA_037975125.1. Classification (NCBI taxonomy): domain Eukaryota; kingdom Metazoa; phylum Arthropoda; class Arachnida; order Araneae; family Theridiidae; genus Latrodectus; species Latrodectus hesperus. The sequence goes on from CM075851.1 coordinate 16,809,866, forward strand.
GCGTTAGACATTAACATGATCTTCAATCATTTAATTCTGATTAATAAATAACTTTGGTATTAACTCAATGAGAATGCTGAAAAGGAATTCTATATTTTCTACAATGAGTAAAGTTTATCCGCATTCCCATAAGCATATTTTAATATAGTAAAGGATTTATGTTTCAATTTTGGATTTAGATATATATATACAATGTAAGTATTAAAACTATCTCATATTCTAAGAAAACTATCAATTAAAGAATGGTGTGATAGTAAAAAATATAATAATTTCTTTTTTTAGTCCTCAACAATTGTAAATTTTATTTTTATGATATCAAAAGAAAAAATCTTTTCATGGATATTAATGTATGCATGCAATACAGTTGTAAGAACAAATCATATGTTTCTATGTATAATTTAATTTTCACCATGTCTAAAATTTAAATTACTGATTATTTTTATGTAATATGCAATAATAATGACAATAAATAATTAAATAAGATACCAATGTAATGTACTGGAAAATTCTAATTGGGATATACATAATGTAATTTAATCGAATTATTTTATTTAGAATTTAACCGAGTCGGCCAGATTCGAAGATATATAATAATTAACAACAATTCTTGTGTGTGCTTCCTCCAAATGAACGAAGCGGACTCTAACTGAAATACAACAACGGTCATTTCTGGAGCTTAATGGATAAAATATACAAATTGAAGTGAGAATTGAACACATGAGCTTTTGAATGGAATGCCAAAGTACAGATAGCAATCAAATCTGCAAAGAATTATTTTTTTCTTCTTCTTCTTCTTTACTAAAAAATGGGAATTTACAAAGCTAGTTATTTGCTGGAAAACTAAAAGTTTGAAACAATTGCAATCGAGTCAGTTATGCTTACTTTTTATAATGCTATTTTAAACGTCTGAAAATGAAATTAATGTATTCTAACATTTAAATGATGCTTATAATTAATAAAAATAAATAGCAGTTCATATGAATGGATCGTGGTATGGTGCAGCAAAGAACAAAAACAGTAACATTTAAATTTCTTGAATTATATATATATATATATATATATATATATATATATATATATATATATATATATATATCATTTTCATATATATATTATTTTCAAAAATAAAGAGAGCTATTAAAAAGATCTGTTAAGTTCAAGAAAAGATGAATAACTTAAATGCAAAAGAGTACAATAATAAAAGAACGATTAAAAAATTCAAGAAACAAAAAAAGGAAAAAAGCCCTGAATCTACTATCAACTTTCAGATTAAAGTCATTAAATACTATAACTTTTCTTAATATAATCATTGGAAAATTATTAATTATTAAAAGATCAAAATAAAACTATTTTAATACGAATCAGACAATTTACTCTTGCTTTTGTAACTATATACATCTGTTTAACTAAATAACTGAAAATAATCTTTTAAAATTGAGTTGTGTCAAATATGTGAAATTAGCAGTTTGTTGTCACAAACATAATAATGCTTTTATCTCTCCTCCAACAGCAACAAATAATAAGCAAATGAAAAATGAGAAGATAACCTTTATCATGTTATCACGTCAGGAGAAGAAAATATTTGATCTGTGCGAATATTTTTCCTTCAACATCCTGTTATTTTAGATATAGTGTGTATCTACTTCATTATTTAAAATTGTGTGTATTAACAATGAGAACTTAACCCTGAAAGAATATATGAGGAATATTTTAAAACATTATTGTATTAAAAGGAACATTTTCATTGACTATGAATGTTTGCATAAAAAAACAATGTAATTTTATGCTTTCAAAAATATAGTTTCTTTCGTGTACTTTCTAACTATGATCATGTAAAAATGTTATTTTTATCAGAATTATTATATTTATTTCATATTAATTTATATCAGAATTAATATAGTTACTTTAGAATAGTTTATATCAGAAATATTTTCCAATTAAAATATTTCTATTAAAAATCTTTTCTGTCTTACGGTATTTTTTATAATATATTTAACTTAGTTCTTTATACTTTAATAAATATTTTTGTTTTTTAAAAAAAGTAGTTTATCTTAAATTACCAAGAAAAAAAATTATTAATAAAAATCTTTGTAAGACATAACTAAAATAACATAATTTAATTAAAATTGCAGATAAGATAAATAATAAATTTCAAAAGGATATTTATAGCAAACCCGGACATATATAATTGCATTCATTTCGACAAGCCATAATATAGAATAAATTTGAAGAAAAAAATTATTTATTTTTGATGTATTAAGAATTATTTTTTACACAATATGTATCGATTATTTAAATATATTATTACAATTTAGTCATTAAACTTTTATTATCTTTACCCTTTTTTAATATTCAGGATTTCAATTTTCCCCATGTCCATTTAAAACATGTATAGATAAATTCAATCATATTTTAAAATAAGTAAAACTGCATTTACAAGTCAAGGCAGAAATTGACAACAGTTTTAAGGAATTTGTTTTTGTGATTTAAATGGGTCGTTGTATTTCTGAATCATTAATTAAAGGTACTTTCTTTAAGATCAGTAATAATTTATGTTAAATACAAAGATTAACGACGATTTAGACAAACAACATTTCTCACTGTTAAGTTTCTGCTATTGAACACTTTATTTGTGTATAATGAAAAACATTTGTGTGAACATTATATAGAAAGAGCTAAATATGTTTCAATACTTTTACTTTTTTTAGTAAACAAATCGATAAACAGACAAAATAAAGATTATCGATTTAGATATCAAATTTTTAATCACTAATCAATAATAAGGAAATTAAAAAGGAAATGAATTAATATGAGTGTTTCCTCAATCTCATAGGAAAACTTTATCTTTTGTCATACCAGCCTCTTTAATATAACTTTGAAGCATATAACACAAATTCATTTAGAGTAAAATTTAATTTTAGTTTTTTTTTTAATTTTATAATATAATAAAAATTAAATAATTATTTTATTTTAAAAAATTATATAATTTAATTACTTTATTGTTCCAAAGCTTGTTTTCTCCCAGGGCAGAACATTTTAATATCAGTGGAAAGTTTAAAAACGTTTTGGGAATAATGCAGAATTAGATATTGTTTTTTATTCTTACTATCCGGCTGCTGCTATCATACTCTACTTATTTCAGCACTTTAAGGGGCTGAAGTGAGGACAACTAAATACTGTGGGGCACCCAGTGGGTATGCTATGTCACGCTGAAAATGAATGAGTCTTCTTAAGTTAGAAATATGTCCCAAGCAGAAGACCACAGACTTGGCCTGCCATACCGAGAGATATCATATGACATTATTATATTACTAATCATAAATTTTTTCTCTAAACTTATTTATTTTCCGCGCTATAGGTATTATAAAGTAAAACATAAACAAAGGAATCAGTAAATTCTTTTGTTGTACACTTAACAACCCCGTAGCATTCGCTATGAATCCTTTTCAGTAAGGAACACAACAGACAATGTCTACTAACCACAGTAATGGTCACACATGTGTTACAGAGGAATAACTTAACATTATTTCATCTTTTCATTAAATAAGTTCTACTCGGAAGGTATCTGTCTTGCATTCAATACCTTAACATTGTACTGCACACTGCTTCTAAATTTGGAATTATTATATTAAAAAATAATAATGAATAAATAAAATAAATAATCTAATATATATATATATATATATATATATATATATATATATATATATATATATATATATATATACATATATATATATATATATATATATATATATATATATATATATATATATATATATATATATATATATATATATATATAACTGATTAAATATGATATGATGCACCTTGTAATTCATAAAAATAATTGTCAGTAATACTACTTCCTCATGAGATACATAATATTTTAATATTTTTAACATGCTTTGATACATTGAATAATAATAATGGATGTTATGTGACAGCATAAGTGACAGTTTTTATTGAAAACGAAACTTTATGTATTAAATTGACCATCTTAATATCAACTACAAAACAGAAGTATCCATTTAATAAGTTGTATAAAAATAATATATTTATAAAAATATTTTAATATTAATTTATACGGGATGTGTTATCAAATAAAACAATTTTATCAGATAATTATTTTTAAAAAAAAATGGAAGCGTTCTTTTCGACAATTTTATTATTTTATATTAATTCTCAGAAAAATTAGAAATCATTCGTAATTTTGCAAATGTTAATAAAGATAGTTAAAAAATTAGTCGTAAGATGGCGGCACTATTCTATATGACAAATTCTAAGAAATTCATTTTTAATTGAATATCAGTATTTGATTCTCTTAGTAGATGGCAGCAGCAATCATTCCCATTTTTAAAGTAATTGGAGTTTCAATTGATACATTAATAAGTGATGGCAGCACTAAGCGACTAAATCTTTAAATTTTAAAGAAGAACGTAAAAAATATTAAAATCCTTTTTTCCTATATTTTTTGGTATTAAAACATTTACGTATATTAAAAAATTTTAACATTAAATAAATAAGATGTTTTGTTGATAATTCAAAATAATTAAATTTTAATATAAATTAAAATATTTAAATTTTAATTTTAGGTTGTATTTAATAATAAACTCTAACTCACAGACTAAATTAATCATATATATGATAAATTTTCACCTTTGTAAATAACGAATGATAAATTTTATTAATAAATCTGGGAAAAATAAATTAGCTTACTTTTTCTTGATATGTGTGTCATAGCTATATATAAAACATAAACTGTAATATCATTACAGAAAGAAATTCTGTCGCATACTTTTAGTTTATAAATATTATTTACTTTTCTTCTTATTAAATGCGTTCAATTACTTTTGTTAAAATACCTTCTCTCCTACTATTGTTTTCGCATAATTAAAATTCCTCACTTCTCCGAAGAAGAACAAAAAGGAGTCGCCTTCTCAGATGTGGTGCAATTAATATACATGCCTCGATAAATCAATAACTCAATTTATCTAATGCAAAAATGTCAAAGAAGAATGGTATCTGAAATTTGAAATCAAAATGTAAAGTAGAAACCAAAACTGGCTGAGGTTTAGCTAGTTTTACATTGTTAGTATTGCTTAGCCGCTAAACAATACCTTATTAAAACTTGAATTTATACTCGTCGTGGCACAATTGTAGAGACTCGTCGAACAGGTCCAGATTTTGATGCCATCAAGAAAACCAAGATGGATGTCGTATTACGGATTCTTGTATGTTCATTTTTGAATTTTTTCCTTGTAATTCATGAATATGAAGTATCAAGGAAAAGTAATTTGCTAAAAAAATACAGAGACTCACAAATACCTTGCGAATTTTTTTTAATTCATAGTCTATTAAAGCGGTAAAAAAATTAGTGGTGGTGGGAAAAAAATTAAATTTTTATCTTATTAAAATGTAAATCAAACTAAACTAAATTAAAATTCAAAAACATTATTTGTGTTTATTCTATACCTTATATTATATACTTTATTATTTATCATTATCGTTATTTATCTTTATGAGTTGCGAGAATATAGAACTTTTCTTTTTCCAGATATGTTAATAGGAATATTTTGCATCCGAAATGATATGAAATAAATAATAGTGCTTTAAATGATTATTTGCATTCATGCAAGCTACTGAAAATTATACTCATAGTGCTTTGAAATACTAATGAAGAAATATTCATTAGTGCACAGCATAAAATTCTCTTTAATATTAAAAAAATGATTTTATAAAAAGGATTTTTTTTAATGCAAGCTTTTTTGCACTAGCTATTACTAGATGGCAGCACATACTAAGCAAGTTTAAATAAAATTTTGATGATGGTTGAGCTGCGTGACAGCAACAGTTGCATACTTGTCAACGCATACAAAAAGGTATAAGAAAAGCGAGAGCTTGTAAGTTAAACTTGCGCTGTTGCGTCGATCTGATTATATTTGTTGTGAATCGTCAATAAATAATTTATTTTGATAAACTGATTAATAAAAACAAAACAATATTACTGACTTAAAATACAATGAGTACCTCCTTCCATGAACTTATTTAATTCATAACTTCAGGCATTCAATGTCACTTCTGTTAATGAAAGTATTTGTTCTTTACTCTTTGCATATTCCTCTTTAAAACATTTATCTTATTTTTTTAATGTAAATAATAGCATTCACAACAATAATTACTAATATGTTTTGTGTCAAATATTGATCCATTTAATCATTTTATTTCGCTTCTGTATATTTGCTTGGGGAGAAAAGTACACGTTTTTATAGGTGTCAAAAAATATTCTGGTTAGCATTTTGTTTTCTTTCTTTCTTCCCTTCGGGGGTTTTTAAATTTTAATAAAGCCACCTGTTAATGTTTCCGACGAAGGGGATGAAACTTCTATAAACAGAATCACGATACGCTTATAAATATTTTAAGGAAGTGATTCGTTTTGGATTCGAAAGTGGGCTAGTGTTTTTGCTTCTTAGTCATATTTCTAAAACGAAATACGCTGCATTATTACTATCGACTCTATATACTGAAATTTACACATTTATATCCGATGTAATTCTTTCTCTTCCTATGATACAGATAAATATGAAGCTCTTTGGGACAATTTAGTTAGAGAAGCCACTGATTCTAAACCTCAGACAATAAAAAATTTATTAACTGAGTTACAAGTGAGTGATGGCAAACTAACTCATTTATCACGCAAAATGAAAGAACTGTCGAGTGTTCTGCTTCGGATGAGTTTTTAAAAAACGTGTGGTTTAAATGCTTACATCTCAAATTGAAACTATAGTTTGAATTTGAGACTGTAAACATTTCAATTTCTATTTCCGTCATTACCCGTTTCGTCAGAAGAATCGTAAAAATTGTTTGAAATAACTGGCAAAGTTGCGGTTGTAACATTATAGGTCAAAGCAGCTAATGTCAAACCCTTTATCTCAACCATCCATTGATGCAAACATCACCTTAATAATGAATGCATGTGATTTTGAATTGCAAGCCTCATTTAATGAATTCACCCAAACTCGCTAAAAAACTTCAGAATTTTTCACCAAAAGTTAACTCCTATTCAAACCATTTATAGTGATGTCTAAAAGGAACTGCTCGCAGCTTATGCTGCAGTTAGGTGTTTCCGAAATATAGTTAGGATACAAAGGCTCATGCACTATGTTGACCTTAAGCATTTGCCCTAAGTTTCTAAGCAAAAGTTAGTTAAAGTTAGTCCACGTCAGTAGCGTCATCTGGACTTAGTCTCACAATTGAAATATTAGATATCTGACTGGTATTGATATTATTCCCGCCGAGGCTTTTTCTCCAGCAGTTACTGCCATGTCATTGCTTAGAGAATTTAAAAAAGCAATTCTGATTGATAATGAATTGACCACAATGATCTCTGCTCTATATCTATTTCTTAAGCAACAAAAAATTACGGTTAAAATCAGAACATTTTTGTGATTTTTCCACGTATATGATTTATCTATATAAGCCAAATCCTTTTCGTCTGCAAATGTTTCTTCCCTACATAATCTTTTGATCTAGAAGTAAGAGCAACCACAATGCTTATACTAGAAAGATTTGAATGGAAGTTCATGCGTGAAGACTGTTAGAGATGAAAACATACCTGTGTCTATTGTCATCAAAGAATGAAAACTCATGCATTATTTTATCTTGTCTCGTAGAAAAGCTGCTGCTGCTTTCAACATGTCCGCACGGTTATCGTAGAACCACTTCATTTTTACAAGAATATTCTTCTGCATTACAACCACTAATAATTTTATCCTAGAGTCTATGACGTATCCAATTAAAAAAATGATCACTGAAATATTTGTAACTACATTAACACGAGAGCGGGTAACACTATCTCGTGTTTCTGGACTTATAACAACGCAGCAGTGATGCCAGGTTTAGTTAAATCTCTTCCAATAACTAGCAACAAACCTCTGGATTAAAAATAAACATTCAGCACTTAACAATTTACTTCTAATGGCATAATAGGAGGGACCTATCCTAGAAGCCTTGTTAATGATTACCACTTCAAACTGGACCCTTGTGTTTCCTTTTGATCCCTTTGGCTTAAATTCAGTTATCAAGAATATAAATGCTACTGTTTAAAACAACTCTCCGTTTACTCAGAAAATTACTTCATGATTCAAAAAATGAAAAATGAATCCAAATTTTTGAAATAACTAAAAGAATTTATGGGGAGTCAAATGCCTATTTTCACGTCTTTAAATTTATTTCAATGCCATCCAAAGTACGTAAGAAATAATTTTTTTGATATGATTTAGTAAAAAAGACCACTGAAAGTAACATGCGAAGGACCTTTGCTATATTGACATATTCTGAAAAGTTAATCAAAGTTTGCTAAACAATAAGAAAAATGTTGCGGTAGATAGAGTCAAACCAGCATTTCTTAGTAAACCAACTTTCAAAATAGCAGAATCAATCAGCAGCATCATTCATTTTAAATCAGCATTGTTAATGTTCAAGACATTGCTGACTAACCACGTTGCGCTATAGACTCTAAACAATAAGTTCTAACCCACCTTGCGCTATAGACTCTAAACAATAAGTTCTCCTTACTCCTGATCGAACAAAACTTTTCGATTTTCATGTGCACATACGCAGAGGAATTCGTGCTTGACTGAATGTTTGCTACTTTCTTTCTGAATTATAGGACTGAAACAACAGTTATGAGTTACCCCAGTTCAAGCATTGGGGTAACCCGTAATTGATATTAAAAACTTATTTTCTAATTGATTATGTAACTTCGTTCATGCTCTCTAACATGATTGCGATATCTTCGAAATTGTCATCACATAGTATCACATAGTAAACGATAAAAGGAAAATGAGAGGTTTTCTACAAAACGTAAGCTATTTTGACGCTCTGATATATATATATATATATATATATATATATATATATATATATATATATATATATATATATATATATATATATATATATATATATATATATTTATATATATATATATATATATATATATATATATATATATATATATATATATATATATATATATATATATATATATATATATATATATATATATATATATATATATACAAGCTGACCCAGCCACGCGTGTTGCAGTGGCTGAGTTTTTAAAATACATTGAATCAATTTTTTACTAATTTTTTGGGTTCAATCAAATTAATATTTTCTAAAAAAATTTAGAATAGGTTCATTCATAGGAGATTAAAAATAAAACGTTTCACCAAAATTTAATAGTAATAGGTAAAGTATCGAAATTTTGAAATTAAGCACAAATCAACATATACTTTCTGAATTTACATTTTATTCATCTTATATTAAATTATAGTTTGTAATCAGTGACTTACTTATAAAATATACTATATAAATTAAAGACATCTAAAAATAAATTGTTATAAATGAGGTAGATAACATTGACATCGAACTATTATTATTTTAATTTTAAATTATATTAAAACTAAAAATTTTTTCCGCGGCATTATACTGAAATAAAAAAAATTAAAAGAATTTATCATTTGAATAAATAAATTAGATCAAAATGTTCTACTGAATAAATTAATAATTATCAAATTATAAAATAAAAATAAAAAATAATAAAAGCCTATCAAGAAATACTTTCATATTTTCGAGGTGGTATGAAAATTAGTAGAGAAAAACAGTAATAAATAAAATTTTATTTTACTATTTATAATATTAAAAATATTCAAACTGAATACTGCACAATAATAACACAATACATCTGCCGAATACCTGTGCAACTTAGATGCTAAACCGCCATCTATTAGGAACTTACAGAACTAACCAAAAAAAATAAAAAAAAATTAGGGTTGTACTACCCCTAACATTTAGGGGGATGAAAAATAGATGTTGGCCGATTCTCATAGATACCGGATAAGCACAAAAAATTTCATCAAAATCGGTCAAGCCGTTTCGGAGGAGTATGGGAACGAAAACTGTGACACGAGAATTTTATATATTAGATATATATATATATTTATATATATATATATATATATATATATATATATATATATATATATATATATATATATATATATATATATATATATATATATATATATATATATTTATATATATATATATATATATTTATATATATATGTATACATATATATTTATATATATATATATATATTTATATATATATATATATATATATATATATATATATATATATATATATATATATATATATATATATATATATATATATATATACAAAAAAATTAAATATAATAACTACATGTTTAATTGTTAAGTATATAAATAAAAAAATTATTTAATTAAATAAGATATATATTAAATGAAAGGAATTCTGACAAATTCTTGTATTTGATTAAATCAACCCGATCTGAGATACATTATTACAAGTGAAAAACAAAAAATGGCCAGCAGCTCAGTAAAAATATTGAATTGAAGCAAGGGTCAGTATCCTCTTACATTCAGGCATAGTCAAATGTTTTCAGATTCATTCATTTCACAATGTAAGACAAAAACATGGATAGCATTTGTCACTGTTTTTCCACGAAGTCATAATGAAATCTGGCATAGTTATTCGACATCTAATATAGGACATATTGAAGCACTTGAATGCTGGCGCATCAAGTCTTCCGAAAGAATTTTTCATTGATAATAAACCGTAATGTCTCAAGAGGCAAAACTTAGAAAACTCGAAAGCATTAACCCCAAGAAAGTGCAAGTGGAAATCAATAATGTAACACTTATTTTCGTTGTTATACAGTGACTAGGATAAAACTAGCGACCTTCCATTCTCTGGTGGAAGATCATTATTCTACTAGAAAGACATCACGGATGTAGTTAGATTGATTTCAGTGGTTTGCAATTCACGTTAAACTGTATCGTCTTCATGAATTAATCCTCTCAGGAAAATGTTGATAGTAGAGTGACACAAACAAGCTAGATTCTTAACATTTTGTAAATATTCAAGTGTAATTTTGAAAAGTGATAGCAATTAGAAAATGTTAAATTGAATTATAATCTATCAGTTTTGGGAAAGCCAGGTCTGCATTAATCAATTGTTTTTATGAAAATAATAGTAAAATTTTTCTGTTAAACTGAAAATCGTGAAATGAGGAAAATATCGTAAACGGAAGCGGTTATTTATAAAAACATTTCACTCACTATAACTTCAAACAAATATTGATTAATTTAACTAAGTATTAAAAGCAAGCAAAATAAAATAACTATTTTATTCTTAGACTTTTATTATGAAAGTGAAAAAAGATGACAGTTAAAAAGTATCCCTTAAATTGAATGATCCCTTGTGTATTTTAATAAATTATATTTTTTTCGTTACTTTTTTGTGCCGTAAAATTACTACCTGATTTAAGAAAAAGGTACAAAAAGTGTGAAATTATGGGCTTCCATATCAATAGAATTTTATTGTACCCAAATCTATTCATTTAAACAACTTAAAAATTAGTCAACAAGAAAGAAGCAAAAAGTAAATGCGGGACAAGCATCTAAAGGCATATTTTAAGTATAGTAATGATGAAATGCAGCACAGAATTGATCATTATTTATAACAACAACGAGAAAAGGAGGTTCTAGTTTTTACCTATCGGATACTAGGCTCCATCCTCTCTTCAAACTAGAGAAACCGACACTTCGCAAGAAGTGCTAGGCGCACCGCCAAGAACCAAAACTCAGTTAATTAATTGAGAACTAAAAATGAAAATGATGGGGCTTTCAAGCCTATAGTGAACTACGCAGTAGGTCGCTGAATCACATTTAAAAAAAAGGATTTAGTTTCAACAGTTATAATTGAGTATATAAGGTGAGTTCAAAAAATTGTGTAAATAAAAAATGAAAACTTATAAAGTTAAACAGAAGGGATTAAGTATTTTAATATGTGGTTGAGATTACTATTAATCACAGCATCGATTTTAAGTTAAATTTTGGTTTTTACAAATTTTCATTAAAGTTAAATTCTTAAAAAAACATTTGATCAAAGATTATAGTAAAAAAGATATTGTAATTCCATGAAAAATAAATTAGGCAGAAGTAAGCATTAAATAGTAGTGATAGAGTCAACAATGATATAGTTATTTATATCAGATAGTTAATCCTTCAAAGACGTTCAAAAAATAGGTGATTGACATTACAAGTTTTGTAAATTTGAGAAATAGAGTTTAGAAAAGTTATAATGATTCTTTCTTAAAGGAATAAAACATGAAAAAGAATATTCTGGACTAAATATAGTAACATGTGCGGCAAACAGTATGAAAATTTAAAGCTAAAATTTACAAAATTTTACAAAACGAGAGAAGGATGTTGCATTTGCCCTTGCTTTAATCAAAATCCGAGCCATTTTGTGTCTGTGATGTGGTTTGCATGCTGATAACAAGTCTAATCAACTTGTTATCAGCATGGACATAACCTTCATCACTCTGATGGTTCTAAATTTGCCACCAGGGATAAACTTGATAAATGCGACGTCCGATTTTCAGGTGGAGGCCTTACGATTAGGTGGAGGTCCTGCGTATAGCTGCAGTGTTCCACATAATGCAAAGCACTGCCTTTGCTGTAATTCGCGCAGCTGCAATGTGGAGTAGAGGTTTTACAAAATCGATGAAAGTACACTGGGAAAGGTTCATGATTTGTTAAAAGAAAGAAGATGAGTGGATTGGAGATGAGCCTGTCCATTGTAACATTGGTCATAATGTTATATGTGAAGCGCCCAGTTGAAGAGTCATTCTAGCTGTTTTGCCATTGCTGTTTGAGTCTCTGCCTAAGGAACTGCAGAAAGTGGGAACGTGGAAGAGGTAGTCGAAGAGGTTCGGTCAGTTTGAGGTTGCTAATTGTGGGTCTTTGTTTTTCTTTCTGTAGAAAATTACTTGCCCTTCTTTAAAGAATGTACGGAAATGAGCATGTTCTAAGTATGTGTTGTGAAAATCAAGTCAGAATGAGTGGCTGTAGCGAAAAACCAACTTAACAATTACATTATCTAGGCCATCATCACCAGGTGCCTTTGAGTTAACCAGCTTCTGAACAGCATGATGGAGTTATTGAAATGTAACTAGCAGAATTGTCGCTGCTCTTTGATGAGTTGAGGTCTGAGTTAAGGATTCGAATTGTGTTGGAATAAAAATTTTGTTCGCTGCAATTTTCTGTAGTTTACCAAATTCGGTATTATTCGTACTGATTTGCGATCTATTTATCATTAGTTGTTGCATTGCCTTAAGGGCCCCCAACTAGGATATCTGCTGCCTGGTGTATCTAGTATCTAGATTTGAGAGATAGTATAGTCTAAATGTGTTGAATAATTTGGAGGTATCGTTGTAGGACCTGTTGTTAGCTTTGAGTTTATATCTAGAAATTGTCGAGGAAGAATGGTTCTCGAGTCTTCATCGACATAGCTGCTGTTGGAGGTATTTAGATTGAAAGTTATGTTACAATTATTAAAATCTTGGAATAGCTAGTTTGGTGAAGAGTAAAATTGTCTGGCAGGGGATGTTAGATTATTAGTTTCTTTCATAATGACAGAAAAGGAAGAAGCAGCACGTTGCTACAGAAAATGAGTGATTTGATTCTTTCTAGTAAAAGTTGTAAATTGTTGAATATGCAATTGTCAATCAAAAGTGACCCAAACGCCGAACCAACCCGTCCCCGCACATCATCCCACACACTCGACATACAGAATAAAGAAGCAGATCCCAGTGACAAAAAGAAAGAAACACAAAAAACAGGATAAAGAAAAAATTTATTAAAATTGAATAGGATAAAATTAAGTTATTTAATGTGTCAACGGACCGTGGGAAGTGGGTCTGCCACTGTGACAAATCTCTTCGGCATATCCTAATCTCTGACAAATCCATTGGTGGCTGATTAGGAGAAATTTAAACATAGGTTAGTAATTAAGCTTAGCACTAGGTTGACAATATAATAAGAATAGGTTAAAAAATTAGAGGAATTACATTTAAATAATAAAAGGGGACTAGAGAGCAGCTGAGTATAATCCAAAGAATCGCATGTCCAACATTTGATTAGTGACTGAAATAGCTTAAATTAAAAAGGAAAAAATTATAAACCAATTAAAAAAAATTTTAAGAGAAAAAGGTCTGTAATGGTTAAGTTGACATATCGATATCACGAGACACAGCCAAACGAAGTTCATTTGGGGTGAAAAACATAAATATTTGAGAAATTTGAGAATTAAAAAGAAAATGGTTTTTCCTCCCCTACTTTGCCCTGCACTACCACTATAATCATATTCCGAGTCCAAAAAATTAATCTAATAATTTTAGTTAAATAGGAAATAGTAAATATGCTAAAATAATTAAAAGTATTTCAGCGTGGAAATTAAGTTTTCAAAGGGTTAAGATTGAACAGGGGACGAGCTAACTGCAAAAAGTTGAACTTATCGAAGCTAATATAGTAGCAATACACATACATAGGAGAGAAATGAAGAACCATTGATGGAAAATGGAGAAAAAATACAATTTCTCTAAACACACTAACTAAGTTGTATCTATTAAACTAATTATTATTTTTTTCAATTTCAGTGAAATGGTGGCAATATGTATGAACAGATTTCTGTGAAAACAAATTTTAAGTCACAAAAATCCGCTGCCAATAGGTATAAAAAGATTGGAATGGATTGATTAAAATTTAAAAAGTTATGGCAGTTTAAAAAAATATAGCTGTATAATATGAGATAAATATTCAAGAAAAAGGCATTGAAATACACATTTTGAAAAATTATAGAAAAAGAACCATTCTATTTATAAATGCAAAATATATATTTTTGGATTTGTTAGAATGTCAACTCTAATTTAAAATTTATTATCGGTTTATCAGACAATTAGAGCAAAGCGTATTAAAGCGTAATTAAAAATGGAAGAGAAATTTTAGCCCAAAATAGCCGAAAAACATAGACTGTTTACATTTATTAAAAGCTTAATAATCTTTCATCCAATTATCTCATAAACACAAACTGTACATCATAATGCTCAGAAGCAACATGTAAAGCGAAATAATTAGCATCTTGTCACTTACTAAGTAATTTAGCCAGACATTTTGTTGTTGAAGTCAACATTGGTGTGTTATTCCTTCAGACAAGTTTTTGGAACATTTTTTGAACTTCTATCTGTCACAGAATTTTAAGGGTGATGACGTAAGGAGAGTCCAGAAAATTGTCCTTCCAATGACAAAAGTTTAAGTCAGAGGAACCAGAGAGATCCTGAGCTGGAGCTCCAAAAACGATATCCACTAATTTGCAAAACAGTCACTCTAATGGTTGAACAATGGTTTCTTCTTCTTCACTTAAAAGACTGATTTGTCCACCATATTAAGAAATTTATTAATATTCCTTGATTTTTGCTGATAAAATAACTTCAAGTTGTAGAAATTACATTAAATTTTCACACTAGATGTAAAATTAGATTTCACGTCGATTGGTATAAATATTTCGTTGTTATGTCAAATATTTACGCGTCTTAAGTAGCAAAGTGCAGGAACGTAGGGAAAAATGCGTCCTTCATGATTGCAACTCAATCATTATTTGCAGCATAATATATAATAAACAATATATCAAATATGTAACATTAATCTGTATGTAATCTGCAATTATATCTTTCATTGAGAAAAGTATCGCCAGTAATTCCAGAGTAAAATGACCCAACGTGGCTCAATACCTTGTCTGCATTCACTTGAGAAAATATTTTTGTAATTTTTTATGATAACAACCGTATGCATATATCCACAATGCCAGTATATCAAGTTATGAAAAACATATGGATATTATTTCAGATCTTAACAGCGACCATTTTTTGATCAAGTATACGATTTCGACAGAGGAAGGATAGTGGCCTACCGAGATTATGAATTATCTTTCAGGGAAATCAATAGTCACGTTGGACAAAACCAAACAACTGTAATTCAGATATGTGATCGCTGGATGCAGGAGGGTACAACGGACCGACGTGTTCGACCACAACCATCTCAGTGCACTACTTCACGTGATGGTAGGCAAATTGTGCGCATGGTAGTGACTGATCGCTCATCCACATCACGAGTCATAGCGCAGCACATTTTGTTTGTAACGTATCATCTAGTACCTATGCGTACGTTTTGACGCCGTTTACAGCTGAGTGTTCTGTCCGTAAGACGACCATTGCTCTTCGTCTACCCTTGACGTACAACCATAAACTGCTCCGCCACGAATAGTGAAATGAAAGAAGGATGTAAATGGCAGAATTGAATGAAATTGTCTTTACTGACGAGTCACGCTTCTATCTGCAATGCAACCATGGTCGCATTCAAGTCTAATGACACCGTATTGACATAATCCTGAACAATACTAGCCCGCCTGGAACAATACTGTGTTATGTACCACCACACTTTCTTGCACCGGGTATTACAGTATGGGCCATTATTGGGCATCACTCTCGCACTCCAGTAGTACGCGTTGCCGGTCCCGTTATAATAGAACTTCAGAAATACTCATTTAAATATCTCCATAGCCTTTACATCACAACTCGTTTTTAATATGGATAAAAATGAGTCCGCTTGAGTGAACAAGTTTTCTATGCAGAAATATCATCTGTAGAAAAGACCATTAATTTGAAATTTATTCATTGTTTTGCAAGGAAATGTTTTAATATTTGATAAAAAGCTTGCAATGCTTAGAATTACGCATGAATTACAAATGCTTACATAAATTTACTTAATTATTTATGTAATACTTTTATAATTTACAGGAAAACTTAAAATTATATTATTTCTTAAATTTGTAAACAATAACTTAAAAGACGTAAATGATAGCTTAAAATTACTTAAATTTTCATCCAATTGAACAGTGCGCCGTCTCCTAAATCTAAATGCCACCGAATTTTAAATTAGTCTACACAACAGTGGTAAATATATCTTTTTATTTTGTTATGTGCAAAATATATGAAATTATCTTCATAAGATTTTGCTGCGAGTTATTATAATAATATTTTCATTGAACTTGTGAAATTTGTTGGTATAAAAGCCATTTCGTAACTGATTTTACATTCCAGTTTAGAAACTCATGATTCCATAACAATAGGTCATAAATAAAAATGGTGTTTTTGAGGATGTCTTAGACCAGCACTTGTCCAAAACAGGGCCTACAGAGCCGCTAGTGGCCCGTGTTTGGGTTTTTTATATTATAACGGAAAATACACTTTTCCATTGTTTTGCAAATTTTGTTGGTAGAAATGATTGTATTTTTATATGGCATTATAAATAAATGACTGAAAATATAGAATCGTGTTTGTACGTACGTATTTGTGAGTCACTGTCCCGACTCGTGTCTAGTGCCTTTTTCACAGCCCGTAGTTGTCGGTCTTCACTCAAGGCTGTTGCGCAGAATAACATAAGTTGGACTGCTTTACAAAAGCCGCCCGATTTGACAGAGAAGGAGATTAAAATTAAAACTGATTGATTTATTAGATTGCGATCCCCGCTAACGTTCGGGTGATCGGAGAGTGAAACAACATAGGCTGGTCGTTTATTTTTATGTTGTCATTTGATGCGATGGGTGTTGTGTGCAGTTCGGAATCATTTATTTCTTTTGTCAATTTCAACTGGTTATTTAATTTAAGAGTAAACAGAACTCTATAGTGCAAAATAACAAGCCTTATTATGTCTGTGAAGAAGTGAAAAGTAAGTGATAAAAATCGTGCATTTAATGAAAAATGGGAATTAGACTATCTGATCTGCAACAATAAGAATAAGAATAAAAATCAGTGTATGATTTGGATGCAAGTTTTGTCGATGAATAGGGAATACAATGTGAGACGGACCTATACTATTTTACATGAAGAGAAAGTATAAAAAACATATCGATGAATCAAGAATACATTTTTATAGTCAAGTATAAAAAAACTAATACATCAAACAAGTATATTTTCAAAAGTAAATACAGATAATGAAGAAAGTTTGGCTGCGTCTTGTGAAGTTTCTTTACTATTAGCCAAATCAAGATTCGAAGATGTATAATAATTAACAACAATTCTTGTGTGTGCTTCCTCCAAATGAACGAAGCTGACTCTAACTGAAACTCAACAACGGTCATTTCTGGAGCTTAAGGGATAAAATATACACATTAAAGTGAGAATTGAACACATGAGCTTTTGAATGGAGTGCCAAAGCCCAGACAGCAATCAAATCTGCAAAGAATTATTTTTTTTCCTTCTTCTATACTAAAAAATGGGAATTTACAAAGCTATTATTTGCGTTAAAACTAAAAGTTTAAAACAATTGCAATAGAGTCAGTTACGCTTTCTTTTGTTAATATTATTTTAAACGTATGAAAATGAAATTAATGTATTCAAACATTTAAATGATGCTTATAATTAATAAAAATAAATAGCAGTTCATATGAATTGTGTGATCGAGGTATGGTGCAGCAAAAACAGCAACACTTAAATTTCTTGAATTGTATATATATATATATATATGTATATATATATCTACATATATATATATCTACATATATATATATATATATCTACATATATATATATATATATACTATATATATATATATATATATATCTACATATATATATATATATATATATATATATATATATATATATATCTACATATATATATATATATCTACATATATATATATATATATATATATATATATATATATATATATATATATATATATATATATATATATATATATATATATATATATATACAAGGGTTACTCTGAAATTTTTGAGATACGCACAGACGAGAATTTACAAAATAAAAATAACGATTTAATTTTAAAGTACAAAGTATTTTAACACAGAAGACGATTTTTTACTGACTTACTTCAACTTTTTTAGCGTGGAATAAATTTTAAACAGAAGAGAAAATGGAGTTGACGCGAGACCATTTTCGCGCTATGATTTTCTACGATTTCAAAGCAGGATTAAATCAAGAAAAATGCGTTCAACGGTTGCAATTAGCATTTGGTGAGGAATCTCCAGCTCGTGCTACTATATTCAGATGGTTTAGAGAATTTAGAAGAGGTCGCAATTTTCTTCAGGATGAAGAACACACAGGAAGGCCGGCGTCGGCAGTAATCCCGGATAATGTGTCTGCCATACAAAAAATGTTAATGAATGATAATCGCTGTACCTATCAAATGATACAGAAGGAACTTATCATTGGATCCGCAGCCATACACAAAATCATTCATTAAGAATTACATATGAAAAAAGTAGTTTGCCGTTGGGTTCCCCATAATCTAATTGAGCATCAAAAAGAGGAGCGTGTCAGAATCAGTAAAGAAACTCTTAATATGCTGAATTATGGTGTCCACCGCATCATTTCTAAAATTGTAACAGGTGATGAAACGTACATACTGTTTTTTAACGTTCCAACACGTCAAGAAACCAAAGTATGGATCTTTGAAGATGATCCCACGCCGACAATGGTGAAAAAACAACGCGCACTGAAAAAAGTGATGTATACCGTTTTCTTCAGAAGTAGGGGATTGGTCAAAGCCGTCAAGTTGGAAGGAGAGAAGACAGTAACTACAAACTGGTACTAAATGTCTTCCACCACTAAATGTCTTCCAGAAATTCTACAAGAATTGAATGCTAGGGGACTAATGCTTCACCATGACAATGCATCTTCACATACAGCTGGATTAACAGTTGAGTTTCTTAAACATAAATAAATTAAAGTTATTGAACATCCGCCGTATTCACCTGATCTCGCTATGTGCGACTTTTGGTTATTCTTTAACCTAAAAAAGATATTACGTGGATGTCATTTTCATTAAGAAGAAGAGATTGATGTGGCCAAAAATGCATTTTTTTCATCTATTCGAAGAAATGAATGGCTTGAGGCATTTAATCTGTGAAAAATTCGTCTAGAAAAGTGCATTGATGCTGGAGGAGACTACTTTGAACGCACATAAATTTTGTTAGTATAACTTTAAAAACCTAGTTGTATCTCAAAAATTTCAGAGTGACCCTCGTATATGTATATATATATGTATGTATATATACTTGTATTTGTATATACATATATATATATATATATATATATATATATATATACATATACCGGGTGGCCATATATAAACTGGCAGTGCTCACTGTGTTCTGTAGCGTGATCTATTTGCGAGATGCGAGAATGACGCCACATTTTGGAGGAAGATTAAACAAGACGGGAGACAAAAGATTCCGCAAAAAAACAAATTAGTTCCAAAAGTCACCGCTAGGGGAACATTTGGCGCTGTGTAATAGAAAATAGAGTGTTAACGTGTGGAGGAGGGTCTCCATCCATGAAAATGATTTCCCCCATGCATTGTCTTTGTTGAACTGCCGGAATGACAAAGCTGATGAACATGTGGCGATATTTCTCTCGGGTAACAGAACAGGTTTCCGGTACCATCGATGTAATGTTCTCATAGAAGAATGGACCTACGATAAATTCCGCTGTGAACCCACACCAAACAGTTACCTTTGGTGAATGTAAGGGAACTGCTGTAATTGCATGTGGTGATTCGTTATTCCAAATTCGGCAGTTCTGGGTATTCACAGTTCCATTCAAGTAAAAATGGGACTTGTCTCCCAATAAGACTTTCACGGCCAAGCATCATCCACCTCCATTCTGACAAGAAAGGTGAGAGCAAAAGTCAATCGCTTATCATGGTCGAGGTACAGTAACTCCTGTACACGGCTGATAGGGGCAGCTAAAATTTCTCCCAGAGCTAGTCCTTGACGGCTGTTGAATTTACATCTGTTACTCCCATCTTTCTAAATTTTCGCGCATGCGCATTGAAATTTGCTCTTAATTATTAGCCATTTGTTTCATTTCACTTGCAAATTGTCAGTGAATACTATTCTCTTTTAATTTATAGATATAGGAAGTGATTTTTATAAATTATATTTCAATTATAAATCTTATTTATAACTATAAAAATTAATATTCTGTTTATTTTTCAAACCACATGTTTAATTACCTTTGTGTGTCGATCCTTGTTGTGATGTAATATGTCTTAATAAGCATTATTTTTTCAGGAGTGTGATGCAATTTTTTTGATGATCAATTACTGACATAGTATGATTATATTGTTTTCATTCTATGTTTAATATTTTTGTTATGGAAGTAAGTGGCATTTCGTTAATTTGTTCTAGCCAGCTGAAGGTGACACGCTGACAAAGAATATATCACTAAACAGATGTTTTCAAGATAACTTGATTGCAAATGTGCATCCACTATATCAATACTAGATTTGATACCAATTTGCATTTATTGGTTTCCTACGGAACTTGAAAATTCCCAAGTTCCACTAGTTAGGAATTTGTTAATCCTGGTGTCAAAATGATATAATCAGAAACACCAATCAATCTTTCTGCTATCTTCATTCTAGTTGTTAATAATTTAAAATTAATTACATGCATTAATTTCCTGTTTATTCGAGAATTTTACTAAACATGTTTTAAAATTTTTCATATAGTCACAAATTTTACATCACACTACTCAAAATTTCAGTATACATATTTCAACCATTGTTTAAAATACCAAGATCAAGGTATTCACAAAAAATGGGGGAATAAATCCTATTACAAATGAATGGGAATTGTGTTACTCTTTATTCCACATAAAAATATATTTTGTTATGACTGAGGTTATAATTTCAAGGAAGCTATTATTTTTAGCAAGAAAATTTTAATTTTGATTCAAACTATGGCAAATGATATTAAGCATCAAGAATTGCTAATTTTAGAGAAATTATTAAAATATTCCCTTAAATGTTTAAGAAATGCATCAAATTTAAATATGTAAAAAATATTTAAATAAAGTAACCACAAACATTTTTTTGTATAAAAAAACCGCAGAGAACATGTTAAATTATTTAATGTCTTAATTATGAAGTTCAGAAAAAAGAAATTTTCTCTTTGTCATGTAAACAAAATATTTTCATTTACTAATTTAATGATTACCTTTTAAGTATCATGCTTTGTTTCTCATATTCTTCAATATCTAACAGCATTGCACTAAAGATTATACTTTTACCTTCTTGAAACAATATTTAAATAAGCACTATCTTACGACTTTTTTGTCCCATTTGAGTGCTTTTGTAAACAATGACTTAATTCTAATATCAAGCTAAATAATTTGACCTTCAATAAGATGTTTCTAACATAAATAAAATTTGTCTTTGTGGTAAAATAATATGTATTTTTAACAGGTTAATTTTATTGCAAAATTAATATTGTCGAACTAAATAAAGTATTCATTTATGTGAAATTTTGGATAAATATAAAGGGATTGATACGAGTGTTTGTAGTTTCAGCGTTTTTCTAATTTTATTACTTAAAAATGTTGTTTTTAAAATTTATGAAATAGTTGAAAACAATAAGACAAACATGTTTTAATATTATAATTATAAAGTTTTGCATTGTTCGAAAGTCAAATTTTGTTTACTCTATAAAAGAGCATTTTATAAGAGAGTAACAGAATCTTTTAAAGGATCCCCAAATTTCAATTTGAACAAAGTTGCCTCGCAATTAGTTTTACACGGTTCGTAAAGATTTCCAAGAATCAAATTCCCGGAGGCATCGACATTAATGTTAAAGATTGTTCTGAACCAAATACGCATATAATTATGTACATGCAATATTTTTCAATCATTTCTGTAAATAAAAGTAAATAATTGTGAACATTAACGAGACTATTTTTATTTGAGTTAAAATTATTTATGATAATTTAAATAGCCTTCAATGATGACAGCTATAACAGACAATTTTTTAATTTAAATCAAAATTCTATATATAATACTGGATCATATATTGTATAAAATAATGAGTGATTTTAGAATTTTTAGACATTTCGAATAGATTTAAATAGCAAAGATTCTTAAACTTTTGCATCAAACTTTTCAACAATGCATGAAAATTTCCAGCAATAAATGACAACAATGTGGTTTATCAGTTTTTATTAAAGTAATATTCAAAGAATTTAATACAAAGAAATCAACAGCAAATATAAAAAGAATCAATTAAAATCACTGAACATATTGATTTTGTTTGGTGTTTACTTGATGATTGATGGTGATTACACATATCTAAATACAAAACTTAATTATCATGAAATTATTGAATACAAGTCAACAATACACATGAACTAATGTATCTTTATAAACATATAATATTGCAAATCAATTATTAATTACACAAATTTTATTAGTTATGTAGCTAAGCGGAGAATAAATTTCAATACCAATTATAAAAGTACGAAACAGTTACCATAACTGAAATTAGGCAGGATAATCTGAATTCAGAATTATTATTTCCAAGTGAGCACTGTATTATTGGAAATTATCGTACCATAAAATTAAAACTATAGCTGTGTAATTTTTTTAATCAATTTATTCACTAATAGTAGTTGACGTTTCAGTTTGGTTAAATAAAATAAAGAAACAGAACTTTTAATTTGAATGAAGAAACTGAAGACATATCTTAAGCAACACTTACTTGTTTAGCACAAAACATACAGCTATAAAATGTAAAATAATATTTATAAATAAATTATATTTGCAAGTCTTCCACGCCACCCAAGAGGTTCTTGCAAAGGCGCGTTCGACCTACATTACCTATGCACAAAGGAATCTTGTACATAAGCAATTTAGATCAACCAAATTATTTTAGATGGCTGGTTCCCCAGTAGCAAAGTCTACCACAAGGCCTATCCACCATCCTTTAATTCTTACAGTAATCGAACACATAAATAATCATTTGGTGTAAGAACTAAAGATCGTAAATACAATTTTTAATCATAATAGCACGCATATCTGTGACAACAGTTAAATGTTGAACATTTACAAATTTAATGAGATGTCATAATAAAGCACATAGCATACTGCAAAATATTAAATTTAAGAATGAAATAACAGTTACAAATAAACAGAAGCTATAGAAAATTCTTGTGCAATTCAGTAATATATGCCACTTAAAAAATTTGTCAATATACAATTTAACCAATAAAAATATGCATTTATAAAAAATAAAGAAAAATGGCACACATATTCTAAGCAAATAATTTTAAAAGATTAACAAAAGTATACTTACTTTTATTTGTATCAGCACTGTATAACAAAAATATTTATTTTAGTAAGCATACTTTCTATGAAGCACAAGTAGAAATTTTTATAAAGCCTTCAACACACAGAAAAATTATTTTTCCAAATTGTTTCTACTATGTTTTAAATAGTAATCAATGGCTACTTTACATATAACTTAAAGAAATTTGTTATCTAACTCTCTGATCACATGTCAGCACTTGATGGCTTCAATAAAAGTATAATAATGTATATGTTTACATGCGATTCTATTTGCCTCTTGACTAGATGGTTTTTTATATTTTTTAAGTATCTTATTTGCTTGCTTCCTTTTAGTAGAATAAAACCTTT
Source organism: Latrodectus hesperus (assembly GCA_037975125.1). NCBI lineage: Eukaryota > Metazoa > Arthropoda > Arachnida > Araneae > Theridiidae > Latrodectus > Latrodectus hesperus. The sequence goes on from CM075851.1 coordinate 16,834,320, forward strand.
GTTTATTTATTTTTTTAATTTGGAGGCATTGTACTATTTGGTAATAATTTACTTGACAGGACAGATTGGTTTTGTTTGTCGCTCAACGGTCATTTTTTGCACACGAGGGCTAATTAGACCGGGACTTACGGTTTAAAGTGGAATCCGAACCACTACAAACATCCATGCCCATGGTGGGATTCGAACCCACGAACTGTTGAACCGAAGGCAAGAGCGCTAACCATTCGGCTGCCAGCTCGGCCTTGACAGGACAGAAGTTGTGCAGGCTTTAATACCCAACACTGATGCTTCGACACCTTTCAACATATTTATTATTTTAGTACTTTCTTCACTTGTAGTACAACTGTTGACTTGTTCCAGCACATCCGTTTGAATTTTTGCCATCAAATTTATAGCCTTTGTTTTTAAATTCTGAAAATTACATCCAGTTTCTACATTTGAGACTTGTTAAACATGAGATTCAATCTCAGACTTATTACTGCTTTGCTCATTAATGACCAATTGACGGTCAAAATCGGGTGAGTTTGGATGACAAGCAGGCACATCAAGATTGCGTAATCTGCACACCAAATGTATATGTTTGCACATATTCCACTGTATTGTATTGTCTATACACGAACAAGTCATTATGTATGCATTCATGGCAAATTGTACATTGTAAAGGACACATCTGTAAATTACATTGCTTTTTTCCATTCACTTCATAAACTTCACCTACAACTGTACTTGATTGGACATACCAAACATCTGATGTGTGAGTACTAACTTTTGCTGCATCCAACTTTAGGCTTTCTTGGTGTCGTTTTCTTATTGCTGTCATTTTTGAAGATACCTTTCCTTTATGTATAGCAATTAATCTTTGAAAACTTTGGTCTCTTATAAACTGCATTAATGCGTGAAGCGACTTATCAAGTCTTTTAACTTTTTTCCTTCTAAGTAGATATACTTGATTGTTCTGTGCATACGCTCTAAATGCATATTAGTATTCACACCTGCCCATTTTCTGTAGCAATATGCCCACTGTTCACATCTACGAGAATAATAAGTCACAAAATATTTTCCAAATTGCATTGTATCACTATTACTTTCAAACAAGTCAATAACCTCATTAAGAATAATTTTGAAAGTTTGTTCATCCCTTTCTTCCAACAAACAACGTAGAACTTTATATGAATCAGCTTGCGAAGTCTGATCTGAGATATGCTCTGTCAACTTTCTGCGCCAACTACGATCCACATGCCAAGTACACAATAGTCGTTTCTTCGGTGGGCCAAATACAGAGCACCAAGCATTGTAGAAGGAATCTGAATCATCACTCATAAAAATGGAGGGATGTATATCCACCCCAGAGGATTTTATACTCTGAAAAGCTACTTCTAAGACTTGCGAATCTTGGCGATTGCTCAGTATTAAAGCAGTAGGGAACCCTTCATGCTTATCATCTAGTACACATACGATACAAAGATCAAAATTGTAATCATTAACACCATGCGTAAAATCAGTACATACCACATCATTGCCATACAACTTCAACATCTCTAGCTGAGCATGGTTCATAATAACAAGAAGGAAATCTTCTTCTTTAAGACACTTATTATTCAAGTCAACAATACCTTGAGGTTTATAATACCTAATTAAAGAATCTGTCTTCTCTAAACTTTTCACCCATGCGTGAACACTCTGGGCATCATTTGCATCTAAAACACCTTGCTTGCTAAGAAAAAATTGATTTCTAATATTTAAAATGTCCCGTCGGTCTAATAAGTGTATTCGGCTCAATGAATCACCAACAGAGTCCCGAACATCATTTAAAATTTCTTTGATTGGCTTCTTATTCGACAAATCAATTGCAATCTTCAGACGCTCTTCTTTACTCAATCGAAGCCTACCTAAATCACTGGAATGACCCACATGAGTCTTGATGAACTCTACTTTAATTGTATCACTCTCAATATATGATACTGACATCATAGAGGGACACGTGCCATTTATTTTATTTGATCCTAAGACTTTAATATTTCGTTTATTGTCTCCACGTCCATGAAAATGCCCTGACCTATGGCAATAAAAGTATTCATATATCTTACCATTAACTTGTTTCGTACCACGATGTTTCACATACTGCGACATGTATTCTTGTTCTATATTTTTTTCCATTCAAGAAACTCTAGATTTGATTGAAACACTACATTCTCCCTTTGAAGAACCACATCATGAACATTATGTAAATGCTCTTCATAGCATTTTTTGGAAGTTAGATTTTCTTTACACATACAACATATGACTTTATTTTGATTTACAACATGCTCAGATTTGTGATGCACAGAAATATGCTTGTTCAAAAGATCTCTATTAGGAAAACTTAAAGGACACTCACTACAAAAAACTTCTGAAATATTAACACTCTTGGAAGATGGAACAGAAACATCACTATTAACACAAGTTTGAACATTGAGAAACTTTACATTTACATCTTTAGCACACATTACAGTCATCATAGCAGGACAATTTTTACTTTTATTTCCTTGACAGTAATAATAATGGACCTCTACATCTTTCCGTTTCTTAGGCCCATTCCTTTTAACAAATTTATGCACACCATTTGTATCCTTAAACACCATGAACTCTTCGATAGAATTAAATTGATGACTCTCCTTGTTTACTTTATCACCATGCACATTTAACAAATGAGTTTCATAAATTAAGGAAGTTGAATAAGATTCTCCACAGAAACTACACACATATGAATGTGATTGCGATACTGCTGTTTTACCATGTTTTTGTTTGTTATGACGATTCAGATTGGACTTGTTTTGAAATGTAACATTGCATACATCACACTTATACTGTTGAACACTAGAGTTGCTAGCCACATCCATTTTAAGTAATCAAAACCTTAATTTTTATAATTATAAATAAGATTTATAATTTAACACATGCAGAGAAAAATAATTTATAAGACTCACTTCCTAAATCTATAAATGAAAAGAGAATAGCAATATAAAGTGCAAGTATAAAACAAATAAATTAACAATTATACAAGACTTCACACTCCTGAAAAAATAATGCTTATTAAGACATATTACATCGCAACAAGGATCGACACACAAAGGCAATTAAACATGTGGTTTGAAAAATAAACAGAATATTACACACGTTTCACTGACAATCTGCAAATGAAATGAATATTAATTTTTATAATTATAAATAATATATATGATTTAACACATTCAGAGAAATATAATTTATAAGAATCACTTCCTATATCTATAAATATATAAATGAAAAGAGAATACCAATATAAAGTCGCGAGTATGATCAAAGTTCACACGTTTCACTGACAATTTGCAAGTGAAATGAAACAAATGGCTAATAATTAAGAGCAAAATTTCAATGCGCATGCGCGAAAATTTAGAAAGATGGGAGTAACAGATGTAAATTCAACAGCCGTCAAGGACTAGCTCTGGGAGAAATTTTAGCTGCCCCTATCCGCTTGTGGTTTCCGGTACCATCGATGTAATGTTCTCATAGAAGAATGGACCTACGATAAATTCCGCTGTGAACCCACACCAAACAGTTACCTTTGGTGAATGTAAGGGAACTGCTGTAATTGCATGTGGTGATTCGTTATTCCAAATTCGGCAGTTCTGGGTATTCATAGTTCCATTCAAGTAAAAATGGGACTTGTCTCCCAATAAGACTTTCACGGCCAAGCATCATCCACCTCCATTCTGACAAGAAAGGTGAGAGCAAAAGTCAATCGCTTATCATGGTCGAGGTACAGTAACTCCTGTACACGGCTGATCTTGTACGGAAGTTGATAATCTTTGTAAAATTTTCCATACCGTACTGTAAGGCATATCCATATTTCAAGCTACTCCATGAGCGCTAGAGGTGGCAGCAATATTATCTGGTCCTCTTTCGACAATCGCCGTGGCAACTGCTTCGATTGTATCCTGTGGTACAGGTTTTCGTCCTCTGCCTGACTGAACCTTCAGAGTTCACGTCGCAACCATTGCTTTTAGCCCATTAACTGACACAGGACCGTTACCTTTACGCATTTTTTGTGCGTTCTAAAAGCACGAAGAGCGGCTGACACGTTGTACTGGTTGAAGTAAAAGAATTTGATCAGTAACGCATGCTCGACTGAAGGAGACAAGGAGACATTGCACATAAACTTTCAATCCGATTGATTCGAAACGTAACACATTGCATTTTAAAACCCAAGCCGCTGGCACTGTGCCAACGGATGTAACGTGAAGTTTGAATAAAGAACTTCTTCACTCAGCATATGTGATATTGCAAATCATGAGACTTTATCGGTGTTTATGTAGATTTTACACTTTTTTAAAAGCGTTGCCATATTGCACTTGAACTACATCAGCAAATGTGCATAATAAAAGGAATTTTATTCCGTATTAATTTGCATTTAGTAACATTCTATTTTCTACTCCACAGCTCCAAATATTCCCCTAGTGGTGACTTTTGGAACTAATTTGTTTTCTCACGGAATCCTTCGTTTCCTATCTTGCTTAATCTTCCAACAAAATGTGGCGTCATTCTCGCAAATAGATCGCGCTACAGAACACTGTGAGCACTGTCAGTTTAATTATGGCCACCTGGTATATATATATATATAATATGTGTATATATATATGTTTATGCATACATTATTTTCAAAAATAAAGAAAATTTTTAAAAAGATTTGTTAAGTTCAAGAAAAGATGAATAACTTAAATACAAAAGTGTGCAAAATGAAAGAACGATTATAAAATTCAAGATTCAAAAAAATGAAAAAAGCCCTGAATCTACTATCAACTTTCAGATTAAGTTCGTTAAATACTATAACTTTTCTTAAAATAATCATTGGAAAATTATTAATTATTAAAAGATCAGAATAAAACTATTTTAATACAAATCAGACAATTTACTTTTGCTTTTGTAAGTATATACATCTGCTTATGTAAATAACTGAGAAGATAATCTTTATCATGCTATCTCGTCAAGAGAAGAAAATATTTGATCTGTGCGAATATTTTTCCTTCAATTTCCTGTTATTTTAGATAGTGGGTACCTACTTCATTATTTAAAATTGTGTGTATTAACAATGAGAACTTAACCCTGAAAGAATATAAGACGAATATTTTAAAACATTTTGTATTAAAAGGAACATTTTCATTGACTATGAATATTTGCGTAGAAAAATAATGTAATTTTATGCTTTCAAAAAAATAGTTTCTTTGGTGTACTTTCTAACTATGATCATGTAAAAATGTATCCATTTATATCAGAATTATTATATTTATTTCATATTAATTTATACCAAAATTAATATATTTACTTTAGAATAGTTTATATCAGAATTATTTTCCAATTAAAATATTTCTATTTAAAATATATTTTTTAAATCATAAAAAATCTTTTCTGCCTTACGGTATTTTTTATAATGTATTTAACTTAGTTCTTTATACTTCTTAAATATTTTTTTAAAAAAAAGTATTTTATCTTAAATTACCAAGAAAAAATTATTATTAATAATAATCTTTGTAAGAAATAGCTAAAATGACATAATTTAATGAAAATTGCAGATAAGTTAAATAATAAATTTCAAAAATATATTTATAGCATACCTGGACATAGATGTTGGCATTTATTTTGACAAGTCAAAATATAGAATAAATTCGAAGAAAAATTTTATTCATTTTTATGCATTAAAAATTATTTTTTTCTTAATATGTATCGATTATTTAAATATATTATTACAATTTAGTCATCAAACTTTTATTATTTTTCCTCTTTTTTTAATAATCAGGATTTCAATTTTCTCTATTTCCATTTAAAACATGTATAATTAAGTTTCCATTTATTTCAATCATATTTTAAAACAATGTGTAAAACTGCGTTTACATATTAAGGCAGAAATTGACAACATTTTTTAAGGAATTTGTTTTTGTGATTTAAATGGGCCATTGTATTTCTGAATAATTAATTAAACGTACTTTCTTTAATATCAGTAATAATTTATGTTAAATACAAATATTAATGACGATTTAGACAAACAACATTTCTCCCTGTTAAGTTTCTGCTATTGAACACTTTATTTGTGCATAATAAGAAAGATTTGTGTGAACATTATATAGAAAGAGCTAAATATGTTTCAATACTTTTACTTTTTTTAGAAAACAAATCGATAAACAGACAAAATAAAGATTATCGATTTAGATATCAAATTTTTAATCACTAATCAATAAAAATTAAATTAAAAGGAAATAAATAATTATGAGTGTTTCCTCAATCTCATACGAAAAATTTATCTTTTGTCAAACCAGGCTCTTTAATATAACTTTGAAGCCGAAATTCATTTAGAGTAAAATTTGATTTAACTTTTTTAATTTTATAATATAATAATGTATTAAAAAATAAATAATTTAATTTAAAAAACAATATAATTTAATTACTTTATTGTTCTCAAGCTTCTCTTTTCCCCCGGCAGAACATTTCAATTTCAGTGGAAAATTTAAAAATCTTTTGTGAGAAATACAGAATTAGATATTGTTTTTTATTCTTACTATCCGGCTGCTGCTATTATACTCTACTTATTTCAGCACTGTAAGGGGCTGAAGTGAGGACAACGAAATACTGTGGAGCACCCAGTGGTTATGCTATTGTCACGCTAAAAATGAATGAGTCTTCTTAATTTAGAACTAGTTCCCAAGCAGAAGATCACAGAATTGGCCTGCCACATCGAGAGATATCATATGACATTATTACATTGCTGATTATTAATTATTTCTCTAAACTTAATTATTTTCCCGGCTATAGGTATTATAAAGTGAAACATGAGAATCAGTAAATAACTTTATTATACATTTAACAACCCCGTAGCATCCGCTATAAATCCCGTTCAGTAAGGAACAGAGCACACAATGTTGACTAACCATAGTAATAGTCACACAAATGGATAATTGTTACAGATGTTACAATGTTACAGATGGATAATTTAACATTATTTCATCTTTTCATTAAATAAGTTCTACTCGGAATGTATCTGTCTTGTATTCAATGCCTTAACATTCTACGGCAGACTGTTTCTAAATTAATTATTATATTAAAAAATAATAATAATAATTAAAATGAATAATCTAATTAATATATATATATATATATATATATATATATATATATATATATATATATATATATATATATATATATATATATATATAACTGATTAGATATAAAATTATACACATTGTAATTCAGAAAAATAATTATAAGTAATACTACTACCTCATGCGATACATAATATTTAAATATTTTTAACATGCTTTGATACATTGAATAATATTAATGGATATTATGTGACACAAAAAGTGACATTTTTTATTAATAACGAAACATTATGTACCAAATTGAATAAAATTAATATCATCGACAAAACAGAAGTGTCATTTTAATAAGTTATATAAAAATAATATATTTATCAAAATATTTTAATATTCATTGTTATGGGATGTATTATCAAAGTAAACAATTTTATCAGATAATTATTTTAAGAAAATGGAAGCGTTCTTTTCGACAATAATATTATTTTTATATTAATGCTCAGAAAAATTAGAAATAATTCGAATATTTTACTAATGGAAATAAAGGTAAATAAAAAATTAATCGTAAGATGGCGGCACTATTCTATATGGCAAATACTGAGAAATTCATTTTTAATTAATTATTAGTATTTGATTCTCCTGGTAGATGGCAGCAGCAATCATTCCCATTTTTAAAGTTGTAGGAGTTTCAATAGATATATTAATAAAAGATGGCAGCACTAAGCGAATAAATCTAAATTTTAAAGAATAACGTAAAAAATATCATAATCCATTTTTCCTATATTTTTACGGTATTAAAACATTTACGTATATTAAAAAATTTTAACATTAAAAAAATAAGATGTTTTGTTGATAATTCAAAATAATTAAATTTAATATAATTCAAAATATTTAAATTTTTTTAAGGTTGTATTTAATAATCAACTCAAACTCAGATGATTTCGAGAAAACAAACTCACTGACTAAATTAATCACATATGTTAAATTTTCACTCCTTGTGAAAACAATGAATAATTAATTTTATAAGTAAATCTCGGAAAAAATAAATTAGCTTACTTTTTCTTGATATGTGTATCATAGCTATACATAAAACATAAAATATACTATAATATCAATGACAGAAAAATTAAAAATTTCTGTCGCATACTTTAGTTTAAAAATATTATTTACTTTTCTTCTTATTAAATGCGTTCAATTACTTTTGTTAAAATACTTTCTCTCCTACTATTGTTTTTGCATAATTAAAATTCTTCACTTCTCAGAAGAAGAACAAAAAGGAGTCGCCTTCTCAGATATGGTGCAATTACTATACATGCCTCGATAATTCAATAACTCAATTTATCAAATGCAAAAATGTCAAAAAAGAATGGTATGTGAAATTTGAAATCAAAATGTAAAGTAGAAACCAAAACTGGTTAAAGTTTAGCCAGTTTTACATTGGTAGTATTGCTTAGCCGCTAAACAATACATTATTAAAACTTGAATTTATACTCACCGTGGCACAATTGTAGAGACTCGTCGAACAGGTCTTGAATTTGATGCCATCAAGAAAACCAAGATGGATGTCGTATTACGGATTCTTGTATTGAATGTTCATTTTCGAATTTTTTCCTTGTAATTCATGAATATGGTAAAGTATCAAGGAAAAGTAATTTGCTAAAAAGATGCAAAGAATCTCAAATACCTTGCGAATTTTTTCTAATTCATAGTTTTTTAAAGCAGTGAAAAAATTAGGGGTGGTGGGGAAAAAATTAAATTTTTATCTATTTAAAATGTAAATCAAACTAAACTAAATTGATATTCAAAAGCATTTTTTATATATATTCTATATCTTATATTATATATTTTGTTATTTATCGTTATTTATCTTTATAAGTTGACTTTCTTATTGACTAAGTTGAATATCTTAACTATAGTAAATATGCTAGAATAATTAAAAGTATTTCAGCGTTGAAATTAAGTTTTCAAAGAGTTAAGATTGAACAGGGGACGTGCTCAACTGCAAAAAGTTGAACTTACATATATATAGAAGCTAATACAGTAGCAATACACATACATAGGAGAGAAATGAAGAACCATTGATGGAAAATGAAGAAAAAATACAATTTCTCTAAACACACTAACTATGCTGTATCTATTAAACTAATTATTATTTTTTCGATTTCACTGAAATGGTGGCAATATCTGTGAATAGTTTTCTGTGAAAACATATTTTAATTCACAAAAATCCGCGGCGAATATGTATAAAAAAATTGAAGTGGATTGATTAAAATTTAAAAAGTTACGTCAGTTTTTCAAAAAATAGTAGATATATAATATGAGATAAATATTCAAAAAAAAGACATTGAAATACAAATTTTAAAAAATTATAGAAAAAGAACCATTGTACTTACATATACAAAATATATATTTTTGGATTCGTTAGAATGTCAACTCTAATTTAAAATTTATTATCGGTTTATCGGACAATTAGAGCAAAGCGTATTAAAGTGTAATTAAAAATGGAGGAGAAATTTTAGCCCAAAATAGCCGAAAAACATGGACTGTTTACATTTATTAAACGCTTAACAAACTTTCATCCAATTATCTCATAAACACAAACTGTACTTCATAATGCTCAGAATCAACACATAAAACGAAGCAATTAGACATCTGGTCACTTACTTAGTAATTTAGCCAGACATTTTGTTGTTGAAGTCAACATTGGTGTGTTATTCCTTCAGAGAAGTTTTTGGAACATTTTTTGAACTTCTATCTGTCACGGAATTTTCAGGGTGATGGCGTAAAGAGAGTCTAGAAAATTGTCCTTCCAATGACAAAAGTTTAAGTCAGAGGGGCGAGAGAGCCTGGGCTGGAGCTCCAAAACGATATACACTAATTTGCAAAACAGTCACTCTAATGGTTGAACAATGGTTTCTTCTTCTTCACTTAAAAGACTGATTTGTCCACCATATTAAGAAATTTATTAATATTTCTTGATTTTTGCTGATAAAATAACTTCAAGTTGTAGAAATTACATTAAATTTTCACACTAGATGTAAAATTAGATTTCACGTCGATTGGTATAAATATTTCGTTGTTATTTCAAATATTTACGCGTCTTAAGTAGCAAAGTGCAGGAACGTAGGGAAAAATGCGTCCTTCATGATTGCAACTCAATCATTATTTACAGCATAATATATAATAAACAATATATCAAATATGTAACAATAATCTGTATGTAATCTGCAATTATATCTTTCACTGAGAAAAGTATCGCCAGTAATTCCAGAGTAAAATGACCCAAGGTGTCTCAATACCTTGTCTGCATTCACTTGAGAAAATATTTTTGTATTTTCCTATGATAACAACCGTATGCATATATCCACAATGCCAGTATATCAAGTTATGAAAAACATATGGATATTATTTCAGATCTTAACAGCGACCATTTTTTGATCAAGTATACGATTTCGACAGAGGAAGGATAGTGGCCTACCGAGATTCATGGATTGTCTTTCAAGGAAATCAACAGTCATATCGGACGAAACCAAACAACTGTAATTCAGATATGTGATCGCTGGATGCAGGAGGGTACATCGAACCGACGTGTTCGATCACAACCATCTCAGTGTACCACTTCACGTGATGGTAGGCAAATTGTGCGCATGGTAGTGACGGTTCGCTCATCCACATCACGAGTCATAGCACAGCACATTTTGTCTGCAATGTATCATCTAGTACCTGCGCGTACCATTTGACGCCGTTTACAGCAGAGTGTTTTGTCCGTAAGACGACCATTGCTCTTCGTCTACCCTTGACGTACAACCATAAACGACTCCACCGCGAATAGTGAAATGAAAGAAGGATGTAGATGGCAGAATGGAATGAAATTGCTTTATTGACGAGTCATGTTTCTGTCTGCAACACAACCATGGTCGCATTCGAGTCTAATGACACCGTATTGAGATAATCCTGAACAATACTGGCCCGCCTGGAACAATACTGTGTTATGCACCGCCACACTTTCCTGCACCGGGTATTACAGTATGGGCCAGTATTGGGCATCATTCTCGCACTCCAGTAGTACGCGTTGCCGGTCCCGTTATAATAGAACTTCAGAAATACACATTTAAATTTCTCCATAGACTTTACATTACAACTCGTTTTCAATATGGATAGGAATGAGTCCGCTTAAGTGAACAAGTTTTATATCCAGAAATATCATCTGTAGAAAAGACCATTAATTTGAAATTTATTCATTGTTTTGCAAGGAAATGTTAAAACATTTGATAAAAGCTTGCAATGCTTAGAATTACGCATGAATTACAAATGCTTACATAAATTTACTTAATTATTTATGAAATACTTTTATGATTTACAGGAAAACTTAAAATTACTATTATATCTTAAATTTGTAAGCAATAACTTAAAAGATGTAAATGATAGCTTAAAGTTACTTAAATTTTCATCAAATTGAACAGTGCGCCGTCTCCTAAATCTAAATGCCACCGAATTTCAAATTACTCTACACAACAGAGGTAAATATATCTTTTTATTTTGTTATGTGGAAAATATATGAAATTATCTTCATAAGATTTTGCTACGAGTTATTATAATAATACACTGCTGGACAATTGCTAAGGACGGATCACAAATGGCAATGTAGCATATCATTAAGCGAGATATGAGGCCTAGTAGGATAAAATATAGTTGCCACACTGTTCAGACATAAGAATAAAGAATATTTATGGTTCTGTGGAAAGTACAAAAGCTGTGAAACATCTGAAAGAAAAAAATGTTCATTTGATGCTGCATACGGAAAAATGGAACAATGCATCTAAAAGTCAACAGGCACCTTGAAGAAAGGTATCAGTACGGGATATGTCCACCGTGGAGTGTGATTCAATATTCCACACGTCGTATCATACTTTGCACAACATTATTCAGCAGCTGTTGGGGCAATTTATCCCATTCCTCTGGGAGTGCATGGATGAGGGTGTTGTTTGTCGGAGGATAGTCTCGACCAGCAACTTGCATCCTCAAAGCATCCCTTACATTTTCAATGGGGTTTAGATCTGGAGAACGTGATGGCCATACGAGGCGTTGAATACCCTCCCTGTCTAGACAATTCTGAACATCGAGTGTTCGAAGACATGTTGTGTTGTCGTCCATAAAAGCAAATTTATCACCGACAGCACCACGGAAAAGACGAACATGAGGAAGTAGAACTTCATTAATGTATCGTTGGCCCATCACAGCCCCATTCACAACCACATATAGGGGCGTGCGGCCATTGATCATGATGCCGGCCCACACCATGACACTGCATGTTGGATATCGGTCCCTTTCCTGGATATTTTCTGGCCGATAAGCAGTACCACTCTCACGCCAGATCAGTTGGCATCTACAATCCGATGACAGACTGAACCTACTCTCATCCGAGAAGAGTACGCATGTCCAGTCCTGTTCAGTCCAATTGCGATGCTCACGACACCATTGCAAACGGGCAGTACGGTGTTGTCTGGTCAATGGGACACTCACAACAGGTCTGCGGGCGTATAGTCCTCCTCCCCTCAAACGTCTGGCAACAGTTTTTCGGGAGATGTGCTTTCCTGAGGCAGCAAGAAACTGGTTTGCCACCTGCTGAGCTGTGGTGCGCCTGTTCCTTTTTGCTGATAAGACTGTCTTCTGTCTTCTGCAGGCGTTGTACTTCTAACACGACCTTCCCCGTGCCACCTACTACACATTCCAGTAGTTTTAGATGACTTCCACAGCAGTGAAACAACGCTGTGAGCGATGTCGAACTCCCTAGCCACACCTGTAATTTTTTGCCCTTCTTCGATCTTTCCAATAATACGGCCATGCATAAAATTACCTAAGTGATGTCGGGAAGACATGCCAAAAATTTCAAGTTCGTCTATTAAATCTTTTCTGTAAAACTTTGACTTGAAACAACAACTGTCCACACGCTTCAAAACCTTTAAAGCTCTTATTATCGCTATCACATGATGAACTGATGTGGAAAAAAAATTTGCATACGCATACTTCTCCTTACCGTTTCCCGCACTTATTCTAATTTTCCACATTTTACTTCCTTTCATTTTGTGGTTGCTATGGATGATAATGTTTTCCGTCCTTAGCAATTGTCCAGCAGTATATTTTCATTGAACTTGTGAAATTTGTTGGTATAGAAGCCACTTCGTAACTGATTTTACATTCCAATTTAGAAACCATGATTCCATAACAATAGGTCATAAATAAAAAATGGTGTTTTTGAGGATGTTTTATACCAGCATTGTCCAAAACAGGGCCTACGAGCCGCTAGTGGCCCGCGTTTGGGTTTTTTATATTATAACGGAAAATACACTTTTCCATTGTTTTTCAAATTTCGTTGGTAGAAATATTGTATTTTTATATGGTATTATAAATAAATGACTAAAATATAGAATCGTGTAAAAAACTTCTAAAATACAATAAGTAAAAAACAATAAAGTAAAAAACTTCATAATCTAAAATACAATAAAAAATACATCTAAAATACAATAAAGTAAAAAACTTCATAAAATACAATGAAAAATTAATAAAAGTATTAACATTTTCAAACAAATAAATGATAACCAAAAGTTATAAATGGACAAAAATTATTTGTTATTTTTCTAGAGTCCACATTCCAAGAACTTTTACTAAAATCGGGAGGAAGCTATTAAATTTCTTAAGTTTCCAATTATACAAGCCAAATTTTAATACACTTAGTATAACTGAATGAAATTTATAATTTTTAATACAGAATTAAATTTTTTAAATAAATATGTAAGGTATATTTATACTATTTAATCATATATAAATGCAAGGGTAAATTTAAAAGCTAATGATTATATTGTATTTACATTCTATGTTAATAAAAGCTTTTTCACAAATCTAAGATGGAGGAACATCATTTTTTCCAGAAAAATTGTCAAGCATCCAAAATTAACAGTTTATTTAAAGATATTTTATTAAAATTAAATATTAAGTTATAAATCTTAAAATTTAGTTACCTTATAATTTAAGTTTAATATTCAAATTAAAAACAAAATACTGGAAATTTTTCATTCTATAAAAAGGAGTGATTATAAGATAAACAGTTTCACCATGACCTTTATTAATTTATATTCCCCTCTGATTTATTGGATCAATAAATAAAGAAAATTTATGCAGCGGAAATCATTACCACAGTCGGAAGAAAATTAATCATTAAGCCCGATTGATAAATAAGAAAGATAAATTAATGTCATGATTGGGGAAAGAAATCGGTACTTATAAATCCCTACAAAAATGAATAACACAGATTTGCACTTATAATAAATAATAGTTTCGCTTTTAACTTACTCAATGAAAACAGCAGGAAACAAATGTACACAAAAGCAGCAATTTAAAAATAATTCAATCAATTAAACAGCTCATTTAATAAATGACATGTGATATTTTAACTGCTAAGCAACTATAACCTTCTGAAATAAAAAAAGCCTTCATCTAAGGTAATCCCATCAGTTAGTTATTTAATGGTAAAATTTAATTTTTGTACCTCAGGGATAGTTAGGAAGAGATCTACAATTTAAAATTATTTCTTAACAACTCTCTACACAGTCAATACTAACATAAAAACTGAATCATTTAACTATTAAATTGAAGACCAGAACACTCACTTAAATATTCAGCTTACAAGATGCAGTAGAATAGAAGTAAAAGAAATCTTTTTCCAAAACAGAAGTCTTATATCGTCAAGTATATAAAATGAAAAATTAAAACAGTCTGTGCTCCCAAGAATATAATTTCAGCATACACATACAAAATTAATAAAATAATGATGAAATCAAAATAAATGAAGACATAACAAAACTTAAAAAGTATGTTTGTCATGAGGGCTAATTAGGTGAAACCTAGGGTTTAAAGTGAATTCGAAACTACTAATACACAGGTCTGAGGTGAGAATCGAATCCACGAACTGTTAAAATGAAGGCAGGAGTGGTTAACTAATTGGCTGCAAGCTCAGTTTATAAAAGGTGCAAAATCATGAAGCATGTAACAGAAGCATGAAGTGTTGTGGATTAAAAGAAATAACACATTTTAAATTTTAAGAAAATTAATTACATATCACTTCCACCTGAAGTCATTTACCATGCATACTTTGATCAACAATGCTTCCTCACTATAATACAGAATTGAGACTTTTTTAAATAAGAAGGGCTCATGCGAAATATATTCAACAGCATTAACTACAAAAAGAACTAATGTTCAACTTCACACAAAAGCAAAAAATAAACTAAAAGAATTCAAAAATTTATAAAAATAAAAATGCTTAAATCACAGAAATTTTACAAACAAATTTTAAACACCTACATAACTTTTCATTCCCCTTGCTGATAAGTAAAGAAGTATAAAATCAAAGTATTTGAAAAACTTAATTAAAGAATCTAAATATGATGTGTCTACTCAGTTAAAACACAATGGAAATAAAGTAATATCTTATATTCACTAACAATTTTGTTGTATTAAAATACAAAGAAAAATTACAAAAGCCTGGTATAAAATACAATGAACTATTTCTTTATAATCTAGTAATTTGTTTTCAAAATCTTTATGCTTTTTTAGAGAGCGCAAAATCAGAAATTTCCAAACTCCAACAATATAAAATCAATTGTATATTACGTATTAGTTTTACTGAAGCTTCAACCAAATTTTAAAAAAATTCTAATAAATTGAAAATTTCATTTTCCTAACTATAAGAAAGTATTTTGTAATTTGAAAATGAACTATAGCCTACATAATAATTTTGCTTAAATTTTTAATCAAACTTGGCTACAGTGTTGCTAACACACGAGTCCAAATTAATGAGTTTGTACCTTCAAAAACAATCAAATACGAAATATTAGAAGATAGATCATACCTCTGATCCGACATCCAGTGAATGAGAGTTTTTATGTAAACATGCATCAGCAGCTTTTACAGATTCCTCTAAACTCCGCGGCTGATCTTCATTTTTTGCAGCCAAAAACAAGGCGGCTGGTGACAGTTTCTAAGTAAGAAATAAAACCTTTACATATTTCAGTAAAATCAAAGTTTTAGGAATCTAAAATTTAAAAAATTAACGCAAAACTTGGAAATTATGATTAAGAAAAATTGGTAATTTAAACAAAATATATTTCAAATGAAAATGAATCATTTCATTAATCAATAGCAAAAAGTGAAACAAAATTAATTTTATAAAGTTATAATCACTTGAATTTTACTTTATATAGCATAAATGTGCTTAACAAAGAAAAATTGCATATTTTATATTAATATAATGTTTCTTCAATCTATTATGACAATAAAAAATAATGCTACAAAGCACAATCAAACAAACATTTTTTCAAACAAATCTCATCAAAATATCAATTTAAAAACTAAATTTAATGTTTGACAAACAAAAACAAAATTCTTAGTTTTCTTAACACTGAAATATTACAGCCAAAACAGGCAAAAAATTATTACTAAAAGGAACTTATAAACAATCACAAATGTACTTTAAATTTATTTCTGATATTTTTTAATAATGTTTTTGGATGTCCTGCAATACTATAATACATTTCTTATAGAAATTCGTACTAAATTGATTATTGGTTAGGATGCAGGATTTTTTTTTAAATTTCAAAATGGCAAAAAAACTTTTTCCTGCCAACTAGTTCTGTTAACATTTTTCTCTTTTAAAGATACTTTCCTTAAAAACATAGTTAGGTAAGCGCTAATTTTAGATACAGAAATTGAAAAGGAATTAAGATTCACTTATTAAATAAATTCAAATAAAAATATCAGCTTAATACATTATTTCTTAACAATTATTTCTTAATAAAATTACATTTATTTAGCTTTTCAAAAGTGACTATATTTAAGAACAATTTAACATTTAATCACTTTTTGTGTGATTTACATAACTGATTTTAATTACTTACAAGAAAATTTAATCTTTTATTTACAAGAATACAAACATAATGAGTCATAAGAAAGCAGTCAGCACTAAATATTTATATTTTGAGAGAAAAATTTATTTTTCATGACTGTGACATGCAATTATTTAGAATATGTTTAAAATTTTCCAAAGTTAATTTATGATGTGAAAGTATTTTTTTTCCAAACAATTCCTATAGTAATTTTACCTTTTAAAACTTGATGAAAATAAGTGTATAATTGCTTTGACACTGTAAAAAAGTAATATCTATCGACCAACTGGATAAACAAAGTTATATATGACATAATCAAGAGAAACTGTCAAACCAAACTAGGTATAACATATTTTAATTTTCAGTACACTAATAAACAACTTATGGATAGTTACATCGAGTTCATATTGCATGCAAGATGAATTTTGTGTTTTCCATACCTATCCGAGAATTTAATTTGCGAATATTTAAGAAGATAGTTCATTATACCTCAACATATTTTAGAAATTTATGTCTATATGATTCACTTTTCGATATATATTCTTTCAATAAATAACTGCTACAAGTAAGTTCAAGGAGATGAAAATTTCAATAAAGAAAAATGAGCTTGTAAAATATTTAACTTAAATAGAGTTTTAAAACACCATTGTTTATTTTATAAGCTTATCATGCCTAACACAATTTTTTAATATTTACAGGGGTATCAAAATTCAAATTCTACGTTGAAAAAGTCAAATTGCAATTGTTCCAATTACAATTTAAATAAACTTTCATTAATTAATGTTGGACATGTCATTAATTACATAAGTTACGTTATTAGAAGAAATGCCAGACACGACGCTCCTTCAATATAAGCACTATCCACATGTAATCTTGGACTCATTTGCTACTTGCTAAAATTACTTATGTAAAAACAGTCCGGTGAATGCTATTTTGAGTAGTAGAAGATAAAAATGATATATAATGATTCATTTGTATTACACATTTAAATTAAAAACAATAAAAAAATTATATACAATATTTTTAATTTATTTTCAAAACCAAAATCTTAAATAAATACTTTTCTTGAAAAATGCCCAAAAATGATTGAGAAATTATAAATGCTACAAGAAAAATTTTGGCTAAATCCTAAGAGTCGGTACTAGTGTCAAATGCAACAAACAGTAGACTGCAACAAAATGAATACATTCATTACTTCTATGAGATATTAAAATGTTATTGTTTCATTCAGTTTTTATAAACCTTGAAACTTATATGCTTCATTTTTTAAAATTTACATTTAGAAAATTGTACAAGAAATTTTAAATTTAATAACTTATTATTTGAAAGCAAATTAGATGTTATTTGGATATAATAATTTAGTAAAGTTGTTTTATTCATAATTTATATTTTAGAAAGTCATTTTCAAAATATATATTTTAAAATTTGGAGAATGAAGTACGTTCTGATTAGATGAGTAGTTTTATTTTCAGCATAAAATTTGTTTAAATATGCTATTTTATAAACTAAATTATGTAATTTATTGAAAATCGTAAGATAAAAACAGGTATCTCTTATTTAATTATACTGTTAAATGAATGAAAATTAACATAATGTCTGATGTAATATTTGGTAATAAGAAAGGAAGTTTTCGTAAAAATTGACTGATTAGTTAGAATCCCGATCATTAAAATGTAATTTCCTACAAACCTGATTTAAATTTTTAGTCGTAGAAACGTGGTAGGTATTATATACATTTTACTTTTAAAGTCTGTATTTTTTAATTAATTAAAAGAAAATAAATAACTGATTATGAATATTTTTTTGATCGGGTAGGAATAACAGAATTTTTTTGGTTCAAGGCTAGGTAACTGTGCGGGCTTGGCGAGATTTCCTATTTTCCTTACAAGTATTCCTCAGTTAACTCACCAACCTAAATTACATCATTATGCACAAAATCCCATTACCAAAAACCGACCGCGCAGTAATTTAAAGTTTGCAATCCCTCGATATTTTACATTTCTAATATCAAGAATTCGAATATTTCATCATAATTACTTTCCACAGAAATACGTCTAAGACTAGGGAAATGGGCGATGGACAAAATGCGCCAAGTGGGCAATAAAGTGTGAAAACAGGCTTAATGGTTCGGAATGCGTTTGCATTATTATTTTCGGTTTAAGACATAAGTTGATCGTATAGCATGAGCGAAATTCATTTTGTGTGCAACCCTTAATAAATAATTTTATTTAATAAAGAAAGTATTTAATAAATAATTTTATTAAATACTTCAAGGGTTGCACTAAAAAATGGTTCAATAATTTTGGTTTCAGTTTAAGAATTTGTTAATTTAATGACCAAGTAATTGGACTTCGAATGTTTTTAATGTTTTATTCTTTTGAATTTTTAAAAGAATATTGTTTGGAATTTTTAAAAAATATTTCGAATTTTTGATAGGCAAGTTTTTTGGAATTTTTCTAAGTTACATTATTTCGATTTTTTTTAATTGTTATTAAAAGATCTGTGTTTTGTAATAATCACGTACACGGTCAGTTTCATTCATAACTCGCACAGTATGTATCGCTAAAAAATCATTAAAAAAGAACAACGTAGAAGATTTCTTTGAAGAAATGAAAACTGTTTATTCTCCAAACGACTATGACGATTGCCATTTTAATAGTTCTATAGTAATTAATTATAATGAAATATTCGAAATTTTGATAATTTTAATTTAAAATGCGCTCGATTGCAAGGTTGAAGTTCGAACGTGATCGGTATTTTTTTACCGGATATTGCGCGTAGTGAGGTAATTTAAGTTGGCGATTTAAGTGTGTAGCACTTGATCAAAAGTTGGAAATCACACCAAACCTGCACAGTTCCCTGGTCTTTAACCCAAAATTATTAAAATGTTAATAACCAGAAATTAATTTCACAAATATATAAATATATAAAACAAATTTCGTAGTGCTAAAGAAGTTCCGTCACAATGTTTCAGAAAGGGTTATGTGGCCATATGTACTCGTGAAGAAAATAATAATTAAAAATAATGATAACCAAATATCATAATAAATTTATTTTATAAACTTTCAAAAGACTTAAGAAACTCAAAATAAAAAAAATTCGCTGTAAACTAATATTCAGAATCTTAACTGTCAAAATATTTCAAATTGTAAACATTAAGTCAGCCATTTCAAAAGTTTAAACTGTATTCAAATAAAAATAAATTACTAATCAAATGCTTTAACGGTTACTAGCACCAAACAAATTTTGCAAATTACACAATCATGCTATATCACACAAACTCTTTCCGATGTGGTAAGCTAATTCACAGCAGTTTATTGGCCAGTCTAGTACCCGATCTTCTATTTAAAATACCTTAATCGCATCTTTATGTTAATGTATCTTAAATATCTGAAATTCAGTTTCCAATCTCTATTTTGTAGTATTTTTAAAGTAAATATAACAAAATATTGGAAACCTTGTTATTTGAAATCAAATATATTGTGATATTGTGATGTTCAAAGTTCAACTTTGAATGCGATTGGGACGTTGAATACCAGACATTACATGGATTGGCGCAATTTAGATTGGCGAGATAACTCTATAGTTATTAGAAATTGTACCAAACCAGTTCTGGTTTAATAGATTTTACCAAAATATTTCTTAAAAACACTAATATTTGTCTAAAACAAACTAGCAAAACAACTGTAATCATTTTTTACACTTCCATTTATTCATATTCAAAATATATAAAGCAGGAAATACCATAAAAAAATACTTACTTTCCAGTGGATTTCGGTAATTGTACATATAAAAGCGATGCATATAAACAATTGCATCACAAATGCACAGCTGCGTTCTAAATCTAGTTAAGGAAAATCTAAAAAAATTAAAACTAACTGGTAAATGAAAGAGTATGACATGAGATTATATGCAAACTCAATTTGTTTATATTATTCAGGATCAGAAATTGATTCTAGAAATTGTAAATGCTTTTACAAATATCAAGATAGAGCTATTTAATAACATTTAAAAAGTTTATTAAAAATACGATATAAAATGGGATCATATAATCTTCTAAATATTTAACACATGGTACATTTATCATTTTGCAGTTAATTTATTTCTAATGCGATAATAAGTTCTGGGAAAAATAGATCAAAACTAAAGGATTCAACAGTTTGTATTGTGGTTACATACAGAAAATATTTGATAAAGATCTCCTCTTTGTGTCCACAATAATGTTATTTATTCAATTTTTAAATTATATTTCACAATAATTGTAAAATTTTGCTTGGAATTAAGTGCAAATAATGTATCACATTTATAGTTACTACACTATGTTAAACTCGAAAACGATTCAACATTTACAAAATTTTCAATTATTTTATGTTAAAACTGAAATACTTGGATAACTACAATCAAGAGAAACCAAGTTATATTTTGTGTTAATAATAAATTAAATTCAATATTTTAAAGTTTATAGCTTAATAACAAGAATATTTCAAATTAAGATCATTTACTTTGCAAAATATTCTTTACCCTAGCTAAGCCTTACCAAACTAATATGAAGAAAACTTTTATACTTTTAAATAACACATTTTCAATGAAAAGATAGTACATTTATAAATACAATTTCGTTTTCCAATTTAGGTTACATATCAAGCAATAGTTATAAGAATATTCAACTGCATAGAAAATAAAGTACCGTCTTTAAAATTTTATCATGTACTCAAACGTAAACATAAAATTATAACTTTGAATCATTCAATTGTTAACAAGAAAAGGATACACTTTTATCATTTGACCCATATGCTGCAGGAATTTGGCAGCTTCCTGTCTAATGCACAATTCGGCTTCTTCACAAACGCCATTTACTCTACTTGGCGTATTTGCCATTTGTTCTTCAGTGAAAAACCATTTATCCATTGCAAGAATTAAACAGGGCTTCCTATAAAAATAGTTTATATATAAATGAGCATAACTCAAATGATACTAAAATATAAATCAAAAAAATACAACTTTCAGGCATAAATTAAAAGAATTTTACAACAATAATACATTCATAGCGCATCAATTCCCCAAAACTAAGGTTCAGATTTTATAAGTAGTTACAAACATAAAATAAAATATTTAAAAATCAAAAGTATAAACTTTGCTATAAAAATATAATCCGAATAAAATATTTTCAAAAAATAAATAATTTAAAGATAAATGTTTTCATTACGATAAGCAACATTTTCCTCTATATACCAGTAATCAGAAATCTTGTCCACAAATGAATCTATTCTTAAATAAAGGATGTTCCTCTTCGAAAAAATTTAAATTGGTTAATAAACCAAGATAAGTATTCATCAATTCAGCAAGATGATTAAATAGTGTTTCAACGAAAAAAAATGTTCCTTAGACTATCCAAAATTTTTCTCTCTAAATCCCTCTCAAAAATATCCCCTTACTCAAATAAAAATGTGTAAAATTTAGGAGTATGCAAAAAATGCTTTACATTCAGTTTATTATTTTTGGGGATTTCGAATATATAACAAAAAATTTGGCTAGTGTTTTTCAAAGTTTATTTAAAAGTTTTCCGCTAACAAAATCATCAAAAGCCGATTTGCCTTTCTCTTATCGAGATAAAAAAATATAAGACGAAATTATATTCAATAAATATTATTACGGTAATAACTCTGGACATGTTTTTTTAAATGTAAATTTTTTATAAATTGGATAAAGAAACTAATTATCAATGATAGTGTATATATATATTAAATAAAATCACTCACAATTCAATGCTTTTTGTAGCACAAGAAAAAGTGACTCGGATTCGTCAATCAAGAAGTAGGCAAATTTCACGCATCACAACGTTTAATTTATATATAACCATATACACATTTCCAAAGCACAATATACTTAATTGGTAGCATAATTAATTATATAACACTTATTCGTAACACAATAATACTTTTCTCATATGTAACATAATTTCAATATTGTACGTAGCATTAATCATTTTGTAGCAATTAACATTTTTGTAGCAGACTGGTCATAACAAGACCTTTATAGTCGGTGGTTCTTTTCACACTAACTTACCACGCCACCTACTGGCGTAAACAGATCGAAGTGAGCATTCTTCACATATATAAAGAGAGAGAAGAGATAAATAGGTAGATAGATTTCCAAAATTTATGGAAATTCAGAATTTGCTCATCGACAGAAATAAGTTTGATTTGTGTTATATATTCCTTTTATGTAGACTTTTGTTAATAAAACTGTGATATTGGTAATAACGTCTTAATCCTATGCATTTAACTATGTCTTGAAATGACTTGAATTTAAAAACAGTCTAAGTATTTAAATATTCGTGTGGCTACTTCACCACATGCTAAATTCCATCTCCTTTTCCGCGAAATTAAAGGGATAACAGTCACAGCATGGTGACCCAGTTAGTGGGACAGTGTCGTCATTTTGCTGGGTGATGATAATTTGTAGGTGCAGCCACTGATATCAGGAGAAAGTGGTTGGATGTAGTAGAATAAATTACGTGTTTCCGTATATTCTGAATCTTTTGTTCGTAGTTAGAATTTTTGAAAATTTTTATATCCATTTTCTTAAATTAGAAATGCAATGCATATATAATTACAAATTGGTCACTTGTGACTTCATAGAGACAGATTTTATGATAGTGGTATTTCATACAACTAATTTTCTGTTGTTGTTTCTAATTACCTATCTACCCTAACAGAGTCAAATTACATCCTTACTTTGCAAGAGTGATCTCTCTCTAATTCGTTTCCGTATATATTTACATGGGGTGGGATTTACTGAAAATATTCTTTGTGCTGGTGAGAGATGAGTTTCAGTTTTCGTAACTGATTTACTGAATAATTTTTTAATGCATTTGTTTATCAGAGTTTATAAAATTTGAATTAATTTCAATAAACTTATACATTTGATTTTTAATAACTGCATACTGGAATCAGAACTACAATACTTAATAACGCTATTTCATAAATTTTTAACTCAAGAATATCATTATGGAATTTTTGAAGACATTAAAAGCTGACTCTTTTAATTCTATAATGTATCATTCTTTTAAAAATAATTTTGATTTATTTGTGGTTTTGATATTTATATGTGAAATAAATATCCCATATGACATGCTTTAAATGTCATAAAATAAATTTAAAAGTAGTTACATGACTGTCTCAATTATTTATTGCTTTACACTTAATTATAATTTGTATGAATATTTATGACAAGATAAATTTATCATCAAGATTTTCTGCATCTTACATTTTTATAAAATTTATACAGAAATCAGCAAGGACTTAAAGTATATTATTCGTTATCTGTGATAAAAATATTAAGTATAATAATTTTCAATTTTAGACACATTCATAATATATATTGAAGACACGGTGCAGACAAGAAGGTTTATTTTGATCCCTTTTTAATATTGTCCTTAACAAATCACTCAAAAGAGGAATTTAAAGCAAAAGAAGATTCACAAAGTACCATAAATACACTGGAAAATGAGAATCGGTTTTTAACATATGTTTTGAAAAGCCGAAGAAGCATGTGTAAAGTTAACTATACTGACATTTTTAATATATTATTGTTACTTATGACACTTGGACAAGCCAAGCTCACTATGCCGTTGGCTATGCGAATTTAAGACAGTAGGATGCGTTTATCGTTTAACCAGAGCACCACAAAGGAGAAAGTACGACTTTGCTCTAAACTCCTTTAATAGATGGCACCACCAGAGGATCCACCTTCTCAATTTTAACATTGATCTGAAGAGGGAGGAAATTTTGTCTAGACCATTACATATATGATATTTGTCTCAAGCTTAATTATGTACTTTTCTCCTAATTTTTATTTTTCACTTTAATTTTTATTTTGTAGAAGATCTGGTAAATCTATATGTTCTGTTGTACTTCTTTCGGTGAATAAAATTTAATAAATTCAGTTTTGATGAACAGAGGCAATATTTATCAGAAGGAACTTTTGTTGTTTAACCTGGTAAAAGTTTTATTAATTTATTAATATTTCTGTGACTTCTGTTGATTCCTGATTATACTTACATTTATATTTGTTCTTTACGGGACATAAAAATGTTACAAAAAAGGAGAGCTAAAGATGGTGGAATTGGATATTCCGACCCCTGAATCTGAAAATATTGAGCATCTGATGCCAGAGAGCGAAATACCTAAGATAGATTTCAGTTGTCAGATAAAGATGAGATCAGACTCTTTAAATCAAATGACCATGAATGGAAAATCGGAATGAAATAACCATGAAATTATTTTAAATGTAGCGTATCACTTTAAAAATATATGCAGTAAAGCTCTCCACATAAAAAAATGCAGATACAACATGGTGAACGGGTTAATGTTCCATTGCCTTGGAAAAGATTACTGACCACAAAATGAGACAAAACTACATAATCAGATTGATAAATAAAATATGTGAGAACAGTCCTTTTATAATATTCATAAATGTATTAACATGAATATTTGAAAACAGCTAATCAAAACAAGAAATTTAATTTTTCTAAAACTTAATAAATTGTCAGTTAATGGAAAAAAAATCAGATTATTGTTAAACACAATAATTTTAGACACGTAAATTATTAGATAGATAAATTAGTTTCATGGTTAAAAAAATTTCAAAAGTAATGTATATCAATAACTAATAACACAAATAAAATATTATTCATAATTTTAAAATTCTCTAATAAAACATTAGTAAAAAATTATAAAAAATTAGCATTTTAATTTAGTATGGAAAAAAGGAAAATTCATTTTGATCATGGTAAACATGTTAACTCTTATAAACAATTAAAAAGAAGGCTTATAAATGCATATTTTTAAAATAAATTTAAACTATTTTGATTAAAGTATTTTGATATATCTAAAACTGATGAAAAGTTCTAGGGTAAGTCTTATTTTATTTATTTCAAACAACAATAATTAAATCGTTATAAAAGTACATTTTTTAACTTTAAAACGCAAGCTTGTCGCACAGATAAGAAATATTAAATGTAGTGTTATTTCAATCGACCATAATTGTATATTTTTCATCTTATAAATTCTCATTGTGTAGTTAATCTGGCTCTAATTTGTACAAATTTCAATACCTTCGACAATTACTAAAAATATTCTCTGTTTAATTAATCATATTATTTTTTAATCATATATGATTGGTATATTAAATTTTACTGCATTTACTAAGACATTTTTGTTATTCCTCTGAATAATTATATTATAAATTAAAAATTAATTTAGAAATGAAATATTTGGGAATTTATTTATTTCACATTTTTCATATTGGGAAATAAATAATAGTGCTAGCAATAATTATTCAATATACTTGAGGAAATAATTATTATTTACGTTTTCATTATGTTAATCTATGATATGAAGTGGAAAAAGGAATTAGGTATAATTTTAATTACATGATATGCATAATTGTAAAATAAATCACAAATTTTATCTCTTAAATAATTTTAATAAAGGTTTAACATTTTTTTCCCAGTTAATTTAGTGATTACAAATATTGCTTGTGTGCGTGTGTGTGTGTGTGTGTGCGCGCGACGCGTGCGTGCGTGCGTGCGTGCGTGTGTGCGTGTGCGTGTGTGTGTGTGCGAAAATTCACAGCTAAATATATATAATTTACATTTATCTTAATAGTGTTTTTTCTTTTTTTTTCCAGGTTTTCGAGCATCACTTTGCAGAGAGTGATATCCTGAGATGTTCAGAGTTATATGTTGAGAAAACTGGTTAAAAACTGTGTGTGAGCGCTCCATTACGATACCCACGATTGAAGTTTTACTTGCCATTCCCTCAATAATTCCAAACTACCCGAAATATTTAACGACAACCAAGAATCATCGAGAGGAGCCAGATGCAAAGAAGATAAGAATTGAAAATCAGAACTTTGCTTGTGCTTTAGAAGTACAAAAAGGGAAAAAGACTGCAGGGATAAATTTTGCTACAAAGAATTAGGTGAACTCAAGAACTGTTTAAGTCATTTTAAAATTCCATGATCATAGACTGTTGTTGACAATAAAGATATAATTATGTTTTTATTGATAAGTCTTTCAAAAATTCCTGTTCTTGAATCATCGGTAACAGTTGATGAAAACTTGAATTTAGTAAGTTTAATTAAAGGTTTTCAAATTAATAACATAAATAATTTTAAATTTCCTATAATTCTAAATGATATTCATACCTTAGATAATATATTACAAGCGTTAGAAAATTTTGAAAAATTAACGGTAAGAATAACTTATTTGATTTGTGTAAATGTGTTATAAATTAATTGAAAATTATTTGTGAAAGTAATGAAAATTTATTTGATTGCTTAAAAGAACAGATTTCTCTGTTGCAATATTCTTTAAATCATAAGAAATATTTTGCTAACTTTTAATTTTATGCTCAATGCTTTTTTCTATATCACCCCATTGTTATAAATTTTTACGTAAAAGCTCGTATTTAATTCTTCCACATTCAGCAACATTGAAATATTTGTCAATTATATAGCAAATCCTTTAAAAGAGCAAAACAGGAATAATTTTCTTTTATATATTAGAGACAAATATTCTCACCTTAATTAAAATGTTAAATGAAAAAAATTAAATGTAAAATGTGCTGTGTTTATTTAATAAGCGAAGTTGACGATGAATTTGAAAATTATCTTTAAATTAAAAATATAGATGGGGGTGGTTCAAAATATCCTTGCGATGAAATCGTCAAAATAATTAATTTTAATTATATTGTTATTTCTAAACTAGTATCTTCGGAAAATGAAAACGATTTTTTGAAGTGTAACAATCATAGATTTATCGCTAACAAAGTAACATTAAAAAAATCTTCGATTAGCTGAAATTAATATAACCTCAGAATGTTGCAAACATGACAGTTATGATTTAGTAAAAAATATTTTCTTAACTTCTACTAATATTTTAATCAAATACTATTGTAAAAAAATTTATGATGATTTAATAAATAAAAAAACTCCTTAATTCAAAATCAAAAAGAAAATTACATAAACATTAGGAAAATAATGTAAATTTCAGAGAAGAGTTTTCTGTAGGTAAATATAATTATTAAATTGAGATGTTCCTATAAACTTAAATCGTTATTTAAATTTTGCTTATTTCAAGAAATTATTTTGTATATCAAAACAAATAAATTACATTTTGATACTAATTTATGATATATTTTAATGTAGAATTGAAGTGTTTAATAAAGTTATCTTAAGCATACTGTTGTGGTCTTTATTCTATTATTATTATCTGAGCAAGTTATAAATTTTGTTATTTTTATGTGATATTTAATAAAAAAAATTAATAATGCAATAAAAGCAAATGTTTCATTTACTCCAGTTTTTTGTATAATGGAAAATATGAATGTTTTTATTTGGCCACAAATTTAATTAAAAATTTTTTTTATATTTTTGGTATTAATGATTTAATATATGCCTATATATTCAATACTAATACAATAAGTAATGTTGATATTATCAGAATAAATCGTACAAATTATGTTTAAAAATGATTATTGTGAAAAACTTTAAAATGTACAATCATTTTGTTATGTGATATAATAATATATTTATATTGAATTAGGAGAAAAATGTAGCAGGAATATATTTCAAACATGATCCTAATAATTTCATAAACTTTTTCTACAAGTTACTTAAAAATCATATCAAGCTTCAAATAATGGTTGATAAATTAAAAAATTATAAAACTGGAAATTTAGAAAAAACAAATGAAACAAAATGCATAACAATTTAATATAATTATTAAAAACATTTTTTACCTAAGAATTACAAATTCAATTGTTAATGTAATATTTTATTTATATATTTCTTATTTTCTAATCACTTAGTTTGGCAAATTAAGTATTTTGTTTTGTTCAATTCTAAAATTTTTATAAGTGTACTATTATAATAAACTGAAACATTTGAATATATTATGAACATAAATGGGAATAAAATGTCGTGTGTAAAAAATTCATGGCAAAATTAAATCAATTATGTTATTAAATATGCAAAATAAAATATTTATAACTGTTTGTGTTGTTTCAACATGGTTGAATTTAAAAACAAAAGAAAATTGTAATTAACGTTTTTGTCAATTCTAACTCAAACAATGAACGGGGAATAATTTCGTATTCACTAACTTGCAAGTCACAGTTTTATTTATTTATTTTTTATTTTTTGTTTAGCTATTTTTTAAATTTTTATTTAATATATTTCTAAAGGATATCAAAATAAATTTAAAAAAGAATATTTATCCTTTGTTAAATAGGCATTAAAAATTAATAAGAAATTTCTAAAAAATAATTGTAGGTAATTCGGATATCACAGATTTTGGGAATAAATTAACTACTAGTTTTCCTTTGAATCGAGTTGTATTAATTAATCTAAATGTATCAGAATATCTAAATATTAGACAGTATCACATTTTTGAAGCTACTCATCTCGTGTCATGCTCTCCACTTCACACAAACTCCTTCCCCGGGGTGTGGAATCAGCATTAGGAAGAATTTAAATCGCCAGCTTCGATACATTATTCTTGGAGCATTTGTTTGCTTTGGCATTGTATCAGTACCACGTGTCTCGATTGTGTTAAAAGGAGGTCTTATTTGAGACTGAAATTTCAACAAAATAAGATCGATGGTCTGACAGGTGTTCATTCAATTGGTTGCATCAAATTTTTCACACACCTGACGGGGAAGTAAATGGGTGTGCATCCTTATATTCTTCCAGGTTGCCCCTTTACTAAGTCATACATCAAGTTTTAATAGGTACGAATACCTTTTGATTGGATGAATTTTCTAAAACATTTTATAATGCGATTTTTATGGACTTTCTCATTCAATAAAATAAGTTGTTTTCTGAGTATTAAATTTTGTACAGTATTAAATTTTTCTAATATCTCTTTTTAAGCAATCGTTTACAATATTTTCTTACATTAAATTTTAATCTGAATATAAAATAACAAATTTTTAAGCCTCACTCTAAAGTAAGATTACTTAAATATAAAACGAATTGAAATAAAGGAATTATTTAAATATTTTATACTGTGATTTTTTTTTATGTTTTATTCAGACTATTTTACTTTATTTCTATTCAGATTAATATACTGTTACGATTAGTTTGTTATGCAAACTTTAATATTTAGATAATCTTAAGATTATTGATGCACATTATCCTAATAATTCTTTCTTTTTTATTCATTTTGTACATTTAGTTCGCCACCATTATTTATACAACTAATATCTTGTTTATCTTCTGAATACAAATAATCAAGCAGTTATAATTAAAAATGAATCTATAACAAATTCAACCGTAAAAAATACAAATAAATTACATTTTGATACTAATTTATGATATATTTTAATGTAGAATTGAAGTATTTAATGAAGTTATTTTAAGCATACTGTTGGGGCCTTTACTTTAATTTTTTTTTTAAAAAAATTATACTAATGATGATTCTTGTAATATGGATTTTGCTTGTGAAAATTCTGATAATTTAAGTACTAATAGACCTCTTAAAAATGTTAAAAATAATTCTAATGCAATTTCTAAAACTATTTCAAATATTGTGTGTGATTATAATATCTGTGTATCCAGTAAATGTGTTAACGTATCTGATAATATAGTATATAGTACTAATGAAAATACTTTACATAAAGTAAATATTAAAAAATGTAGTAGAAAACAACAGTATTTCTAATGGTATTAATAATTATTCAAATGTTGTAAATAGTAAACAAAATAATGATGTTAATTCCAAACCTAAAATTAATGAACGCAATACTGAAAATAAAAATGTAAATAATTTTGATATAAACGCCCCTAGTACCAGTAAAGTACCAGTCGCATTTAAGATTCCTGAAGTACTAGATCAACACTAACCCTCATTCTATTGCACGCGATGCTGCTAGGCCTAACGAAATTTCACGTGATACAAAAAATAATAAAAGGACCAGACTCCAATTACACTTCGTTTAGGACTCCGAAATATCGGAAATTGATTCTGGATGTACTAAGCAAAAATATAAATAAAAGAAATATAAAAAAATTATTAAAAAAAACTGATTTTTCAGATTGGGAAGTGTCTGATCTAACCATCGATAGTAAATGCGATGCCCTTCATTCTAGAAGTCTTATATCATCAAGTATATAAAATGAAAAATATAAAACAGTCTGTGCTCCCAAGAATATAATTTCAGCATACACATACAAAATTAATAAAATAATGATGAAATCAAAATAAATGAAGACATAACAAAACTTAAAAAGTATGTTTGTCATGAAGGCTAATTAGGTGAAACCTAGGGTTTAGAGTGAATTCGAAACTACTAATACACAGGTCTGAGGTTGGAATCGAATCCATGAACTGTTAAAATGAAGGCAGGAGCGGTTAACTAATTGGCTGCAAGCTCAGTTTATAAAAGGTGCAAAATCATGAAGCATGTAACAGAAGCATGAAGTGTTGTGTAAGGATTAAAAGAAATAACACATTTTAAATTTTAAGAAAATTAATTGCATATCACTTCCACCTGAAGTCATTTATCTTGCATACTTTGATCAACAATGCTTCCTCACTATAATACAGAATTGAGACTTTTTTAAATAAGGAGGGATCATGCGAAATATATTCAACAGCATTAACTACAAAAAGAACTAATGTTCAACTTCACACAAAAGCAAAAAATAAACTAAAAGAATTAAAAAATTTATAAAAATAAAAATGCTTAAATCACAGAAATTTTACAAACAAATTTTAAACACCTACATAACTTTTCATTCCCCTTGCTGATAAGTAAAGAAGTATAAAATCAAAGAATTTGTAAAACTTAATTAAAGATTCTAAATATGATGCGTCTACTCAGTTAAAACACAATGGAAATAAAGTAATATCTTATACTCACTAACAATTTTGTTGTATTAAAATACAAAGAAAAATTACAAAAGCCTGGTATAAAATACAATGAACTATTTCTTTATAATCTAGTGATTTGTTTTCAAAATCTTTATGCTTTTTTAGAAAGCGCAAAATCAGAAATTTCCAAACTCCAACAATATAAAATCAATTGTATATTACGTATTAGTTTTACTGAAGCTTCAACCAAATTTTAAAAAATTCTAATAAATTGAAAATTTCATTTTCCTAACTATAAGAAAGTATTTTGTAATTTGAAAATGAACTATAGCCTACATAATAATTTTGCTTAAATTTTTAATCAAACTTGGCTACAGTGTTGCTAACACACGAGTCCAAATTAATGAGTTTGTACCTTCAAAAACAATCAAATACGAAATATTAGAAGATCATACCTCTGATCCGACATCCAGTGAAGGAGAGTTTTTATGTAAACATGCATCAGCAGCTTTTACAGATTCCTCTAAACTCCGCGGCTGATCTTCATTTTTTGCAGCCAAAAACAAGGCGGCTGGTGACAGTTTCTAAGTAAGAAATAAAACCTTTACATATTTCAGTAAAATCAAAGTTTTAGGAATCTAAAATTTAAAAAATTAACGCAAAACTTGGAAATTATGATTAAGAAAAATTGGTAATTTAAACAAAATATATTTCAAATGAAAATGAATCATTTCATTAATCAATAGCAAAAAGTGAAACAAAATTAATTTTATAACGTTATAATCACTTGAATTTTACTTTATATAGCATAAATGTGCTTAACAAAGAAAAATTGCATATTTTATGTTAATATAATGTTTCTTCAATCTATTATGACAATAAAAAATAATGCTACAAAGCACAATCAAACAAACATTTTTTCTAACAAATCTCATCAAAATATTAATTTATAGACTATAATTAATGTTTGACAAACAAAAACAAAATTCTTAGTTTTCTTAACACTGAAATATTATAGCCAAAACAGGCAAAAAATTATAGTTAAAAAGAATTTATAAACAATCACAAATGTACTTTAAATTTATTTCTGATATTTTTTAATAATGTTTTTGGATGTCCTGCAATACTATAATACATTTCTTATAGAAATTCGTACTAAATTGATTATTGGTTAGGATGCAGGATTTTTTTTAAATTTCAAAATGGCAAAAAGACTTTTTTACTGCCAAATAGTTCTGATAACATTTTTCTCTTTTAAAGATACTTTCTTTAAAAAAATAGTTAGATAAGTGCTAATTTTAGATACAGATATTGTAAAGGAATTAAGATTCACATATTAAATAAATTCAAATAAAAATATCAGCTTAATACAGCTAATTATTTCTTAATAAAATTACATTTATTTAGCTTTTCAAAAGTGACTATATTTAAGAACAATTTAACATACAATCACTTTTTGTGTGATTTACATAACTGATTTCTTATAAGAAAATTTAATCTTTTATTTACAAGAATACTAACATAATGAGTCATAAGAAAGCAATCAGCACTAAATATTTATATTTTGAGAGAAAAATTTATTTTTCATGACTGTGACATGCAATTATTTAGAATATGTTTAAAATTTTCCAAAGTTAATTTATGATGTGAAAGTATTTCTTTTTTCCAAACAATTCCTATAATAATTTTACCTTTTAAAACTTGATGAAAATAAGTGTATAATTGCTTTAACACTGTAAAAAAGTAATATCTATCGACCAACTGGATAAACAAAGTTATATATGACATAATCAAGAGAAACTGTCAAACCAAACTAGGTATAACATATTTTAATTTTCAGTACACTAATAAACAACTTATGGATAGTTACATCGAGTTCATATTACATGCAAGATGAATTTTGTGTTTTCCATACCTATCCGAGAATTTAATTTGCGAATATTTAAGAAGATAGTTCATTATACCTCAACATATTTTAGAAATTTATGTCTATATGATTCACTTTTCGATATGTATTCTTTCAATAAATAACTGGTAAAAGTAAGTACAAGGAGATGAAAATTTCAATAAAGAAAAATATGCTTGTAAAATACGTAACTTAAATAGAATTTTAAAACACCAATGTTTATTTAATAAGCTTATCATGCCTAATACAATTTTTTAATATTTACAGAAATATCAAAATTCTAATTCTACGTTGAAAAAGTCAAATTGCAATTGTTCCAATTACAATTTAAATAAACTGTCATTAATTAATGTTGGACATGTCATTAATTACATAAGTTACGTAGTTAGAAGAAATGCCAGACACCACGCGCCTTCAATATAGGCACTATCCACATGTAATCTTGGACTCATTTGCTACTTGCTAAAATTACTTATATAAAAACAGTCCGGTGAATGCTATTTTGAGTAGTAGAAGATAAAAATGATATATAATGATTCATGTGTATTACACATTTAAATTAAAAACAATAAAAATATATTATACAATATTTTTAATTTATTTTCAGGACCAAAATCTTAAATAAATACTTTTCTGGAAAAATGCCCAAAAATGATTGAGAAATTATAAATGCTACAAGAAAAATTTTGGCTAAATCCTAAGAGTCGGTACTAGTGTCAAATGTAACAAATATGTAGACTGCAACAAAATGAATTCATTTGTTGACTTCTATGAGGTATTTAAATGTGATTGTTTCATTCAGTTTTTATAAATCTTGAAACTTATATGCTTTATTTTTTTAAATTTACGTTTAGAAAATTGTACATGAAATTTTAAGTTTAATAATTTCCTATAATTTGGAAGCAAATTAGATGTCATTTGGATATAATAATTTTTTAAAGTTACTTTATTCATAATTTATATTTTAAAAAGTCATTTTCAAAATATATATTTTAAAAATTGGAGAATGAAGGAAGTTCTGATTAGATGAGTAGTTTTATTTTCAGCATAAAATTTGTTTAAAGATGCTATTTTAGAAACTAAATTATGTAATTTATTGAAAATAGTAAGATAAAAACAGGTATCTCTTATTTAATTACACTGTTAAATGAATGAAAATTAGCATAATATCTGATGTAATATTTGGTAATAAGAAAGGAAGTTTTCATAAAAATTGACTGAATAGTTAGAATCCCGATCATTAAAATGGAATTTCCTACAATACTGATTTAAATTTTTAGTCGTAGAAACGTGGTAGGTATTATATACATTTAACTTTTAAAGTCTGTATTTTTTAATTAATTAAAAGAAAATAATTAAATAACTGATTATGAATAGTTTTTCGATCGAGTAGGAATAATAGAATTTTTTTGGTTTAAGGCTAGATTACTGTGCGGGACTGGTGAAATTTCCTATTTTCCTTACAAGCATTCCTCAGTTAGCTCACCAACCTAAATTACATCATTATGCACAATATCCCATTATGCAAAACCGACCGAACTCTAATTTAAAATTTGCAATCACTCGATATTTTACTTATCTAATATCAAGATTTCGAAAATTTCATCATAATTATTTACCACAGAAATACGTCTATGACTAGGGAAATGGGCGATGGACAAAATGCGCCAATCGGGCAATAAAGTGTAAAAACTGGCTTAATGGTTCGGAATGCGTTTGCATTATTATTTTCGGTTTAAGACATAAGTTGATCGTATAGCATGAGCGAAAATTTATTTTGTATGCAACCCTTAATAAATAATTTAATAAAGAAAGTATTTAATAAATAATTTTATTAAATATTTCAAGGTTTGCACTAAATAATGGTTCAATAATTTTGGTTTCGGTTTAAGAATTTGTAAAGTTAATGTTCTCGTTATTGGACTCCGATTGTTTTTAATAATTTATTCTTTGGAATTTTAAAAAAATGCTTTCAAATTTTCGATAGGCGTATTGTTTGGAATTTTTTTAGTTACATTATTTAGATTTTTTTATTGGCTATTAACAGATCTGTGTGGGGTAATAATCATGTACATGGTCAGTTTGATTCATAACTCGTACAGTATGTATCGCTAAGAAACCTTAAAAAAAGAACAACGTAGAAGATTTCTTTGAAGAAATGAAAACTGTTTATTCTCCAAACGACTATGACGATTGCCATTTTAATACTTCTATAGTAATTAATTCTAATGAAATATTCGAAATTTTGATAATTTTAATTTATAATGCGCTCGATTGCAATGTTGAAGTTCGAACGTGATCGGTATTTTTTCACCGGATATTGCGCGTAGTTAAGTAATTTAAGTTGGCGATATAAGTGTATAGCACTTGGAGCGAAAATTGGAAATCACGCTAAACCTGCACAGTTCCCTGGTCTTTAACCCAAAATTATTAAAATGTTAATAACCAGAAATTAATTTCACAAATATATAAATATATAAAACAAATTTCGTAGTGCTAAAGAAGTTCCGTCACAATGTTTCAGAAAGGGTTATGTGGCCATATGTACTCGTGAAGAAAATAATAATTAAAAATAATGAAACCAATATCATAATAAATTTATTTTATAAACTTTCAAAAGACTTAAGAAACTCAAAATAAAAAAAATTCGCTGTAAACTAATATTCAGAATCTTAACTTTCAAAAAATTTCAAAATGTAAATATTAAGTCAGCCATTTCAAAAGTTTAAACTGTATTCAAATAAAAATAAATTACTAATCAAATGCTTTAACGGTTACTAGCACAAAACAAATTTTGCAAATTACACAATCATGTTATGTCACACAAACTCTTTCCGATGTGGTAAGCTAATTCAGAGCAGTTTATTGGCCAGTCTAGCACCCGGTCTTCTATTTAAAATATCTTAATCGTATCTTTATGTTAATGTATCTTAAATATCTGAAATTCAGTTTCCAATCTCTATTTTGTAGTATTTTTAAAGTAAATATAACAAAATATTGGAAACCTTGTTATTTGAAATCAAATATATTGTGATATTGTGATGTTCAAAGTTCAACTTTGAGTGCGATTGGGACGTTGAATACCAGACATTACATGGATTGGCGCGATTTAGATTGGCGAGATAACTCTATAGTTATTAGAAATTGTACCAAACCAGTTCTGGTTTAATAGATTTTACCAAAATATTTCTTAAAAACACTAATATTTGTCTAAAACAAACTAGCAAAACAACTGTAATCATTTTTTACTCTTCCATTTATTCATATTCAAATTATATAAAGTAAGAAATACCATAAAAAAATACTTACTTTCCATTGGATTTTGGTAAAGGAATTATGCATGTAAAATCGATGCATATAAACAATTGCATCTAAAATGCACAGCTGCGTTCTAAATCTAGTTAAGGAAAATCTAAAAAAATTAAAACTAACTGGTAAATGAAAGGGTATGACATGAGATTAGATGCAAACTCAATTTGTTTATATTATTCAGGATCAGAAATTGATTCCAGAAATTGTAAATGCTTTTACAAATATCAAGATAGAGCTATTTAATAACATTTAAAATGTTTATTAAAAATACGATAGAAAATGGGACCATATAATCTTCTAAATATTTAACAAATGGTACATTTATCATTTTGCAGTTAATTTATTTCTAATGCGATAATAAGTTCTGGGAAAAATAGATCAAAACTAAAGGATTCAACAGTTTGTATTGTGGTTACATACAGAAAATATTTGATAAAGATCTCCTCTTTGTGTCCACAATAATGTTATTTATTCAATTTTTAAATTATATTTCACAATAATTGTAAAATTTTGCTTGGAATTAAGTGCAAATAATGTATCACATTTATAGTTACTACACTATGTTAAACTCGAAAACGATTCAACATTTACAAAATTTTCAATTATTTTATATTAAAACTGAAATACTTGGACAACTACAATTAAGAGAAACCAAGTTATATTTTGTGTTAATAATAAATTAAATTCAATATTTTAAAGTTTATAGCTTAATAACAAGAATATTTCAAATTAAGATCATTTACTTTGCAATATATTCTTTACACTAGTTAAGCCTTACCAAACTAATATGAAGAAAACTTTTATACTTTTAAATAACACATTTTCAATGAAAAGATAGTACATTTATAAATACAATTTCGTTTTCAAATTTAGGTTACATGTCAAGCAATAGTTATAAGAATATTCAAATGCATAGAAAATAAAGTACCGTTTTTAAAATTTTATCATGTACTTAAACGTAAATAACTAATTATAACTTTGAATCATTCAATTGTTAACAAGAAAAGGATACACTTTTATCATTTGTCCCATATGCTGCAGGAATTTGGCAGCTTCCTGTTTAATAAACAATTCGTCTTCTTCAGAAACGCCGTTTATTCTACTTGGCGTATTCGCCATTTGCTCTTTAGCGAAAATCCATTTATCCATAGCAATAATTAAAAAGGGCTTCCTATAATAATAGTTTATATATAAATGATCATAAATCAAATGATACTAAAATATAAATCATCAGAAAAATACAACTTTCAGGCATAAATTAAAAGAATTTTACAACAATAATACATTCATAGCGCATCAATTCCCCAAAACTAAGGTTCAGATTTTATAAGTAGTTACAAACATAAAATAAAATATTTAAAAATCAAAAGTATAAACTTTGCTATAAAAATATAATCCGAATAAAATATTTTCAAAAAATAAATAATTTAAAGATAAATGTTTTCATTACGATAAGCAACATTTTCCTCTATATACCAGTAATCAGAAATCTTGTCCACAAATGAATCTATTCTTAAATAAAGGATGTTCCTCTTCGTAAAAAATTTAAATTGGTTAATAAACCAAGATAAGTATTCATCAATTCAGCAAGATGATTAAATAGTGTTTCAACGAAAAAAATGTTCCTTAGACTATCCAAAATTTTTCTCTCTAAATCCCTCTCAAAAATATCCCCTTACTCAAATAAAAATGTGTAAAATTTAGGAGTATGCAAAAAATGCTTTACATTCAGTTTATTATTTTTGGGGATTTCGAATATATAACAAAAAATTTGGCTAGTGTTTTTCAAAGTTTATTTAAATGTTTTCCGCTAACAAAATCATCAAAAGCCGATTTGCTTTTCTCTTATCGAGATAAAAAAAATATAAGATGAAATTATATTCAATAAATATTATTGTAGTAATAACTCTGGACATGTTTTTTTAACTGTAAATTTTTTATAAATTGGATAAAGAAACTAATCAATTATAGTATTTATATATATATATATATATATATATATATATATATATATATATATATATATATATATATATATATATATATATATATATATACAGAGACAGAGAGAGAGAGAGAGAGAAGAGATAAATAGATATATATATAGATTTCAATAATTTATGGAAATTCAGAATTCGCTCATCGACAGAAATAAGTTTGATTTGTATTATATATTCCTTTTATGTAGAATTTTGTTAATAAAACTGTGATATCGGTAATAACGTCTTAATCCTATGCATTTAATTATGTCTTGAAATGACTTGAATTTTAAAACAGTCTGAGTATTTAAATATTCGCGTGGCTACTTCACCACACGCTACATTCCATCTCCTTTTCCGCGAAATTCAAGGGATAACAGTCACAGCATGGTGACCCAGTTAATGGGACAGTGTCGTCATTTTGCTGGGTGATGATAATTAGTAGGTTCAGCCACTGATATCAGAAGAAAGTGGTTGGATGTAGTTGAATAAACTACGTTTTTCCGCATATTCTGAATCTTTGTTCGCAGTTAGAATTTTTGATAATTTTTATATCCACTATCTTATATCAGAAATGCAATGCATAGGCAATTACCAATTGATCGCTTGTGACTTCATAGAGACAGATTTT
The DNA here is from genome assembly GCA_037975125.1 of Latrodectus hesperus. Taxonomy (NCBI): domain Eukaryota; kingdom Metazoa; phylum Arthropoda; class Arachnida; order Araneae; family Theridiidae; genus Latrodectus; species Latrodectus hesperus. The sequence goes on from CM075851.1 coordinate 16,874,076, forward strand.
ATCACAGTGATATTTCATACTACTAATTTTCTGTCGTTGTTTCTAATGTCCTATCCGCCCTAACAGACTCAAACCAGATCCTTTCTTTGCAAGAGTAAACACTAATTCATATCCGTACATATTTACATGGGATGGGATCTACTGAAAATATTCTTTGTGCTGGTGAGAGATGAGTTTCAATTTTCGTAACTGATTTTCTGAATAATTTTTTAATACATTTGTTTATCAGAGTTTATAAAATATGAATTAATTTAAATAAACTTATACATTTGATTTTTAATAACTGCATACTGGAATCAGAACTACAATACTTAATAACGCTATTTCTGGTAAATGAAAGGGTATGACATGAGATTAGATGCAAACTCAATTTGTTTATATTATTCAGGATCAGAAATTGATTCCAGAAATTGTAAATGCTTTTACAAATATCAAGATAGAGCTATTTGATAACATTTAAAAAGTTTATTAAAAATACGATATAAAATGGGATCATATAATCTTCTAAATATTTAACACATGGTACATTTATCATTTTACAGTTAATTTATTTCTAACATAATAAGTTCTGGGGAAAATAGATCAAAACTAAAGGATTCAACAGTTTGTATTGTGGTTACATACAGAAAATCTTTGATAAAGATCTCATCTTTGTGTCTACAATAATGTTATTTATTCAATTTTTAAATTATATTTCACAATAATTGTAAAATTTTGCTTGGAATTAAGTGCAATTAATGTATCACGTTTATAGTTACTACACTATGTTAAACTCGAAAACGATTCAACATTTACAAAATTTTCAATTATTTTATATTAAAACTGAAATACTTGGATAACTACAATCAAGAGAAACCAAGTTATATTTTGTGTTAATAATAAATTAAATTCAATATTTTAAAGTTTAAAGCTTAATAACAAGAGTATTTCAAATTAAGATAATTTACTTTGCAAAATATTCTTTACCCTAGCTAAGCCTTACCAAACTAATATGAAGAAAACTTTTATACTTTTAAATAACACATTTTCAATGAAAAGATAGTACATTTATAAATACAATTTCGTTTTCCAATTTAGGTTACATATCAAGCAATAGTTATAAGAATATTCAACTGCATAGAAAATAAAGTACCGTCTTTAAAATTTTATCATGTACTCAAACGTAAACATAAAATTATAACTTTGAATCATTCAATTGTTAACAAGAAAAGGATACACTTTTAACATTTGACCCATATGCTGCAGGAATTTGGCAGCTTCCTGTCGAATACATAATTCTGCTTCTTCACAAACGCCATTTACTCTACTTGGCGTATTTGCCATTTGTTCTTCAGTGAAAAACCAGTTATCCATAGCAAGAATTAAGCAGGGTTTCCTATAAAGATAGTTTATATATAAATGAGCATAACTCAAATGATACTAAAATATAAATCAGAAGAATACAACTTTCAGGCATAAATTAAAAGAATTTTACAACAATAATACATTCATAGCGCATCAATTCCCCAAAACTAAGGTTCAGATTTTATAAGTAGTTACAAACATAAAATATTTAAAAATCAAAAGTATAAACTTTGCTATAAAAATATAATCCGAATAAAATATTTTCAAAAAATAAATAATTTAAAGATAAATGTTTTCATTACGATAAGCAACATTTTCCTCTATATACCAGTAATCAGAAATCTTGTCCACAAATGAATCTATTCTTAAATAAAGGATGTTCCTCTTCGAAAAAATTTAAATTGGTTAATAAACCAAGATAAGTATTCATCAATTCAGCAAGATGATTAAATAGTGTTTCAACGAAAAAAATGTTCCTTAGACAATCCAAAATTTTTCTCTCTAAATCCCTCCAAAAATATCCCCTTACTCAAATAAAAATGTGTAAAATTTAGGAGTATGCAAAAAATGCTTTACATTCAGTTTATTATTTTTGGGGATTTCGAATATATAACAAAAAATATGGCTAGTGTTTTTCAAAGTTTATTTAAAAGTTTTCCGCTAACAAAATCAAAAGCCGATTTGCCTTTCTCTTATCGAGATAAAAAAATATATAAGACGAAATTATATTCAATAAATATTATTGCAGTAATAACTCTGGACATGTTTTTTTAAATGTAAATTTTTTATAAATTGGATAAAGAAACCAATTATCAATGATAGTGTATATATATATTAAATAAAATCACTCACAATTCAATGCTTTTTGTAGCACAAGAAAAAGTGACTCGGATTCGTCAATCAAGAAGTAGGCAAATTTCACGCATCACAACGTTTAATTTATATATAACCATATACACATTTCCAAAGCACAATATACTTAATTGGTAGCATAATTAATTATATAACACTTATTCGTAACACAATAATACTTTTCTCATATGTAACATAATTTCAATATTGTAGGTAGCATTAATCATTTTGTAGCAATTAACATTTTGTAGCAGACTGGTCATAACAAGACCTTTATAGTCGGTGGTTCTTTTCACACTAACTTACCACGCCACCTACTGGCGTAAACAGATCGAAGTGAGCATTCTTCACACTCCCCACCTGATAATTTTACAAATTATCACTCCTTTCTGAAATGATACTAAGAAAACAACATTAAAACATTTACAATTATTAACAATTATAGAAAAATCAATAATTCAAAAATCACAAAACAATGAAAACAAACAAAAAAAGACGTTATATAAAGTTCACAGTTTTTTTCTTGAGTCTTATGAGTCTGGAAACTCGAGGGGATACAAGAGTTGGACTGGTCTACGGAATTCTCCGTTTTCAGTCTTTACCACACACGAGCGCACCAGTCCATCACGCCCCTTCATCACTTCCGTAATTCGACCCAAAGTCCATAAGAATTTTGACTTTGTTTTTCCTTCTAAGAGCACTATATCGTTCACTTGTAAATTTTTATTGCTGACAGGTGTTCCCAAATAATGAGAATTTCTCAAATCAAGGAGGTATTGGTTTTTCCATTTTATCCAAATTTGGCTGATAAGTCTCGTTTGATATTGCTTGCGCTTAACTAGGGATTGTTTTGTGGAATTAACACCCATAAGTTCTGCAAAATTACACGGATATTGAAGTTTTTGTCCAGAGAGCAGAAAATGAGCAGGCGTTAAAGGTTCAGGTTCGTGGACATCATTATACACATAGGTGAGTGGACGATGGTTCAACACATTTTCCACTTCTGCAAGGACAGTCATAAACTCCTCAAAATCAAGTTGAGCTCTGCCTAGAATCTTTCTCAAAGGTTGCTTGATACTTCTCATTAAACGCTCATAGAAGCCTCCCCACCATGGCGCAAGTGCGACTATGAATTTCCATTCTATACCCTCAGAAGCTATGAAATTCTTGAATTCTGTATCTTTAATTATATCGAAAAAATATTGCAAGTCCTTGTTAGCACGTTTGAAAGTAGTAGCATTATCAGAATAAAATACGCGTGTGTTTCCCCGCCTACTGAAAAATCTTCGTATTGCTAACATAAATTTGTTTGTCGACAAATCAGAAACTAATTCGAGGTGCACAGCCCTTGTGACTGCACATGTGAAAAGCGCAATATACGATTTTTTAGTTTCTTTCTCCCATTTTATATACACTGGTCCTGTGAAGTCCACACCCGTTACGCTAAATGGAGGAGCTTCAGCTATACGATCCTTCGGCAACTGTGCTGTCATTTGTTTCGCCGGTTTAGCTACACTTTTCTTGCAAATCAAACATCTATTAATTATTTTCCGCACGAGTTGTCGTCCCTTAGGAATCCAAAATTTTTGTCGCAAAATTGTCAACGTTGCGGCAACTCCTACATGTAACGCTTTACGATGTTCACGTAGCACAAGTAATTCGGTAAATCTGGAATTATTGGGAAGTAATATCGGATGTTTTTCTTCTATCATAAAATCGGCTTCGCTTAGCCTTCCCTTAATTCGTAGAATGCCATTTTCATCTAAAACCGGAGCTAAACATAAAATATTAGAACTCGTTGATACATCTTTTCCGCATTCTAGATTTTTAATTTCCGATGGAAAGTTTTCTCTTTGAATCTTCTTTATCCAAAAGATTTCTGTTTCCTGTAATTCAGTAGCGGTAAGTGGACCATTTTCCGCCGGTAATCTTCTAGTTTTAGCTACAAATCGTTTAACGTAGGCAAGAATTCTTATAAATTTTGATACATCACTAAATTTTTTAATGTCGATAATAGCTTCACTGGATTTTAAAATGCATTGATTTACTAAAACCGTTTTGCGTCTCTCATGATGTTCATCGTATTTTTCTGATATTTTTTGGACTGGCCAATTTTCAGAAGGACCCTCAAGCCACTGAGGTCCCTTCCACCAAAGATTACTTTCTTTAAGGTTTTCGACACTTAACCCCTTGGTCAATAAATCTGCTGGGTTTTCTTTGCCACTACAATGTCTCCAATCTGCCGGACAAGACTTATCTTGTATTTCTATAATTCTGTTGCAAACAAAGGGTTTCCATTCCCTGGATGTTCCTTTTATCCAATGTAGCACGATCTCAGAATCGGTCCAAAAATATATTTCTTGAATTAGATCTTTAAATAATTTCCCTAAATATTTACAAATTCTCACAGCTATAATCGCACCCATTAATTCTAAACGAGGCAAGGTCAAGGTTTTGAGTGGTGCCACCTTACTTTTGAAATTACAAGGGTTGTCTTAAATTCATTAGTTCCTGTAGCGTTGCGATATCTAAAATATGAAACAGCTCCATAAGCTTTAATACTCGCGTCGCAAAATACATGAAGACTTATGTCCATATTCTTGTTCCCATATTCAAAGTACCTTCTGGGAATTTGCAAGTTTTCTAGCTAGCTTATTTCTTTTAGCCAATTTCTAAATTCAACTTCAATATCTTCAGGTAGTCGCTCATCCCAATCCAACCCCATAACCCATATTTCTTGTAGCAAAATTTTCATTCTAACAACATAGGGAGAAATGTAGTTTGCAGGGTGAAATAATTTTGAAACAGTTCCCAAAACTGTTCTTTTCGTGGTATATTCCTGAATTGAAGCTGAGGCCTTCAAAGTAGGAACATCTAATTTTATAATGTCATTTTTAGAATCCCGTATTAGCCCTAGTAATTTGGAGTGTGACGCAGTGTCCTCTCCCGATATTAGAAGACCTTCCTGCATCCATAGTTCTATCAATTGTTTAGAATTCGAAGTTAATTTCCTTAATTTCATGCTGGCGTCATTCAATATTTTTACCGCATCACGAGAAACTTCGAATGCCTGCTCGATATTTTCCGTGCCATGGAAAACATCGTCGACATACATTACAGAATTTAACATTTCGCAACAATCTGGATTCGTGTCAATATACTTTTTTAAATGATACTTTATCGTGATGGCTAATATGAAAGGAGATGAGTTTACCCCAAATGGTAAACGCTTCATATTCATAATTTTAAATGGTTCATTTGCATAATCAGCAAACCACAGAAATTTCAAATATTTTCGATCTTCTTCTGCAATACTTATGTTTAAAAAGGCCTTTTCGATGTCTCCTGAAAATGCGATTTCGTTTCTCCTAAATTTTAGTATTACATCTAAAATACTTGGGTTTAGATTTGGTCCCGGATAAAGCATATCATTAAGTGATTTAGAATTTTCCAATTTTGATGACGCGTCGAACACAATACGCACTTTTGTTGTTTCGCTGTCAGGCCTTATTACGGGTCGGTGAGGCATAAAATATCCCGAATTTAATATCTTATCGTTACATTCTTCAACGATTCCATTTTCTAGTTGTTCCGTAATTATACCTTTGTATTCTGCAAGTATTTTTTCGTCCTTACTTAATTTAAGTTTTAAATTTTCGAAACGCCTATACGCAACTTCGAAATTGTCATTTAGTTTTTCGGGAAGTTGTTTCCAAATTAATTTTACTTCATATCTTTTATTTTTGTATGATAACCCGTTTTTAAATTGCGTAATTATTTCTTTATCCTTAATTGACAATTCCTCATTTTTATCCGAAATCCCCAAATTTTTCTAAATCCCAAAATATTTTTAAATCTGTAACTATATTTTTCATAACAGCGATGCAATTTTGAGAACTTACATTTGCTTTAAATTCCGATCCCACGACCGTCCATCCAAATATGGTATTTATAGCAATTAGGATTTTATTTATTCTCACCCTTTCATTTAACACGAAGTCCCAAAACAGATCCGCACCGATTAAAATTCCCACATCCAGCAATTCATTTCCTGCGTATGATGAATCAGCTAACTCCAAGTTATTTGCTCTCATTAATTTTCTAACTTGTAATGAAGGCATCTGGAGTTTTGCTGCCGTGATATCTGGCACAGCTACAGCCTCGATCTTCACTGTGCTTCCATTTTTTCTTTTTAATTTTATTTCTACCACGGGATACACTTTTTCATTTGTCTGTTTCATGCCAAAAGAATAAACAGATAAATTCTCCCATCGCTTCGGATATAGCTTTAGCGTATTAACCAGTGATTGCGTAATAAATGACCTCTGATTGGCACTGTCAAGAAAAATACGCGTGAACGCAGAATTCGTATTTGATAAAACTTTAACTGTACATGTCTGCAAATATACATATTTCGAAGTCTCGGAATTTTCCATACAACTGGAGACAGAACTTATTATTTCTGAATCGCGAACCGTTGGATCGTGATCTTCATTTATTTCATTGATTTGATTCGGAATTTCATTAAATTAATTCGTTACCTCTGATAACATTCGGATTTATTTTATTTAAACAAATGGAAGTATGATGATTTTTGTTTTTGCATTTATTACAAGGATATTTGTTAGAATAACAGTATTTACTTTGATGAAATTTCTTAAAACAAACAAAACATCTTTTTTCAGCTCGTAATTTTTCTATTTTGTTTTGTACAGGCATTCTACACTTAAACGTATCATGGGGACCCAAACAGAATATACAATTAAAGGATTTCACTTGAGTACTAAAAGCAGTTGCTGAAGGCAAATTTCTCATAGGACTTTTATTTACATTTTTAAATTGATTGGAGCTAAATTTCTTTTCGCTTAAAACTAGCGAAGTGTTTTCTCTACACTGAATTTCGTTTTTCAAAAACGAAAGTAATTCAGATACATCTTTATTTTCATGAGATTTCCGATTCCGATTAAATTCAATTACTAACTCTTCGGGTAATAATTTCATTAAAATTGGAATTAAAAGGTGTCCATAGGATCCCGAAGCCACCTGTAAGGACTCTAAATTTCTAATGCAAATTTCCAACTCATCGTAAAGTTTTCGTAACTCTCTAACATTCGATACATTTTTTACCTTTTCTAAATTCAGTAATTTATTCATAAAGGTATTAATAATGACGTCTTTGCGTCCGAACCGATCCTTCAACAATGTTACACAATTGTCATAATTCTCACTACTTAATTCAAAACCGGAAACGACATTTAATGCTTGTCCGGTAAGAAATGTTTTCAAATACGCAAATTTCTGAATTTTAGAAAGAGAAGAATTTTGTTCAATTGTATTTTCATAACAATTCCAAAATTCATTAAAGTACTTAGGGTCGCCAGAAAATTGTTTAATATTTAATTTTGGTAATTTTATTGCATTAGAAACATTTGTGCATTCGCTCGCAGTATTCTCGGAACTTTTTGTTTCAACAAAATTTTCAACCGAATTTTTGTCGACGCTAGCTGTTTTGTTTTGAATACAGCGTCTAATTTTATTAGCAATTCTAATACACTTCTCCTGATATTCGTCGCTTACGTTAATTTCCTGTTCTAATAATTCTATTTGTATAAGATTTTCTATTTCGGAGTCTAAGGTTTTAAGACCTTTTTTCTTTTCTATAAGAACCTCTAGATGTTCTTCAAGTTCATTTTTATCAATTTGTTCATCAACTAAAGAAACTTCAATTTTGGATATAAGTTTAGTAGTTATAGTTCTTTCTATAGCACGTTTGTGCTTTAATCTATCAAGGTCTTTAGTAGACATTTTTAAATCGTAACAAAATTTTCTTTTTACTTAAATTTCATAATATAACAAGTATTGAATATAATTAAATTTTTGCCTACCTGTGATTTTCTTCTTTATTATTCCAAACGTATCTCAGTTCCCGGCCGATGCACCATAAATAAAATCACTCACAATTCAATGCTTTTTGTAGCACAAGAAAAAGTGACTCGGATTCGTCAATCAAGAAGTAGGCAAATTTCACGCATCACAACGTTTAATTTATATATAACCATATACACATTTCCAAAGCACAATATACTTAATTGGTAGCATAATTAATTATATAACACTTATTCGTAACACAATAATACTTTTCTCATATGTAACATAATTTCAATATTGTACGTAGCATTAATCATTTTGTAGCAATTAACATTTTTGTAGCAGACTGGTCATAACAAGACCTTTATAGTCGGTGGTTCTTTTCACACTAACTTACCACGCCACCTACTGGCGTAAACAGATCGGAGTGAGCATTCTTTACATATATAAAGAGAGAGAAGAGATAAATAGGTAGATAGATTTCCAAAATTTATGGAAATTCAGAATTTGCTCATCAAAAGAAATAAGTTTGATTTGTGTTATATATTCCTTTTATGTAGACTTTTGTTAATAAAACTGTGATATTGGTAATAACGTCTTAATCCTATGCATTTAACTATGTCTTGAAATGACTTGAATTTAAAAACAGTCTAAGTATTTAAATATTCGTGTGGCTACTTCACCACATGCTAAATTCCATCTCCTTTTCCGCGAAATTAAAGGGATAACAGTCACAGCATGGTGACCCAGTTAGTGGGACAGTGTCGTCATTTTGCAGGATGATGATAATTTGTAGGTGCAGCCACTGATATCAGGAGAAAGTGGTTGGATGTAGTAGAATAAATTACGTGTTTCCGTATATTCTAAATGTTTTGTTCGTAGTTAGAATTTTTGAAAATTTTTATATCCATTTTCTTAAATTAGAAATGCAATGCATATATAATTACAAATTGGTCACTTGTGACTTCATAGAGACAGATTTTATGATAGTGGTATTTCATGCAACTAATTTTCTGTTGTTGTTTCTAATTACCTATCTACCCTAACAGAGTCAAATTACATCCTTACTTTGCAAGAGTGATCTCTCTCTCTCTAATTCGTTTCCGTATATATTTACATGGGGTGGGATCTACTGAAAATATTCTTTGTGCTGGTGAGAGATGAGTTTCAGTTTTCGTAACTGATTTTCTGAATAATTTTTTAATGCATTTGTTTATCAGAGTTTATAAAATTTGAATTAATTTCAATAAACTTATACATTTTATTTTTAATAACTGTTTACTGGAATCAGAACTACAATACTTAATAACGCTATTTCATAAATTTTTAACTCAAGAATATCATTACGGAATTTTTGAAGACATTAAAAGCTGACTCTTTTAATTCTATAATGTATCATTCTTTTAAAAATAATTTTGATTTATTTGTGGTTTTGATATTTATATGTGAAATAAATATCCCATATGACATGCTTTAAAAGTCATAAAATAAATTTAAAAGTAGTTACACGACTGTCTCAATTATTTATTGCTTTACACTTAATTATAATTTGTATGAATATTTATGACAAGATAAATTTATCATCAAGATTTTCTGCATCTTACATTTTTATAAAATTTATACAGAAATCAGCAAGGACTTAAAGTATATTATTCGTTATCTGTGATAAAAATATTAAGTATAATAATTTTCAATTTTAGATACATTCATAATATATATTGAAGACACGGCGCAGACAAGAAGGTTTATTTTGATCCCTTTTTAATATTGTCCTTAACAAATCACTCAAAAGAGGAATTTAAAGCAAAAGAAGATTCACAAAGTACCATAAATACACTGGAAAATGAGAATCGGTTTTTAACATATGTTTTGAAAAGCCGAAGAAGCATGTGTAAAGTTAACTATACTGACATTTTTAATACATTATTGTTACTTATGACACTTGGACAAACCAAGCTCACTATGCCGTTGGCTATGCGAATTTAAGACAGTAGGATGCGTTTATCGTTTAACCAGAGCACCACAAAGGAGAAAGTACGACTTTGCTCTAAACTCCTTTAATAGATGGCACCACCAGAGGATCCACCTTCTCAATTTTAACATTGATCTGAAGAGGGAGGAAATTTTGTCTAGACCATTACATATATGATATTTGCTCAAGCTTAATTATGTACTTTTCTCCTAATTTTTATTTTTCACTTTAATTTTTATTTTGTAGAAGATCTGGTAAATCTATATGTTGTGTTGTACTTCTTTAGGTGAATAAAATTTAATAAATTCAGTTTTGATGAACAGGGGCAATATTTATCAGAAGGAACTTTTGTTGTTTAACCTGGTAAAAGTTTTATTAATTTATTAATATTTCTGTGACTTCTGTTGATTCCTGATTATACTTACATTTATATTTGTTCTTTACGGGACATAAAAATGTTACAAAAAAGGAGAGCTAAAGATGGTGGAATTGGATATTCCGACCCCTGAATCTGAAAATATTGAGCATCTGATGCCAGAGAGCGAAATACCTAAGATAGATTTCAGTTGTCAGATAAATATGAGATCAGACTCTTTAAATCAAATGACCATGAATGGAAAATCGGAATGAAATAACCATGAAATTATTTTAAATGTAGCGTATCACTTTAAAAATATATGCAGTAAAGCTCTCCACATAAAAAAATGCAGATACAACATGGTGAACGGGTTAATGTTCCATTGCCTTGGAAAAGATTACTGACCACAAAATGAGACAAAACTACATAATCAGATTGATAAATAAAATATGTGAGAACAGTCCTTTTATAATATTCATAAATGTATTAACATGAATATTTGAAAACAGCTAATCAAAACAAGAAATTTAATTTTTCTAAAACTTAATAAATTGTCAGTTAATGGAAAAAAATTCAGATTATTGTTAAAAACAATTATTTTAGACACGTAAATTATTAGATAGATAAATTCTTCTTCTTCTTCTTCTTCGAGTTGGGTTTGTATGTCATTGAGCACCTCTGCTTTTATCAGCATTTTGTACTGTTAACTCCAAACCCAATGTTTCTTAGTTCCATTTGCTCGGATCACCCACTTTATTAATAAAGTCTGATAACCCTTTAATGGAATCTAGGTGTAACTCTCTAGTATGGATGATGCCTAAAGAGGTTAATCTAGGGAGGGAAAGAGCCTCGCATTCATAAATGATATGCTTGGCCGTTTCCTCTTGCATATGACATTTCCTGCAGATAGGATCTTGCTGAAACAGTCCCATTTTATGGAGATGTTTTCTGAAATAGTAGTGCCCAGTTATGAAGCCTACGATTAAACGTATCTTCTGCCTAGAGCATCTAAGAATTTCATAGGAAATCCTCGCTGATGACCTACAGATCATACCTTTAGCGTGGGTTTGACCAGGAGATTTGAGCCAAGCTTCATACATCTTCCGTTTTTCCCATCTGCGAACATTGGTTTTTGCGGTCTTCAAATTGATCCCACAAAAAGGTTCTGGACCAATGGGAACAAAAGACGATCCTTGTTTAGCAAGCTCATCAGCCCTTTCATTGCCTTCGATACCTTTATGCCCTGGCACCCATACAAGGATCACCCTGTTTCTAGTTGCCAGTTCTGTAAGAAGGTTTCTACACTCCAGAATCATTTTAGATTTGATTTCGAAGGAATTAAGCGCTTTTAAAGCGGCTTGACTGTCACTGAAAATGAGAATCCGCTTATCGTAGTAGCCCTTCTTCATATTCAGTTGCAGACAGTGGATAATGGCCAAAACTTCTGCCTGGAAGACCGAAGCGTATCGCCCAAGGCTTACAGACAAGCTGATTCTTGGTGACACGCCACAAACTCCCAGACCTGAGAGGCTGTTCTTCAGTGATCCATCTGTGTACCAGATTAGATCTCCTGTTTTAGTTTCAAACATGTTGTTATCCCATTCCTCTCTAGTTGGAAAAACTACATCAAATGTCTTGTCAAACATGTATGTTTTTTCCATGATGTCAGATGGCATCAGAAAAGTAGGGTCTTGAAATTTCCTGGTGATGCCCTTGTGCCCTTTGGCAACAGGCTGGTCATACCAGTGGTTTTGCAGCTTCATTCTGTATGCATTCAATCTTGCAACGCTGCATATGAAGATGTCCAAGGGAGTCAGATCCAACACAACCTCCAATGCTCTGGTTGGCGTGGTGGAGATTGCTCCTGTGATGCAGAGACAGGCTAGTCTTTGTAGACTCCTCAATCTGTCAATCACAGTCTTCTGTTCCACCTTATGCCACCAGATCACACAGGCATATGTGAAAATGGGCCTGACAAAAGCTGTGTACATCCATAGCATCAGTTTTGGATGTAAACCCCAGTTCTTACCAAGCATTCGCCTGCAAATCATAATGCTTTTCTTTGCTCGGTTGATCCTATCATCAATGTGCTTATTCCAGGTGAGTTTCTGGTCTAAATAGATGCCCAGATACTTCACCTCTGAAGCCACATTGATTTCAACATCAAAAAGTCTTGGTATGAAAAAACCTTTCCGTTTCTTTTTGCGTGTAAAAGGTACAAGGTAGGTTTTCTGAGGATTAACCATCAGGTCCCTATCCATGCACCATTGACCTACATAACTTAGAGCATCCTGCATGAGATGACAAGTTATGTCAAAATCTTTACCAAGGATAAGGATGACAATGTCATCAGCATATCCCTGCGTATAATAGCCCTTATCATTTAGATGTTTTATAAGGCTATTTACAACTAGGTTCCAAAGTAATGGTGACAGAACACCTCCTTGAGGACAACCTCTAGTAGTCTTTTTTTCAAATGATTCACCGAAGATGTTCATTTGTATATATCTATCCGAAATTAAGGCCTCAATCCAAGTACACAGGGTCTGATTAATCCCTGCCCCTCTAAGTGCATTGAGGATGGATGGATGGGAAGTATTATCAAAAGCACCCTGGATGTCGAGGAAAGTTGCCAAGGCAATATCCTTTTGATCCAGAGTGGCTTCAATCTTGGAAACTAGCTGATGTAGAGCAGTCTCTGTAGATTTGCCGGGTTGATAGGCAAATTGAAGAGCATGCAAGGGACTATTTCTACCCAAGTAATCTCTAATATGCCGATCAATGATTTTCTCCATAATTTTAAGAAAGAATGAAGAAAGACTGATTGGTCTGTATGACTTGGCCTGGTCATAAGTGTCCTTGCCAGGTTTTGGAATGAAGACAATCCTAGTCTTTTGCCATGTCTTTGGTATATATCCCAGGGCCAAACTAGTTCTATAAATTCTAGTTAGCATTGGTATGACAACCTTCTCTGCCTTCTGGATCATGATGGGCATAACTCCATCAGGCCCAGGGCATTTTAGAGGTTTAAAGGCAAAAATTGCCCATTTAACAATGTTGTAGTTTATGATATTTTTAGCGATGGTCCATTGATTGCTATTGACTCTTTGCAAAGAGCCAATGCAATGTTCCCCTTCGTTGCTATAAATATCTCTAGCTCCCGGGAAGTGAGTCCTGGTCATAATTTCCATAACCCCTTTTCCGGAAGCAGCAAAATTACCCTCCTCGTCTTTTAGGGTACCAACCAAAATAGGTTCATCCCTTTTAAGGAGTTTCTGGAGTCTAGCTCCTTCAGAAATAGAATCTATCTCGTCACAGAACTTTCTCCAGGAGTTAATTTTGCTTTTTCTAACAAGTTTGTTATAAATAGTGAGGGCCCTTTTATAGTTCTCCCATTCACCATTTTTCTTAGCTTTGTTAAAAAGTTTTCTAACATTTGCTCTTTCGGCAGCTAGAGAGTCATTCCACCAAGGGCATTGGAGTTTAGCTCTTCTAGTGCGAATGGGGCAATTGTTATGATAAGAATCTAGAATACTTCTCTGTAGGAGATCTGCTGTAACTTCTAGATCGTAGTTGTCTCTAATAGGTCTGTTACCGAGTTCAATCAACCCAGTCAGTTCTTCTTGGAATTTCTTCCAGTCCGTCCTAACTGGGTCTCTGAATATGCGATCCAGACACACATTAGAGTGAATTTCAAAATGGATGTTTTGATGATCTGAACCAGAAGGTCTGTCATCTACTTTCCAGTATTTGATATTTTTACTAATCAGCGTTGTCGCTATAGTAATGTCAATTACTTCAGATCGATTGGAAGTAATAAAAGTTGGTTTGTTGCCCACATTTAGAATATCTAACCCATAGTTTAGAATAAATTCCAAAAGGTACTCACCTCTTTTATTTGTGTCCGTACTTCCCCAGACAACATGATGAGCATTACAGTCTAGTCCTAGGACTACCTGTAAGTTGTTATTACTGCAAAAGTTCATGAGCTTGTGCAGAGAATGGTCAGGTGGAGCCTTCTCTTCATAGGGCAGGTATCCAGAGCCAAAAACAATTTCCCTGTCCCTACCCTCTATGTTGAGTCTGACTTTCACAGCTGTCAGGTCCCTAAGAATAAATTCAGAGAGGGGAAGAACCTCAATGTTTTTATGTAAGAGTATACAAGTTCTAGCGTTACCATTAGTACAATAGATAAGCTTACCTTTAGTTCCTTTGAGACCACTGATTCTTCCCCTAACCAACCAGGGTTCTTGAATCAGGGCCAGGTGTATATCCCCAGCAAGAAACTTCTTACTGAGGTTAGTAGTACCACTTCTACTGTGGTGTAGGTTGGCTTGAACTACCTTCACCCCCATCAGCAGGAGCAGGTTTATCAAGTACTTTAGCCTGCACATGGTGAAGTCCAATATGAAACCTATATCCCCTTACACGAAGTGTGGCAGCATCTAATTCAGGCACACTAAGAACGATGGTCCGCCCAGATGGGTCGTTCTTAATGTTAAGAACGTTCCACTCCAATGGAGTGACCCCACCGTTCTGAGCCTCGATTTTTCTCAGGAGCTCTTTAGGTTCCAGTTCATTACAGATTTTTGGCAGTTTTGCAATTATCTTGGTGGTTCTGACAAGTTTCCTTGCCTCACCCACCAAGAGTTTATGTTCTTGCCAAGGGCTTATATCATTGACATTTTGTTCCAGCCACTTTGAGCTCTCCAGATCTGCACAATTGATGATAAGAGCCCCGTTTTCAAGTTTACAGGATAGGAAGGTTGGGGCAAAGCCCTCCTCATTCCTTCCTATTTTCCTGGTTAACAAGAGTTCCAGGTCATAGGCCTGTTTCTCTGTTAACCGTTTTTCCGGATGACCTTCTAAGAGCACGGCCATCTTGATCGCCGTGAGAGCCGCCCTGTAAGTAAATCCCTCAGGTCCTTCTCTCTTGGCAGCCTTTCCGACCTTGCCCTGGTTCATCCGATTGGCAGGACGCTTCTCGCCTTTGGTTGCCTTGGGTTTTTCAACCCAAGTCCCCTCAGCGATTTTGCGCTCCTTCACCAGCCTCTTTTTCTGTGCACCAGATATTCTCTTTTTAAGCTTGATTCTGGTCAGAGAGTCAGTCATGCTAGAGATAGCTTCCTGACTCTCACCAGAAGAAGATGGTTTGGAGGTCATTTCTACCTCCTGTGAAGGTTTCATTGCTACCCCTTCATTAGATTGTCTCTGAGTTCCCTTGTCTTTTTCAGAAAGGTCTGCTTCAGAAGTTTCTCCTGCAAAAGCAGAAATGTTTGTTATTTTCAATGTCTTTTCAGCCATATAATAACAGTAAATAAGCTCAGGTAATATGACAGTCCACCCAGCATTGCCTGAGTTACTGGGCAAGGCAATTTACTCTAGAAGTTCGCCAGGCAACTAGAGGCTCCGTTAAGACACCAATACCGCGGTGCCAATTAGCCCTAGGCACGGAACGCATAACACCAGGGTTTGCGGGAGCTGGTTCGCGGCCTCTTATTCAATATTCAAGGCTATCCTGTCATTCCTGCAGGACTTTCGGCTATCCACCACCTGCTTACGCGCCTGGTGGCTAGCTCAAGCCCCAGAGGGGTACGCATACCCCCTGGTTCCAGGAGATAGATAAATTAGTTTCATGGTTAAAAAAAAAAAAAAACTTCAAAAGTAATGTATATCAATAACTAATAACACAAATAAAATATTATTCATAATTTTAAAATTCTCTAATAAAACATTAGTAAAAAATTATAAAAAATTAGCATTTTAATTTAGTATGGAAAAATGGAAAAGTCATTTTGATCATGGTAAACATGTTAACTCTTATAAACAATTAAAAAGAAGGCTTATAAATGCATATTTTTAAAATAAATTTAAACTATTTTGATTAAAGTATTTTGATATATCTAAAACTGATGAAAAGTTCTAGGGTAAGTCTTATTTTATTTATTTCAAACAACAATAATTAAATCGTTATAAAAGTACATTTTTTAAATTTAAAACGCAAGCTTGTCGCACAGATAAGAAATATTAAATGTAGTGTTATTTCAATCGACCATAATTGTATATTTTTCATCTTATAAATTCTCATTGTGTAGTTAATCTGGCCCTAATTTGTACAAATTTCAATACCTTCGACAATTACTAAAAATATTCTCTGTTTAATTAATCATATTATTTTTTAATCATATATGATTGGTATATTAAATTTTACTGCATTTACTAAGACATTTTGTTATTCCTCTGAATAATTATATTATAAATTAAAAATTAATTTAGAAATGAAATATTTGGGAATTTATTTATTTCACATTTTTCATATTGGAAAATAAATAATAGTGCTAGCAATAATTATTCAATATACTTGAGGAAATAATTATTATTTACGTTTTCATTATGTTAATCTATGATATGAAGTGGAAAAAGGAATTACGTATAATTTTAATTACATGATATGCATAATTGTAAAATAAATCACAAATTTTATCTCTTAAATAATTTTAATAAAGGTTTAACATTTTTTTCCCAGTTAATTTAGTGATTACAAATATTGCTTGTGTGTGTGTGTGTGTGTGTGTGTGTGTGTGTGTGTGTGTTCGCAAGAGGTGGAAAGGGGGGACAATAGTGTGTATACACACCTTCTAACCGAGGGCGTCTGCAGATCCGAGGACGTCCTCGCATTGATTTTCCTTTTTTTGTGTAGAAATTGCATAATTTCATCTTGAATTTTAATTTTTGTTGAAATTTAAGAAAGATCTCTGTTTGATTTTGTTTGTTTTAAGTCTAAATTATATATTTTTATTTTTTAATTATCATTTTTGTTGACATTTAAAAGGGTCCTCGGTTTACACCTTGTGCATTAAACTTGTGTATGTGTGTATCAAAAGTGTGTATCTTGTAAAATGTGACGTCCTCGGTGGTCCGGTAAAATCCGGGTTGTGAGTGTGTCCTCAGACAACCGAAAAAATGTACATTGTGTATGTCAAATATTTTCTAATAATATCGTTCATTGTGATAATTTCATAAAAACTCATATATTTAGTTCTTTAGTACATTAGTAGATGAGTATAATTATTATTATGTTTTTAAAAAAAATAAGTAAATTAAAAATTTAAATAAACTTAATTACCTAAAATTTTATGGCTTGTTTTTTAAGGAATAGCAGACCTTTTGAGAAGTAAAGGAATTTTTTTTAAATTAATTAAATATATTTTTTCTTTTAATAAAAAGTTAATTTTATTAAATGTACCAGATATTATAAATGTTAATTATATATATTTTTTCACTTATAAGTATTGAAAAATTTTCTTCATTTGAAAAAATTCCAAATGCTATAATAAGAAGTATAATTTTAATTTTGCTTAATTAGATATACAGTTTTTAATTTACACTTTAATATTAATGACTGTGTTATGTTTTGTTCAAATTACATTTTTAAAAATAAAATGTAAATATATTTATATTTTTCTGCTTTTTCATTAACATTTATTTATTTATTTATAAATAAATAATTAAAGAATTAAAATTTATGTTAAATGAAAATTTACAAAACGTTTTTAGTTAAATTTGTTCAGAAATTTTCAACACATAATATCATTACGTTACATTCTTATTATAAACTCTTATGAAAGGATTTTACTGTATACTTTACCAGTCCACTGAATTATAAATATAAAAATTAATTTTTGTTTCATACATTAAAATTTCTTATTTCAAATCATATACATATCAGAAATCAAGGACATCACATACACACAGGCTATCGATGGCATCACATACACACAGGCAATGGAGGCCATGGAGCGTGTGTGTATACACACGCTATCGAGGGCATCACGTACACACAGGCAAACGAGCTCATCACATACACACAGGCAAACGAGCTCATCACATACACACAGGCAAACGAGCTCATCACATACACACAGGCAAACGAGCTCATCATATACACACAGGCAATCGAGGGCATCACATACATACAGGCTAACGAGAACCTCATTAAAATGTAAAAACTGAACAAGAAATATAATTTAACTGAGACTCTATTCAATTAATTTTAATTGAATAAACAATTAATTCAACATATTTTGTGTTGAAAACCTCATACATTCAACTGATTGCAATTTTTATGTACACAATCAGTAAATGCAATAAATTTATTCATATTGAAATCTTCAAGGAAGAAATATATATCTTGATATACATGTGCGGTACAATTGTTTGGATTCCATTTGGAATTATTAGTTCAAACTATTTTAGTTTCATTTCTATTAAATCAGTTAATCCATTTTTCTTATATATTTTCCTAACAAGTCATTATTCAATTTAAATTTTAATATTTAAATATGGATACCCATATGTCCATTTTTAAAATTAACACTTTTCTTGAATTTTTTTAATAATATTCAAATTTCAAAATTAATTTTTTGCACCATTATTCTGTTTTAGTTTTTCTAAATAACAAGATAATTTTTGTTAATCATATTAATTTGCTCATTTGATTCAAATTTTCATTATTCCAATCGTCTTTCCCTGATTTAATTTCCAAACCATATTTATCAGTTATAGTAAAGAAAATATATTTTATTTCTGGGAGTATATATATATAAGTATACTATCCCATACCTATTTTATTATTTAAGATAATTTTCGGGGCAAATACACAAAATTAAAGTTAATTAATTGTTCCCAAATACGATGAAAATTTACATATTTAAGTAATCCGTAAATTTTATCGAAAATGACATTTTCAGCTTTTTTATATTTTAAATCCCTGCGGGGATAAAGAAAGGAATTAAAATATGCCTTGATTACTTCCTGTAAGTGAGTAATCATAAATCACTGAGGAAGCAGTGTGAAAATTCAAAGACACTTTCAAAACCACCTGACGTATAGAAAATCTTGTAAAATGGGCAGTTTCAGGAGTGTTTGTTTTTAAGCAGAATCAAGAGAATGCGTTTTCTTATATTTAGTTAGAATTAAATATATAAAAAGAAATTAAAAAAATATTCAAATGTAAATGCCTAGAAATGTTTGTACAGATCGCAATGTCCATAAGTACTAACCATTTTTAATCTTTTCATCAACAACATCCTACAACAATTATCTTCTGTTCATTCTAGTTTACATGTTGACAACTTAAAAATTTCTTTCATATAATATGAATTTCTTAGATCAAATATGTATTTAAATGGCATACAAATGAATAAATTGTAAATAATCTTGCTACTTGATGTGCACAGAATGGTTTTAGTCTACTTCCTAGCAAGTGTTGCTGTGATCATTTCTGCAAGAAAACTAATATTTACCATGATCTTTTGCTTCTCTTAAACAGAAGACTTATTCCTGTGATTGATAATATAAAATTCCTTGGAATAATTTTCGATAGAAAATTAACTTTCCTTTCTCAAATTTTACATTTGTGGAAGAATTGTTGGCTATTTCTTATAATATCTGTTAGGCAATTCCGATTACATTTTGGAGTACAGATCACAAATCACTCTTTTAAATGTACCAGCCATTAATTTTATCACCCATTGACTACGGCTGTGTTGTTAATGGATAGCCGTCTGTATTTTCCGTCTTAGAATAGAATTTAGGCAGATTGGACACATTTCATCACTCTGCTGTAAAGATATGTTCTGATTCCTTTCACATATTACTCATCAATAATCTATATTTAATCTGCCTTCAGTTACTCTTAGACCTGTCTCTTAATTATTATTCAAAAATTGTATCCTCACCTCATCATCTCTTACGTTCTATTGTTCATAATTCTGCTCTTAAGAGATTATATAAAGCAAGACCATGCAACATTCAATCTTTTCTCACTCGTGTTAATCTTAGCTTTTGCTGTCTCATCTATGTGATGATTCTACAAACTTATTCGCACACCCACCTTGGTATGATGTACACATCACCTTACTCAATTCTTTTGAAGACCATAAAAAGTCGGACGTAACTTCTGCTATTTTTCAACAGTTTTATGCATTTCAACGCTATCCGTGTGCTATGTAGAGTCCTGTATTCATAAGTGGATCCAAAACTGCTAGACACTTTGGCTGTGCTGTTTTTCTTAATATTTCTTTTAGCTAATATCTCCACAAGCCCTACTTCATCTTCATTGCTGAGGCTAAGGCTATATCACGTGCACTTAAGCAACTGCATACTAAAAATGGGCATACATTTACGTATTTTCTGAAAGTAGAATTATTTTAGAAGTTATGAGAAATTGTATCTTTTATTTCGGTAGTGTTCAAGTATTTTAATATATTGCTTTCCTGGATACCAAGTCACACACATATTATATATATATATATAGATGGAAATGAGAAGACTAATGTGACAGCTAAGTCTGCAATTATTTCCACTTTATCTTTAGTTCCATCTATGTGATGTAAGAAATAGATTTAAACATTTCATACAGTCACTTTGACAGGAGTTCTGTAATAGGCAATTCTGCAAAAAAATCTTAACGATCTTCCCATTAGTCATTCTTTTACCTTTACCTTTACCCTTGGTCTATACCGAATCACACATGTCCAACTGACTCGTCTTCGTATCGGTCATAAGCGTTTCACACACAAAGAACTATTTTTAAGTCATTTAAGGAATAAGTGTTTCTGGGTAGGATTTTTTGTAGAATTTAGTTGTGTGTGTAAGACATATACAGTGCATCATATTTCAATCATCTATCCAGATTTTAATTAATGCCACTGTGCATATTTTTTAACCATTATATTTTAAGCTTAGAACATTTGCTACGGGAACCCAGCCATTTCAATCTCTGAGCGTAAAAGCAATCGATTTTAAGCATTTTATCTAATTTTAACTATCGTACACAAACCCCATTTAATATTTTATAATTTTGCAGTATATATTAACGGTTCTTTATTCTATATATTATATTGATTTTATATTTTTGCAGTATATATTAACGGTAAAAACTTTAAATGGTATGGTAAGATCTTTTTAAAAATATTTAATGTTATTTGGTTTGGAAAATAAAGTCCGCATCTAAAACTTCACTTTGGGTCAGCTTGTTTTATTTGGACTTAGTGCCACAAAACCCAACCAACCAACGAAAATTTACCTTCATATGTAATATTTTTTCCAGAGAATTATGTCCATAGAAGAAAAAATATTATTTTCACAAAACTAGCTTAGAGGGAATTATTTTGAAAAATATTAACGAAAATAAATATACAAATGAAAATTATGAATGAGAAAATGAAATAAATTATATAATAATCTATAAGTGAAATATACATTTAGAATCAGCTCTAATATATTTTCACATAGAACTAGATAGATTTAAAATATATCATTGAAAAGAATATGATAGTTTCAATGCTATTATTGTCTTAATGTTATTATCTGCGATATTGTAGTAACAATCATTATACAGCTGAGACATGTGGCATTAGGTTATTAGTAAAATAAATAATATAAATTTTGCTGTGACGATAAGTACGTTTCTTGGAAAGCAAAATGTGATAAGATTTTAATGATTTTTTCCAGATTCTTAAAAACCTCTCCAATCAGACAAATACATTTCTTGATTTTTTCAGATATGCACCCTTACCAACCACAAACTATTTTTTTCTCTGATTGGCTTTAAAAATACTATTTCTCAGGATGAGCTTCCAGCAATCTTTTCATTATTTGACTCCAAATTCGCAATATAAAAATTTAAATAAACAATTAAAAAGTTTAATATTTGTTTAAATATTTACTTTTTTACATGCATATTACAAAAATATACACGGATTAGCAATAATAAGAGCCAAAAGAATTATTTATTATAGTATTTCAATTTTCGTTAAATTTGCTATAAAATTTTGTAGCAATTAACTATCGACAACACTTAAAATACTTTATAATTTTTTAAAACTTAAATTGTATTTTTGCTTAGTCCAGACAGTATACGCAATTTATTTACAAGAAACATTTAAAATAAAACAATATGAAGTCTTATTTAATCTTTTGAGCCCGTTTCAAAAAACAGCTCCTACGCCGGCGTGAGATGACATTTCCTACCCCCTTGACTGAAAGGAGAGAGTCATTTTCACCGTGAGGAATCTTAATTCTAATCGTAATTTTTTTAATCTTAAACATAATTTTCATGAAAATGTAAATGTGTTTACCATAAATTCTATACTTATCAATAAGCAATCGATTTTTTTCCATTCGTTCATACCAAATTAAGAAATGTTATAAGAATTTTAAGATTGCATGCATGCGTTTGTAAAACAAATTTAGACTGTTTCAAAAACTATGATATAGAGTATATTAATTTATTACAGATAATTTTCTGAAATAATTGTTTAAAATAATTACAGACTTCTTTAAAGTAATGAATTTGCAATTACTTATAATAAAAATGGTAAGCAATGAACTAGCTGAATATTTAAAAAATATTCTTAAAAACAGCATGCCCGGTATTAAAAATGTAAATTAAGATATTTTGAACAAATATTTCTTTTAATAAGTAAGTACATGCAAATTGCCGAAGTTGCATTTGAAAAAGATTCAAAGTAATCTGTGTGTTAAATACAGAAATGATTTCTGTTTTCTTTTGAATTAAGTATTTTTATTTATGACAAAATTCTATATTGAATGGATTAAATATATGCTTTTTTATCTTTCACTTTTAAGGAAAAAGCTTAAAAATGGACTTTTCCTTTCTGCGTGTTTCTGTAACTAATTATGAAACGTTTTGAACAATGATTGTAGCCAGACAAATCTTGAATTTCTACTTTATATATAGCATTCAGTTTGATTGTTTAATAAAATTACATTTGTCATACATTAAATAGTAATATTCTGTTCATTTCTCAATGATATACATTTGTTCATTTCTCATGTTCATTTCTCAATTCAAATAGTACATTCCAAAATATACTCGCATTAGTCTCAGAAAATATTATTATACAATTCTAATAAGAGCATTAGCAAAAAAACATTATCTTTATATTATGAGTAAATTTTATCTGCAGTGTTTTAAGCTTTAATAAAACTATGCTTATTGAATAATTTTAAAAAACCAAAACCGTGATTATTTTCATTGTAAACAGAAATTAAAACTACGTACTACGTAAGAAACACTGACACAACTATAAGGTAACTTTCAGAAATATCTACCGCATCTCAATTTATGAATGGAAGTGTTTTCATTTTATTTTTAGCGACAAAAAGTAATTGATAATAATGAAAAAAATTTGCTATAACTTTCACCTATATGGTGCTTTAATTAAAATGAACGACGCTCCCCTCTGACTTATATTCACAGAGCCAAAGGCATAGCGAGCTTGGTTTGTCCAAGTGTCATTAGAAACAACAACATAAAATTAATAATCAAATATTAGATGGAGAATAATACATTTAAAATACCAATTGGGAAATAATGCATTGAAAATACGAAATATATTAAACAGAGGGAAAAACGTTCAATATATATTTTAAAATTTTTGCGCTGAATGTATTGCTAAACATAAATGTTTTTATCTATTCTTGTACTTTTCAAAATTTTCGCTTATATGATTCTTCTAATCTTGCATTATATATATATATATATATATATATATATATATATATATATATATATATATATATATATACACAGTGTTCATTAACCAGGAAAAAATGATGGTAGTGTTTCCATTCAAGTAGAATAAAATTATATATAGTGTTAACAAATTTAAATTTTGAATCAAAATTTATTAGCGTTAATTCTAAAAAGAGTTTAACATGGAATAAATTTTCTGTGACGAATTATTCTGAAGGACCACAATGTGAAGGGAACCATTGAAGCCTGACAAAATGAAAGTGCAGGAGTCGTCGAGTCAAGAAACTGGTTTTAAACGTGTCGGAAGTAGAAAAGATTTCTTTCAACCCCTCCACTTGACAGATACCCTCTGTTAGCATAATGAAATAGTGCGGTGTCTACCTAAGGGTCTTTTATCTCTTTTTGTAGTTATTGGTAGGCATCTAAGTTTTATATACACACATAATGACAGAATGAATAGTAAGAGTAATGAATCTCAAGTAGATTACATTTTAAATACTCCCAAGAAGCTTTGCATGGTGACTTTACATTACACATATTTAATTATTATTAATAAGATATATAAATATTTACACAATTCAAAAACTTGCTTGAAGTTATTTACAGACTTATAGAAGAGATTATATCCATATTTCTAAGCTCAGTGTTAAAACGAAATTTCAGTCAATAATACACTACATAAGTATATAGCAAGGCAAAAAGAATTAACTGGAATATTCCATCAGATACAATGATTCTAATATAAACATACATTTTTCATTCATTATTAATACTTAATATACACAAGAAAAATAATGTGACCAAATTATTGATATATAATAATATATAGAAAATGGATATCAAATAAGGGTTTTCAAGTTAAGATCAAATTAATTGAATATTTAAGATATTAGCAATTCAGTAAGGCAATTAGAACCATATTATCTATTAATTCAATAATGTTATCACTGTTATGTAACTATAAGCTGCAAAATTTTAGTTGTATCCATATAAACTTTTAATTGTGTATTATTAATTTAAATTGTTCAGATATTGGTATTTGGTTTGAGTTGAAAGACTGCAATTAGTCTATGAAAAATTTTTAGTTCGTAAAGGTTCTATGGTTCAAGTGCCATCACTTCAGAGTTTTTTTATTTTCCACAGGTTATTGTAAAAATTGAAGTCTGAAAATTTTATATAGTGGTTAATGATAGTCATTCCAAAATTGGCTCTAAAAACGCTCATTTCTGAAATAATATTGCGAGTTAGAAATAACTCTTAGAAGCTTGTTTAGCTGAGCTTCAATACTTTTAAGTTAGTATTACATACTTTTCCACAAATTGTAGAAACATAGTAATTATTGGCCTAAAATAGGCTTTGTAAATTAGGAGTTTGTTTCCTAAAAAAAGCTTAGAGTTGGAGGCTAATAGGAGGTAAATGATAATTTTAGTTGCGTGAATTTAGCTCTTATTTTTGATGAAATGATACTTCATTCTGAGACATTCATCCATTATAACCCCTAGGTAAACAACACTAGGGTGCCAGGGAATCTCTAGACCATCACAATTTTAATTTTTTTACAGCTGTTCCTGGTAAATAGGACTGCTTGAGATTTTTAGGAGTTGATTTTAATCTTCCAGACTCTGAGTCTTTTCTAAATTTGAGTCATATGCTCAGTTAACTTGTTGCATACAATATTATGGTCAGAGTCAAAAGATAGAATGGAAGTGTCATCTGCAAAACTAATCATGATGTTTGAGTGTTGGGGTATATCGCTTATATATATATATATATATATATATATATATATATATATATATATATATATATATATATATATATATATATATATATATATATATATATATATGTTAAATAAAAGGGACCAAAAATACCAGTTGTCTGTTTTGTAAATAATGAAAGTGCATATTTATACGTATAGTGTAATTATTATTTTGGTTAAAAAAAACTTAAAAACCATTTATTTTTCAACGAAATGATATTTAAAATATTTTCTCAGCTTTCTATCCAAATCTGCAAAATGTTTATGCTTGCATGCAAAATATCATATTTACTTTATGTTTATAAGCAAAAGTCGATATTAAATGAAATCAAACAAATAACATGCGTTACAAATTTGAAATATAAATATAATTCTTATTTGCTGCTCGAATGAGACATGATTCTGAAATTATTGCAATATTTTTTCGCATAAGATAAGCAAGCAGAATTTAACTTCAGAGAATAAGAATAAATGGTAAACACATTTATCTAAACAAACAAACAAAAACGTATTTTTTTCTTTTCGATGGTCTAAAAACATAGATTAGTTCATTGAATCCGGTTTTTCGGATTATTTCAATGGATTTGCTTTCATTCCATCTCTATTATATATGCTATCACTTTAAAATTTATAAGTTTTCAAGAAAATTTGAACTGATGTTCATACTTAATAATTTTTTATTCCTCTTTACAGTTAATTATATAATGATTAAGACAAATAAATTTTCTTGATTTTTTTTCTGACCATACATGTTTCTAATTTCAAATTAACAGCATCTGCATCAAATTTTCTATTTACACTTAAGTTTTGTTCATCCTCCATTTTGACATTCCTGTATTTTTTGAAGACTTCATATTACACAGAAATGGGGGACTCATATTTCATGTATTATAAAAATATTCCATGTATGAAAGCAATCACAAAGCTCTAGAATATGATCATTTCATATATGTATCTTGGTTTTTTTTTTTTTTTTTTTTTTTAAAAAGAACGGAAATGGTGCTACTCCTCATTTCGCATGAGAATATCATTTTGTTGCGTTTGATGTACATAACGTCACCATGAAGTTACTGTTTTAAGGAAAAGTGCTATCATTTTCAGTCGAACTCGCACTAAATCACTAAACTACATTTAGGAATGAACTGGCATTTGATATTAATAAATATCAAATACTGCTAGCTTTAAAAGATATTTTATTAAGTGTTTTAGAAAATTGTCTTTTGTTTTAAAAACCTTTTGTTAGGGTTTCCACATAAATTAATGTTTCTATAAAATATGCAGAATTTTGAGAATTCATTCAATCCAAATATATTTTGTATAAGAAAATTGGCTGAATACTAATAAATTTATTTAGTTTCTCAATCATAAAGTCAAATTTTTATAAATTCCTACTTTGAATAGACAAAATTGAATATTCTTAACTAAGATTTTGTAATATAATTTAAAATGATGGAGAGAGAATAAAAATTTGCAATTGTTATTTGAAAAACAATAAACATTTGCACAAATCCCGTGAAAGGTGAAATTTTCTAAATCATGCAAAGTAAATGTCACTTAACAATATATTAATTTACACACTTTTAATATTTACTTCTTTTATTTTTCAATATTTAATGATTGCTATAATTTATGGTTTATCATATATGAAATACACTTTATAAATAAACACTATGCCGTGTTTTTTTATGAGTTATTAAATAAATTTTTTAAAAATGAATTCTAATATTAATATAAGCATTATGATTTCAATAAAATAGTTCTAATTCAAAAAATAATCTTTTTTGTGTTGTAAAAAATAACTTTAACAATTGATAACATTAATTTAAAGTTATCATTGTAGAAATTTGGTAAAAATTTCTTTCTTGTTAATTAATTTATGCTTACCAAAATGCAATTTTTGAAAATATCTATTAATTTAGTCAATAATATTTAAAAATATTTACTTGCTGTAAGCAAAATTGGATGCATATTTTTATTTTCTAATGATAGACTAAAAAACAAATTTAACTCTATTATGTTTATAAAGTTACTTTCTTTTCAATATTCTTTAATTCAATTTTGCATTTCTACACATGTATATTTCGAAGCATTTATGTTTCACTGAAGGGGAAAAGTTACAAAAAAATTTATGTGCGTAAAAAATGTTAATGTAATAAAATATTTCACTTCAAATATCTAATTATTAGAATATTATTATTAAACCAATAAAGTGAGTTTTAAAACTCCCGATTAAATATGTTTTTAATATTTTTTAAAAAAATCATTAGCTGTCAAAATCTTTATCAAGTTTTGAGTTGTTTGTTCTTCTTTGTTAAATATATAAAACTTAAATATGCAAATACGCTTTCCATTAAAAGACCGAGATTTATATTTTTCCCCAAAATCTTTTATGGTGATAGTTTTTTAGAATTGACGATTTTTGTATATAAAAAGCAGCAATTATATTTGAATCAAGAGCCCACAGAACTTTGAGTACTCGAATGTATGACCCCAGTTATTTTAGTTTGAAACTTTCTTTCTCTTGCTGTTTGGCAGGAAGTAAACTGACCACATTTTGGACAATTCATTTCTGAGGAAACCCGTGGGAACTAAATCACGAGTGGTCCCTTTTTCCGGCGTACTGTTTCTGAGTCAGTCACAAACAGGAAGTGTCCATTCGTTTTGCTGATTACTAGTGGAAATCTTTTGCATAGAATATTAGCAAAATACGGACTCTACTGATTCACGCATAAAATAAGCTGAATAAATAATTTTGATATTCTAATTCTTAATTTTATCTAAATAGTAAAATTATTTTATAGTATTAAGCCTATCAAGCATATATTTATGCAATATATGAAACTTATGATAATATATATCTATCCTAAATAAGTGCAATAAAATTTCTTATTAAATAATATTTGGTCCAAGGATACACATATACATATCTGTAAAAAATTGCTACTTGTGATTTCTTTGAAAAGGAACATCAAATAAATTGAAATCTTTTTTAACATGTTATTCAGGAAATTTTAATTACTGCAGATTTGGAAAAGATAATATAATATACCTTATATTTAAATTTATTACAAAATGATAAATATCTCCTAAATGCTTTGAGAGTTTTCTTATATTTTCACAAAAAATATGTCAATTATTAAATGTGAGTGAAAAAAATAGACAAGCCACTTAAAGAGTTGTTAATTTCATTTTCTTTATTTATAAGTCAGCCACCTTCATTAACAACTTAATATTAGAGATAAATATCATTATTGTGCCACTGTAACGTAGAAGAATTTTTGCCATTCATCGTTGAGCTGCATATAACAGCAGCATTAAAATTATCATTTTCGGAGAGAAACCAGAATATATAATCTAAAAACAATTACTGAACAAAGTTTTTACAAATATCAGCACTATATGTGTCATAGAAAAAAACGTATTTTAAATTTTCTCAAATAAAAGAATATTAAAAAAAATTGCTCATTCCAAGAATAACAGATTTGTAAGCAAAATATCACAACAAATTTTTCAGCAAAAGAACCTATTTTTCAGAAAATACAGATTTTTACTGTTCCTACTTTAGTGTGACGTTATAAACTGCTATATATAATATAATATAGCAGTGCTTAAAAGATTTTTATTGAATATAATTAGCAAAATTTGCTTTTTTTTTTTTTTTTTTTTTTTTTGCACTAAGAAAAATTCTTTGAGTTGGAACGATTATATGTAATTCAGCTAACCTTAGCAATTGTCAAACAATTTCAAAAGACAGTCTATTCGTAATTTCTTAAGAATTTTTCACAGTATTCAAAAAATTATTATTTTTTAAGACAGCTTTATGATTGTTGATCTTTAGCATGTGAATAACGCGTACATATTAGAATTTTTAATTTTAATTCAAATTATCTTTAATTTCTGCAAATCAAGCTCTGACCACAACTCTAACTATACCATATATATTACTGTACAACGCCAATATTTTTAAGGCCAAACTTAACTGATTTTCATCTTACATGACGGTAACTTAAGACAGGGGAAATTCTTGGAAAATCTTCTCCCCATAAGAATCCCGCTGTTTCGTGACAGAGCGGGAAACAGCTTCCTTGTCGAGAAAGGAACCTTTTCTCACTAAAAGGGCATATGTATATGAATAGCAGAAATGGTTTCTGTAAATAGTGCATGTTAGATTCCTGCCGTTTGGATTGAGAAAATGGCTATATGTATTTTAACTTTAAATTCGTTATTATCATTTAAAAGTAGATTTTAGGATTGAATTACTATAAATTGTTCTGTATATATACATATACATATATATATATATATATATATACATATACATATATATATATATATATATATATATATATATATATATATATATATATATATATATATATATATATATATATATATACATATATATATATATACATATATACATATATATATATATATATATATATACATACATATATATATATATATATATATATATATATATATATATATATATATATATATATATATATATATAGTTCCCCGATCAAATATATTACTGACTCTGATACTGAAACCAGAATACCAAAAATTATACCCAAAATTAGAGGAAATTAATTCAATATAGATTTTTACAAAAGTAATATTTTTTATTATAAAAATCAAAAATATAAGAAAGAAAACATGTTCATGAGAATAACACAGTATTTTAAAACAAAGTCAGTCCTTTTTCAAATTATTTTGTAAGTTATATGAGATTATATGTATGTATATATATATATATATATATATATATATATATATATATATATATATATATATATATATATATATATATATATATATATATATATATATATATATATATATATATATTTATATATATATATATACTTCTACAAACATCTAGACATTTATTTACTTTATTGAAGAAAATGTAAAAAATATAATGAACTGAGATACAACCCATATGTGTAATATTGGTAGTTTTATAAATATTTTTATTTTGTTATTTAAAAAATTTTTTAACATTTTGTTTTTTAAGAATATATTTAACTTTTGTGAGGTTATTTTAAAGACTTCTATTTTGGAAGAATTCAGTCGGAAAACAAAATACTTTTATAAAAAACACGGAGGATATAACAATGTAAATATAAAAGTTGTAAGATTCACTTTTATATAAATGAAAGTTATTTTTGAGTATTCATTTTATGTACGCGAGATTTGTCTAAAAAAGTTGTGCTGTTAAGTGTAAAGCAAATGCCATACTTTTGATAAGAAAGATATGAAAATATTAGGTTCGTGCGTATGAAATGTCGGATTCTCTTTACATGCGGACGTTTTCCTCCCTGTTTTCGTTATACTTTTGTATTTGGCATAACCTCATTCATACTCGTATTGTCCATTGCCAGAGACTCATTTCAGCAAAATAGGTTTTCTCGAAGGTCTTCCCTTTTTATTTCTTTTGAGTTTATTGCCGATATGAATTCTGCCGACATTCGCGTCATTTTCTTATATGAGTACAAACTTGGTAATAGTGCTGCAAAAGCTGCACGCAACATAAACCAAGCGTTTGGGGAGAATACGGTTAACGATCGGAAAGTGCAGCGTTGGTTCGAAAAATTTCGGACTGGCGATTTTTCACTGCAAAATGAGCCGCGCGGAAGACCCAAAATGTCTGTGAAGAATGATGACCTGAAGGCTCTAGTGGAAGTGGATCCAGCCGTATCCACGAGGGAACTTGCTATCAGGATGAAAGTTGACCATACAACGCTATTGAGACACCTTTCTGAGATTGGCAAGGTTAAGAAGATGGACAAGTGGGTACCGCACGCACTGACAGAGCGAAATAAGCTGGATCGGTTAAACGTATGCTCATCATTGCAGCATCCACCATATTCACCGGATCTCTCGCCGACCTATTTTCATTTTTTCAAGCATTTAGAGCTGTTTTTAAGGGGCAAACACTATGAAAATGAAGACAGTCTAAGAAACTCGATATCAGAGTTTATTAATTCTAAAGACCAAAATTTTTTAAGACAGGCATCTACGCTTTAAAATCTCGTTGGGAGAAGTGTATTGAAGCGAATGGAGCATACTTTGATTGAATAAACAGCTTTTGAAGAAAGATATGCAGTTTTATACAATCACTTAAGAATCCGACATTTCATACGCACCAACCTAATAGTAAAATATTAAGAATGAGAAAACATTAGATGAGATTTTGGCATTAAAAGAAAGTAATAATAGTAAAGGACTTCTAAGACTTCCAAGACAAGGAAAAGGACTTCTAATGCCTCAATTAGAAAGCCTCATACTGTCCACAATAAATAAGCCCCTTATCTTTATTATGTAAAAAGTTGAAGTTGAAAATCTTTTTGAATCAAGACTTCAAACTGTATTTTTCTTTCCTCTTAAATTAAAATAAAATATATGAATTCCGGTTTTCGTTCATGCAAAAATAACCGTTTGCGGTTCAGTTATAATCGAGAAATTTTATTTTATGTGGATTCCTAGTTGCTTTAAAAGTAATATGGAGTATCCATTAAACATCTTCCTTATCACTGTTGCGACTTACATAGAAATAGTATGATACTATAAGTAGAATTTTTTTATTTCCCTTTTTGTATAAATTTTCTTTATGGATTAAGTAAAAATGTAGTACATCCATTTAAAATCCGAACGTTTCGATTTGGACATCTTGCGCATCCCGATTACTGCATATTTTGCATACTTCAAATAGACTTCTTTCTTTTCTATAAATAACTTTGAGAGGCATACTTTAGATCCGTCAAATAGACGTTCAGTGTACCTCTATACTTATAAACCAGTAGGAAGAACTTTATTAAGCATTTTATTACTGTATAATACAGAGGTATTTTCGAATCAACTATATTAAGCTCTTTTACATTAAAACCTTTTTGCAACACTCTCCTTAATCTTTGATTATCAATTTTAAATATTTGATTTCCTTAGAGAACACGAACAAATGAAAAGGAAAATATTATAAGTAGTTTTTGAAGGAATCAGATGCAAGCAGATGTAACGCTGATATTCCATATCTAAAATTCAATAAGTAATTTAAAGAATAGATTATTACTTGTAGAAAATAACTTGAAGTTTATTTAAAGTAAAAAAGAAATCTCAGTTTAATTACGAAATACATTAAGTAATTGGAATTAAAAAGAGCTATTTAACAAAATATAGAAGTTAAAAATCAGGATATATATACTTAAAATAACGTCAAAAAATATTGAAATCATGAAAATAGAAAGGAATATTTTATCTATGTAAAGATGAGGAAAATAAAAAAATTACAACTTGACACCTGTAAACTATATCATGATAGGTTATTAGCTTTAAAAACTTTTGATTTTTGCTGACAGAATAAGAACTAATTAAGTCAGGAGTTCACATAAAGGCTGTTTGCTATTGACTCACGTTTTGAAACGCTATTGAAAAACTAATAAATGTGTGAACTTCAATCTTAATAAACTAACTGAATATTATTAAAACGAAATTTACAAAGCTCACGCTCTTTTATACAGGCAATTGAAATGATAGATACATACATTTTTATTAATTCATGTTTTCAATTTTATATTTAAACATTCATGATATTTTTGACCATTTAATGAAACAAAAAAAAATCATTCAATGTGTGTGCGAGGCAATGCATAACTTTTTATTAGGATTAATAATAAAATTATTATTATGATTTTTAAAAACCGTACTCTGAAATGTATGTTTTCTTCTATATCAGCGGAAGAGGGGAAATATATTCTCCCTCAATGCCTGATAAGGTCGTCAAAGGGGATTCCGGTGTCATTTTCGGTGACCATTTCTTTTCTTCCTCCGCCCGTACTCAGAAACTTCGAGGGGTAATTTTATGTAGCTACTGATTAACGAAACAGGTAGTGGGAAACAGAAAGCACCCTTTCTGGTGTTGAATACAAAAGTACTCATGGCGTTAGTACATTTATTTTCATAAGGAAGTAAAACATTTTTCTTAAAGAAAAAAATATTTCTAAAGGTATTCTTTTAAGTGTTTGAAAAATGCTCTTTTTTTTTAAAAAAAAAAGCTTTTATTAAAGTTACAACGTAAATTAATGCTTCAAAATAAAATATTCAAAATAAATTTTTACAAATAAATTCTAATATTTATCAAAGAAATACAATTTTAAGTGACATGTATATACGTGACATGACACGACAATACGAGAAATCAGCTTTTTCAGTATGGTAAATAAAAAATAGCTCTAACAACTGATAACATTAATTTAAAGTTATCATTGTAGAAATTTGGTAAAAATTTCTTTCTTGTTAATTAATTTATGCCTATGAAAATACATTTTTTGAATATATCTATTAATTTAGTCAACAATATTTAAAATTATTTAATTGATCTAATTATAATTAGTTATTTAGATACTAATTATTATAAAACCAATATATACTGAATGACATTTTACACTCTTTCTTTCATAATTTTAATGTTAAACATTAAAATTACTCATTCTTCAAGAGATTGAATTAATAATTATGCTTATTATGATTTCAAAAAATACTAATAAATTTCATCTTAAATATTTAAACTAAAAGTTGTATTAGAAATATTTATTTTTTAAAAAGCAAATATAAAAAAATATCTATAAAATATTTAAATGATTTTTTTTTTTTGGAATTTAATAAAACTTATTTTTTATTGCTGAAAAATATTAGTTGGGAGCGAAAACATGTATCCACATAAAATATTTTCCAATGATAAATTACTTTACTGCTTAGTAAAAAAATCCTTCCAAGTGTTCATTAACTCTTTCAGGAACACAATCAGGATTTAAAAAAAAAATAAAAATAAAAATAAAATAAATAATAAAAATAAAAAAACTTTTCTTAAAATATTATTCAATGGTAGAAATATTATAATTTTCAGTCATATCATCCTTGCACTTTTTATACATGATGAATAAATTCTCGTTAAAGCATTGTTTTTATTGACCTCTTGCATTTTGTGTGGAAAAATATATCGTTTTCTTTTGAGATTCTCTCTGTAGGATTTTAAAACAAAGTTTTATGCTAAATTGATGAAACAAGTAAATCTATCTTAAGATACAGATTACAACATAATATTATCTTTTAAAAGAATGCATATATTATCCTAATTTGCATATGTGTTTGTGAGATCCACGTTTGCAGGTATGTATGAGAAGTCCGTGGTTGGAGGTGTGTATGAAAGGTCCTCATTTACAGGTGTGTATGAAAGGACCGCACTTATAGGTGTGTATGAAAGGTCCGCACTTACAAGTGTGTACGAGAGGTCCTCGGTAACAAGTGTGTATGAAAGGTTCTCAGTAACAGGTATGTATCATAGGTTCTCAGTAACAGGTGTGTATCATAGGTCCTCGCTTACCTTGAGAAAACACATATTTGAAAAAATAAAAATATTGAAATAATTTATGTCACACGATTGTTAAAATCACATTTTAAACCATAATAATAAATTTTGTAAAAATATTCCTGTAAGTTTAGTATATAATTTGGGTCCTCGGATTGGCGGTGAAAACACATAGAGCGCACTTGCCAGCTTAGACCAACCTGTGTGTGTGTGT